>JAWDJE010000009.1:30701666-31305000 GCA_035047345.1 Bradypodion ventrale | reverse complement strand
GGGATTAATCTTGCCTGTATGGACAGCAGGCTGTGGCAAAAATACAAGGAGGAAGAAGACATACAGTTTTTGGCTGATTTTGAACTGCCCAACCCTCAAACAAAGAGATCCAGAGTGGGCTGTCTCAAGTTTCAAGCATCAGGATTGCAGGGAAAGCAACTTGGACTTCCCTGTGATTTTCTTCTGTGTGAAATTACTTGCAACTTCTGGAGAAGTCTTTGTGCCTTCACACCTCCTCGGCCTGGCTTAATGCAGATGGGTGTGGCTGGAGCATGAAGGAATGTGTGTTTGCCTGAAAAGCTGAGAAAAGGGGGGTTGTGTGGGATTGTCTTGTGAAGTCAGTGAGACTTAATTTATGGCTTAATTTCAACTTGCCATGCCAAGAACTGTGCTGGAGAGAAAATAGTGTTTCAGAGAGCTTCAATCAAGTTTTGGACTTTTAATTTGGACATTTTAATTGGACTAAAAAGAACAAAAGTTTGTGTGGACTTTAAAGAAGAATTATAAAACCTGACAGCCTTTTTAAGAAATTGTCTACCTGCTCATGCTAATGATATTTGTACTGTATTGGTTTACCATGCTATGCTGGTTTAAGTTATTGAATGCCTCTTTCACTTTATATCTAGTGGGAGAAGAAGAAGTTTAATGCCTTACTCATGTAATTGGGGAAGTGAGAAATGCTTTCTAATATGCAACCAGACCTCCTTCATGTAAGGAAGAAAAGAAATATTCATGTCTTGTTTATGCTTAAATGTTTTGCTTATTCTTTTGCAGGAGAAAGACCTGTCTTTGCTTATGTTATGTATTGTCTTATGAAACTGCATTTCTCAAGGTACCTCCAGAAGCACATGGAAGAGTTTTCAGTACCCTACTCATGTAAATGGGTTTGTGATATTGCATTTGTGTTATACATCAGGCATGTTTCATGTTTAGTTACATGGTACTAGTAATAACAGGGCATGCTCCTGTTTCTTAGGGGAGTGTCTGCCTAAGTCATTGGTCGTTTATTGGCAACAAGGGGATCCTGAGTGGAAGGATTCCTGCTGGAGCAATCCGCCCATGGAGAGAGAAGAAGGTTACTCAGCTCCAGGATGGTGGTTCACCAGTAAACTAAATGTGCTGACATTTGTTCTTTTCTTTCTTACTGTGCTTCCAGCTGTAAGAACAATACGTCATGGGGGCAACCCCAACTTTTGGATTCGTCATGCTAACTATATGTTTGAAGTTCATGGTAAGAATGCAACGTTATACTATGAGCATCCACTGGCAGTGTCTCAAATGGCCTTTCTTCCGGCATTGTTCAACACGCCAGAGTTGGTTATTGGACATTTGCAACATCTTGATAGGTCTACACTCTTCTCTAATCCTCCAGAACAATTTAACAACACCCGCTGGCGAAGCATGACATTCAAGAAATACACTAAAGGACGCACTGATGTTAATCTCTTTGATTGGGTGACTTCTTGGTTGCCTGATTTGTCTGTCCTTAGACAAGTTTTCTTTTATGGGTTTATTATTATTATCTGCCTTATACCTTTGTGTTTTTGCATTTATTGTATTCCTAATCTTATTTCTATGTGTAACACATGTCCATTGCGTAGAAGGGAGACATCGAGTTTTGCACGACGGCAATTGTACTCAATGAGGTATCATCCTCCGGAACAAGGTACCAGGAGTCAGGAGGGGTACGATGTCCAGGAGGACAGTGATGATGTATATGGAGGAGTAGTTATGGAGTATGATGACATGCAGGGGTATGATTAGCCGTCCCTCTCTCAAATTTAAATGAAAAAGGAGGACATGTAGGAATGCATCTGGTTTCTGTCTTGCCTGTCTCTGACACATTTTGTAAACAAAAGCCTCTTTGCCTACTGAGAGACAACGCTAGATTTTGGGCTCTGACACCTCTGATTGGCTGTATGCCCTGAGTTTTGTCTCTGTTAAGTTTCGTTTCTGGTATACAATGCTTGCCTAAGTTTCGTTTCTGTGACTCTCTGCCTGAATAAAGAGAAGGCATCAGTATCGTTTGTTCAGCCAAGGACTGGAGTCGTGTTTTTTCTGTCTCTACCTCAAAAGATCTGAGGATATAAACTGCTGCTAATGAGGCTGACTGATTGAAGAGATCTTTACATGAATCAGATCCCAACACACCATCTAGGGCAGGGATTCACAACCTGCAGCCCATGGGCCTGATGTGGCCCATGACACCATTTCATGTGACTCCCTATGAGGAAGTGCCATGTGGTGGAGAAAGGGCAAAATGGCTGTCTGGACCCCAAAGCTGTCTGAGGGAGTGTGATCCGGCCACCTGCTTATAAAGTTTGAGAACTCCTAGGGGCCAATAATATTTCATTTTTAAAAGAAACAACTGGATGTTTGGGGGGGGCTCTAGATGGTGGGGGCACCCTATAACAATGATGGTGAACCTTTTAGAGACCAAGTGCCCAAGGAGGCAGCCTCCTCCTCTGCCTCCTAGGAGGGGTGTGTGTGTGGGTGTCTGGTCACCTCACCTCTTCCCCGACACTGCCTTCCAGACAGGATTTCAGCCTCCCCTCTCGCCTCAGAGGGGTGGGTGGGGAAGCGGCGCTGCCATTGGTGCCAGTGGTGCAGGGCGGGGCTTGATCGTGACAGCACACATGTCCACCCAAAGGGCTGTGTGTGACACCTCCGGCATGTGTGCCATAGGTTATCCAACACTGCCCTATAACAATGGCAGAACTGTCTCTCACACCAGTGGGGGGCATGAAAGGCTATTTGAGCAATTGGGATGTGGTAGTGCTGTTGTTGTTGTTCAGTCGCACAGTCGATTCCGACTCTTTGCGACCCCATGGACCATCGCTCTCCAGGCACCCCTGTCTTCCACCATCCTCCTTAGTCCACACAGCCCCATGCCCATTGTGTCTACAATACCATCTAGCCATCTCATCTTTGGCCGCCCCTTCTTCTTTTGCCCACCACCTTCCCCAGCATCAAAGCTTTCTCAAGTGAATCCTCTCTTCTCATTTGATGTCCAAAATACTTCAGCTTCATCTTTGTTATTTGTCCTTCTAAGGAGCACTCTGGGCTAATCTCTTCTAATATTGACCTATTTGTTCTCCTCGCTGTCCAGGGGACTCTCAAAACTCTCCTCCAGCACCACATCTCAAAGGCATCTATTTTTCTTCGCTCTGCCTTTCTAATGGTCCAGCTCTCACAGCCATACATTACCACCGGAAATACCATTGCTTTGACTATCCAGACCTTTGTTTGCAGTGAGATGTCTCTACTTTTCACTATGTTCCCCAGGTTTTTCATAGCTTGTCTCCCAAGAATCAGTCGCCTTTTTATTTCATGGCTGCAGTCTCCATCTGCAGAGATCTTGGATCATGCAGAGATCGTGGTAGTGCTACACAATTATATTTTATGCCTCTGTGTGCGGCAGGCAGCCTATGGAATACATGTACCCCCCCCCCCTTTACACTGATGGGATTCCAAAATATTATAGCTTCAGCCTCTTGGTAACTATTCAGATGCTGCTGCTTTTCTCTAAAACAGGATTACAGGGCAATGTGGTCATCCAGATTGTGTGAGATTGCAATTCCTATCATCTTTCACCATTGCTTAAAATCCTGGTTACAGCTGCTGAGAGTTGCAGCCCAATGACTTCTTGCGTGGTGCAAGTGGTGTAGCCCTGCTATAAGGACCAGAGATTTACACTGATTAGAAACAGGAATGCTTCCAATGATTTCAGGATCACAAAAACAAAGCTCCCTATTACCCATTCCCAGAGTGGTAAGTTAAATTTGTATTTATTTCTTAAATTTGTATCGCTGCCCCATTCGCCGGGGCGACTCTGGGCGGCTTACAACACATATTACAAACCCAACATAAAAACAACCCCATAAAAATAATCATAAAAAGGCTAAAATCACTAAAATCTTAAAAAGTTCTTTAAAAAGTCCTCTCTACCTCCAGTTTCCCATCAAAGCTAGCTAGAACTAGGGTAAGGAAGAAGCTTAAAAAAAACCCAGCTGGGATGGCCCTTATGTCAACCAACCGTGGGGTGGGGGTGGGGGTGGGGGGCTGCCACACCAGAAGCACCCCATACCTGGTGAGCTAGCCATGTTTTTAGTCCTTTTCTAAAAAGCGATGCCTTTGGGCAGCCCACAGAAGCAGGACATGTAAGAAGAGTTTACTTTTTCTCTGCCCTGCCAGGATGTGACAGTCATTGGCAGAGACAGACTGTCTTTGATCAGGAGGCTCCATATAAGCATGTGCTGCTCAAATCTCACTGCTCAAATCTGAGAGAACAGAAAGTGGAGCTTGGAGAACAGGTAAAGGCTGCTTTGATGTAGGCAGCTGATTGCACACGAGCCAGCAGGCGCCTATTGGTTGCAGTATCGGTGATGTCTTTCTGATGTACTGCATACCTGACATAGTTCACCTGTGGCGGGAAGGTTTCCCGCGCTAGTTACTCATTGGGTAAATTGGAGCCACGTGAGCTCCATCAGCTGCACTAATGGCGAGCAGCTGAACTGCATGCACACACAACATCCGCCCTTGCTTGAAAGCCAGTTGTATCCACCTCTAGGCTTCAGTGCTCATTTCTATTTATAGAGCCAGCGCTGTCTGCAGACGTTTCCGTGGACATGTGGCAGGCATGCCTGAACACCAGAGTGCACGGAATGCTGTTTACGTTCCCATCCCTATTTATCTACTTGCAAAGTCTTGCTTTCAAACTGCTAGATTAGCAGGAGCTGTGATAGAGTATGCAGTACCTGGGGATTGAACTCCAACCTTCCAATCAGTGAGCTCAGCATCTTAACCACCACTTGAGTCAGCACAGTCCCTCCTTAAATCAGAAACTATTTTCCCTTTCATTTTCTTCAGCTGGGACATTGGAGTAACAGCTATTTTAAGGTAATTTGAAGCAGTGATTCTTAACTTTTTCTCTGGTCACACATCCCTCTGAGAATCTGATGAAGACTATGGGCATGTTCCCAAAGAAATAAATAGATACACATAAAAATATTTTTTTTAAGTCACTTGTTTTGTACCTGGTCTATGGACCTCATGAAACTCATTCATGGGCTTCTGAGGGTTTACAAACTGCATCTAAGTAAAGGTATCCGTCATAGGCGACTCTAGGGTTCAGTGCTCATCTCTGTTTATAGCCAAAGAGCCAGCGCTGTCTGAATCTGCAGACTTTTCTGTGGACATGTGGCAGGCATGCCTCAACATGGAACACTGTTTACCTTCCCACTGAACTGGTCCCTATTTAAGTAAAGTTGTATCTGACTCTAGGGTTTGGTGCTCATCTCTGTTTCAAAGCCGAAGAGCCAGTGTTGTCTGCTTCTGCAGACGTTTCTGTGGTCATGCAGCAGGCATGACTAGACACCGGAGCGCACAGGTGCGGAGGGCACATAACGCACAGGTGGCTAGGTGCGGAGGGTACATAACGGTGCTACCTTTCTCGCTGAAGTGGCACCTATTTATCTGCTTCCAATGTCTTGCTTTCGAACTGCTAGGTCGGCAAGAGCTGGGGCAGATGATGGGAGCTCACTCCGTCATGCAGCAATTGGGTCTCAAACTGCTGACCTGCCAACCTTCCAGTCGTCACATTCAGCGTCTTAACCACTAAGCCACTGCAGCCCCTCCTACTAGAAAAAGGGTCTCATAGGGGTGAGGCAGTTCAGTACAAAACTCAAACAGCAGATAAGCCAAGTGAATGGTTTATTTATTTATTTTACAAGTATGAATGCCAGAAGAAAAGCTTCAAACATGATTTAAAGACCAGGAAACAAAGACAGAAAGAAACGAAGAGTATGAGAGGGAGAGAAAGAAACATTTGAGAGAGAGAGAGAGAGAGACTATGTATCTTCACAGTTCACTGTGGGCCAGAGGTGGAGCGGTTTATTGACGACCCAAGTCATTGAACATTTTTTGGCACGCCTGCCCCGGGGAACACTGGCCACTGGCCCAGCTCAGAGCTGAACTTAAACAAACTCCTGTTGCAGCCATCTGCTTGGTTTTAAAATAAGTCAAACAATCTGTTGAGCCATGGGTGATCAAATTTCCATCTGTGCGGACGCCTGCTCGCCTGCCTGGAGCCTCCGCTTGCCTCTACCAGCCAAACACTCCTAGCAGCATGTGGCTGCCGTAATTCCTGCAGGAAAAGAAGAAACCGGACCTCCCCACCACTGCCGCCGCCATCCGTGCCCAGAGTCCTAACTCAAACCAATTGCTATTTTTACAACCACCCACTAACCGTAGAGCTTAAATAGGAGAGGATGGAGCAGGGAGCACACAGGACTTGCCCCCCAGACTAACAGCACATGGAGGAGGGAGGGTTCCCGCTCTGCTGTAGACCATGTCTGACCTTTGCATGTCTCAAGACAGGTGCTGACCCTCGAAAAGCTGATGGAGGCACAACTAGGCTGCTCAATAAGGAGACTGCGGTGGCTTAGTGGTTAAGAAGATGCTCAACTTGACGACTGGAAGGTTGGCAGGTCAGCAGTTCAAAACCCGAGTGCTGCATGACGGAGTGAGCTCCCGTCTCTGTCACAGCTCCTGCCAACCTAGCAGTTTGAAAGCAAGAAATTCCAAGTAGATAAACAGGTACTGCTTTGGTGGGAAAGAAAACAGTGTCCCGCATCTAGCCATGCCTGCCACATGACCATGGAAACATTTGCAGATGCAGACAGTGCTGGCTCTTTGGCTGTAAACAGTGATGAGTACTGAACCCTAGAATCGGATATGACACTTTCGAGCAAGGGCAACTTTTACCTTTACAGTGGAACCTCCAGTTATGAATTTAATGAGTTCCACAGTATTTTTCATATTATGAAAAATTTGTGACTCAAAACACGGTTTCCCACAGGAATGCACTGAAAACCTTTTTTCTGACCTCTGGTATGGATTAAACTGGTTTTCAATGCATTCCTATGGGAAACTGCGTTTCGAATTATGATTTCTTTTTTTTCTTTTCCCCCGATTTAAATCCTTAACTTGAGGCATTATTTTCTATGGATTTTCATTTGTAACTCAAAAATTTCGAAACTTGAACCGTTTGTAACTCTAGGTGCCACTGTATACGAACCGAGGAAGCTACTGCATACCAAACCAGACCACTGATTTATCAGGATGAGTAAAAGCTGCATAAAATTATACTGAAAGATCTCTGGGCAGTTTGTCATAGATTAATCAAGGTTCTGACTCCCTGTATTTTCACAAGAGCAAGCAGGCAGAATTAATAAGAATTACCTGCCATGTAAGGCTTGGTACCAATCAGTCATCTCTTAACTTCAGGGATGCTCACACTTTTTACAAATGGCTGTGTCATTTTTTTTTGCAGTTCCTCTGGCTCATTTCCGATTTGTGCGTTATTTCTGGAGTTTGTGCTTGCAAACGTCCATCACATGTGGCTTACAGAGCAAAACAAACTAACCTTTTCTTAGGAGCCAATATTTTGCATCTGGCTTCATACTCCCAACCATTGTTTAATACCAGGCGACAACAGGTGGACCTTACAGTGCTAGAGGTGAATAACCATAGGGTGTATCATTCAACCCTGAAATATATTGTGTCTTTCCTACATGTGTTATTCATATGACGAGGTAGTGGCTCATGGGTGATTGGTAGAAAAGGACCTTTCCCATTATCTGCCATCGGCTTCGTCCGAGTGGTGATGTAGAGATTAAAGCTGTGACCTTTTGTACATGAAACAGGGCTGCCATCAGGGGAGGGACCATCAAGACTCTCGTCCCAGGCCCGGAGATGACGGGGGCCGGCAGCGCCGGGAAACCACCGATATGCGCATGCACAAACAAACCACACATGCACAGAAAACCAAAGGGGTGTGGCCAAAATGTGTGTGTGGGGCGGGGGAGGGTACCAGGGTGCCGGCCCTGACATGAAATTAAGAGCTCTAGCCTTAAACTACAGCTGTTCCCCTTGCGGCCAACACCACACATGAACCTCAGCTGGAAAAGCAAGGTAGAAACCCCAAAAGAATAAACCCTAACAGAGATTGTGCAACTACAGGACTGATTTCAGCAAAGAGAGCATTGCACAACAACAGTTGTCTAGGAACAATACATCATCACTGACCCCAGTCACCTCTCTGCTGAGGATGATGGCTGATAGCTACTGCGGACAACCATGAAATGCATTTGCTTTGGAACCTGGAAAGCCAATGAACGGAGGGGAAATTTTGTGAAGCTCGGAGGAGAAAAATACTCTTGCACCCAGAATCTTGCACTGAAATTTCCCCGTACAATTAATGATTAAACAAGAGACAATCAGAAACAACGAAGTGCTTCTTGCTACACAACAGCTGCCCCAGTGTTTCAGAGACTGCACAAGTAACAGCATCTGTCCATTGACCCAGGAGTGACCGGCCTCTGTATTTTGCAGCCAGATGTAAGGCCAAGCATGTCAACAACATGCCCCGGTATACTAGTTGGGGCAGTGGGGAGGACTGGGGGAGGACACATCTGCTTCTAACAAATCCTTCAGAGTGAAATGTCTAGGGAATACACATAAGAAAACAAGTGTCAATCAAGGAGGAGGGAGGAGGCAATGATCAAGGGGGAAGAGGTTATAGGAGGCCATGGGAAAAAATGCCCTAGAGCAGGGTTTCTCAGGCTTGGGCCTCCAGGTGTTCTTGGACTTCAATTACCAGAAGACCAAGTCAGCACACCTGCTGATCAGGGCTTCTGGGAATTGAAGTCCAAAAACATCTGGACCCCCGAGGCATAGTTTCGGGAAATTTCTGCCAAACCCCTGTATTTTATTCTCTTTTCCGCCGTCATCCCGTATTAGTTAGACTGCAATTAGACTGGAGTTTGACTGGAGGCCAGCACAGGATAAGCATAGATGTCCAGTTTCCCGTTTTGGCAGGGAAATTTCCCTTATTTGACAGAAATGTCCCAAAACTTGAAAGGTATGCCCCAAGGTTGAGAAACCATAGAGCAGTGATGGTGAACCTTGGCACTCCAGATGTTCTTGAACGTCAATTCCCAGAAGCCCTGATCAGCAGGAGTGCTGACTTGAGCTTCTGGCAATTGAAGTCCAAGAACACATGGAGTGCCATGGTTCACCATCACTGCCATAGAGGATACATGTGGAATGCCATCATATAAGATGATCTTTGGAAAACCTCGGCCCTATCCCCAGGCACCTTCTGAACCTGTGTCGCCAATGCTCAGCTGGGTCTCCTCCACCGTCCCCCTGAATTTACTTCTGCCCTGCGTTCACTCATGCACACTTGACCCTTTTGCAACTGAGGCAGTGGTTTCTATCTGTATTCCCACTGCCATGAGGCTCTGCCCTCATACCTATGGCACAGCCATAGCTAAAACCGAGTTGCATTCCACCCTACAAACGAAGTCAAGTCCTAGACTCCCAAGTCTGAAATACAAGCATTCACCCCAGACCACTGTTGTACTGCTCTAACAGTTGAGACGTTTTTCCTGATATTCAGTCTATATCTGGCTTCCTTTAGTTTGAGACCAATATTACACGTCCTGCACTCTAAGTCTCCTTTTCTCCAGGCTGAACATGCCCAGTCCCTTCACTCTTTCCTTAAAGACTTTCCTGCAAAACCAGAAGTAATCAAGACGGGTGGGTGGTAAGGAAAACAGCTATGCAAAAGCAGTTTAGTAACCTGAACGGGTAACTGGTCTAACATAACATCACTCTTCTTACATTCTTAAAAAACAATCCTACAGATGTGGAGCACCAACAGATCCCTCCTCAACTTTGCCATGAAAAAAGTGTATAGTCACTTTTATGGAAATATTTGACATCTTCACAGTGTGTAGGTACATCCTCCCTTCTGGTTGGTGTGCTTGACTGTGCAAACTCCAGGCATTTAATATAGTTGAGATAGCACCCTGTTCTGTAGAATAAGCAGCTGTGCATTTCAGAGACCCAGTAGGGTGGGAGATGCATGCCATAAAGCAGGAGTTCTCAACCTTTTTAAGATGGGCCCTGGGTCACGCTCACTCAGACAGCTTCGGGGGCTGGACAGCATTTCCCCCTTACTCCACCACACGGCACTTCCTGGTGTGGTAGTAGCAGGGGGGGGGGGCACATCAAATGGCACCGAGGGCTGCATCCAGCCCACAGGCCACAGGTTGAGAATCCCTGTCATAAAGACATGCACAGCTGTGTGCATGTTCTGAGCATCAAATTACATTATGTGGACCTGCTTTAGCTTCTGCTTCCATTGACCCACCCATTCGTGAAATGAACAATTCCTCCACCACATAAGGGATTTGATTTTTCACCTGCCAATTGAACACCTATGGGTACTCCGAGGAGGCTCAACTTAAGAAACCAAGTGAGGTAGGTACATCTTCTGCAAACGCACATATTCACACACCCCTTTCAGACTCATTTTAAAGAACAGAAATGTTCCCATACAAACTGGAGGGCAGTCCTTCAGAAAGAGAACAGCTGATTTAGTTGCTGAATCAACTGTCTAGCCACCAAAAATTATATATTATATATATATATCACTATGGTTGTTTTCTTGAAGGCTAGATGAGTGAATTTTTCAAAAGATGGCTTATAATAAATAAACAGCAACAAAAACAGCACCTATGGGCAAGGTTAAAGAGAGCATGTGGTTTCAAACAATAAACACTTTTGTTATTTTTTTATTTCCCCCTTTTCTTTATTTTTCTTTTCTTTCTTCCCAATCAACTAGATTTTTCTTAGTATAAAGAATTTTTTTTCTTTATCCCCCCACCCCTGCCTTTTTTCTTTCTTCCCCTTTCTTTCCTTTTTTAATGTTAGATTGTATTATTGCTGTGGTTCACAACATGGGGCGCATAAGCCACAGGGGGGCATTTTTATTTTATTTGAGTTCACTTTTTGAATAATAAAAATTATATGTCACGGGGAGGTGAGCATCAAGATTTTAGAGATGCTTAGGTGGGGCATGGCCAAAGAAAGGTTAGGAACCACTGGATATTATTAGATGTGTTTTTGTGTGTGTGTGTGTGCAGAGCAGTAGCAGCAGCACAAAAGAAAGAGACAATAATAAATTTGTGTCATAGATTACTCTGGGTTGAAAGGGTTTTTAGGGAAAGCCTGAATGAGGCTCCTTTCATGTCCCCAAGTACAGCTTTCGGATATGGAAAGGGGCCATTTAACAATTATGTGATCCTCAAAGGGGGGAGGGGGGGTTCTGCCATCTGAATTACAGAAAATTACATGGGGTCAGGGGGGGGGCAGGTCAAAGATTATGTAATCCATTTGGAGCTGTTGTGGTTTCGGAACATGGCACTTTTTAAGGTTTAAAAATGATCTCTGGGAATTTTGATCTGATTTGAGATTATTGAATTGCTTGTGCAGTCTGCATTAGGCACCAATAGTGAAAAGCTGTAAAAATTAGGGTTTCGATATAAAAGCTGTGGATTACATAATTTTAAAGGGAGGGGGTTTCGAAGCAAAAAATTATGGTCAGATTACAAGGGGGAGGGGGGTCAATTTCCCCCAAAAAACGGGTCACGTAATTGTTGAATGGCCCCAAGCCCGACCTTCCAGTCTGCAGCTCAGCACAGTGCTGCAGTCAAGGGGGGACAAGTAGGACTCCCATCCCAGGCCCGGAGATGATGGGGGCCCGTCGGTGCCGGGAAACAAACGCGTGCATGCGGAAACATAGATAGATAAATCTTTATTGTCATTGTCCTGCACAGAACAACGAGATTGGGGACCATGAATGCGCAGAAAATCACGGGGGCATGGCAGCACCGGGAAACCACCGATGCACACATGCATGTGCAGAAACCACTGGGGGGGGGGCATGGCCAAAATGGGGGGGAGGCATACTGGGCCTGGAAATTTCTGATGTCGACCCTGGCTCAGTGCCTTAACCACTAAGCCACAGGGGGGGGGGGGGGAGATGATGTGCTTTCGTTTTTTTAAAAAAAAAATAAGCACAAAACCAACATGCAAAGCACTAATTCCATAACAGGGCAGAAAGGAATTTAAAAAGGAACAGAAAGGCAGATTGTGGGGGTGGGGGGTGGGGGGTGGGGTTAGTTTGGGGAGATGAAGGGGCCTCCGGACAAGGAAAACTCCTTTCTGGCTTTTTGCTTTAATTTCCCTGGAGCAGACAAAAGACCTGGGTTGTGCCGCCAGCCAGTCCCAGGCACCGAAAAACCTTGGCTCCAGGATGCTAAGAGCCCGAGCCAGAAGCAGCACTAGAGAATAAACATCTCACAGTGTGGAGATGGGCAAATAGCCAAGAGCCACCCAACTCTTGTAAACAGCTTCTCCCTTGGCCAGCCATTGGGCAGGCAGGGAATTGGTACTTTGCTGGTAATGAATGCAAGGGGGCTTAAGAAAAGGGGGTGCAGGGGTGCGGGAGAGTAGCAGGGGATGACTTTGCCAGGAGCCAGAGAAACTGCACACAGTCCCAAATAAGGCGGTGGAGAGAAGTGGCAGCAGCACAAAATTATCAATGGAGAAGCCAGATGTGTTTATGAATTGCAGGCAGCCGGTCTCTCGGGAGGGGTGGGGTATCTGAAAGCAGACTCCAAGCTGATGTTGCTTCATGGGGAAAGGAGGGCCAAGCGAAACAGTTGCATCCCTTGCAACTGGCACAGTTCTCTGGTCTGTGATTCCAGAGAGGGGAAATAATTGTTTTAAATGAGGCGGAAGATTGCTCTGTATTCCTCGTTCCCAGTTCCTTAAAAGCACAAAGCTTCAAAATGCTACCACCACCACCACCACCGATGTGCCTGCTTTCCTCCTGGTCTCTTTTCTTTTCCAAACAGAGGCAGGGAGACTCTTATCTGGCCAAAAGCATTTATCACAGAAGCAAAATAGCAATGTTAATTTTTAAACATTGATTATAGAACCAAGGTTTTGCAAGCGTTAATTGAACAAGAGAAAATAGCACAGGTTAAATTAAGTTGTGTCTTTTAACTACCTATGTAACTACCTATGTACTCGCTTTACCCTAATGGCGATTTCTATGAGATCTGGCACCTATTTGATGACCTACTGTTCTCCTGTCTGCATTACCACCACCACCTCCTCCACCTTCTGCGTCTTGGCCAGGCAGGCCCAAACTATGGCCCGTGGGCCAGATATAGCCCCCATCAGGCCCACAACACCTTCGTCAAACCAGGAAGTGAATACGGACACTTCTGTGCATGTGCGTATGCATCTGTATTCACTTTCTGGTTCGGTGAAGACGTGCTCGCACATGTGCAGAAGCATCTGTATTCACTTCCTGTTTTGGCACGGACATGCTTGCGCATGCGCAGAAGCATCCGCGCCAAACCAGGAAGTCAATATGGACATGCATATGCATACATGCCCTGTTCTGGTGATGTAGTCTGGCCCGCTCAGCTGTTCTGGGTGTGTGGTTAGGCCCCCGGCCCAAAAAGTTTGGGCACCCCTTCCCTAGCTAATATGATTAATTGATAACTCAAGGACAGAAATCCTTCAGTTGCTTCAAAAATTGGAGTAAGCCCAATGCAGCTTGTCTAGCAGGGGGACGGTGAGTTAGTTTATGCAAAACTCACTGTTTCTCTTTCTTACTCAAGCTCACACATTATTCCAGCCCTGCACACCCAAAAGGAAACTCTCCCCACCACTACCACCACTTGCAACTTGTGGGAGAGGCTGACAAGCAGATGAAAAGGCTGGAGAAAAACCAGGCCTCCTTGTTGCTTTGCAGATGTTCTGGAACTGAAAAAACAGAAGTGTGGAGAGCTCTCTCCACCGCCATCATCTCCCTCAGCTGACACCGCAGTCAGGATGTCTGGAGTGTTTCTCCACGCTGGATCATAATGTCCCTTCTCCAAACACTTCTTCTCTCCCAAGACAGGCAATAAGAGGAATGCCGACAAACGTGTGAGTCTCCCTAGGAGGAATGATAAACACACCCAAGCGCCACAAAATGGGAAGGTGCCTGGAAGGCCAAAGAAACCAACCCACAGTGAGAAACACATACACACATCTATCTGGGTCTCGCACACACAGCACCCTCAATTAACTCAATAGCAGATGTGTAGTGCCAGAATGTTTATTTTGCATCCACAAAAGATTTACAATTCAACAGAACCAAGCTTCAGGATAATCAATCTAACCCAACGTTTCCCAGCCTTTAGTTTTTGGACTTCAATTCCCAGAACCCCAAGTCAATTCCCCAAAGCACTGATCAGCCAATGCACTGAATTAGGCTTCTGGGAATTAAAGTCCCCTGTGGGGCATGGGCCCCACATTGGGAACCACTGATCCAACCCCAATCAGGAATCTGTTGTTATTACAGTTGTAAATAGCCACACTGATCTTCTGTTATTACTGGTTGTAAATAGCAAACTGATTTGCAAACTTATCTGTTATGCCAACCATTATGCATCTCTGTACCTTATATGTATAAATTGACACCATGAAGTCTCACTCTTATGTCTGACAAAGTGGACTTGGTCCATGAAAGCTAACATTAACATACAGGAGGTAGTTTTTAAGGTGCCACAATGTTGTTTGTCTTTTTGTTTTGTCTACTCTCTGACACACACATATGATACACACACAATGGGAAGAGTAATATGCACCATCTAGTGCAGTGATGGTGAACCTTGGCACTCCAGGTGTTCTTGAACTTCAATTCCCAGAAGCCCTGATCGGCACTCCTGCTGATCAAGGCTACTGGGAATTGAAGCTCAAAAACAGTTGGAGTGCCAAGGTTCACCATCACTGATCTAGGGCAAAGCATGCTGTTAAAGAACCAGTAAATGTCAGCAAGAGACTTACAAGCACAAAACCCCTGGCCACCAATGACTAGGTCAACAATCCAAGCTTGCATATGAGAGGGGAAATGGATTTTCCTTTCAGCTAGATTGCTCCCAGAGATGCCCACATCTGAGCTTGTGATCGCAAAAATAAATATGCAAGGCCTGTGTTCTCAAGGGTGTGCTGGGCATCATGGGAGGGCACTGGACAGAGGCAAGGGACGGCGACCAAGGGACGGCGACCAAGGGACGGCGACCAAGGGACGGCGACCAAGGGACGGCGACCAAGGGACAGGGAGAAGGCTGCCCCCAGGAACCACTTGGTCACCGCCCCTCGCTTGCTCCGCCCGGTGTGCGGAACTTTACAATAAAACATTGCTCCAAGCTGAAGGAGTGAGCTTGGAGCAATAGCTTAATCTAAAGTGCAGCATGCTGGGTGGATATAATAATAATAATAAAATTATTATTTGCATCCCAGGGCGCCAGAGGTGAGGGCACACCGGGATGAATCCCCCTGTCCCGGTGGCCCAGCCCATGCCTGTGTGTTCTAACTCTCCACTTTGCAAGGACAACAAGTATCCCTTAGGTTTTTGGGTAGTGCATTCAGAGGAAAGGTGAAGTGCTGAACCTGTTCTATGGATAAACAGAAGACTTTAGTTCCCTCCCCTGAAAGATAGAAAGTGCTACACTGCAGCCGTGTGAGAGTGAAGTCAAATGTGTTTACATAATGCAAGCATGCCAGAGGAGCACTTTAAAGCATGGGTCCAGAGAGAGATACGTCAATAGTTTATTGGCAAGATCATCAATTCAGACAGTCAGCTTCCTTGCTGCAGTGGCGTCTTCCTCTGCTTTTCTGACCAGGCAATTCACATACAAGCCGAAGGAATCCTATCACCACTTCCACCTCAGTAACGATTATAATTTCATGTCAGAAATTATTCTGGGTTGAGAGGATTTTTGTGGAAGAAACCTCGCTCAGGGAATGCCCAAATGAGGCTCCTTTCATGTCCCCAAGAGCTGGGACAGAGATGAGCACTCAATCTGTTATGCAGTACCTGGGTCTCGAACTGCCAGCTAACAAGGTGAGCTTCCTGACCACTGAGCCACCTCAGTAAACCTATTGCAGGCTATAATAAGCAGCAAAAAATAGTAAACCAGAAACTGTGCAACACCCAGCATCAATGGGAGCTTCATGAGCCAAGTATACAACTGATTTGCACAAAAAAGCAGGGAACTAGAAGGGAGAAGCAAACACAGAAGGGAGGGCAGAGGATCAGATGGTTGGACATCTTTGTTGCTATGGCGGGCACGGATCTAGGCAGACTCTGGAGGGTGGCGGATGACAGAGGAGCCTGGCATGCTGTGGTCCATGAGGTCGCAAAGGGACAACTGTGTAACTGAACAAAAACTCTAGTTTAATGCTAATGGATCGAGTCCACTTCCTCAGACATAAGAGTGCGTCTTCATGGCATTAGTTTATACATGAACAAATGATCAGGTGGGGCTACAAAAAGACACAATGGTAGTATGCTGGCAGACTAATACAGCGACTGCTTCAAACATTACAACTGCAAATATATCCCCAATGCAACATCTTTGTTTTAATGCGCTGCTACCGCCATAGCTTGCAAAAAAATACTTTTTGACAATAATTCCACAAACTGGTCAGTGGCTATAATAATAATAATTTTGTGTCAGAAATTATTCTGGGTTGAACGGATTTTTGCTAGAGAAACTTCGCCAGGGGTCTCCCAAATGAAGCTCCTTTCATGTCCCCAAGATCTTTTCCCACCAAAGTGGTCCTTATTTATCTACTTGCAATTTCTTACTTTCGAACTGCTAGATTGGCAGAACCTGAGACAGAGACAGGCGCTCAAACCACCGTGCAGTACCCGGATCTCGAACTGCCAACTTGCTGACCTTCCAGCTAACAAGGCGAGCTTCTTAACCACTGAGCCACGGATCTACCCAACTAGTCATCAATGGGAGACCTCCACCAAATCCGAGTCCACTCAGCCCCACAAGTCTCAGCCTTTGGAACAGCTCCCAGGTCCAGCTGCTGGAGAAGGAAACCCCAGGCCACTGAATTCACAAAGTTGTTTCCCCCCTGAGCCAAACGTGTCAGGCCGACAAAGAGGCCCTGTCCGAGGCTTGGAGCGGCTGCTGCCTGCAGTACAACTTGACAATGACATCACTGGGGAAGGTCAATTTCTCTGTTCAGATCCATATGAATGCAGAATCTGTCTCCTTGCTTCTGCACCAGCTGTCCCAGCCTCCTGAAAATCCACACAGGGGCAATTCTGTTCCAACAGCTGAGCAGCTGGGTAGGAAAAGGCTTGCAGACCTGGATTATGATAATGGCAGAGCACGCGGGCTGGGTGGGGGGAAAGGTTATTTTTATGAACTGTGAGGTCTAGAAGCCTTGACACAGTCCTGGATCACACACCCACACTCTTTATGGGTCACACAGAGCTTTCCCTCTTTTCTTGTCCTACAGCAAAAGGGTAAGAGGAGGAGACGAGTAATCTTTTTTCCCCTGCTCACTGCTACCGCCCCAACTAGATCACAGAACTCTTCCCAAACTTTAAAAGGAAAACACCTGAAAATATGTCTGGTACTAGGTTGAATGGAGGACTAGTGGAGACCATGGGAACAGACCATAGGACTTCTGCTGCAACCAGTCGTATATGACTCTAGGGTTCAGTGCTCATCTCTGTTTCAAAGCTGAAGAGCCAGCACTGTTTGCTTCTGCGGACATTTCTGTGGTCATGTGGCAGGCATGCCTAGACACTGGAGTGCATGGAACACTGTTTACCTTCCCACCAAACTGGTCCCTATTTATCTACTTGCAATGTCTTGCTTTCGAACTGCTAGGTTCGCAGGGGCTGGGACAAAGACGGGAGCTCATTCCGTCCTGCAGTACTCAGGGATCAAACTGCTGACCTTCCGCCTCCCAGTCAGTGTCTTAGCCACTTGAGCCACTGCAGTCAACTGAGCTATAATGTACCCTTGTTTTATATCTCAACAGAATAGCTCAGAAAACTATAGCATCATCATCATCACCACCACCAACACCACTTATTATTATTATTATTTCAATGCTGGGCCCCAAAGCACTGAACTACTGTGTAGTTATATGTTTCTATTTCTGTTCACAGCAACCATGTAAAATGGATTATGGAGTATGTGTGAGAGAGTGGGGGGAGAGAGAGGGAGGGCTGTTGCTGGAGTTGGCAGCACTTAACTCAGGGGTGGCCAAACTATGACCCGTGGGCTGGGGCTGGCCCTCAGCATCATTTCATGTGGCCCACAGCCACCCTTGCCTGTACTGGAAACATAAGTGGGCACATTTACGGCAGCTGTAAAATGCACCCATGCATGAGAGAGAGAAGCACCAGCAAGTTTTGTCCTGGAGATTTCATTTAAGGTGCTGGAACCAGATCATCTCCTCCTCCTCCTCCTTCTTGGTCATCAAAACCAATCATGAACAAAAGGATCTCCCTGTTAGGATCTTTTTGTAAAAACAAAATGCACATGCCACACCATGCTTAGAGAATGCTATGTGAAGCCAAACCCTCAAGATCTAGAAATGTCTACATCTCCACCAGTCCAAAATAATAATCATAGGGCTCATCTACACTGTCCCTTCTGGGTCTATGGAGCACAGTGTACATGCCACCTAAGATCAGGAGGAGGAGCAAAATGCTGTTGGGAGGGATCCGCACATCCCAAAAGCATTTTGTTCCTCCCATCAAACAAGATGGGAGCTGCCCAGCTATGGGAAGAGGGCTCTCCCATTAACTGGTAAGCAGCTAGTTAGTCAGGCTGCCCTTGTTGATTGGGCTGTGGTAACCCCGGGCTCAAGGTTGACTCAGCCTTCCATCCTTCTAACGGTAAAATGAATACCCAACATGTTTGGGGGGAAATACTTAATTACCTTGGGAACAGGCCAGAGAGTGCACTAAGCACTATGGCAGGAGGAGTTCTCAACCTTTTAAAGCCATGGATCGGGTCATGCTCTCTCAGGCAGCTTCAGGGTCCAGATGGCCATTTTGCCCTTCCTCCACCACATGGTATTTCCTGGTGTGGTGGAGCGGGGGGGGGGGGCATGCAATGGTGCCATGGGCTGCATCCAGCCTGTGGGCCACAGGTTGAGAATCCCTGTGTTATGGGGTGATATATAAATGTAATTGCTATTGCTACTGCTGTCAGCAGTGACAACTGTAGCAGCTGCTTCCTAGCTGCTGTAGGAAGTGTTCTCCCTATCAGCTGTGAAGCGGGGATGTTTTCTCCAGCAGTTTGGAAGCAGCTGCTACTGTTGCATTCTATTTGATCTCATCCCCAGCATGGATATAGGCTAGGGACAAGATAAACTACAGTGTGGCAATTTAGTTAAACCCCTGATGGAGTCTCAAAACAGGGCAGGTTGAGGTGGATTGGCCTGATCAACATGTACATGTGAACAGCCCATGTAGATAGCCCAATAAATAAACAAGAACCAACATTTGTAATCATTTAGGTCAGCAATGGCGAACCTTGGCTCTCCAGGTATTCTTGGATTTCAATTCCCAGACGTCCTGATCAGCAGGAGTGCTGCCTTAGACTTCTGGGAATTGAAGTCCAAGAACACTTGGAATGCCAAGGTTCACCATCATGGATTTAGGCTCTTGATGCTGACAAAAAATGTTTTAACATAAAATCAATGGACAATGCAGAAAAGACTGAATGTTCCTAATGACAATACTTGGCTTCTCTGTAAAAAAAAAAAAAACTAAGCAAATTGTGAAAGGGAATTACAAGCAATTCACCAAAACAGACTGGAACATTACTCTTAAGTACAGTACAGTACTTTCGCATTTCAATCTACAGATCTGCTGCCTGAGCAAGAGGCTAAATTAAAAGCTATTTGGCTAACTTTGCCAAGCCTGAACTGCTGAGTAGCTCTGATTCAAAGTTTTCATTGGTACCTGTCTGCCAGCTGTGCACAAGTGACAATGTAGTCTTGAAACTATAAGAAGGCAAGGGGCCAAATTTCATCCCATATGGCCCCCTAACATGACCATATTACATGCTAGCTCTACATAAGCCAACCCTTCACACCCATATCATAATATGGCATCAAGAGAGAGAGGAAGTATTTCAACTTTTTGTATAATAATCATTTCATGTCAGAAATTATTCTGGGTTGAAAGGATTTTTGTGGGAGAAACTCCACTCTAGGGACGCCCAAATGAGGCTCCTTTCATGTCCCCAAGAGCTGGGACAGAAATGGGCGCTCAATCCGTCATGCAGTACCCAGGTCTCCAACTGCCGACTTGCCATTATCAGGCAAGGCCCTGTTACTAGGAAAGATTGAAGGCAAAAGGAGAAGGGATGACAGAAGATGAGATGGACAGATGGCATCATTGACGCAGTGGGCATAGATCTCGGCAGGCTACAGAGGATGGCAGATGACAGAGGAGCCTGGTGTGCGGTGGTCCATGGGGTCACAAATGGTCGGACTCGACTGTGCGACTGAATAACAACAAAAGAGCAAAACCCAGGATGGTTGTAGAATCATAAAGAATCCACTGATGCAGCAAACTCACTATCATTAACCCCGATGCTCTTCTTTTCCATCATGTTACTAGCCTCCAAGGTGTTCCACGACCGTCATGGCTGCTCTCTTCCAGCTGTTCCACATTGGCATAGTTCCTCCCACGGTTGCTTAAGCCAGCAAGCCACCATCAATCAGTGGGCTGGGATGTCTGTAAATGCCGCACTGGGTCCCTGCGATGGGATTTTTACTGGGCTGTCACTCATCCCATACCTGGGAAAAGAACTCCAGTGATGAGCACCTCTCTGCTCAAGCACATCATCAACTTTGCAGCCAAGTTGGTCTGCAGCTTAGCTGCACTAGATATAAGCACGGTGATGCATGTCAGTTGCTGGAAGCTAACAGGGGCAATCTTTTCTCTCTTGAGTCACATCAAGAGCACTGGAACCCTCTTTATGAAGAAAGGAATAAATAGAAGGAAGTAAGGAAACTAGACAAAAAAAAAGAAGGAAGGAAGGAAGGAAGGAAAAACTGGAAAGAATCATCATCAACGTTGTCTGCAACTTGATTAAGTATACAGTAGACCCTTGCATAACGACATTACTTGGTTCTCCAAGTAGCGTTGCTAAGCGATTTTTGTTGTTTTGCAGGTTTCTATGGAGTTTCCTGCATAATGACGTTTTGTCCAGATAATGATGGTTGTTTTAGCGTTGTTGTCCAGACAATGACACTAAAAACGTTGTTATGTGGGGGAACACGTGGCGCATAACGATGCATTTTTAAACGAAAATGATGCTATCCGAACACGTTGTTATGTGAGGGTTGATTGTACGTTGGGTTTTTCCAGTCCCAGGGTGTTGGGTGGCCTGGTCTTGGAGGCCAGCTGGTTCTGGGCTGCCTTTGCCCTCTGAGGCAATCAGGAAAAATGCCATTGGCATTAATTTGTTTAAGGTGGATCCCAGCTTGTCAAGAAGTGACCCACACACTATGATGGCGGAGCCATCTCCTGTGGCACATATGAAATGAGACATGCAGAACACCGGGACGGCAATAGACTTATGCAGCCTTTGAGGATATTAGCAAGGTGCACCTTCACAGCCAGTCCATCTGGCATGGCCTCTTCTGCCTCCATGACTGTTGGGAATCAAAGTTCCTCCTCCGCTCATTTTGCCATTGGACCCAATATGATAGTTTCCAGTGGCATTTCCTCCACTGAGGGGGGGGGGATCACCCCACCTAAAGGGGCTCATCCACCCATAGCTGTTGGTCCCTTTAGGGAGTCAAGATTATTTACCACCACCCAACACTCGGTGTTGAGTTGCTGGCTATACAGTCTACTCTGTTACCATATTGGGATGTCTGGCCAGACATATGCATCCTTACACAAGCATGATAAAAATACCGTATGACAGAATCAGAAATACAGCGGAATCTCATACAACAATCACCCCATATAGCAATGAAATCACATAACAATTAGGTTTTGGGGGGGAATGGCATCCTGCATAACAATTTTCCCTATGGAAAAAAATCATACAACAATTTTTCAATGGGAAAAACAACTGAACACAAAAAAATTGTACGATGCATCCCATAGTGTTGTGTATTGAGGCACATTTGCAAGTAGCATGGGGAGCACTCTTGCAAGAGGGAAATGGCGGTTTCCCGCCATTCTAACTAGAAGCCCAAAGTGGTGCGAAACCCCTGCAAAAGGGTGCGCTTGTTAGGCTAAACCAAGCCCTGTGATTGGTTACAGTTTTGGATCCTGTTCTCCATTGGTTAACTACATATATTCTCTGTTATGATTGGTTAGTTACGTTTGTCCAGGGGGGGGGTCACTACTTTGTATCCAGGAGCCACCGCTGGGGAGACACTATATAAGCCCCATGGGTAAACAAGGGTGGGGCTGGACCGGATCTATACTTCCAACTCCATACAAGTACGTAGCGCTAAGCCTGAGTCCCTCCATTATGCTTCACTTCTATGGTAGCTAGTTTATTGCCCATTGCCGGATAAGAGTCCGGAGGGACTGACTCAGATAGGATTGTATAGCCATCTCGGGATCCGGAACAGCTTGCAAGCTTATCTCTAATTGACTGTTAAATAAAGCCTGTTGCTATTTGTTCATCGTTGTCCTGGACTGGTGCTTATAACAGCCGGATCTAACACATAGGGAAAATCGCAATACGATGCATGTATTGTATAGCAATTGTTTCGTACAACAACGGAATAAAATCGTTGTATGAGATACCACTGTATACTTTTTTATCACTGGTATGTTCCCTCTTTCACATAACATTCCCTCTGAACCTGGGCTTATTGGGGAATGCCGTACCCTGTTTGCTTGGGAAATTATGGGGAAAAAGACATTAACTTTAGAAGAATATGCACTACTAGTTGGCCAGAGAAGCAGGATTCATCTCTGGAAATTGTTGAAGCTTATGGTTTTAAAAATGAAAGTGGAAGCAAAATCTCGTCCTGGTGGTGTGCAAGGAATTTTTTAAGTGTTAACAAAGCACAGTCAAAGGCCAGTAAAAAGAATGGGAAGGCTTTGGGCTTACACAGTTCCTTCACCGCGGCTTCAATTGCTGGTCAATACTGGGAACAAATGGTTTTCAGCCACTGTCTGGTTTTGCATGAAACAACAAAAAAAGCCTTTTTATTAGATTACAAGAGACAAGCACCATCAAAAGAATATCAGCCAGAAAGAAGATAAGAATTGTCCAATTAGCTGAAAAAGCTTTCTGAAAGAACAGGGCTGTCTCAGAAACAAAATTCCGCATTTCTGACATTCCAACTATTAAGCACAATTGAAAAGAGTTTTTAAAAGGCAATTGTATCTTGTGGGGTTGACTGAGTGCTGAGGCTGGAAAATGGCAGGTGTTTGACTAGTTGCCTGCCTCTTTTGTCACCCGACACTTAAAATTTTGATGCTGGCATTTACAAATATCAGGTATTTTTCCTTGCAAGTAAAGTAGCTTTGGTAGCAGTTTAGCTTTATACAGGGTTCTATACAGATGGATTTTCCATTTGATATTTTGCTCATACTACAAAAAGTTAACATACACACACAAAATGTAGCCCTTATCAATTTATCAATTATTGGCTGCAGTGGCTCAGTGGTTAAGAAGCTCGCCTTATTAGCTGGAAGGCCAGCAAGTCAGCAGTTTGAGACCTGGGTACTGCATGACGGATTGAGTACTCGTCTCTGTCCTAGCTCCTGCCAACCTAGTAGATTGAAAGCAAGAAATTGCAAACAGATAAATAGGGACGGCTTCGGTGGGGAAAAAAATCTTGGGGACGGGAAAGGAGCCTCATTCGGGTATCGCCTGAGCAGTTTCTCCAGCAAAAAGACTTTCAACCCAGAATAATTTCTGACACAAAATTATTATTACTTTATAAATTTATTATATACAGTGGAACCTCTGTTAACAAATGGCTCGGTTAACATAAAAATTGCATAACAAAAGGAAATCCATACCCAAAACCTGGGTATCCAGGCTCAAACTCATCCAATTGGCACACCAAACCTGTGCACCTTTATTTTCCAGAAGGAGTATAACCTTATCTAGCAGTGGCTCAAGTAGGTAAGAGGCTGACTGGGAAGCGGAAGGTCAGCAGTTCGATTCCCGAGTACTGCAGTACGGAATGAGCTCCCGTCTTTGTCCCAGCTCCTGCCAACCTAGCAGTTCGAAAGCAAGAAATTGCAAGTAGATAAATAGAGACCACTTCGGTGGGAAGGTAACAGCATTCCGTGCGCTCCGGTTTCTAGTCATGCCTGCCACATGACCACAGAAACGTCTGCAAAAGCAGACAGCGCTGGGCTCTTTGGCTTGGAAACAGAGATGCGCACTGCACCCTAGAGTCGGATACGACTGGCTTTTGAGCAAGGGAAACCTTTACCTTTTAGCAAAGGGTGAAGAAATCTATCCCACTTATGTTCTCCTGGAATAAAGTATAGGGTCCTTTTGGCACCAGGAAAATCCTATCCAGAAGAGGTTATTTTACCAGAACAACTGAAAAAGAAAGATACTGGAACATTTTTGCTAGCATCCTTGTGTTTGTTGTTATTACGTGCAGTCAAGTTGAAGCCAATTTTTAATGGCCATAATCAAGCTTTCAAGCTACGTGAAATATTTAAGGAGTTTTTTTTAACAGTACCACCCACTTCCCCAGTGAGATTCCACTGCTGAGCAGAGATTCAAACACAGTTTTATGAATCCCAGGCCTATTACTACATCCAGTACAACACAGTGAGTATTAAAATGCTAATTAACTTGTCAACTGCCCAGAGAGTGCACTAAGCGCAACAGGGCGGTATATAAGTGTGATTGCTTTGCTATCCTACTTGTTAGTCACTCGTAAAATGTAAATATTTCAGTGATTATGTGTATGCTTCAAATAGATCCAGAAAAGCTTTGACTGGCGTGATATTCTCATGTGTTCAAACACATACACACTCATGCTTCTAAAACGTATCTAACTTTTTTTCTCATTTAACATTCTGTTTCGAATTGTACTTATTACTGAGTCCCATTATTGTACGTCACCCTGAGACTGTTTTATGGAAAAGACAGAGGAAGACTTTCATAGCTAAAGAAATAACTCAACCATAATTCAGGGGTAGATCACACTCTTCATTCAGAAGAGTGTCAGGCTTAATTCTTTGCACCTCCAGGGAGGGGGGATCAGACAATGATTGTGAAGAAACTAAAAAGCTAAGGCAGGGATTCTCAACCTGCGGCCCACGGCACCATTTCATGTGGGCCCCCACCGCCTCCACCACACCAGGAAGTGCCATGTGGTGGAGGAAGGGCAAAATGGCCATCCGGCCCCCGAAGCTGTCTGAGGGAGCATGACCCGGCCCCCAGCTTTAAAAGGTTGAGAACTCCTGAGCTAAGGGAATATGGGACATGGAATCTGACATCCACTCTCCCCCTGCTTCTTTGCCACACCAGAACCCTTCGCCCGTCGTTTGCATCTTTCTGTGAAAGACAGTTGGAAAGCAGCAAGTTGCGAATCCTGAATCAGATGACAGCCAAACTGGAAGTTTTTTTCCATGTGCTCTTGAAGCAGATGCTCTTCTCACTGCCAAAACAAGCAAGAACTGCCGTTCAGCAGTGCAACAGCATGCCAGAGAGAGAAGGGTGGAGAAATTACAAGCCTATGACACAACAACCCATTCTTCCACCCAGTTTCATCCCCTGCTCTTTGGAGCCAAGACATTTGCTACTATTTGGTGAGCAAAAAGCAGGGAGAGCAAGAAGGCTTCCAAAAGTCCTAAACAAGTACTTTGGTGGCGAAATGCCAGGGCTCTGCTTAAATTACTTCAGAGCTCTTATTTCATTAATGCCACCTTTCTCCTCTTTGATAACAAACATTTCAAGGAAACAGATGTGAACATCTCTTACTGACATTTACATGATGACAGATGAGTTCTGCAATACTTCACATGTGAGTAAAACACTCCATCAGCACCTGTTCCCTCTCCTAGCAGAAGACACACACACACACACACACACACACACACACACACACACACAGAGTCCTTAACAAACTTGTCTCATTAGTCAGGACAAGAAAAGAAAACTCAGTCTAAGAAAACCCTGTTTAAATTATAGCAGTGAAATGGGATTTGGTAAAAATAAGCCCCAAACTGTCAGCTGTTCTCATATCAGGAAGAAATACCTAGAACCATGATAGTGAACCTAGGCAATCCCCAACAGGGCTGCCATCAGGGCAGTACTACCAGTACTGCCGTATAGAGCCCGGAGCTGACATGGTCCCTGCCGCCGCCAGCCATAAGTATGTGGGGGTGGGGGTGGGAATAGTATGCTCAGTATGGGGCCCAGAAGTTTCTGATGGTGGCCCTGATCCCCAGAAGCCCAAGTCCCTGTGAATCCAGACAAATGGGTTTACTGCGCTTCTGGGAATTGAAGTCCAAGAACAGCTGGAGTGCCAAGATTCACCATCAGTGTCTTAGAAGCTCCTTTGCTACCATCCCGCACAGTCAGTTCTATGAATTTCACCCCAAATTACTAAGCTTTCCAAGCTCTTGAAATATAGAGGCATCCTGAGGAAAAAGCAACAAAAAAGTATTTTCCTCCTCTGGGACTACTAGTAAAAACAATAGCGGTTCATTCCATACCACAACTGAATTGCAAATATTGTAACTGTCAACAAACCTTTTCAATAAGCAGCCTGTTTAAATGAATCCCTGGTCTAGAAGACTAAATACTATGGAAGACTAATTTACAACATGCATAAATTGGCATGAACTTCCAGGAAAGTGACTATTTACAATGTCTGTCCAGCACTTCTTCAACAGAGACAGTCCCTTTTACATAAAAGGAGCCGAGGCTTTTGACTACATAATCAAATACTTGTATTGTGGGATTTGCTTGTTCTAGTATGAGTCACTTGGTAGTATTTTTCTTACACTATATATATATAAGATTCACACTAGATCATCTTATCACTAGGGCTGACATACTAGTTTAGCTCTAAATCACGCAGGGGAGGGGTATTAATTACAAATAAAATAGAAATAACCCATATGAAATTTAAAAAAAATATTCCTATGATAAGTGTTAATTCTATACAAACTTTGGGACAATGCCACCTTTTCAGAACACTGTACAATCTTTTCAAGACCAGACAGCTTGACAGTGAAGCATAAAAGGATTGGCAGAAGCAGAACTAAAGTAAAGAAGGAAAAATGGGGACTGTAGGTTGAAATGTGAATCAAATTGCATTGAATGTAAACAGTGAATTCCCAGATCAACCCATTCCCCTTGTGATCTGTGTGTCAGCAATGATGATGCTAATGATGATGACGATGGAAAAATCTGTTTTTGTACCCATGGTATTGCCCTTGGAGAAATAATTAAAGAACTTCCTTGATATTTGAAAATTTTGGATTTAATGGATTTGAATATTGTAACTATATAAAAATAAATTTACTAGGAACTAACTGTCTATATACTTAGATGTTACATTAACAATTTTTTTAGGCCCTGGGTTAGGTCTTGAACTGTTAATTTTACACCAATCTTTGACTGAGAATCTAGTGGTAGATGATGACGGTGATGGTGTTGGTGATGAAGGTGATGTGCTAACAATTCAGTTATGACTTATACTCTATTGTTGTTGTTGTTCAGTTGCACAGTCGATTCTGACCCTTTGTGACCCTATGGACTATTGCCCTCCAGACAACTCTGTCCTCCACCATCCTCCTCAGCCCGCCCAGCTCTGTGCCCACTGCATCTACCACGTCATCTTTGGACGCCCCCTTCTTCTTTTGCCCTCTACCTTTCCCAGCATCAAAGCCTTCTCAAGTGAATCCTCACTTCTCATTTGATGTCCATAGTATTTAAGCTTCATCTTCACTCTATAAAGGTTGTAAAATGAATCATAGCAAAGACTAAAACAATTCAGCTTGCCTGATTCTGGAAATCAGCTGCTTGCTGAAAGCCAGACAGCAGGCTCATTGATGGGGTAGGCTTTGAAATGCAATACGTAGCACCACTGAATGTAGTAAGCACATCTGTGACACAAATTTCAACCACTTATTTAACAAATTCAAACTGTTGTGGTTTTCTTTGCCTCCATAATCCTGGAGAATGAAAGTGCTAAGTGCTAAGAATTCTTCATCAAAAATTCTTGATGCTCCTCTGAGAAAAAGTCCCCCCACCCCCCCAGAAAAAAATTATCCTGGGATGAGTATGAGGTAGGATGTGCTAACTACTAAATCTCTCTATACAAGCAATCTCCTGTAATCTCACCTTTGACTTCTTTGTGCCCCTCCCATCACACAATTCACTGGAACAATTTCAGAGAATTCCTACCCACATGTCCATCACATGCAATTTTCTGTCTCAACTTCAAAACATGGATATGCTGACCATGTCTCTTTCAGTCCCAGCCCTAGCAAACTAAGAGAGGAATATCTGAAAATACTGGAAGCTTATCAACTACAAAGGAGCAGCGCACATTCCTGTACACCATCAGGAAGAACAAACTCTAAACATAACAAGCAAGACTCCTGGGACCAGTGTGTAGGAAGCTGCCTTTCTCTCGGTTAAGCTATTTATTCATCTGGACCAGTACTATTTATGACTGTCAGTGCCCCCGCAGCAAAAGAGTCCAAAGTTCAATCTTGAGAGGTTTACTTTGCGTTTTACTAGAATTGTGAGATTCACTGAATGGAGCCAGGTGCAAAAGATATATAGACATAGGGTCAAATCACAGAGCTATAGTACTGTTTAGCTAACTTTGCTTGAGAAGACCATGCATTATTGTTTCAGCCATGCAATTCCTCTGACTGTTCCGAATGCAAGCACAGCACATGACTAACTTCCGATGGCCATTCACAAAACCAGCAGGACAATTTGCAAGTTGAGATGGAACAAGGTCCTATGTTATGAACAAAGGACTTGCTTGGAAGAGAGGCTCTCAACAGCTTCTAGGATGGTCCTTAGACCTCACACCCATCCCATCCCAGGTTCCTCAAGCTTTCCTTCCTTCAGCATTCAAATGGAGGGGAACATTTAGCTCAAGGATTCTCAACCTGCGGCCTGTGGGCCGAATGTGGCCTGCAGCACCATTTCATGTGGCCCCCCACTGCCTCCACCACACCAGCTTTAAAAGGTTGAGAATGCCTGATTTAGCTCCTGCTACAGTTAAGCAAACTGGATGCAAAGATCTACTCCAAATTTACCCAGAAATCTAACAACAGATCCCAGACTATGTTCTGTACAGGGTCTACCAATGAGGAACAAAGGATCATAGGACCTTAAGGTCCATTTCACCTTCTTTCAAATTACCACTTACTTCAAACACCTCATCAACTCTTACTCCATGTTCTTTGACCTCCAGCCCCAAAGTAGGGTTGTTTCCAGCACCACCAGGATATTTATATCACTGGCATAAAGTCTAGCGGAAAAATCTTCCCACTACAGCTATGTAATTCATCTTTCTTTACAATTTTTTCCCCTGCAGCTCGAGAGCCGGGTACTGAGCATGACAGAATGAGTGCCCATCTCTGTCCCAGCGCCTGCCAACCTAGCAGTTTGAAAGCAAGAAATTGCAGGTGGATTAATAGAGACCACTTCTGTGGGAAAAGATCTTGGGGACATGAAAGGAGCCTCATCCGGGTGTCCCAGGAGCAGAGTTTCGTCAGCAAAAATCCTTTCAACCCAGAGTAATTTCTGACATGAAATTATTATTAGGAAGCGATTCAGGGCATTTCTTTCCCATTTTCCATCTTGTTATCAGGATGGGTCATGATTTTACTCCTCCTGTTTGATATTATGTTGTGTCCCTTCTCTTAAAAATATATATTTTTAACACTTCTGCAGGTTATAACTGAGCCTTGAGAAAAGTGCATAGCATTTTTTAAAAAAAGAATAAAATAACATTTCCACTACTAAATACAGGAAAAGAAGAACACTATCATTGACAGTAGCACTTAACACTAGCTTCATTGCTATAGGTCTGGTAGTCTGGAATTAAAGTTTTATCACTATTTTCTCTGGAATACTGAGAAGATTCAGACCGATACAGTGCACGACCACTGTAAAAAAAATGTAACTTACTTACTTGCTTGCTTGCTTGCTTATTTTATTCTTCAAATTTCTATTGCCACCTAACTCGGCAACGACCCTGGGCGGCTAACAACAATTAAAAGCAACATCAAACTAATTAAAAGCCCTTAAAACCCCCATTAAAAATTATAAATAATTTACCCACTCACCCCATCCATTAAAAGAGAGAGAGAAATCTGAATTATATAAGCCAGCAGGTGGGGGTCACCCCTCCATCGGTGTACTTATACAACCACATTTTCCAGAAACCACTGGATGGATTCTGGAAATTATAGTCTTAATATGTAAGCTTTTTGACAGCACATATTACTTCTGTAGGGGTCCGTGGAGCCTAGTGGTTAAGACACTGAGCTTGAAGACTGGAAAGTAAGCAGATCAGAAGTTTGAGACCTCAGTGATGGGCGATGGAGTGAGCAGCACCCATCATCTGTCCCAGTTCATGCCAACTTAGCAGATTGAAAGCAAGAAATTGCAAGTAGATAAATAGGAACTGCTTTGGCATGGAAGGTATCAGCATTACATTTGCTCTGGCTTCTAGTCATGCCTGCCAACTGACCACAGAAACATCTGCAGATGTAAACAGTGCTGGTTCTTGGGCTCTAAACATAGATGAGCACTGCCACCCTAGAATTGGACATGACTGGCTTTCAAGAAAGGGAAACATATTACTTCTGTTCTTTGCAGTGGGGAGGAAACAGATCCAACCACAAATGGCCAGCCCTTATTGATGGAAATCTTGGCCAAATCGGCAGCAGTCCAAGGTTTGAACAGGACAAGAAAGAAGATGCAGTAGCAAGCAGGTAAAGGTAAGGTTGCCCTTGCTCCAAAGCCAGTTGTAGCCAACTCTACGGTTCAGTGCTCATCCTTATTTATCTACTTGCAATTTCTTGCTTTCAAACTGCTTGGTTGGCAGTTTGAGCTGGGATACAGATGGGAGCTCACTCCATCATGTAGTACCCGGGAGTTGAACTCTGACTTTCCAGTCAGCAAGTTCAGCGTCTTAACCACTTGAGCCACCACAGTCCCTGTAGAAGCCGAACCAATGGTTAAAGCTGGTGTGCGTTGCAGTTCAGCGCTGGAAGGTTAAATGCTTTCCATTGCTGTTACAAAGGCTCAGAGAACTCTGACACTTACAAGATGCAAAAAAGTGAGAATGATGTCAACAGTCACATACATCTATCATCAGTCTCAGACCACAGTCAGCACTTCTTCAAAAGAGGAAGAGTAAAGGCAAAGCAGAGGCAGTGGGCTGCCAAATTTTGCTCATATTGATGAGAATTAGAACAGGGGTTCCCAACCTAACGCCCATGGGCCAGATCTGGCCCACATTGCCATTTCATGTGGCCCCCACCATCTCCAAGGGCATTTAAGAAACAAAAGCCAGTACCGGATGTAATGAGGGTTTTTTTTTTGGGGGGGGGATAGGTAGAGATAAGAGACAACTGGTGGACTCAAGGACATCATATCATAGCACAAAGGTGTTTAAAATGAATATTTTGAATGAAATTGTGGATAAAATACATCAAGGGTTATATAAACTAGAACTCTGGCTAAAGATTGGTCAAGACATAAACTTGAAGAAAGAAGAGACATGATGTACTGAAGCTTCTGTATTGTTTATTGGCTTTTTGTTTATTTTCATTTTGTATGTTATGTATCTTATGAATTTTAATACTTAATAAAATATATTTTAAAAAGAAACAACATGGCTGTCACTTTGAAGCTGTTGGGACAAAATCCCCTCCCCCCAAGTCGTACAGGAAGGGCAAAATGGCCATCCAGCCCGTCAAACTGACTGAGAGCATGTGACCCGGCCCCCCGGCTTGAAAAGGTTAGGAACCCCTGAATTAGAACATCCTAAGATTGGGACTGGGGAAATCCTTAGAGCTTGGGCAAATATTGGGCATACACATGTGAAAGAATTCTTAGCCCTGCCTGTGCCAAATTATTTCTGTACATCTGCATGGATTTGGAGGGATGTGTCTCCACACCTGCCTAGCCTCCTTGCCAGTACTGAATGTACCATAACAGCCTCTGTACAACAGTTCTGACTCACATGGCAACCCCAGGGTTATGAAGGCAGCTCAACGATTAGATCACATTTTATTACAGTCCTGCAATGTCCTTCTGTGAAGGCCCCCAACATGAGTTTGTTAACAGCAGCTGTCCCTTCTAGCCAAGGGGATGGACGCTCAGATGAAAAGCAAACAGTGTCTGTAAACCCTCCCCAGTTCACAGGAGCATGAAAATCCCAGGCATTCTTCTCTCCTCTTACACAGCTGACTAGCAGATTACAAAGCCACATCCCTACAGGGAGGGAAAGAGGCCAATCCGGTTGGAAACACCTCCTCAAATCATCTGGAGGGCTTCCGTTTTCCACCCGGCATTTGCTGGCAGAACAAGAGCTACTATCTTAGAGGAACATGCTTGTTTGGGATGACTTAAAAGCACAAATGTTCCGATAACCTTCCTCAAAGACCCGAGAAACATGCTAGATGTTCCCAAGGCCTTGTGGACAAGACTCTTTAAAGAACTATTCCTTTAAAGTAGGGGTTCCCAACCTATGGCCCATGGGCCAGACCCAGCCCATGACACCATTCCAAGTGGCCCGCATCGCTGCTGCACCGAAAGAGGAAGAGGATGCATTTACGACAGCTGTTTTATAACAGCATTTACACTGGGGGGGGGGGGCAACCAGTCCAGCCCACTCAGCTATCGGGGGGGACACTGACCTGCAGTGTAAAAAGGTTTGGAATCCCCTGAAAGTGTGAGAAGCCAAGGTAGGAGAGCAGCCAGCTAGGATGCTTTATGATTTGCCCAAATGCCCATGGGAAACAGCTTCACCACTTTTCCTGAGAGAAGGCGGAATGGAAGGATTAGCAGTTTCTACAGCCAAATCTTCAAGAGTTGCTCGGACAGTGGCTACAGTAGAAACCATGTCCTGTACCAAAGTGTTGGCATTGGACATCCCTTTCTTCCCCCTTCTCATTTTTAAGATCACCAAAGAAGCTCTTCTGGCTCAAAACTCTACCTCCCAACAGCCCTTGGAGGAATTAGACCACCTTTTGTTCTGTCTGCCCAACCTAGCCTTTCTTCTGACCTTGGCTAAAAAACAGCTATCTAAGGGGCCACACAGTGGCTCAGTGGTTAAGACGCTGAGCTTGATGACCAGATGATCAGCAGTTCAGCAGTTTGAGACCCGAGTGCTGCACGACGGAGTGAGCGTCCATCATCTGCCCCAGCTCCTGCCAACCTAGCAGTTCGAAAGGAAGACATTACAAGTGGATCAACAGGTACCACTTCAGTGGAGAAAGTAAAAATGTTCCATGCACTCTGACATCTTGTCATGCCCATCACATGACCACGGAAATGTCTGCAGATGCAGACAGTGCTGGCTCTTTGGCTGTATAAACAGATATGAAGACCGGACTCTGGAGGCAGACAAGACCGGCTTTTGAGTAAGGGAGACCTTTACCTTTAAAAAACTATCTGCAGCCATTCCCCTTGAGTAATCTTGATGCTCTCTAAATGGTGTTACTCTCCTCCTTTACGTCCAGGCTTCCTCCTTTCCCTTTACGTTTAAATAGCCAAAAGTTCTCCATCTCCTTCGGAGCACTTTCTTTCTGTTCGTGCCGGCTCACTTTCCAAATTTCTCTCTTACCCTTTCATTCATTCAGGTCCGACCCGAGCGTCACGCTCTCTGTCCGACACAGCTCCGAACTTCGGCAGAGGCTCGTAAACCACTTTCTCGCCGGCACACTCTCCGAAGAAGGAGAAGGGTGGTTTAAGATTTGAAAACAGGTATAAGAAAACTTAATAACTACTTCTGGAAAAGTTAGAAGTTACCCAATTGTGACTTGATTGGTGAAGGAATAAAGGGGTGAAAGAGGAAAAGGCTGGACAATAAAAGTAGTACGAAGTATATAACTATATTTACATGTAAAGGATTCTTAAGGGCCAATTATTATGGACAGTTAATATAGCCACCTTTGCTTATAGTGTAATTTCTATATAAAGATAAAAAAATCTGAGGGGTACCTGTCGAATATCAATAGTTATCATGGTCGTAAAAGTAAACTAAACTAGTATTAGAATATCAGTGATAAATTGAGGATAAAAAAGCACTAGGGAACAATAAAAAAAAGTAAGGTTGATAGTAGTGAATGAGTCGAAATAGAGGTATTAAAGACCAAAAAACATTTTGGAAGAGAGAACAAAGAGAGACTTCTTCGGATAGATTTTATAGAAGGCTAACTCGAATGGAGGAAGAAGTAGAAAAGGAGATGGATGTGGACAAGGGAAAAGGTCATGGAGGTAAGACTAAAAGTAAATTTGAAAAAGAATCAGATATTTTTTCTGAGACCATGGAAACTCTGGGAAAGATTAACTTAAGAATTGATAGTTTGGAGAAAAAATTTCAAAAAAATGAGGAAGCAAGACGTCAGGACTCAAAAGAAGTACTGCAGGGGTTACAAGGAATGAAAGATTTGATGTCTAATTTTACCAAAAACATAGAATCAAAGTTTGAAAAGGTGGAGTCAAAGATTAAATTGGTAGAAGAAGAGGTTAAAGCAGTTGAAGAAATGAAGGATGAAGTTAGACAGATAGCAGAGCAGAATAAAGAACAGGAGAAAAAATGGAAATGCAAGAAGAAAGATTGTACAACTTAGAAACTAGACAAAGAAATATGTGAAGAGGAGATTGTGACTGTTTTTTGGATAGGACAGAAAATTCAGGGGGATACAAATAGACATGTGGTGGTTAAGTTCTCTAGTCTTGAAGTGAAGACAAGAATAATGAAACACATAAGAATGCAAGGAAAGGAATCATTGAAATTTGAATCGAGAAACATAGAGGTATACCAAGATATCCCAAAAGAAGAAAGACAATGGAGAGCTAAAATAAAACCAATTACCAGCTTCCTATCCTCGCAAGGGGTAAAATATAACTGGCAACCACCTCAAAAATTAAGATTCTTTTTTGCAGGGAAAACTTCGGTAGTAAATAAGCAAATTGACAGTATGGACATTTTAGAATCATGTGGCTTAATAAAAGAGGGAACGGTCGATTGGGATAAATTGAAGGAGGACTTAACTAGAACAGGAGGGTGTGGTCCTAAGTAATTTTGCTAGCCATCAATATTTGTTTAATCCCATGAGCTGAAAATCAACTCTGAATGAATAAAATTAAATTCAAAAGGTTTTCTCCAACAAAAAAATCTAATTTAGTGGCTGATATGTTACAAAGACACAACCCTGTTACATTAAAAAATAGAAGGGTAAGGATATTTGAAAGCAAGCAACTCCTTATTGGAGATACTACGAAGATGTGAGTGAGCTCTGCTCAACTTAATCCCACCCTTAAAGGTGTGGGTAAGCGCTAGAACAGAGGTTCTATCCCTCTCAAACTTCTGCACTAGAAGGCGGCTGCCTGAGGACAGCAGAGAGGAAAGATATAGATAAGAGGTGGGTGAAGGTAAATATATATATTTGTATATTTGTGTTTTGTTTGTCTGCACTGAATTAATTCACTCAAGTTTATTTATGTCAAACGTAATAAAAATAGCATCATGGAATGTAAAAGGTTTGGGGACAGTGATAAAGAGAAAAAGAATTGAAAATGCGTTAAAAAAAGAGAAGCCGGATATTCTATTCTTGCAGGAAACACATCAAAAAAAATGGATAACGTTAATAATCTCTACCTGGGTTGGATGGAAATATATGAAAAATCATTTGGATCCTCAAAAGCAAGAGGGGTTGCTATTCTCATCTCCAAAAAATTAAATTTTTCTATAGTCAAATTGGTAAAGGATGAAGAGGGGAAATTTTTGTTAGTAAAGGGAAAGATTAGAGAAGAGGAAATAACCCTAGTCAATATCTATGCACCAAATCAAATGCAAGAGGGTTATTTGGAGAAAATAGGATCAATGATACAAAAAGAGGATATACAAAACTTGATAATAGGTGGAGACTTTAACATGATAGCAACTCATCTGGATACGTCCACGAAAGGTAATGTAGGAAGAAGAACAAAAAATCCAGGATTTGAAAAATGGATTGAGAATTTAGGAATTAAAGACACATGGAGAGTTTTAAGAGGGACAGAGCGGGCATATACTTTTTTCCCCCAAATGCATAAATCGTATTCGAGAATTGATTACCTGTTGGTATCAAGCAATTTAGTGGGACGACTGAAGACTGCAGAAATTGGAATAATTAGGGAATCAGACCATGCAATGGTTAAAGTGGAGATACTGACCAAACAAGATAATAAAAAACAAAAGCATTGGAGATTTGATACACATTTAATAAAGAACAAGAAGATATTAAACAAGTTAAAAGCAAAATGGCAGGAAAACTGGATGTTAAACAACACAGGAGAGGTAGAGATGCAAAATCTTTGGGATGCTATAAAAGCAGTATCTCGGGGGATTGCATTAAAGAAAGAATAATGATGAATAATCAAAAGAAGTTAATAGTACAAAATTTAGAAAAGGAAATAAAATGTTTAGAACTAGAACATGCAGAAAGCCAGAAGGAAGAAGTATTCCAGAAATTAGTAAGATTGAGAAATGAACTTATAGGACAAGATTTGGGGAAAGTAAAAAGAGACCTGATCTATTTAAACAGAGATAATTTTGAATTTACCAATAAGAGTCATAAGAGATTAGCTAAGGCCGCCAGAGACAAGAAAGTAAGGAGGAATATAAATGTATTAGTAGACAACAAGGGAAACCGTATGGTAAAAACCGAGGAGAAACTAAAAATAGTTGAACAATTTTTTAGCGAATTATATACAGAAAAACCAATAGACATGCAAGAATTAAAAAGACAGTTAGAATTAGAGACAGCACTAAGATTGCAGGAGGAACATAGACAATTAATGGAGGATAAATTAATGGAAAATGAAATAGAAGAAGCAATTAAGAAGCTTAAAATGGGAAAATCTCCGGGAGAGGACGGGTACACAACGGACTTCTATAGGACTTTCTGAGAAATAATTACTCCAAAATTATGTATTCTATATAATCATATACTAGAAGGAGGTAAGGTTCCAGATTCTTGGAACAAATCAATAATTGTTTAATTCCAAAGCCTAATAAAGATCCAGAAAAGATTGATCATTATAGACCGATTTCCCTATTAAATCAAGATGCCAAACTATTTACATCTGTAATGGCTAATAGATTGAGTACCTTTTTAGGAAAGTATTACAGAGAGATCAAGTAGGATTTCTTAAGGGATGACAACTAGGAGAGCACATAGAAAGAATTATTGATATTCTTGAAACAGCAAGAAAGGAGAAATCTAAACTAGGTATTTTGTCACGTGATCTATTCAAAGCATTTGACTCTGTACAATGGCAAACATTGCGAACTATAATTCAGAAAATGGGTTTTGGAGTCAAGTTTCAACATGTATTTGATCAGTTGTATATCAAAGCACGAACAATTATAAAAGTGAATGATGTATACACTAAGAAGATAGAAATTACGGCAGGGACAAGACAAGTTTGTCCACTGTCACCGTTATTGTTTGTGCTATCCATGGAGTTGCTAGCCAGTGCCATCAGAAGGGATCAAGATATTAAGGGCATAAGTGGGCAAAAAATTAGTATGTTTGCTGACGACACATTGCTTGTATTAAAAGATGCAAAAAATGCAATTAGCAAAGTTCAAGACCATTTGCAAAAATTCGAAAAAATAACCGGTTTAAGAGTCAATTGGGAAAAGACTGAAATGATTGCATGTAATTATAATAAAATGGATAAGGATGAGATCAAGAAGAGATTTAAATTAGAAATTAAGGAAAGTCTGAAATATTTGGGAATATACATAACGGAGAATATTAAAAAACTTCAAAAGTTAAACATAGACAAACTAAGGCAAGATTTGAAAATAAGCATAACAAAACTTAATAAATTAAAAATGTCCTGGTTTGCGAGAATAAGTCTGGGGCGAATGAAAATTTTACCAAAAATAAATTTCGTAATAGGAAATCTCCCATTAAAGATTTGTAAAAAAAACAATTAAAGGAATGGCAAAAAAATGCTTGATAAGTTTTGCAATGGAGGTAGGAGACCCAGAATAATGAAGTCATTGTGGTATCAAAGTCAGGGAGATGGGGGGCTGGGAATCCAAACATAATAAACTACTATAAGGCATTCCAACTGAATAGAATCATAAATTTACTAATACAAAATAACAATGAAGTCGAAGCCACAAAACAGAGTGAATATAAGAAATATAAAGGGAGTCTATTTTTGTGTACCCAAGATAAGAAAATACAATTCAAGACCAGGACATTGAGGGAATTTTACCAATTTTGGAAAGGAATAAAAGAGGAGTTAGTAATAGGAGACTCTCCAATTTTGGAAGTGATAGATTTAATGGACTGCCCGTTTAACAAAATGAAAGAAATGGAACAGAAGTTAAGGTCAAATAATTTAATACAAATTAATGAGTGGATTTTGAAGGGGTAAACATACCAAAAGAGAGAAGAAATGTATTAAACATTAAAGTTAAATTGGTTACAAAAGATTCAGGTTGAAAAATGGGACAAAAAAGTAAGGAAGAAAAGAAGACAGTTAGAGAGGTTTCAAAATTTGAAGAACTTGTTTATAATGTAAGAAAGGGGATTGTGGGTAAGAAAGGAATGGTAAGCAAATTATATAAAATGTTAAATAAAAAGGAAGACCCCCAACGACTGATAAGAAATGGATGGGAAGAGGAATTGAATATAAAGACAAATGAGCAAACATGGAATGGAATATGGAAGCAAAGAATAATGAAACAGTTATCAATAAGGGAAAGAGAGCATAACTTTAAACTAATTTGGAAGTGGTATTTGACCCCGATCATTTTACACCACATGGACAAGGCAAAGTCAAACAAGTGCTGGAGGTGTAATAAAGCTTTGGGTACATATGTCCATATGTGGTGGAAGTGCGAATACACACAGAAATGTTGGCAGATGGTCGAAAAGGAGTTAGGTAACATTCTGAGCAAAAGCATAATATTCAATCCAAAAATTGCTTTGTTGGGACAGATGGATGATGTAAATATAGAACATAAAAAGAAGGAGTTAATAGCTATCCTGCTCACAGCTACAAGGCAGATAATTGCCTTAGAATAGAAAAGTAAGATAAATATAAGTAGAGAAAGATGGTTTAGACAGATATGGCAGTTGGCATTAAATGATAAACTAACATCTGAAATGAAAGTAGAAAGAGGAGAGGTCAAGAATAGTGTTTTTTGGCAAATTTGGAGACCTTGGGAAGAATATGGTATGTTAAGCAAGGATGGAATAAAACCTACACAGGAAGAGAGCAACTTTTGGGTGAATTTATAGTTCATAAGGGAATGTAAATGGCTGGTATTATTAAGTTCAACACAGGGTGGGGGAAAGAGGGTGGAGGGGTGTAGGTTATGGGTTTTATGCCATAGTATGTCATTTTGTTTGATGTTTGTATTTAATGTATAAAATTTGTAAAATACTTTTTTTTAAAAAAATAAAATAAAAAACTATCTGCTTCTTGCCCGCTGGTGAGTCTGAATACTAACCACGTTCTGCCCTCGTGGTTCCCAGGCTTAATCATATTCAGGGCATATCCTTTCTCCTGGAAGGAGGGAACATGGGTTGGTTTTTCCTTTGTGTAACCATGATACCTTAATGTGTGTAACTTACATTCTTATAGGAGAGGTCCCAGCCCAGTTTTGTTACACCTTTAAAATATGTACTTCTATCCTTTTCACACACATCACCCTGGTGGCGCAGTGGTTAAACTGCTGTCCTACAACCAAAAGGTTGTGAGTTTGTCCTGACCAGGGCTCAAGGTTGACTCAGCCTTCCATCCTTCCAAGGTTAGCAAAATGAATGCCCAGAGTGCTAAGTACTATGGAGCAGTACAGAAGAGTGATTGCTTTGCTTCTTCTAATCTGCATCTTCTGGCCAACGCTCCTCTTGGCTTAACACTCCTCCTTGCAGAGTCCCTATAGTAGGGATTCTCAACCTATGACTCACATGCCAGATGTGTCCCACAGCACCATTTCATGTGGCCCACCACCACCTCCACCCTACCAGAAAGTGCCATGTGGTGGAGGAAGGGCAAAATGGCCATCTAGCCCCCAAAGCTGTCTGAGGGAGCGTGACCCAGCCCCCAGCTTTAAAAGGTTGAGAACTCCTACCCTACAGTCAAAGAAGCCTTTGCTTGCAGCTAGGAATAGTTACACCCAGTGGTACACTTGTACTGGTAGCAAAATGTCCGGAAGGCCATGACCCACCTGCCACAGGTCACCTGGCCAGCGCCTGCCACTGAAAACCCCCTGGCTGGCTTGGGTTTGCACACAGAGTTCTACCCAGGCAAGAAAAGCAGGTGTGGGTCACTTTACAGATCAAGAGAAGCACCACCTCCACTACTCAATAGGGACCAATTCTGTTGCTAATCCTGGAAAGCACTGTGAACAAATAATAAAATTCTTCTAGGAAACAAGACATGCGTTCCACATTTCCTCACTGTGAGTCTCTAGTCAGATACATCAGCAGCAGTAGGAACTCAGCATGACTATGTAAACAGCCATGGGGAAGAGCACATTTTGTTTTTTATTGTTCAGTCTCACAGTTCATTCCGACCCTTTGCAACCCCATGGACAACTGCAACCCAACTACCCCTACCCTCCACCATCCTTCTCAACTTGCCCAACTCTGTGGCCATTGCATCAACAATACCATCTAGCCCAGGGATGCCCAAAATTTTTGGGCTGTGGGCCAGTCACATGGTTCAGTGGGCCGGTCACTATGGGCCAGATATGTCCCCCAATGCCAATTCATCTGGCCCACGAAGCCCACATTGTTCCCGGAAGCAGAAGTAAACCATGACCATACGTGGATCCGGCCCATGGGCCGTACTTTGGGCACCCCTGGTCTAGCCTATACATAAACTATCAATAAAAGTGGGTTCAAGGCCCATAATAATAGTCACCTTTTCTCCAGTGGGTTCAAGGCAATGTGTACTGTATTCCTCTTCCCCATTATTTACTCTGACAACTTTCCTGCAGGATAGATAGATTCTGAGAGAAAGAAGCAAATGCTACACCAGACTCTCTGGGTGTATGAAGCAACTGTATCCTTAGAGGACAAAAATGTATCCCCTTGCCCCATGCTTTATTCAAGAAAGTGTATACAGTATTTATATACTGTTGGTCTGCTACACACTCTTGTACCAAGGCAGTTATCTGTGTGTTCATTTCTAAAGGCTCCCAAACTGCTTTATCTGTTTGCTTTTTTAAAAACTACATCAGTCGCCCAGTCATTAACAAAGTCCGAGGAAGAAGAACTATCAAGAGCCGTAAGAGCCATGGAAAGATCAAAGCTAAAGGTATCCCTTCGCGACCACATCCCCAATGCCCAGATAAGAGAACAAAGCGGAATCAATGAAGCTGTTGTCAAATATCATAAATTGAAATTGCGCTGGCCTTGACACATCTCTCGAATGACAGACAGGCATTGGATACGAGCAGTCACTGAGTGGTATCCCAGAGGAGTAAAAAGACCTTTTGGCAGGCCCCTCAAAAGATAAAAAGACTCAATTGTGAAAAGTTTTGGTCGAACCTGGGGAAGAAGAGCATGGCAATGGAAAGAATGGAAAGTGAGTTGCGACCAACAGGAACAGTGCCGCAATCAGAGGGGACAAGTAGGACTACTGTCCCGGGCCTGGAGATGACGGGGAGCCATCGGCGCCGGGAAACCACCGATGTGTGCATGCGCAAACAGACCATGCATGCGCAGAAAACCACAGGGGTGTGGCGATGCCGGGAAACTACCGATGTACGCATATGGAAAAAAACCCGTGCATGCGCAGAAACCACGGGGGCATGGCCCAAATATGTGCATACCGGGCCCAAAAATTTCTGATGTCGGCCCTGAACAGGAATGCATCCCTTGATAATCTGATCAATCAATCAAGGAATCAGTCACTTTTGATCCACAAGAGACATGAAACCAATATGCACTACAGCAGGAATTCTCAACCTGCGGTCCATGGGCCCGATGTGGCCTGCAGCATCATTACATGTGGTCCCCCACCACCTCCACCACACCAGGAAGTGCCATGTGGTGTAGCAAGGGCAAAAGGGTCATCCAGTCACCACAGTTGCCTGAGGGAGCGTGGCCAGGCCTCCAGCTTAAAAAAGTTGAGAACTCCAGCTAAATTTAAAAAATTCCTCAGCCAGGAAACTAACACTATTCAAAACAAAAACTCTAGTCACCCCATGGCTTATTTGGAAGCACAATCCATCTTCTACATTTAGCTAACCTAACCCATTTCTTCTTGTGCCATATCCATTTCCAAATATTGGTGATCATCATGGTGATCAGCCATGAAGACTGTCATGTGAATATAATGTGGTGTCCCTTCATCTGCCTTCAATTGCAATGTGAGACCCACAGTACCACTGATCCAGCTCCGTGAGTCACTTTCTGGGGCCCTGAGCCCTTTTGGCATGCAAAATCCTCCTCAGCCCCAGGCCAGGATTGATGAAGCTGCTGCCCTCCATCAAGAGGGGTTCAAGTGGGATTTAATCGACTTGGGGACCATCACCCTTCCCTGTGGACTTCACCAAGACTGCTACTCCTTGGGGTTGTCAGGTTAGTTAACTGCCACCTGACGCTCAACACTGAGCCACTGGCAGTAGGGTCTACTCAATTACCATAGCAGGATAACCTGGCCAGACACAGCCCTAACCCATAAAACTCAAGAATCTGCTGCTAAGCCAGGAACAGCCCAAGCACACAAAATGAAGCTGCCATCACTCACCTGTATATCAAAGCAACCTGAGAAATTTAAATTGCTATCTACATATGAATATTTAAACGTATAAGCTGAGCGCAGAAGAATATACGCCTTTGAGATGTGGTGTTGGAGGAGAGTTTTGAGAGTCCCCTGGACAGCGAGGAGAACAAATACGTCAATCTTAGAAGAAATCAACCCTGAGTGCTCCTTGGAAGGTCAAATAGTAAAGATGAAGATGAAGTGCTTTGGACATCAAATGAGAAGGGAGGATTCACTTGAGAAGGCCTTGATGCTGGGAAAGGTGGAGGGCAAAAGAAGAAGGGAGCGGCCAAAGATGAGATGGCTAGATGGCATTGTAGACACAATGGACACAGAGCTGGGTGGACTGAGGAGGATGGTGGAGGACAGAGGTGCCTGGAGGTCAATGGTCCATAGGGTCGGAAAGGGTCGGAATCAACTGTGTGACTGAACAACAACAAAAAATAAAATAAAATAAACTACCTGCCAAACACCTCTGGCCTGTGTTCTTGTATTTATGCAACTACAGTACACAGATATGGCTTTCTATTTTGTTATCCTTTTGAGGCACAAATTACAAAGGGACCCAGTTGGGTTTAGTGGATAGAGAGAAGACCTGGATTCAAATTTTCCATCAGCCATGGAAGCTCAGTAGGGGATGGCAATGGTAAACCCCTCCTGGAACAACCTACATATCTCAAAACGCTGATTAGCTGGAAGAAACTTGATGACATATAACAACAAGCAAATTGCAAACATTGGTATGGGAAGGCTAAAAACAGAACTAGTAAAAAAAGAAATGATTGGCATCTGTATGTCTTTAAATCTGAGCCAAACAGCCTCAGGGTGGAGGGAGGATCAGGATTAGTGGCCAATAACTTCTGTCAATTCACTTGCAGGATTTTTCAGTCAGGAATCCAAACCACGAGAGACAGAAAACCTGGCATGGAAGTCCTTATATTTATTATATTTATTAGACTTATACCCCGCCCATCTCGGATACACACCCACTCTGGGCAGCTCACAATACTGTATTAAAAAGAGAAAAACAGACACCATAAAACCATAGAACAGGGGTTCCCAACTTAAGGACCATGGGCTGGATCTGGCCCACAGCACCATTTCATGTGCCTCCCCATCGCTCCAAGGGCATTAGAAAAACAAAACGGCTGCCCCTTTTGAAGCTGTTAGGACAAAATGGCCACCCCCTTCGTGCAGGCAGGGCAAAATGGTCATCCAGCCCTCAAAGCTGACTGAGAGAGTGTGACCCGACCTACAGCTTGAAAAGGTTGGGAATCAGCAGGTTTGCACCAGTTCACCAAAACCAGTAGCAGAAATTCTGGCTTGCCCCGCCCATCCAAGTTTTGAAATAAAGTAGTGTAGTCCTAATTCAGGTGCAACACAGGGCTTTCCCCATGGCCACACTCGCCATACCACGCCCACAGTGTGGTAGTAATTTTTTTTGGAGCCCACCACTGTTGGGAACCCCTGCCATAGAACAACCACTACCACCCCAGTCAAAGCAGAACTGAGGACCAATAGCCCAAGTGGCAAAAACAATGGGAAGGTCTCCTTTTTGGTCTTCAACAAGCTGCCAAAGGCCTCCTGGAAAAGAAAGGTTTTCAGTTGCTTCTTCAAGGTCCCTAAAGAGTTGATCAAATGCAGCTTCCCAGGTAGAGCATTCCAGTTAGCCGGAGCCACCACCGAGAAAGCCCTCCAATGGGGAACAGACTTTCTAGCCAACCTGGGAGTCGGTACTTAGAGTTGAGTTGTCAGAAGAGCAGGTGAAGCAAAGGGACCCAGTTGGGTTTAGTGGATAGAGAGAAGACCTGGATTCAAATTTTCCATCAGCCATGGAAGCTCAGTAAGAAGGAAGTCCTCTCCACTTATCAAACAGAGCAGGGCCCTGTACATCATCTAGTACAGGGATTCTCAACCTGAGGCCCATGGGCTTGATGCGGCCCTCAGTGCCAATTCATATGCCCCCCGCCTCCACCACACCCAAAAGGGCAATGTGGTGGAGGAAGGGTAAAATGGCCACCTGGCCCCAAAGCTGTCTGAGGGACTGTGATCCGGCCCTCAGCTTTAAAAGGTTGAGAACTCCTGATCTAGTGATTTGGGATGCTGTATTATGCAGCCATAATACTGCTGCATCTCTGCTTTGGGAGTTTCTCCCACTTAGTTATACCTAAGTAACTCAAACAGATAAATGAGTGCAGTGAGGCCAGGGAAAACCTGATATGCCTATTACCAAGAAACACCTCAGGAAAAGAAAACACTATGTATTGCACCTAGAAAATCATGTTTTCTCAACTCTCCAAAGCCAACAGGCAGCTTAATCCCTGAAAGGATTTAGCAACAGGCACAGCCCAAAAGTTTTTTTTAAAAAAAAAATCTAGTGAGCTTCTGGTCTTACTTGAACCACCTGCACATTTGTGATTGCTCTTCCAGAAGCCAATGTTTGCTTTTAAACACCAGAAATGCTCTCAGCTGTGCCACATACCTTGACATAGATCCATGCTTTTTTTTAAAGCTGTAAGGCCAATGACTCTGGGGCAGCTGGGCTTGCTGGAAATCAGCCAGTTTGGCACTGGCTAGGCTCCATCCCCCAAGAGCAGGGATTCTCAAACTGTGGCCCATGGGCCAGATGCAGCCCCCAGCACCATTACATGTGGCCCCCCACTGCCTCCACCAAACCAGGAAATGCCATGTGGTGGAGGAAGGGTAAAATGGCTTAAAAAGGTTGTGAATTCCTGCTCAAGAGCAACAACAGGCAATTCCAACAGGTTGACCAGCAGCCTTACCTTTGGGACAGAAACTGGTGCCACTGTGGTTGCAGCAAAGAGGTCTCCAGGCACCGTCGACTTGCCAGCAAGCACCAGCACTGCACACTCTGCACATGCTCCCAGAGTCAGCTGTTTACCATCATCCACCAATAAGCTACTGGGCACCCGTAAAGCACCTAAGAAGACAGGCAACCTGGCCACTTGTACAGCTTTTAATCCAAGACACCGTTTCTTCTCTTGCCTACAGAAGAAGCAGACAAAAGTCTCCACTTTGTACCGCCTGGACCAGGCACTGCTGGGGTGATGGGGACTGATGTTTTCATACTGCAGCCACTGCCCCAAGAGATCGTGGTAACAGAGCACACAGGCGGCAGCGATCCCAGTGGAATCCACAGGCCTGGCTCGAGGGGCTGGTGGATACACGGTGAGGAAGGGGAAAAAAGGGTCCTTCTCGCCAAAGCGGCCTGGTGGGTTAACGTTGAGCTGGAACTCCTTGCCCATGCCCAGTTCGGCCCCGCAGATGTAGCAGACTGCCCCCAGGCCGGCTTTGGCCAAGGTTGGGTGCCTGGAACCGTGGCCGGACTCGTCTGCTGAAAACACCTGGTGATACCTTCCCAGGAAGCTCTGGACGGAAGTGATGAACTCCTCGTTGTGGGAAGCCCGGTACATGGCCCACAGATCCTGCAGCACCCCGAAACACTTCCGGCAGCTCTGGGCCTCCCAGTGCTTGTTGAGACCTTTGGCATTGGGCGGGCAAGGCAGGAGGGCCAGCAAAGGGAAGTGCATGGTGGTTTTGGCGCTGCCATTGGTGATCTTGGCGGAGACCAGCCTGTGATCCTTGGTACAATCCTCTCCGCAGAGGTAGCAGGCTTCCTGGAAGACCTGCTGGGCAGCAGAGATGGGCTCTTCTCTGGAAGGCGTTTCTCTCTTGGCTTTGGGGCCAGGCAGAGGGACCACATAGAGCCTCTGCAGGACGGGCACGTTGGCCAGCTCGAAGCTTTGCCACTGCTGCATGAGCGACGCGAAGCAACAGGAGCAGACCAGGGTGCTGCCCGCGGGGCAGATGGGCAGGGCCCCCGGGGGCGGGCTGTGCAGCCACAGGAAGGGGAAGAAAGGCGCCTGGGACGCCTTCTCTTGCTTCTGCACGTGGATGCGGTGCTGCGAAGCCGGCGGCGACAATCGGGAGCCGCAAACGTAGCAACAGACCAGGCTGCCCAACAGCCCCGACGACGCTGCCTTGTCCCAAGGGAGCCTGGGCGCAGGGAGGCCGCTGCCCTCCTCTCTCGGCTCCTCATCGCTGGTGGTGATGTTGATCTCGCTCTCCTCCGAGGAAGAGGCGCTGGAAGGCTTCCGAGCCCTCTCCTCGGGAGGGAGAAGCTTGCCCGCGGAGCCGTCCCTTCTTCGCCCCGGCGAGATCCCCGACGGCGCCTTGGCAGGCGATCCGCGCGCGCCTCTCCAAACGGGCGCGTCGGGGCCGCTGCGTCGCCGCGGCCTCTTTCCCCTCGGCTTTTCCAGTGGCAGCCCGTTCCCCGGGCGAAGCGAGAGGGCCGCTTCTCCCGCGGGCCCCGACGGAGGCTGACTCCACTCGCGGCCACCCTCGCGGCTCCCCATGCTCAGCCCCGCGCGCTCTTGGATGCGCCAGTAGCCCGTCCCGGCTCGGGCGCCGCCGTCCCGGCTCGGGGTGAGCCTCAGGTCGCCCTCGGGGTCGGAGAGCGAGGAAAGCTCGGTGTCTTCCCCGACGGGCTCTGCCTCCTCGTCCTCGGGCGGCGGACTCCGGCCGCTGCTGCGCTCGTCGTCGTCGGCGCCCAGCGCGTAGTTGAGGTTCCACTCTTGGGGGGCCCTGCTGCGCAGCCCCCCCACTTCTCCCGACGACGACGCCGGTCGGTCGCACTGGTAGGGCCGCTTGAGCCAGTACATGCGCTTCTCCACCGGCGTCCGCGTCCGCTCGAAGGCGTCCCACTGCTCGGCCAGGAAGCAGCGGCACACGGCGCACACCACGGCGCAGCCGTCGGCGGTCACGTCGGGCGCGCCGGGCGCCGGCTCCTGGTGCAGCAGGAACGGGAAGAAGGGCTGGCGGTGGTCGCGGGGGGGCGACTTGACGTGCAACTTCAGCTCTTTGCCCCGGCTGATCCCGCCGCCGCAGACGAAGCAGCAAAGCGCCCCGACGGAGGAAGAAGAGGAAAGGGAGACCGAGGCAGCCGCCCCGGCCGCTTCTTGGGACTCGGCACCGCCGCTGCTGCTGCTGCTGTTGTGAGCCGCCCCCGCCGCCGCGTCCTCTTCCCCGGATGCGATCGCGGCCATCAGCCGTCGCTTGCGGGAGATCGGCGCCTCCTTCTCCGGAGAACGGCTCATCTCGCCCCCGGGTAGACGCCGCCTGGGCGGAGGCGACGGCTGCGGGAAGCTCCCCGGGGCTGAGCGCTCATCCTGCAGGCGGGACGGGACGGGAGGGACGGGCAGGCAGGCGGGCAGGCAGGGAGGGAGGGAGGGAGAGGTGTCGTCTAGTGCAGGAGTTGGCGGCGCTTAGTGGGTTCCCATCGGAAGACTCACTGGCGGCGGGTGGGGGGGGGGGGAGGCGGGGGTGCAAGCTCTGTTTTTGGCGAGGCCCGGCGACGGGCTGGGGAGACGGTCCGTTTTTCAGCCCTGGGCTTCGCTCCGGAGCCGAACTTCCAGCGGGCGGAGGCGGGGGTGAGGAGCCGCTTGGGCAAAGTTTGGCTGCGCACTCGGGCGCGCCATCATCCTCCGCCTGCCCTCCCTCCCTCTCCCCTGGAGGTGGGTCTCCTCCTTCGTGCCACACCATCCATCAGCCTTGTTCTCTTGCTGGAGCCTCTCTCTCTCTCTCCCCTTCCCCCCCCCCGGCAAGTTCTGCAGTGTGTGGGGAAGAGGGGGGGGGGGCAGGCAGGACTCAGGCGGCCTCCCTGGTTCGGGCGCTCCGCCAAGGCGCAGAGGGGAAGCACCACTTCAGAGGAGAGATTCACGCCTCCTGTACTAACCCACCACCATTGCATCTTACTGAAGCCGAGAGAAAACATGCATGGGGAGAGGGGGTGAGTGAGTGAGTGAGGAGGGGGGGAATCGAGCCTGCTGTACAGAGATTTTTTTTTCTTTTTAATGTTCGGAGCGGAAATAATCCACTTCTCATTTCCTCTCTCTCTCTCTCTCTCTCTCTCTGGAGAGTCTTCGTTCGCAGGAACAGTTGGTTTTGGCTTAGCGGATAAGACGCTGAGTTTAACAACTGGAAGGTCAGCAGGTCAGCAGGTCAAGACCTGAGTACTACTGCACAAGAGAGTGAGCGCCCGTCTCTGTCCCAGCTCCTGCCAACCTAGCAGTTTGGAAGCAAGAAATGGCAAGGAGATCAATAGGGACCACGTAAGGTGAACAGCATTCCGTGTGCTCTCCGGTGTGTCTATTCCTGCCTGCCACATATCCACGGAAACGTCTGCAGATGCAGACAGTGCTGGCTCTTTAGCTATGAAACAGAGATGAGCACTGAACCCTAGAGTCAGATACAACCGGCTTTTGAGCAAGGATGACCTTTACCTTTACCTTCCCTAATCTAGTAAATGGGAATGTAGGTAAAGGTCGCCCCTGCTCGGAAACCAGTCGTATCCGACTCTAGGGGTCAGTGCTCATCTCCATTTATAGCCAAAGAGCCAGTGCTGTCTGCGTCTGCAGACGTTTCCGTGGTCATGTGGCAGGCATGGCTAGACACCGGAGTGCACGGATCGCTGTTTACCTTCCCATCGAAGTGGTACTTATTTGTCTACTTGTAATTTCTTACTTTTGAACTGCTAGGTTGGCTGGGACAGAGACTCTGTTCCATAGCACTCAGGTCTCAAACTGCTGAACTGCCAACCTTACAGTCATCAAATTCAGCGTCTTAACCATCAAGGCACCACAGTCCCATAAGTGGGAATATACAGAGCAGCAATTGTTTATTTGACCTCCAATCCAAAGGAGATAAATTGCAGTCTTATTTGCATTAACACCAGCTGTACGCACAATCTTTCTGCTGGTAGAAAAGGGTCTGAAGGCATGGTTATAATGGGAGACCTAAACCATATCCTAGGGTCTGTGGTGGCTTAGTGGTAAAGATGCAGAGGCTGAAGGTTAGCAGTTCACCAGTTCAAGACCTGAATGCTGCGTAATGGAGTGAGCACTCATCATCTGCCCCAGTTCCTGCCAACCTAGCAGTTCCAAAACAAGAAATTGTAAGTAGATAAATAGGTACTGCTTCGGTGGGAAAGGTAACAGCATTCTGTGCACTCCAGCATCTAGTCATGCCTGCCACATGACCACAGAAATGTCTGCAGATGTAGAAAGCACTGGCTCTTTGGCTGTAAGTGGAGTTGAGCACCGCCTCCTAGAGTCAGATATGACTAGCTTTTGAGCAAAATAGACCTTTAACTTTACCTTTACACAGGATGGTTCTTTTTCCTGGAAACACAGTGGGGAATCAAACTTATAACCTCTGGCTCTGGTCTACCGCTAGATACCTAAACCACTGAACTATCCATTGAGCTACTATTATAAATGCCCAAAAGCTATTACATCCTTGCTCCCCTCCCTTAAAATATATTTTCTGACAGAGAAGATTTGCTAGTAGCAGTACTAGCATCAGAGAGCTGCACATTGAAGACATTGTCATCTGCAGAAAATATCTATAAATGAGAGTGGAATTGCACAGTGAACTTGTCTGGAGGCACACTGAAAAGCAAGGTAGAAAAGGTTGCAGAACATACCTGTCAAGTATCCCGTTTTGGCCGGGAAATCCTGTATTTTACCCCTCTTCCCCACCGTCATCCTGAATTTGGAGCGGCCAGAGGGGGGTTACTGCGCATGTGCACCCATCAGAGGTGGTGGTGCACATGTGTGAGGGGTTGCTGCACATGCATGAAGGGGTTACTGTGCATGCACGCCCGTTTGAGGCAGCGGTGTGCATGCGTAAAGGGGTTACTGCACATGTGCGAAGAATTTACTGTGCATGTGTGCTTACGGGTGCCTGCGCCCGGAAAATTTCCCTTATTTTTGCAGCCGGAACTTGACAGGTATGTTGCAGAATGGTTTTAAAAGTTTGTTGGGGGTGAGCAGGTCAAGGTAGAGATGGATTTCCTAGTTGTTTTAAATATAACACTAAATAGCTAGACATCATATCTAACTCATCTGGATGTTCCACAATAATTTAATGAACTCATTATGCCAGGGTGTTTTTTTGTGTGTGTGTTATTGGGGGGGAATAGTACAATATCACACAGAGTTTTCCTCCACAGTGGCAAACATTAAATGTGCTGAAGAACAAAAAGTAGAGCAAGCTGATTTTTAAAAATTATCACCTTCCATAGAAGAACAGATGTAGCTATTTCATAGCCATCTGCATTGCAATTTTCCAGAAAGTTAATATTCAGACAGGGAAGGTTATTGCAAGATAAAATAAATAATAATGGCTAGGGAGAAGAGAGTAAACACATAGGGAAGAGTTCTCTTAACAGCTATCTAAACAGAAGTTCAGTGTGACAAATAAAGCAAGATGAAAAAACCCCACAACAAACTGAAGGATTCAAAACCAAGCCACAACCTCTCTGCTTAGGAGCAGATGAGATATTATGAGGTTGTCTATAGCAGCTGCGTCTGTGAAATTAAAAGGATAAAAGTCATTGCAAAGCAATTGTAAGCAGCCAGGAATTCCTAATGATTTTCTTCCAATAAGCTTTCTTGTTGTTTGTCTATTTGTTTGTTTTAAAGCAGGGGTTGTCAACCTATGGCCTGTGGGCTGAATTTGGCCCAAGGCACCAAATAATCCACCCTCGCTCCAGCAGCCAGTGCCGGAATCGGCCATAAATGGGGGGGGGGGGAGAGAGAGACAACTCGTCTGCCCCCCTCAACTGTTTGAGGAATTGTGACCCAACCCCTGACTTGAAAAGGTTGAGAATCCTGTTTTAAGGGATATTTAAGGGCTGCGGTGGCTTACTGGTTAAGACACTGAGCTCGACAACCGGAGGGTGAACAGTTCGAAACCCAAGGGCTGCATGACGGGGTGAGCGTCCATTGTCTGTCCCAGCTCCTGCCAACCTAGCAGTTTGAAAGCAAGAATTACAAGTAGATAAATAGGTACTGCTTTGGTGGGAAAGGTAACAATGTTCTGTGCACTCTGACATCTAGTCATTTTACATTTTGAACCAGAATCAGGTGTACCCCAGGCAATGGTGACCTTCTTTTGCTGGCTAATCTTTCTCACACCAAACTAAAGGAACTGGTATCTATTAGGCTCATTTTCACAGCATTTAACTACAGTGACTGGCAACAGCATGCCAGAGTCTTTGGTGAGGATTTTTTCTACCCCTCCTATATTGTCATTGGCTGCAACTCATATCAGAGAATATATTTTCCCCCCTGAAGCAGGAAAAATGCCACTGGCATAAATGTGTTTAAGGTGGATCCCAGCTTGGCAGGAATTGACCCACACACTATGATCATGGAGCCATTTCCTGTGGCATGTATGAAATTAGACATGCAGGATTTAATACTGGGACTGCAATGGACTGCCACAGCCTTGAGGATATGGACAAGGTGTGCAGCCAGTCCATCTGGCATGGCCTCTTCTGCCTCCATGACTGTTGGGAATCAGAATTCCTCCTCTGCTCATTTTGCCATTGGGCCCAATATGATGGTTTCCAGTGGCATTTCCTCCACTGAGGGTGCCATCACCCCATCCAAAGGGGCTCACCCACCCGTAGCTGTGGTCCCCTTTAGGGAGTCATGTTATTTATCATCAATGTTATTTACCACAACACTCAGCATTGAGTTGCTGGCTGTATGGTCTACTCCATTACCATAGCGGGATGTCCGGCCCTCCTATATATGCTTCATTTTAAGCTGGATACTAGAGACTGAATCAGGGATAGTCTCCATAGAAAGCATTTGGTTTTCTTGCTGATATTTGATCCCTCAAACTGTCCCTTCGGCAAGACACAGGGTGTCTGGAAACCAAAAGAGTAAGAACCAGACAATAAACCAGTAGGAGATCTGCGTATGGGCCTATTAGTGGAGCCAGAGGAGAACAGGATGGAAGAGTTGTTTGGATGGCAGTGCTCACGGGTAATTTAGTTTCCCACCCAAGCTGCATCCACTCATGTCAAACTCACTCAGCCTTTCCGATGCAGCTTTTGCCTCTAACAACAGCTGCATTGCATATTGCGCTTGGGAGAAATGCCATTGCCCCTGGTGCTGAAAGCGTGATGTTCGCCATAACAATCGGGCTGAAAAAAAGATCACACCGATTGGATGACATCATGCCAGAAAGCACCCAAGAGAGGAAAGCCTATTCTCCCTGCAGTGATGGAATTCTGCTTTCTTTGTAGGTGGGCTCAGCATTCAAAATGGGATGGGGGTATGGAAGGGCACGTGGAGGAATGCTAGTAGGCAAAAAGAGGACTGAAAAGTTTTCCCTTAAGTGGTTGTGAGCAGGAAATCTTATTTCATGTTTTAAATTCCTTTGTGGATTCAGATTGCCAACCCATGGGATTTGGAAACAAGTGCAATTTAGTTAATACCTGGATTTTATCTCCTTTTCACAATATGCTGTCTGAATGTGGAGAGATACATAATCCAGATCATCCATGCTGTGTACATCAGCTTTGGCCCTGAATACCTCTGCGGCAGAGTATGCTGCTCCAGTATGGAATGCATCTGCACATGTGAAACAAGTTGATATTGCTGTTAATGAAATAATGTATATAGTGACAGGAGACCACCAGTTGAGAAAATATATCCTACGATAAGGAGAGAAGTAGCAACAGATGCCGAGAGAACTAATGACCCTCAACATCCTCTGAATGGATATAAGCCTCAAATCCACCGGCTGAGATCCAGAAAGAGCGTTATGGCAAGAACAAACCTTCTTGAGGGTACACAAGAGCAAAATCATATTAGAAGATGAAGGAAGGAGCTCACCGAACAGGGAATAATATTAAAGGAGGATATAGCTACGTCACTTGGAGGACCCTGAATAGATTGAGGATCAGAGTTCCTAAATGTAAGACCAACATGTTCAAATTGGAGAGGCTGGTGGATAACAACACGCTGTGTCAATGTGGAGAGATACAGAATCTAGCTCATTTTCTGGTCTGCCAGGAACGTGCACCGATGAGGATTTGGGTTTGGCAAATTACAATGCCAAGAAAGTGGCTTCTTTTTGTCAGTTTAAAGCAGTGGTTCCCAACCTAAGGCCCACGGGCTGGATCCAGCCTATGGCATCATTTCATGTGGGCCCACACCGCTCTAAGAGCATTCAAGAAACAAAATGGCCACCCCCTTTTGAAGCTGTTGGAACAAAATGGCCACCACCACCCAATCATGAAGGCAGGGCAAAATGGCCATCCGGCCCTTGAAGCTGACAGAGAGAGCATGACCTGGCCCCCAGCTTGAAAAGGTTGGGAACCCCTGGTTTAAAGTCTGAGCTAGAAATTAACGGAGTTTGTTAAATAAGCAAGGCATGTCAGGTGCCAGAGCCAACTTCAAAACCACATCCACTCTCTAGCTCTCCCAGTTTGGAATTATTACAAATTGGCTGTAAAAATGTGTGGCAGAAGACATTTTCATGTGTGTCCCATTATAAAATAAAACAAAAAAATCACTCAGATGCTTGTTGCCTCCAGTTTTATTAATACACACATCACATTGCCTGTTATAGTGGCATGACTGTGGAATACCTACCAAATCTGCAGCTACTCTTTTGGTCCCTTATAACCTGTTTATTTTCCTTTGGTATCCCAGACAGCACTTGGCCGCTAGTTTTAAAGCTTGGGCTGCTTTGCTTCCAACGTTGCCAATTTTATTCTTAATTATCGTATGGCATTCTGATTGGTTTATTATTATAGCTGATAATATTTCGACGTTGGCCAATGTGTGCAACTATCTGGAATTGTAAGACAGACATTTATACATTAAATAAATAATGGAAACATAAAATAAACCTTTAGGTAAATATAAATATATCAAACCTCATTAGTTTAGAAAGGATGACTACCAGATTAATAATGTAACAACTAGGATTCTTTTCTAGTCCTATCTGGAAATGCCAAGTCCTGCACCTGGGAGGTTCTACATGAAATACATACTGAGCTGTGGCCTTTACCCAAAAGACTGTGATTTACACACACACACACACACACACCCATGATTGTCCCAAATTGGAAGTCATTTGGATTTTACACCAGGCTGATCCAAGTACTGTGGAGCACTCCTTTTGCTCTGTTAATTCACTCTGGCAATTTCACTACTGGTCATTTCTAACAAATCCCAGGCAGGGATCCACCTTCTTTCCACCCCTCTGAGCTTTCCGTCCTAGGCTTGCCTTAAGATTGGAAATGTAGTATCACAGGCAGGCCAGCAGAGTGCTCCAAGATTCCCTCACCACCACCACCAATTTTTATTTGCCAGCAAGAGGCTAAGACGCTGACTGGGAGGAGGTAGAAGGTCAGCAGTTCAATTCCCGAGTACTGCAGGACAGAATGAGCTCCCATCATTGTCCAAGCTCCTGCCAACCTAGCAGTTCAAAAGCAAGAAATTGCAAGTAGATAAATAAGCACCATTTTGGTGGGAAGGTAAACAGTGTTCCATGCGCTGCAGTGTCTAGTCATGCCTGCCATAGCGCTGGCTCTTCGGCTTTGAAACAGAGATGAGCACTGAACCCTAGAGTCAGATACGACTACCTTTTGAGCAAGGGAAATCCTTACCTTAACCTTTAATGTTTAATCTTGTCATCTCATATTTGACCATGTCCAGCTTACCTTGATACATAGATTTTATATTCCAGGTTCCTAGGCAATATTGTTCTTTACATCATCAGACTTTCCTTTCACCATCAAGACACATCCACAGCTGAGCATCTTTTCAGCATTGGTCCAGCGGCTTCACTCTTTCTGGGGCTACTTGTACTTGTCCTCTGCCCTTACCCAGTAGCATATTGGACACCTTCTGGGGCTCATCTTCCAGCGTCATATCTTTTAGCCTTTTGATACTGTCCATGGGGTTTTCTTGGCTAGGAAACTGGAGTGGGTTGCCAATTCCTTCTCCACTGGATCATGTTTAGTTTGAATTCTCCACTATGGCCTGTCCATCTTGGGTGGCCCTACGTGGCATAGCCCATAACCTCATTGAACCACTCCTCACCACAGCAAGCCGACAATCCTTATATACAAATCAAAATAAGAGCTTGGAAAGTTGTGTTTTGAGCAACAACTCATACAGTTTGCTTGCTAGCATGGCCAGAATTTTTACAAAAAAAAGTACATTCCAATCTCTGGTCAAAATTAATTATAACCAATCATCTAAGAAAATAATTGAATTAAAGTCTCCATTTCTACATAATAGCTTCTCATCCCCTTGGCCATGTTTTGCTCCCTAGCAAATCAAATTGCAACTATCTGGATGTGTGTGGATTAAACCAGTGAAAGAAAACTAGGACAGGGATTCTCAACCTGTGGCCCATGGGCAAGATGTGGCCCATGGCACCATTTCATGTGGCCCCCCACTGTCTCCACCACACCAGGAAATGCCATGTGGTGGAGGAAGGGCAAAATGGCCATTTGGCCCCCGAAGCTGTCTGAGGCAGCGTGACCCGGCCCCCAGCTTAAAAAGGCTGAGAACTCCTAAACTAGGAAGACAGCAGAGTCTGTCCCAGGCATCTGATATATGATGCCAATACTGCATTCATAGGGATTCAGCCGGAGTGTCTGAGCCCAGACATGAGGATAAGCGCTCCAGAAAGGGCATCTCCCATGAGTACAAAATGTCATGTTGAGGTCACCCATTAATATTTATCTGGGAGGAAAGCTGAGGTCCCATGGAGGTGGAAAATAGTTGAGAAACATGTGCTGCCATTAGCTGGTAGGGCCACATGCTGGAGAAGGACATGCTGTTAATAAACAAAAACAAGCACAGGTGGCTTGGTTTCAAATGGATGGTGGTCATTTTGCTCCTCCTTCAAATGCTCTGTCTATTGCATTTGGAACACATACCTCACCCCGCCTTCCCAGCCCACATGCTACGCAGTCAGTGTCTAAACTTACTATAAGCTAAGCAGTAGGCCATGACTGCAGTGGCTTAGTGGTTAAGATGCTGAACTTGACGACTGGAAGGTCAGCAGATCAGCAATTTTAGAGCCGAGTGCTGCATGACAGAGTAGGCTTCCATCTCTGTCCCAGCTCCTGCCAAGCTAGCAGTTCAAAAACAAGACATTACAAGTAGATAAACAGGTACCACATTGGTAGGAAGGTAAACAGCATTCCGTGCACTCTGGTGTCTAATCATGCCTGCCACATGCCCATGGGAACATCTGCAAACACAGACAGCACTGGCTCTTTAGCTGTAAACAGAGATGAGCACTGAACCCTATAGTCAGATATGACTGGCTTTCGAGTAAGGGACCTTTACCGAAGCCAGGGATTCCCAACCTGTAGCCCGTGGGTCAGATGTGGCCTGCGGCACCATTTCATGTGGCCCCCCTCACCATCTCCACCACACCAGGAAGTGCCATGTGGTGTAGGAAGGACAAAATGCTTGTCCAACACCCGAAGCTGTCTTAGGGAGCGTGACCCGGCCTCCAGTTTAAAAAGGTTGAGAACCCCTGCACTACAGTAACAAATCTATACCAATAAAATGGTGCGTTAACTGTTGGAATGTGACAAAGGATGTTTAGCCAGGCCCCACTAGCCCCGTCCGAGCCTCCGTGCACTCGCCCAAACGGGGTTCACAGGTAACTGTCAGGTTGAAATTTGCGCCAGTGGGGCAGGAGGCCCCCGGACGCAAACAAAAAAAGGGAACTTCAATTCCCAACATTCCTTGCACAGCGCCGCACCAGAGCCAATCAGGCTGAGTGGCGCGAGCAAAAGGAACATTCGGAAAGCGCCGCGGCCAATCAAAAATAAGCCGCAGGAAACAAACCGCTGCACTAACTAAAATCACGCATGCCAAACTACAAGCCCCAGCGTCCTGCGCGCCATGAGTGCGCAGAATGCTGAGGCAGCTGGTGCGTGAAAAATAAAAGTTAAAAAAAACCCCGCTGCCGCTGCCCTTCCTTTCCACAGGCCAGCCATCGAGCATGGTCCGCCGAAAAGAAAGAACACCCCCCCCCCCGCCCCTGCCTTCCCTTTCCACGGGCCAGGCATTGAGCCTGGCCCACGGAAAAGAAAGACACCCCCCCCGGGCGCGGCCTTCCCTTTCCACTGGTCAGCCACCAAGGCCAGCCCACGAAAAAAACCCACCCCAATGCCGCATGAAGCGGCGAGGCAATTTCCATGGTCCAGCCACCCAGGCCGGACAATGGAAATACCACCACCCCAATGCCGCATCAAGCGGCGATGGTATTTCTGCAGTCCAGCCCCCAAGACTGGCCCACAGAAATACCCCCACCCACAACACAAAAACACACACACCAACAACAGTCAAAAATAATTTTAAAAAATCAACAGAAAAAGTAAACACAAAGACATCCAAAAACAAAATCCAAAAACAGTAAAAAATAAACAAAACCAAAAAAAGACAGAAAAAGGAAACACAAAAACATCCAAAAACAAACAATAATAAACACAGAGAACCCCCCCCAAAAAAACCCAAAACACCCCCCCCCCAAAAAAAAAATTAACCTGAGAGCTTACGAGGAGACGTCTTCACTTCATGACGACCGTAACTAAACTGAGGGAAGAAAGAGATGACTTATCGGAAGAAGAAGCAACACCCAGAGGATAGTAGAGAAAAATTGTAGAGTACAAGAAAAGCTCACCAGCCCCACCCAGAGGCCACAAAAGTAAAAACATCCAAAATATTCAAAATAATAAGATTAATTCCCAAATTACTAAAATAAGTTTTCAAAACATTCAAAAATATTCACACTAATCACAAATAATTTTTAAAAAGTTTTCACTAAAAAAGAAACAAAAAAATCTAAACACAGTATAGAAACATTTATTTTTTAAAAAAACATATTCTTACACATTTTAAAAAATAATTATCCAAGGTACAACTATTTAAAAAAAAATCACATAGTAACACATTATTTGGTTAAATACAATAATTATAAAAATATATATCATCCTTTCCTCTTTTTAAAAACCAAAAATAAAAAAAATCACAGTTTATAACAACCCATGCGTAAAAATAAAAATTTAAAAAACCACAATTAAAAACTAACCTCATTTGCATAAAAATGAAACAAAAACCTTCCAAAACCATTTTAAAGAGCCCAGCACCGCCGGGCAAAATACGCTAGTACAATATAAATAGAAAAACCTAACAGCCTAATTTTAAAAAGTTCCTCAGCCAGGAAACTAACACTATTCAAAACAAAACAAAAACTCTGGTTTCTCCATGGCTTATTTGGAAGCGCAATCCATCTTCTACATTTAGACAACCTAACCCATTTCTTCTTGTGCCGTATCCAATTCCGAATACAGTATTGGCAATCATCATGACGATCAGCCATGAAGACTGTCGTGTGAATGTAATGCGGTGTCCTTTCATCTGCCTTCCGCATTGCAGCGTGAGACCCATAGTACCCCTGATCCATCTCCACAAGCCACTTTCTGGGGCCCTCAGCCCTTTTGGTATGCAAAGTCCCCCAGCTTAAAAAGTTTGAGAACTTGTGACCTAAGTGACCGGCAGACTTGCTAGCTTTATCTCAAAGCTGACTTATAGCTCTCAAATGGAAGGGTTTGAAAAACTGTCTCTTTGAGATCCTGGAAAGCTACAGCCAGCCGGTATAAAGACTACAGTGTTAGATGGACCATTAATCTCCTAACGGCAGCTGCTTCACTATTTGGGAGAGGCCATAGCTCAGCAGAAGCAGCACAGTAACAAATCACATGCTTTGGTAGCAGAAAGCACCACGCTGTGTTTCTAGCTGGAAGATATGAGCAGATCTAGGGAAGAATTTTCCTTGGGACCATAGAGAACAATGTGCAGTATAAATTGTGCCTTATGGTTGTGATGGTTGGTTTCTAGCCTGTTACGTCTGAAAGTAGTGATTTGCAGAAGGCTGAAATACAGCAGTGATGAGCGAGAAAAATGTATGGTCTGAATATCTGCGCAGCTTGTTACAGCATATATATTTTTTTAAAAAATAGAGGGATTGTACCTAGGTGTCATACTGCGCTGTGTGAGCTGTAGCACTGTATCACTCCTAACCTCTCATACACTTCAGGTTGAGAAATATGTCATCAAAGCCAACCACAATTGATCAAAACAAACTGACCAGTGGTATTGTTGTACCACTGTTGTAGCCTGGGCTCCGCAAGGATGTTGAGCCTGGGCACCGCAAGGACATTGAGTGGCGAAGGATTATTATTATTTGTTATTGTTGCTAGGTTATTTTATTGTATTTTTGTATGCTTTTGGATCTTTTGTATTTATTTGTATTTGTATTTATTTGTATTTTTGTTGTGAACCGCTTTGGGTAGCCCAGTGTGAGGAAAGCGGTATACAAACAAAAATTATTATTATTATTATTATTATTATTATTATTATTATTATTATTATTATTATTATTATTATTATTATTATTACCCTCTTTTCCTGATCTGGAGCAACAGATCTTCATGGAAAGTCAACTAACAGCTTGAATTTCAGGGATGTGTACGTAAAAAGATAAAGGTCTCCTTTGCTTGAAAGGCAGTTGTGTCCAGTTTTATGGGGTGGTGCTAATCTCCATTTGCAGCCAAAGAGCCAGCAATGTCTGCATCTGCAGATGTTTCCATGGTCATGTGGCAAGCATGACTAGACACACAGAATGCTGTTACCTTTCCTGCCGAAGCAATACCTGTTTATCTACTTGCAATTTCTTGCTTTCGAACTGCTAGGTTGGCAGAAACTGGGACAGATTACGGGAGTTCACTCTGTCATACAGCACTCAGGTCTTGAACTGCCGACCTCCCAGTTGTGAAGCTTAGCGTCTTAACCACTAAGTCACTGCAGCGCATACACACCAAATAATTCAGTATTCCTTTGTTTCTTCTTCAAATAAAAGGTTCTGTATGTGTTCATTTATCTTTTCACGTCATCAAATATTTTATGGGTTTTGTAGTTTGCAAAATGAATAAACAGACATTCTTTCACATGTGCTCATAGAAACAAAGATGGTTTGGTACTTAGAAGGTTATCAGAACACACACAACAGTTAGTCATGTTAAAACTCAATTTCATTTACGTCAAACATGGACAGATCTCAGAATGGACATAGAGCTTTCACCTTGGTATGTAAAAAGGGACTGATTGTCCTACTCACACTCTGGTTTTGGTAAATTTCAACAGCAGTTTGGGAGCTCTAATGCCAGAATGCCTTAGATACAAAGCATATTCATTCCCACCTTATGTTTCCAGTGCCAAACATGGACACTTGCAACAAAGCATAAACAAAATTTGTTCACCATGAAAATGAAATGTTTGAGGAAGGTTGCTGGAGTGACTAGAAAGGATAAAATCAAGAATGAGATTTTAAGGGCAAGAATTGGAATCAGAGACGGCAGCAGCTGCAACTCGTATCCAAGAATAATTTTTTTTCCTGAAGCAGGAAAAATGCCATTGGTGTGAATTTGTTTAAGGTGGATCCTAGCTTGCCATGAAGTGACCCACACACTATGATCGTGGAGCCATCTCCTGTGGCACATATGAAATGAGACATGCAGGATTTAACACTGGGACTGCAATGGACTGCTACAGCCTTGAGGATATTGTCAAGGTGTGCTTTCACAGCCGGTTCATCCGGCATGGCCTCTTCCGCCTCCATGACCATTGGGAATCAGAGTCCCTCCTCCGCTCATTTTGCCTTTGGGCCCAGTATGATGGTTTCCAGTGGCATTTCCTCCACAGAGGGGGGCCATCACCCCAACTAAAGGGGCTCATCCATCCGTAGCTGTTGGCCCTTTTAGGGAGTCAGGTTATTTACCGCCATCCAACACTTGGCGTTGAGTTGCCAATTGGAATAGAATCAATCTTAAATTACCTACAGAGACAACAAATAAAGCGGTTTGCCCATTTGGAGAGAATGTATTTGAATTCCATGCCACACAAGACATATATGAAGATAGGAGAAGGACAAAGAGCATGAGGTAGACCCAGAGGATGGTGGAGAGATAACATCAAAGAAATATTACAAGATAAGCCCTGCCTAAAATTCTGCTCACCAAGGAAAGTATCTCCATTGCAGTGCATCTCGGGAGGATTGAGAATTGAAGCTACCCTGCCTTTAAATTTAATTCATTGGCTTCCCAAATTACCACTGAACTTGTATGGTGTACAAACTTTATTCAACGTGGTTTTCATTGTCTATCAACTGCGACTGGCATTCTGGGCTACTGCAGATTGGCTGCCTGGTGCCATTAGAGCAGAACACTGACTTTTGTCAGTGCGAAGAGTTGGCACCAGCAATAATGTGACTGTAACATGAAAAACAGCAAGAAAGTCTTGAATGCATTCTTTAGAAAACCCTGAGGAATTTGAGCAGCAGATATATATATATTAATGCTGGCTTTCCCCCAACAAAAAGAAACGGTGGAAAGCAGAGGCGAGGACATAAATCACTTGTTTCTCAACTGTTTCAGGGAGGATACGCCCTGAGTTCCAAAGCTGCTAAGTGCCAACAGCATCAGCAAAATCAGACACCCTCGGAGGACGCCTTAGTGAAGAGCTTTAAATGAGTGTTCCTAGATAAAAGGCTTGTGAGAGGCAACGCTTCCCGGTCTCTTCTTCAGAAAGGCCAAAGGTTAGCTTGCAGCTGTGACTCACAGAGTGGCATCTCGCCTGAGAAGGCAGGAGCCGGCCAAGTGTCTCTGTGTAGTGTGAGGCTTTTAAAACTAGTATCTCCACTGTGCCAAGTTCATATGCCAAACTGCTCTGTCAACGTAGAAGAATCACAGAGACGTTTTTGAAAACAAGAAACCTTCCGATCCTTCCGAACTGTAGCTGGAAAAATGAAGAGGATTATAAAGCTTTCTTCTTGTGCCGTATCTGGTTTCGCATATTGGTGATCATCATGGCAATCAGCCATGAAGATTGTCCTGAGAGTATAATGCAGTGGCCTTCCATTTGCCTTCCACCTCACAGCATGTGTCACTTTCTGATCCTGAGCCCTTTTTGGCACGCAAAGTACTCTTCAGTCCCAGGCCAGTATTGATGAAGCTGCTGCCCTCCATCAAGATGGATTCAAGTGGAATTTCATCCACTTGGGGACCATCACCCTTTCCTGTTGACTTCACCACCCAAGGCTGTTAGTCCTCAGGGTTGTCAGATTAGTTAACCACCACTTGATGATCAGAGTTGAGTCACTGGCAGTAGGGTCTATGGACATGTGGCAGGAGAACTCCTCAGGCAAGACATGAATCTGTGAAAAAATAGTGATAGATTACACAGAGAAGGACTATGCCAATCTGAACTTTGTTTGCTCTGACCCAGATACAGTACTATCAATATTGTGTAAGAATGCGCAGCTATTACTGGCAATTTTTTTTGGTTCAGAGAGCAACCACTATGCATACCTGTCAAGTTTTGGATTTGGAAATAAGGAAAATTTTCTGGCAAATACGGGATACTTGACAGCTATGCTTATCCTGTGCTGCCCTCCAATTGTGGCAATAGGGCATTGCAGTCTAATTAATAAGGGATGACGGCGGGAAAGAGGGTAAAATAAGGGGTTTTCCCGGCCAATAAGGGATAGTTGACAGCTAGGCACATATAGCCAAACTTATGGCTTTTGAGATAAATATTTTTCCCTTCCTCTCTTATTAAATGCATGAGAAAATGGGGTACTCATTATTTTGCATGAGAATCAGCAAAGAAGAACAGCAGTACAGTAAAACCCCAACTTACCATACATATGCCTCGAGTTACATAAAATGTGACTTACCTAATGATTTTGTGCTAAAACCATGTCCCAATTTACACAATTTCCTATGGGTTTGCTTCAAGTTATGTAAAGATTCTTTTTCCTATGGGTTTTCTTCGAGTTACGTAAAAATTCATTTCCCTATGGGTTTGCTTCAATTTCCATAAAAAATCCATTTTTCCTATGGGTTTGCTTTGAGTTACGTAAAAATAATTTTTCCTATGGGTTTTCTTCGAGTTACATAAAAAACTGATTTAAGCAAAAGCCTATGGAACAGACTTTTTTTCCTAAGTAGTTTTACTGTACTTTAAAATTCTTACCTCCTTGATCTATGTATAGTACCTAAAGCATGCTTAATGCTGTATGGTAGAAGATACACATTTATTTTATTTTATTTTATTTGCTGTGGAGGCTAATTCCTTGTTGGCAAAGACATAATAGAGCAGGGATTCTCAAACTTTTGCAAGCCATGGGCTGGGTCACGCTCCCTCAGACAGTTGAACGGGCCAGACTGGTGGTTCCCCCCACCATAAACACTGCCATAAAATGTGGTGGCACAGGTTGGATGATTTGGCACCACGGGCTGGGTACAGCCCATGGGCTGTAGGTTGCCCACCCCTGTTAAAGAGTGTGGTTGCAAATGCAAAATCCATTCTTCAACCCTTCTGAAGTGCAAAGTTTACAGAAAAGAAGAGTTTACAGAATTTTACATTTTGTTCCTAAGGACAGGAATGTTTTAGGAGTATAATATTATACGTTCAAGAGCAGTGACTATACACTACTGAGCAGCCCAAATGCAGAAAGCTAATCAGAAGTGAAATTGTAAGTGGAAGCTTGTAATGAATCACTTTGTTGGCATTCACAGGTGGGGGAAGTTAGTGGCTTCATAATGAAGGAAATTAAAAAGCCAAAAGGTTCCCTGCCTGTCTGCAGCTTGGCATGAAGGGTTGTGTCCAAGGGGTTCTTCAGTACATTTCAGAAAAAGAATTGCTGGAAGTCTTTGTTTGGAAAGTTCTGTCCATGGGGCTTCAAAGAGAGCCAAATTACACATACAGGATGGCCTTGTACAGAACAAGCCCAGGTACACATTAATTGTATGACAGAACACAAAAAATGTCCAAGCTCTGGCAAAGCATACAGCTTTAATAAGGTCACATTTCAAGAACAACATACTGAAGCTCAAGTTGCACAATATTCCAAGAGATTGCTGAGGCTTAGAAATGGCATTATCTTTAAAAAGAGTTCCTCACTTATGAATATTTTCTGCCTTTGTTTGACTTACAGGCAAACACACTATAATTTTATCTGAAAATGATTTGGTTTATTCATTTTTCGTTGGCTGCAACTTGTATCTGAGAATGTATTTCCCCCAAGAAGCATGAAAAATGCCATTGATGTTTAAGGCGGATCCCAGCTTGCCATGAAGTGACCCCCACACTATGATCTCAGAGCCATCTCCTGCACATATGAAATGAGACATGCAGGATTTAACGCTGCAACTGCAATAGGTCTTCTGCAGCCTTGAGGATGTTATCAAGGTGTGCTTTCACAGCCAGTCCATCTGGCATGGTCTCTTCCATCTCCATGACCGTTGGGAATCAGAATAGTGAAGTGGTTTCTCTTCCACTCATTTTGCTGTTGGGCCCAATGTGACGGTTACCAGTGGCATTTCCTCCACTGAGGGAGCTATTGCCCTATCCAAAGGGGCTCATCCACCCATAGTCGTTGGCCCCTTTAGGGAGTCAGGTCATTTACCACTGCCCAAGACTCGACATTGAGTCGCTGGCTGTATGGTCTACTCCATTACCACAGTGGGATGTCTGGTCAGATAAACATTCATTTTTCACTTTTCAATGAATGACAGAGCAGCAAAAGGATATTGATTGTATCAGTGTTAAAAGATACCTTGTTTAGGTGCCCTTTACACACATTTGGAGGCACATAGGAGGACTTGCATAGTACCACAGATGAAGCCCTTCAGTGGCTTTCAAACCTGGACATGGACCTCTGGCTAGGAACGTGAGATGGACAATTTGTGCTTACTGTGTATATCAACATTAATGTAGACAACTGAAGTTCATCATACGATAAATAAAAATCTAGCCAAAAGAATGAGGCAAGATATAGGATGACAACAATGAAAGCAACAATAGACACTAAGTTTAAATTTAGTAAAGTAATTGATGAAACAATGGATAACATTTCTTCTTCTGCGTCATTACCAGTGAACACAGTGAGATTTCACAGACTGATTTCACAGGATGCTGACTTATGGCAACCATTTTCTGGGTTTTCTAGATATTCAGTGCTTTTGAAGGCACCATGGGACTATGGAGTTCACCCATAGACACACAGACTGGATCTTCTGGGATGCACAGTAGGGAATTGAACTCCCAATCTTTGCCTCCACAGTCAAATTCGCTGAGTTATCCATCTAGCTAAGATAGCTTGTTTGAAATTACATGGACTTGGTCTCTGTGAAAACAGCAGGACAAGAGAAAAGGTAGCTCACAAAACTCTGGTCTCCCACTCCATCCAAACTATATGTCAGTTCATCAGATTGCTTTGTTCTTCACATGCTCTAGTTACATGAGAACAAACTGAAAGACTAGTTTATGTTAAGGGTTTCTTTCTCTCCTCACATTTGGAAGGGCTTTGGCTGAATGCCGTTGGGAAGAGGAGGCTGGAGTGGAAGTTGGGAGAAGTTTATGCATCTCTGAAAGTCTCTTCCATAAAAATGCATTCTGGCTCTCCAAACCTCCTGCTACAAATCAGCTCCCAGCCAGGCCCTTCCTGTACCGACCTGCTGGAGTCGGCTGTTGTTCTTGGCAGGGCGCCCCAAGGAAGAAAACTCAGTCCCCCCACCACCACCACCCCACCCTTCCAACTCTACCCCACTCCCTTCTCGCAGCGGCTAGGGAAATGCTGATGAGATGACACCTTCCAACATCCTTCAAGGTCAGGAAGGGAAAGTTAGAGGGCAGGCAGACAAAAGTCAAGGGTGTTTTTTTAAAAAAATAAAAAAAAAATACTGGTCAAGCATTTTCTCATGTTTTTTGTGCTGCACATTCATAGTCAACAAAAGAAAATACAATGGCTTTCAAATTCATTATAGTTCTCCCACTACTCTGTATCTAAATGAGAGGCATGATATGCCTTTTGCTTCCCATAGGCTAACCCACCTGCATAACCCGTAGCCTGCTAGCCAATCTAAAAACAGCCAAAAGTTGTCTGTATCCCTTCCAACTCAGTTAATCTAGCATTCTATGATTTTACAGCTAAAAAGAGAGAGCTGTGTGCTTTGTACATGATGCAAATGTAGGAGAAAGGCAATACAATACCTTCATTATAGGTAAAGGTAAAGATTTCCCTTGCTCGAAAGCCAATCGTATCCGACTCTAGGGTTCAGTACTCATCTCTGTTTCAAAGCCGAAGAGGCAGCGCTGTCTGCTTCTGCAGTCATGTGGCAGGCATGACTAGACAGTGGAATGCACGGAACGCTGTTACCTTCCCACCAAAGTGGTCCCTATGTATCTGCTTGCAGTTTCTTGCTTTTGAACTGCTAGGTTGGCAGGAGCTGGGACAAAGACGGGAGCTCATCCTATCCTGCAGTACTCAGGAATCGAACTGCTGGCCTTCCGCCTCCCAATCAGTGTCTTAGCCACTTGAGCCACTATAGGTAAAGGCAAAGCATCTCCCTTGCTTGAAAGCCAGTCATGTCCGACTCTAGGGGGGCAGTGCTCATCTTTGTTCACACCCAAAGCGCCAGTGCTGTCTGCATCTGCAGACGTTTTTGTGGCCATGTGACAGGCATGACTTGATCCGAAGTTCACAGAATGCTGTTACCTTTCCTGCCAAGCTGTTGCCTCTTTAACTACTTGCAATTTCTTTTTTTTTTAAATTTCAAACTGCCAAGTTGGCAGGAGCTGGGACAGACGAAGGGAGCTCACTCCATCATGCGGCACTTGGGTCTTGAACTGCTGACCTGCCCACATTCCAGTTATCATGCTCAGTATCTTAACCTCTAAGCCACCACAGCTCTTACCTTCATTATACTGGCAAGCACTGAATTCAGACAAGCACTGAATTTTTGTGAATGGTACAAGAAAATTATAAATGAGAATGCCAGAGGTTCTTAGCAGATGTCTTTGCCCATCCCTATTTCTTAATGGTGAGTTGCAAAAAAATCAGGCTCCATTGGAGGTATGGTTTTCAAGCTATACCTCATGCAGCTGTTGTCTGGATATCTCCCAGCTCCTCAAACAAAATCGGCTGCTTGTGCTTTATTTTAGATATTCAACAGAGTCTCTGATGTTCATGCTTAGAGACCTAGCCAATGAAGGAAATTTCCATCTGCATACTTTTAAAGCTTTCTTCATAAAGTTTTTGCAGTTAATAATAGTAATAAGCACTGCCTCCTCAATATGACCTCAATTGTCATGCAATGTACCCCACTCTCTCAAAGTCTAGGAACCAGAGCCAGTTCACATTTTAAATGTTAATTGCCTTTGAGGCACTAAGAATTAGAAACAATGGCAGAGAGGAGTTAAACTTTGCTCCCTCCAAAGAAAAACCCAGAAAGGCAAATAAAAAACAGTCCGCACTCTCAACATTTCCAGATTTTTGAAATAATCTCACTATTTTGCCGCCTATCACATGACATAGTAAAGGTAAAGGTCACCCTTGCTTGAAAGCCAGTCGTATCCAACTCTAGGGTTCAGTGCTCATCTCTGTTTGTAGCCAAAGAGTCAGTGCTGTCTGCATCTGCAGACATTTTCGTGGACAGGTGGCAGGCATGCCTCAACACCTGAGTGCATGGAACGCAGTTTACCTTCCCACCGATGTGGCCCCTATTTATCTCCTTGCAATTTCTTGCTTTTGAACTGCTAGGTTGCCAAGAGCTGGGACAGAGAGACGGGAGCTCATCCTGTCATGCAGAACCCGGGAATCGAACTCTGAACTTCAGCAAGTTCAGCGTCATAACCACTGAGCCACTACAGTCCTGTTCACATGACATATGAAGCTACATTAAGTAGAATCAGACCACAGATCCATATTCTAGTCCAGTGATGGCAAACCTTGGCTCTCCAGATATTCTTGGACTAATTACCAGAAGCTCAAGTCAGCACTCCTGCTGATCAGGGCTTCTGGGAACTGAAGTTCTAGAGTACCAAGGTTCACCATCACTGTTAATCTAGTCCAATGCAGTTTATCCTAAGCAGCAGCAGTTTTCCACATATTCAGGCAAAAGTCTTTACTAGTCCAGGTACTAGAGACTCCTCTGACATATAATGTTGTTGTTCAGTCGCACAGTCGATTCCGACCCTTTGCGACCCTATGGACCATTGTCCTCCAAGCACCTCTGTCCTCCACCATCCTCCTCAGCCTCCCAGCTCTGTGCCCATTGCGTCTACAATACCATCTAGCCATCTCATCTTTGGCCACCCCTTCTTCTTTTGCCCTCTACATTTCCCAGCATCAAGGCTTTCTCAAGTGAATCCTCTCTTCTCATTTGATGTCCAAAGTACTTCAGCTTCATATTTACTATTTGACCTTCTAAGGAACAGTCAGGATTGATTTCTTCTAAGATTGACTTATTTGTTCTCCTCGCTGTCCAGGGGACTCTCAAAACTCTCCTCCAACACCACATTTCAAAGGCATCTATTCTTCTGCACTCAGCTTTCTTAATGGTCCAGCTCTCACAGCTATACATTACCACTGGGAAAACCCTTGCTTTGACTATACGAATTTTTGTTTGCAATGGAATGTCTCTACTTTTCACTATGTTCCCCAGGTTTCTCATGGCTTGCCTCTCAAGCATGTCGCCTTTTTATTTCATGGCTGCAATCCCCATCTGCAGTGATCTTAGATCCTAAGAAAGTAATCTCTCCTTTGAAAGACTTCTTCATTGAGTTCAGGCCTTTCATGCCTATGGATGGCAAAAAGCTAGTTACCCCTATAGAATCAGAGAACTGGATGACACAATGCTAGACTCTGATAAGGAGATTGGACACATTCCAAGCCATGGGGAAAATTTAGAGCAAAGGCAGAGGCTCAACTGGAGGCTACCAGAACAGTGCTCAGCTTCGTAAAACATCTTTTTGGGTTCTAGGACTTTTTTGGGAGTAAGGAGTTTCTTCTAGGGAAAGGTCTTCTTTCTAGGAAAGCCGGCTGCTGAAGCCTTAGCAGTTGAATTCTGGGTAGCATCCAAAAAAACAGGTTGGGAGAGCAAGATTGTTCAGGGTATCTTTTCAGAGCTCCTGCCTTTAGGCTTACTTGTGTATCAGTTGCTTCTTCTGCCTGGTGATGGAGCTGTTAGTGCCTGGATAACTTAGTGCAGTGATGGTGAACCTTGGCACTCCAGGTGTTCTTGAACGTCAATTCCCAGAAGCCTTGATCAGCAGGAGTGCTGACTTGGGCTTCTGGGAATGGAAGTCCAAGAACACCTGGAGTGCCAAGGTTGGCCATCACTGACTTACTGCATGTAAGAATAACTAAACCCATTGTCCAACTATCACAGGACCCATTCCACCTGACAGAGACCGCCACTGATTTAAGAAGCCAGCATAAGTTCTTTGTTACTTCAGAGTACATAAGGTTCTGCTCCAGGCTAGGAAAATCCATGCTAGGTTTCAATGCCTGGTTATTTCTCCTTGCAAACCAACCAGATCAGGTTGGATGTTCTGAATTAGGTAGCGATCGCCAAAAAGGTTCAAAAGGAACTGGAATACTCCCACCAGCCTGTGCTTCAAGTAAAAATCCAAAAGGTCTCCTACTTTTGGTTTCACTAACTCGAATATCCTCGCCTGTTATGTTTTCCGAGTCAGTCTGGTTACACTCTGGACAGCTACTTGACTTTAGCTTTGGCTGATTCACTGGTAGGATTATGTTTGTTTGACCGCTGTATAGTCTCCCTACTCTGATTCTAGATTTCTGTTTTGCCTTGTTTTGTGTGTCCTTCCCTGTCTTGACCCCAAATGATCAGATACATTGCAAATGGGATTATCCTACCTGAAAATGGGAGATGATGATACCCTGAATTAAATGTGAGCCTTCTGAGTGGGAGGCATTTGCTACTAAATCTGAAAAGATGAACGCCAAGGTCCAGATATAACACTGATATTATCACAGCGAAATAAGAGGAAAGGAAGGTAGAAGGCTGCCAGAAACCATCTCGAGATACCATTAGCATCTGGCAGGGATACATATACCAGAAACGTCTGCCAGATGTCAAAAATTTACAATGCATTACTTCCTCTTCCTCTAGTACATGCCAAGAAAGAAAGAAAGAAAGAAAGAAGAATGCCAGTCTGGATGAAGCTGCTGTAGAGGCAGAGGGACTGCTTAACACCCTGTATCTCAGTTACCCAACCAGTCTCATATTAGGCTTTCACTATGTATGAATCAAAGTTTGAAATTGCACATCATTGCTATTATTATGTGCCACCAGTGATACACTGCAGCAGGTTCTGTCAGGTTCTGCAGAACCGGTAGCGGAAATTCCCCCAGGCCATGCCCATTTAGTTGGCCACACCCACCTCTATAGCCCATAATGCAGGATGTTTGGCCACGCCCACAGATTTGGCTCTGCCCGCAGATTTGGCCAGCCCACAGAGTAGGTAGTAATTTTTTTTTTGCAGTGCATCACTGTGTGCCACCCAGTCACTCAACATATCGTAACTCTATGAACTGGGAAATCTCCAAAATGATCTGTCCTCGACTGCCTCGCTCAGCTCTTGCAAACACAATTCTGTGTTTTCACTCATGGAGTCAATCTATCTCACAATTGGCCTTCCTCTTTCCCTGCTGCCTCCAACCTTTCCCAGCATTCTTGCATTTTCTAGAGAGTCTTGCCTTATCATGATGGGCTCAAAGTAGGGCAGCCTGCCTGATTTTTGCAAATCAGTCTTGATTTGCTCTGCAATTTCATTTGCTTGTCTTTCTGACATTAAATTTTGGAGAGGGTTAAAAAACCAACAAGTCCTCACTGCCAGGATGGAAACTATTCAGCAGTCCAGACCTGCCTGTGACGTTTTGTTGTGACATTGCACATGTATTAACATGCGGCTGCATTATGCATGGCCAGTCCATTGTTTAATTCAACAGCTTCCTCTCAAACACTGTTTCACATGCTGCTTTCTTTTGCTGCAATCTTCACCTATATTTCCAGCTTGGCTTTCAAAAAGAGTTTCCAAGAAAGATGTGCCTTAAGTTACAATTGACAATACAGTAATACCCCGACTTTATAGGCTCAATCCCTTTGAACGTTCTCTGCTCTGCAACCCAACCCTATGGACAGTTTGGAGAAGTGTTTTGTTTTGTTATTTGCTTTGATTTGTTTGAATTAAAATATCCAGCATCCCTCAGGACAGCCAATGGCCATTTCGGTTCAGGCCATTTTGTAGGTTGTAGTCCAGAAAAAGTTACTTTTCCAATCTCTGATCCTATGTATATTTACATACCTGGAATGGATATGGCACAAGAAGAATAAGAATAAGAATGTATGTTTACTTAGGAACAGATTCTACTGAATTTAATAGAATTGTTCCTATCAGGTAAGAGTACTATTGTTTCCTTAATTACTTTTTATTTTGTATTCCTCAGGCTCTGTTATGAAGGATTAAATAGCACACACAATAAAATATATGGTTGACAATGTAGGCAAAGAAAACCTATGCACAGATATTCCAAATTATAAGCACAAACCCGTGACCTCTAGAAACTAGTCAATACATAAATGTATTAACCAGAGTCATCAAACGATTAAAGATTTGTTAAAGAATTCATCAGATGTCAAGCATCTTATGCAATTCAAGAAGCAATCAATGAAATGTAAATTAACATGCCTGTTGTATCTTGTGGACACCTACAGGATACATTTTTAGCATGCATGGAACATATGTTCTTCAAGAGCCATATGTGTCATGGATATTGGCTATCATCATGGCAATAGGCTTTCTGTTCTTAACTCCCTGGAAGAGTTCTTCTGAGGACATGCCACACCAGTCTCTCAGGTTCTTCAGCCACAAGGTCCTTCTACATCTGGGGGCTCTCTTACGAAGGATATCCCCTTGCAAAACAAGCTGGAATATTTAATACAGTAGAGCCCTGAATAATGAAAATAATTCATTCTATGAGGCACTTCGTTATGCAATTTTTTCATTATATTATGCATACATCGTACAACAAAAATCCCTATGGTAAAAATTGTACAATGAAAATCTCTATGGGAAAAATCCTACAACGAAAAAAAAAATCATTGTACAATTTTTCCCATAGAGATTTCCGTTGTACGATTTTTACCATAGGGATTTTTGTTGTACGATGCATGCATAATATAATGAAAACATTACATAACGAAGTGCCTCATAGAATGAATTATTTTTGTTATATGATTTTTCCCATAGAGATTTTCATTGTACGATTTTCCTCATAGAGATGCATTGCATCATATAACAAAAAATTTCATTATACAGGGCACAATGGTTTTTTCAAATCCTCTTCATTGTACAATTTTTTCGCTGTATGAGGCATTTGTTATGTGGGATTCTAATGTACTTTATGTCAATCCTTATGATATGCCCAAGGTATTGGAGCCTTCTTTGTTTCACGGTCTTAAACAGCTCTTGTACTTTATCCATATGGTGCAACACTTCTACATTAGTCACATGAACATATATTTGTAACAAGTATCTTTATATCAGCAAACCAAGACCTTTACCTGAACATACTTTCCCCAAAAATTAGAAAGGAGGAGGAGGTAAAAGGGATAGAGGAAAGGAAAGACAGAACAAGATCATGTGGAAAGTGGTGCCAATATTGCCCGTCTCCTGTCTCTTGATAGGAAATGTACTTTGTGCATCACACATAAAGGTAAAGGTTTCCCTTGCTCAAAAGCCAGTCGTATCTGACTCTAGGGTTCAGTGCTCATCACCTGTTTCAAAGCCGAAGTGTCAGCACTGTCTCCTTCTGCAGATGTTTCTGTGGTCATGTGGCAGGCATGACTAGACACCGGAGTGCCTGGAATGCAGTTTACCTTCCCACCGAAGTCGTCCCTATTTATCTACTTGCAATTTCTTGCTTTCAAACTACTAGATTGGCAAGAGCTGGGACAAAGATGGGAGCTCATTCTATCCAGCAGTACTCGGGAATCAAACTGCTGACCTTCCACCTCCCAGTCAGCATCTTAGCCACTTGAGCCACTGCACTCCCTTCTGGGTCACACATACATCAATATATATTGCAGTCCATTCACAGAGCCGTGTATTTACAAAGCAAAGAAGCAATCTCCAGGTCCATGGATCTCAACCTTTTAGACCAAGGGTTGGCAACCTACAGCCCATGGGCTGAATCCAGCTTGTGGCACCAAATCATCCAGCCCCCACCCTTGCTCCAACCACCACTGCCATGTTGATGGCAGTTGCAGACCTGTTTACAGCAACTGTAAATGCATTTAACAGCAGCCACGGACACATTTACGGCAGCTGCGGACATGTTTACGGTAGTGTTTATGGCAGGGCTACCACCAGTCTGGCCCTCTCAACTCTCTGAGGGAGTGTGACCTGGCCCTCAACTTTAAAATGTTGCCGACCCCTGTTTTAGACCAAGATGTTCTTGGGACTAAAACTCCCAGAAGCCTTCACCACTGGCTGTGCTGGCCAAGATTTCTGGTAGCTGTAGTCCAAGAACATTTGAGGACCTCATCAAAAACAAGACTGCAGCTTTCTTATAATCTGGATGCCACATCAACCCAAAAACAGTCTTGTCCAGAAGAGCAACAGCAAGCTTAAGGGTTGCAAAACTGAGTGAGCAATTCCCAAAGTTATGACCCCTATAAAAGATTCCTCGATCACTGCCAAAGACGACATCTGTTGTTGTCAACTGTCGTTGATTAAATCTATAGGAAAGTACCATATAGTCAAAACAAATTCCTTCTCCCCGCTTCCCCTCCCTTCCCCTCCAAATACAACAAAGAATTATCAAAAGCGCCAGCTGTTTAGTGCAAGGAGAACCTAAGAAAGGCCTGGCAAATTTTGCACTGCACATGGGTTGAACAGTTTAATGCAGCAATGCACCCAGATTTCATTAGCTACAGCATAAATAGTTTTTGCAGCTCTAGGCAGAAAAGCTTTTGCAAACATCCATCACCGTAACTGATAGATGTCATTTCCTACATGTGTGAGTCTGTTTCACTTCTGTTGCCAGACTTAAGACGTTCCCTTCAATTTGTCAAAAGCCGGAAAACTCTCTCCATAAAGGAAATGTATGGAGGAGTATCAATGGACAGACGGACCAGCCGTCACTGCTGTATTGTTGAAGTGGAAAGAATGGTCTTCTAGTTAGCAAAAGGTGAATGCAATAGTTTTGATTGATACTGCTGTCTCAAAACAGATGCCACCATGCTCACATCTCTACAGTGTCAGTGCTTAGAACAGGAGTTCTCAGCCTTTTAAAGCCAGGGGCCCGGTCATGCCCTGTCAGACAGCTTGGTGGGCCAGATGGCCATTTTGCCCTTCCTCCACCACATGACACTTCCTGGTGTAGTGGAGGTGGTGGTGGGGGCACATGAAATGGCACCGTGGGCAGTGATGCACTGCAGCAGGTTCTGTCAGGTTCTGCAGAACCGTTAGCGGAAATTTCCACAGGTCACATCCACTTGGTTGGCCATGCCCACCTACATAGCTCATAATGCAGGATGTTTGGCCACGCCCACAGATTTAGTCCCACCCACAGATTTGGCCAGCCCACAGAGTAGGTAGTAATTTTTTTTGCAGTGCATCACTGACCACGGGCTGCATCCGCACCATGGGCCGCAAGTTGAGAATCCCTTGCTTAGAAATTTGCAGCCCTTGTCCTCAAACAATACCTTAATTTCTTTCATTAGCAAGAGGCAGGAGCCATAATACGGCTTAGTATTTTCCATTAGCTGTTCAGGATAACTAATTTTCCCATTACATCTCAAACTGATCAAAATAGAAACTGCTCCTCGATGGGAGCCCAATAATGGACTATCAAGCTATATCAGGAAAAACTGACAACTTAATTTGCGTGTTACAGAAAGTATGCTTGTAATGAATGGAAGGCCTGTATTTGGGATTAAGAAAATTTCTTGCTTGAGGATATAGACCAAGGCTTCCCAACCAAAGGCCTGAGGGCTGGATCCAGCCCCCTTCACCATTTCATGTACCCCCCCACCCCTCTAAGGGCATTCAAGAAATAAAATGGCCATCCCTTTGAAGCTGTTGGGACAAACTGGCCATTCCCATCGTGCCGGCAGGGCAAAATAGCTGCCCGGCTTTTGGAGAGTGTATGACCCGACCCCCGGCTTGAAAAGAATGGGAACCCCTGATATAGACTTTTGAGATTCCTGGAGGTTGGGACCTACACCAACCCAGCTTTAGGATTAGTTGTATTGTCTGGTGCATCTTTACAATTCCTTTTCAGGGTTTAAAAAAAAATTGTTGCAAGTCTGAATAACTTTTTCTCTCCAAAGGACACTGAAGTGTTAAATGGATATCAAGAGGTTTATTTATTTTTACAGCTCTAGAAAGAAAGCATAAAAAACAGGATGTGAACCAATGTACAAAGCTTTTTTCACCAGAGGCAATAAAGAATGATTCATGCTCCACTGAATTTCCTAGCATGTTAGACTGGCAAACCAGTCTCTCTGAAACTGTACAGCGATATAAGAGGTTTGCTTCGTCGCTAGTACTGTATGTTCAAAGGGATCATTCAAATGACACTGGAAACCCCTTTTGAACAGGAAGCAATACCCTAGAACGGGGGTTCTCAACCTATGGCCCATGGGCTGGATGCGGCTCATAACATCATTTCATGTGGCCCCGCACCGCCTCCACCACACCTGGAAGTGCCATATGTGGCAGGCAGGGCAAAATGGCCATCTGGCCCCTGAAGTTGTGATTCGGCCCTTGGCTTGAAAAAGGTTGAAAACCCCTGCTCTAGAATTCTTCACTTCAGCGACCCTGGAATTCCCTTGTTCAAGTCTCTACCAGATATACTTCATTACTGCCCACACACTAGCTACCCGGCCAGATGCAGCACATCTAGCTTCACTGGAGTAAGGTTTTGGTATCTGAAACGTTGTTTAAAGGAAATGTATCATTGGAGTGGTATACGTAGGTGTATATAATCCTCCAAATTCATCCCCTTTGGCACAGGTTATATTGCTTCAGACAGCCCAGCTGTTTAAAGACCATTGCACAGATGTTGAGAGGAAGCCATAAAACACCCCATACTCATAATGGAAAAGTCGCCCAGATCTTGTTGGCATGGCTTCCTGTAAGAAGTGCATAGCTTTGCCCATTATGATGTTTGGCAGAAGGTTCTGACGAACAGTTTGTACTGAACTTTGCAGCCTTTGCTACCACTGCTATAATCTGATACCACACACACATATACAAAAGCACCAAAGAAATTGGTTGGTGGCAGGATGGAACAGACAGTGTGTTCATGCATCTGTGAAAGGCCCTCTTTTTCCTGGTAATGCTTCCTTTGCATAATCTGGAGAACACTGAAAAGCATTTGGTAGCTTAGTGTGAAGAAGTTAGTGGGCAAACAAACTTTTGCCAATTATTCATATAAGTTTTAATATGCAGATGATAGGAACTCACTCTGTCGCACAAGACTCGGGTATTCAACTGCTGACCTGGTGAGCTTTTAGTCATCAAGCTCAGCATCTTAACCATTAAGCCACTGAGGCCCTGATTAATACATACAGTGAGATTTAATAACAAAATCCTCTGCGTAAAAGTGACAGAAACATCTTGATAATTTCACATACAGTACTTTGATTACACCAGGGGTTCTTAACCTTTTCAAGCCGAGGGCCAGGTCATGCTCCCTCAGACAGCTTTTGGGGACCGGATGGCCATTTTGCCCTGCCTGCCACATGTGGCACTTCTCGGTGTGGTGGAGGCACTGGGGCGGCACATGAAATGGTGTCACAGACTGCATCCGGCCCCCAGGCCATAGGTTGAGAACCCTTGGATTACACACTAAGAGACTTTTCTGTAAGTTACCTTGATCTCTGTTCAAAGCAAGCAATGAAACTGACTACTGTATTTAGTAAAAGAAACATCTCCTAATCATTAGCTTCTAATGACAAATTTTTAATTGAAAGGATTGACTATGCTCTATTAAGAAGGAGATGTCTAGTGAGTGCTCAGTCCTAACACCAATATGCTCATTAATGGCATTTTTTTTCTTATTCCAAAAAGACACCAATTACTGTCTACTCCATAAAAGACCTCTTTCCTAGAACTAAAGTTCAGCCACTTTCAAAACAACCTTCTCCGTTGCTGTATGTTTTTATTTTGCTTTGTACCCTCAGTTCTTTGTGTGCCAAGCTGATCCTCAAGGCAATGCAGTGTACCCTTTGACATTTGCATACATTTCAATGAATAAATACATGCAAATGAACAATAGCAGTTCTCCACCCTCTCTCTTTTGCTCTGAAAGGCAGCCAACTCCTTTGCTTTTAGACTCAGCTTGTTGAATGGGGGCCAGGGGAAGAGGACATCCATCTGAGGGCGTGAACTGCACCAGTGAAAGGCGAGCTTTCTCATCTGGCTCCTGAATCAGCTGCTATTAGCCCTTTGTTTGCACAGCTGCTGGGGTGGCACTATACCTGTTGCACATGCTCTAGGACTGGCGGGGCAATTATGCACACTTCCATAGCTCCAGACTCATTTGTTCTCACTGAACTGAGAGGACGGCACAAGCTCAAAGGCAAGTATTTTCCCTTGAGGGGCTTTATGGACAATGCACGTCTATTGATAGACACATGTCTACCCACACATATGTACAACTCTGGTGAGTTGTAGTCTCCCCACTTCCCAATCTTTCAAAGGACCTGCTGTTGGCATTCCTCTACCACTGTACCATAGAGAGTGTGTTAACCTATGGTCTGTGTGTATGGTTTGGGAGTTGTACAGCTAGGGAAAGAACAATGCTGTCCAGGGTCATAAAGACTGCGGAGTGAATCATCGGGCGTACTCTTCCCACTCTAGATCAAATCTATGCCTCCAGGTGTTATAAGAAAGCTGTAGAGATTGCACAAGATAGTACGCACCCCGGAAATGATCTCTTTCAGCTTCTGCCTTCTAGAAGAAGGTATAGGGTCATAAAGACCAGGACCAGCCGCTTGAGAAATAGTTTCTACCCAAAAGCGGTTCTGGCTTTGAATACAGTGCAATGCAGTCTATGAGGGAGCTTCTGTATATAGTTTTTAGAGTTTTTAGAGGTTTTAGAGTTTTAGAGTCTTAGAGCTTTTTAGGGGTTAAATGTATATATGTGGGGTGGGAGTAAGTTGATAATATTGTACAGTTGTATTTTGTTTAGGTTTTGTTGGGTCGATAAATGGATTTTCAATCTCGTTCTGTGGAGGACAATGACAATAAAGATCTATCTATCTATCTATCTATCTATCTATCTATCTATCTATCTATCTACCTAGATGTTGGTAATGAGAACATCCGGGGGGGTGGGGAAGCAGAGGATGCCAGTTTTCTAATTAAAGGTAAAGGCTCTTGCTCAAAAGCTAGTCGTATCCAGCTCTAGCATGCAGTGCTCATCTCCACTCACAGCCAAAGAGCCAGCGTATCTGCTTCAGCAGACATATCTGGGGACATGTGGTAAGCATGACTAGATACAGAATGCTGTTTACCTTCCATCTGAAGAGTTACCTATTTATATACTTGCAATTGCTTCCTTTCGAACTACTAGGTTGGCAGGAGCTGGGCGAGATGATGCGAGCTCACTCCGTTGCACAGCACTTAATAATAATAGGCTCAAACTAAAGCAGGGATTTGCAACCTATGGCCCGTCAGCCAGATCTGGTCTGCAGCATAAAATAATCTGGCCCCCAAACTTGCTGCAGCTGCCCACAGCCCTGCCACCACCACCGGAATCAGCTGTGGACTAATTTACATCCATATTAATGTATTTACTACAGCCATAAATGAGTCCGCAGCTGTCGTAAATGCATTTACCACAGCCGTAAATGAGTCTGCGGCTGTCGTAAACACATTTAAAACAGCCACAGACACATTTTATGGCACCAGTCCGGCCTGCTCAGCTGTCTGAGGTGGCATGGTCCAGCCCACAGCTGAAAAACGTTGAGAACCCCTGAACTAAAGGAAGCCAGATATTAGATACAGGCTGAATATTAGGAAACATTTTTTAATGGTTAGAGCAGTACCATACCTGTCAACCGCAGCTCCAGAAAATACGGGACCTGCGCAGAACGGTTCTGCGCAGGTTGCCTTCTACGTGACCTGTGCAGAACGGTTCTGCGCAGATTGCCTTCTACGCATGCGTAGAAGGCTTTTACGCTTGCGTAGAACCCTTCTACGCTTGCACAGAACCCTTCTACGCATGCGTAGAAGGCTTCTATGATCCCCTTCTGCTCAGATCGCCTTCTATGCATGCGTAGAAGGGTTCTACGCAAGCGTAAAAGCCTTCTACGCATGCGCAGAAGGCGAACTGCGCAGAAGGGATGCGCAGTACCTCTCCCCCCCCCACTGCCAATTCCAGGGTTTCGGCAGCTGCGGGTGGGAAATGGCGCAAATCGGTGCCAAAAATCGGGAAATCCCGGCCAATCCGGGAAGGTTGACAGCTATGAGCAGTATGGCAGTGGAACCAACTGCCTAGAGAGGTGGTAAGCACTCCAACACTGGAAGCATTCAAGAGGGAATTGGACAACCATCTTGATAGCCTAAAATGCCCCTTCCAGCTCAGTGATTCTATGATTCTCCTAGCTGTTAACATCTCCACTGAGGGATTTCATTGGCAGAGAGAGAAAAAGAAAAATGCAGAGCAGGTTTCCAGATCTGTGTAAATCTCTCAGCCTTTGACTCGTCAGCATCCGCAAATTACCTAAATGCACGTACATATACCAGTCTCGCACACATGCCAATTCATAGCCAGAATTATGAGGCTCCATCTAAGCATTTCCGCACAAACCAGAAACAAATGATAAAGTCCCAGCATACAAATAACTAGACAGTGGTCTAGCTCCGTTCTGAAGTTAACAAACCGGTCTATTATTTTACCGCGGCTTTCTTGTTAAAAATAACAATAATCACCCAATATATTCCTCTTGCTGACTCTGTGTTGAAACACATCTCAAGCCAAACACTCTCTCACAACATCATGTTTTGCTAGTCTCTAAGGCCTTTTTAATTCTCTACCCCTCAAACACATGGAGCCAAAGTTAATTAACAAAAGGGTCCTAAAGCAATCTATTCTTTTTAAACTACCAGCTACCGCCTCATTTTATAACTTAGTCTAATGCTGAGATATTTGATCATCAGATACCTTGATAACTAAAAGGGATCATATGTTCTCATACGTGTTGCTTATCCAGTTCAGGAACATAAAATGAGCAGCTTTTTTTGTAGAAAAGTATAAAAGCACCACTTAATATTCTGCAGTCTAATTTTTACAAACTTTAGTGGGAGTATAATGATGAAAATTTATACAATCTTGATACGCATGTTAATTTAAAGTGTGTTGCTATGAGCCTTGCCCAACGGAGAGAAGGAAGGAGACAGACTTCAGGAATCAGGATAAACGGCTAATTTAATTCATTTTTCAGTCCCATTAAATAGACAAAAACTGCTTCGTGGCTATACTACTAATTAACAGAGAGACTAGATGTTTTTCTAAAGTGACTAACAGAGTTGTATTCTTGACTCAACAGATCAACATTCCAAACTTGCTCCAGCTTGGAATCTTAATATTAAAAAATGTGTTTAATATATGAATCTGCTCAGGTCACAATCTAATGCATTCCTACAAAAGTGAGTTTTAGTAGGTGGATTATAAGGAGCAACTTGTCAGATTGCCTGGTGTTGAATTGTCTTCTCTTTTCCACACAGGCCAAGTAAAAAAAAAATTCCTATTCAGCTGCCCAGTTGCCATCCACCTCACTTCCAAGAGGACATGAGGACATAAATGAAGGCTTCATCTTTTAGTACTTACTCATGTTCATGTACAAATGTGAGACTCTAAATTAACATACCCCTTGAAGCTGTTTACGTTTATGTCATCATACACCTTCCTATGCTTCATCCTACTTTCCAGAATTGGACCTGTCATCTTACTATTCTACTTTTACAATAAGTTTGCTGAATTCTGGGTTTTAGAACTATGAGATTTATATGTTACTGTTTTTTTAATTTAAAAAAAGGATAAATTGTTCTGAAAGCTTTTTGATTTGATCATATGACAGGCATGACAAGACATATGGAACACTGTTACCTTTCCCGCCGAAACGGTACCCATTCATATACTTGCAATTTCTTGCTTTCAAAACTGGTCAGTTGGGAGCAACTGGGGCAGTCGATGGGAGCTCATTTCATTGCACAGCACTCGGGTCTCGAACTGATGGTCTGGTGACCTTGAGCTCAGTGTCTTAACCACTAAGCCACCACAGCCTCCATGTCCACCTACTTAGTATTTAAACAGGAATAAACAGTGCAGACCTAGTTTTCCTTGACAGCAAGTAGCAATGGACAGTGACGATCCATGCAGAAGAGGAAGAAGTTATAAGAGGAAGAATGGAAAAGAAGGAAGAGTACAAGAATAGTGAATAAAGACAGAAGCAAGGAGCAGTAGCGGTGGAGCTCAACAGGTAGGCAGTGTAGAACCAGGAGGAAATTTATTTGCAGCTACAATAGAGGTATATGTGTTGTATGTCAATTTCTACAAGGAAGTAGTTTAAAAGGTAAGATGTAAAGCAGGGGTGCCCAAACTATGGCCTGGGGGCCAGATCCACCCCCGATGCCAATTCATCTGGCCCACACCACCCTCGTCACTCCTGGAAGCAGAAGTGAAATGTGCCCGTATGGGCACATTTTACTTGTGCTTCCAGGAGTGACAAGGGTGGTGTGGGCCAGATGAATTGGCATCAGGTGGGCCATAGCTTGGGCCATAGCTTGGGCACCCCTGGTTTAAGCAGAGAAAATGGCAGCCTAAAATCTATCTCATCCTGTTGCAAAGCAGATATTGCAAGGTGCGTTTTTACTTCTGCTTCCAGTGGGAGGAAGCATGTGGGTGGCCTGCTGAGCCACATGACCGGCCCACTGAACCACATGACCCACGGCCCAAAAAAGTTTGGGCACACCTGATGTAAAGTATAATCCATGGATGGGTTAAGACAGGGCAACCATCAGCAGGCATGAGAACCAAAATGAGACCATGAACCAGATGCCACAGTCAAAACCTTTCCACATTTATTATTGCTCCGTTGTATTATTGTTCACTGTAATTAAACAAGCAAACCCACTTTCCTAGGAAGAAGCACACTAAGGAATCTGAAGATTTTACTCCCCTCTTCAAAATTAAAATACATAGTTATTTCCATTGTGTTTTTTTAACAGATCCTGTTTTTGAAACTCACATAGTAAGAAGAATGCCAAATTGCTTAGTTACTTTGCTCCTTCGTTGACATATATGTGACTATTTGTGAGTAGGAAACATGGTATACAAATCTGGCAGTCACCATCTCCTGATCTGCAAGAAACAGCTGGTGCTCTGCCCAGGAAAACCTGGGGAGCAGTTGGGAGTTGCATTCTCTTCCCAGCTGGAACAATTTCACCCTGGACACACACAAACAGAATTCATTATGTGCTGAACGTTTTCAGGAGGATCTACATCTGCTGAAGTTTCATTGGGAGTTTTATTTCCTTGGCTAAACAATTACAAAAAAATCACATAGCTAAGCTTTCCTTCAAAACAGGAACTGCCAGCAAAAGTGACATCTTTTTGTGGAAGTGGAGCATTTTCTGGCTGATGAGGACTGTTCCATAGTTATCCCATCTGTTGTTGCTCAGTTGCATAGTCAGCCTGACCCTTTGCAACCCCATGGACCGTTGCATGCCAGGCATCCCTATTCCCCACCATCCTCCTCAATCCGCCCAACTCTGTGCCCATTGCCAACAATACCATCCAGCTATCTCATTCGCTGCCGCCCCTTCTTCTTTTGCCCTTGACCTTTCCCATCATCAAGGCTTTCTCAAGCGAATGCTCTCTTCTCATTTGATGTCCAAAGTACTATAACTTCGTTTTCAATATTTAACCCTCCAAGGAGCAGTTGGGGTTGATTTCTTTTAAGATCGACCTATTTGTTCTCTTTGCTGTTCAGGGTACTCTCAAAATTCTCCTCCAACACCACATTTCAAAGACATCTATTCTTCTATGCTCAGCTTTCCTTATGGTCCAGCTCTCACAACCATACATTACTACCAGAAATACCATTGCTTTGACTATGCAGACTTTTGTTTGCAAGGTGATGTCTCTACTTTTAATTACTGTATGTTCCCCCGGTTTCTCATAGCTTGTCTCCCAAGAATCAGTTGCCTTTTTATTTCATGGTTGCAATCCAGTGGTGGGCATCAGCAGGTTCGCACCAGTTCACCAGAACCGGTAGCAGAAATTCTGACTGGCCCCACCCATCCAAGTTTTGAAATAAAGTAGTCCTAATTCAGGTGCAACGCAGAGCTTTCTCCCTGGTCACACCCACCATACCACACCCACAGTGTGGCAGTAAATTTTTTGGGAGCCCACCACTGCTGCAATCTCCATCTGCAGTGATCTGGTTGTTGTTCAGTCGCACAGTCGATTCCGACCCTTTGCGACCCTATGGACCATTGTTCTCCAGGCACCTCTGCCCTCCACCATCCTCCAAAGCCCGCCTAGCTCTGTGCCCACTGCGTCTACCACACCATCCATCCATCTCATCTTTGGACACCCCCTTCTTCTTTTGCCCAGTGATCTTTGATCCTAAGAAAGTAAAGTCTGTCACTGCTTCTACTTCTTCCCCATCTGTTATGTTATTTTGTTTTGCATTATTGAACTTGTTTGACTCTTATGATTGTTAGGGTAATTTTGATATTGTATTGAATATGTTTTTGATAATTCATACTGTAACTGTATTTTGTTGTATTATTTGTATCATATTTTATATTGTTTGGCATTCTTGTTGTAAACCGCTTCGAGTTCCCTTTATGGGGAGGAAAGCGGTATAAAAGTCTAAACAATAAATAATAAATAATAAATAAATAAATAAATATTTTACAGGGACTGATATGGCCTGTTGCCATTATCTTGGTTTTCTTGATGTTGAATCTCAAGCCAGCTTTTGCACTTTCTTCTTTCAACCTACACAAGAGCTTCTTTAGGTCTTAGTTACCATTTACTTAGATCCCATTTACTCTTGGTGATTTATTTATTCAACTGCTTTGAGACCACGTTTTACTTTGTTTTCAAAATTGCATGTTATTTATCACAGGATTTTCCTTCGAAAGAAACTGTCACCCTTGCATCTTTTTTTGGTATAGTTCTTCTGTAGTATTTCCAGCTCTTTGTTTTATTCTGGTGAAGCAACATGTTTCTCCTTTGATCTTTGAATCTCCCTTTTATTTTTTGGTTTTATGATATTGATCTCTTGCTTTCCTTCTTTTATTCTTGTCTTCCACTTCACTGCACTGTTGTTGAAACAATTCTCTTTGCATGTGACAGTCACTGATTTCTTTGATAGTTTTAACTTTTAAGATTATGACCTTATTTCTGTCACCTTTTAGTTTTATCTGTCCTTAACCTTTTTAAGTGTTTCCTTGGTCATCTATCTCAGTTTGTCTTTGCTTTTGACGACAGGAGTAGTCTTTTTAAATTCCTCCATGATAGTATATCCAGTTTTGATCTACAATTATTCTGTTTCATGTTCAGTTGAGTTTAATAATACAAGTTATTCTTTACACAGGTTTAAAATTAATCATACACATTATATGCTATTTTTATTAGCTATCCGTTTGGTTGCATGAAGCATGTCCTGTACTTGCAATAAACAGATTTTAGCATCACCAAATTCTATGAGTTTTTCTCCTACTTCATTTCTTATTCCCAGGCTAATTTCTTTAACAGTATTTGGTTATGCTTTATTCTTAACATTTGATTTCCAGTCAGCTACAATTATGAGCATGTCTTGCATTGGTATATCCAAGACATATACCAATGGGACCCTTTCCTAGCAGTTATGATTTCTTCTTCATCAGCATCTGGAATACAGACTAGAATGATGGTTATATTCACAGGCTTTCCTAGAAGCGTGAATAATATTATTCTGTCAGATATTACCTTATAGCCCCTTATGGCTTGTGCCATGTCTTATCTCAGTATTAGAGTGCAGTAAAACCCTGAATAACATATGCCTCGAGGTACATAAAATTCAACTAACATAATGATTTTGTGCTAAAACCATGTCTCGATTTACATGATTTCCTATGGGTTTGCTTCGAGTTACATAAAAATTAATTTCCCCATGGCTTTGCTTTGATTTACATTAAAATTTCATTTTTCCTATGGGTTTGTTTTGAGTTACATAAAAAACCGATTTAAGCAAAATCCTACGGAACAGATTTTTTCCGTAATTAGGGGTTTTACTGTATTAGAGAAGAGGTTCTTTTTTTTAAAAATGTTGCCATTTCCAAATTACTTTCTAATTGTTTGAATGGCTGGAAATGTCCTGTTCTAATCTACAGTACTTTAGTTTGTTCACACCAATGGCTACAATGTTTAAACACACCATTTCTTGCTTTACATTTTCCAGATTATCTTTTCACATTTCATATTCCAGTTTTATATGTCATGCAACATGAGACTTTTCCTTTGCCTCTGTGCACACTAGCTACTGGAAATCCTTTTGGCTTTTATGTAATAGATTGGTTAGCAACAGGGCTATTTGTATTTTCCCTTTATTCTTTCTCAGTTGGCTGTAACTACAGATTTGGCTTTAAAAATTCAGGATGTTCAATAAAAGTTATGAAAATCAACTGCCAAAAAAAACCCACCCCACAACAAAATACCAATAACTTCTTGTCTTATAGCTCCAGCAATGGTAAACACAGATGGGGAGATGCTGTTTCAGGAGTTTAAAATCAGCTACAGCAGGGATTCTCAACCAGCGGCCCACAGGCCGAATGTGGCCCATGGTGCCATTTCATGTGCCCCACCACCCACTGCCTCCACCACACCAGGAAGTGCCATGTGGTAGAGGAAGAGCAAAATGGCCATCCGCCCCCTGAAGCTGTCTGAGGGAGCATGACCCGCCACCCGGCTTTAAAAGGTTGAGAACTCCTGAGCTAGAGGCATGCTTCACATGACATAGGTGGGTGTCATACCTGTCAAGTATCCCGTCTGGGCAAGGAAATCACATATTTTACCCCTCTTTCCCCCTCTTTCCCGCCATCATCCTAAATTTGGAGAGGCCAGGGGTGGTTGTTACTGCGCATGCGCCCCCATCAGAGGTGGCGTGTGCATGTGCAAAGGGGTCGTTGCACATGCACAAAGGGGTTACTGTACATGCACGCCCATCAGAGGCAGCAGTGCGCATGCACAAAGGGGTTAGTGCACATGCGCAAAGGGGTTACTGCACATGCACTCCTCAGAGGCAGTGGTGCACATGTGCAAAAGGGTTACTGCACATGCGTGAAGGGGTTACTGCACACGTGCAAAGGGGTTACTGTGGATGCACACCCATCGGAGGAGGCGTGCTCATGCTCGTGCGCATGCACTCAGAAAATTTCCCTTATTTATAGGTATGGTGGGTGTTTCTCATGAGAGCATTAAAAAACGAGTTCCTGAATATTAAATTTGGAAATCCTGCTTAAAATACAGCTGCTACCCAAGCAAGCCTTCCGGATGTATAAGTGATGACCAATAATCACTTGGAGATTGTCACTGCTGATTTGATACATGTGAGTTGTAGCCAACAAGAGTTTTAAGAACGTATGGGGCCCCATTTTAACTAGAATTCTTATATGTTCCTGTTTTAAGGAATTGGGAAATGGCCCACTAACCTTCACCTCGCAATACACATGCAAAGACACATTCCACAAGGCTTACCCTCTGGAGTCATAATGGCTGGAGAATTCCAACTATTCTAGAATGATTCTTCCTCCCCCCCCCCGCCCCCCTGCAATAACTCTTCTCAGATGTGCTGTAAATCCCACAGTTTTCTTCCATCAGGCATGGAGCTTTTGACTGCTTTTAAGGTCCAAAGGCTGACATGTCAACTGCTTGATGGTCAAGGCTCTCTCTCTGGTCTAAAGCAGTGGTTCCCAGCAGTGGTTGGACTTGATGACATATAGACCCCTTCCATCTCGATTATCCTATGATTCTGTGATTCTATGATATACCTAATGTAGGTCAGCCTCAATGCCATCGTTTTTGCCTCCAGACTCAGTTCTGGCCTGATTTTGTTGTAGACCCCAATTTCTGGCAATCCAGGAGCTCCATAGGGTTTTGCTTTAGCACTCTACTGTATTTCAAATAAATCATTTTCTTCCCTGTGAGCTTTCTATATTGTCCCATTTTTGCATGGTGATCAGGAACACAACAGCATGAATGATTCGGTCTTGGTATCCAGTGGCATATGCTTACACCTGATAAACTTTTGTAATTTCTTCATTGTTACTCTTTCAAGTCTCAGTTTTCTTAGCCAAGCCTCTCTGTGGACTGATGACTGTGGACTGATGACTCCCTGTGGACAGATGAATCTGGGCAGACTCCGGAGGATGGTGGGTGTTGTGTTCTAATGGGTTATCTTCCACATGGATTACAATGTATCTGAACCAAATGTAACCTTGCCTATAGCAACAATGTAACCTTCACCTGTATCATATGAACCCTGTAATAGGACGCGAGCTAATGACCACCAGCTGGCAGCAGCGAGCGTCCAAGCTCTCTTGGTCCAAACTCATCAATGGCAACAGCGCGGGAAGCTTTCCCGCCACACCTACACCTGGACAAGAAGGGCGTGACCAGCAATGACGTCACGCGGACAGTAGCCAATGGGCTACCATGCAACCACGTTCAAATGTATTACTACAGTATATAAAGAGCTATCGATCCGCCATTACCGCATGTTCCCTCTGTCCACGATGCAATAAACCTGAGTTAACCCAGCCCGAGGCTGTGTCCTGTGTCTTGGTTTTCATACACCAAATTGGCGACGAAGGTGGGATGATGGATCCCCAAGGAACAGCCAGGGCACAGAGCGGGTTCAACATCACCAAACCGCAAGACTGGGAGCTGTTTGAGATGGACTTCCAGGCGGCACTGGTGGAACTCAAAGTCAAAGAAGACGACGAGGAGAGGAAGAGGGCCATCCTCACCAGAATGCTTGGGTTAGAAACCAAGCGGACGCTGGTGGGCATCATCGCTCCGAAGAAGGTGAGCGAATTTAAGGCAGACGACATCATGAAGCTGCTGCGAGAGCGCTTCCGACCCTCGAGGGCAATGTTTCCCGCTCGGAGCGCGTTTTGGAGGCGAGTCCAAGCGCCGGACGAGTCGGTTGAGGCATTCGTGACCGCCATGAGGATAGCCGCCGGCCCCTGTAGATGGGACAATCTAGAGATGGCCCTCAGGGACGGCGTGCTGTGTGGCCTGAAGGACAAGGAGGTGCAGCGCAGCTTGATGAACAAGGAGCCGCCACCCACGCTGGCGGAGGTCGTAGAGGCCGCGGAAGCCGCGGAGTCCACGAATGCTGGAGTGGACGAGATGCACCAGTGGCGTGAGTGGCGTCCTAGAGCCGGCAAGGCGGAAAATTCGGTGCACGGGAAGTCCGGACAGTCGGTGCACGCAACTCGACGGGCCTCAAAGTCGTCTACGGAAGGCAGCGACGGCGAGGAGGTCCAGAAGGTCCGAAAAGGTGGGCGCCGCTGCGATGGTTGCGGAGCGGCCCATGAGCGCGCGAGGTGCCCATTCAGAAAGGCCGAGTGTTACACTTGCGGCCGTCGGGGGCACATCGCCAGGGCATGCAGAAAACGGAAGGAGGGCCGGAGGCAGTCACAAGACCGTTCGACCAGACCGGACCGTCCAGCGAGGTCCAAAGATGGCGCCCAGACCACGAGGAAGCAGGACGGCGTGGGCCGCGTCTCGGACGACAGCGAGGACGACGCCCCCGTGTTCAGCGTGTCCGCGGGACAGTCCCATTACTTCGTTGAGGTACTAGTACAAGGGGCCCCTATTAGGATGGAAATTGACTCGGGGTCCTCCTATTCTATAATTCCCCAGAAAGAGTTCTTGAAAATCGACCCCCACGTGCGGCCCAAACTTAAAACGTTGAGGTCCACGCTACGAGATGTACAGGGAAACAGCATTCCGGTGTTGGGGGTCGGAAAGTTTCGGGTCAGCTTTAAGAGACATTCTGCGGAACTGCCCCTAGTTGTCCTTAAGGGGGGGAGTTGTAGCCTCCTAGGGACGCAGTGGTTTCAGCCCTTAGGCTTGTTCATAGGGGGAGTGCATACAGTGGGAGCGGACCCAATACAAGCGGTTTGCGATGCGCATCCCGCCGTCTTTGAAAAAGGACTTGGAAAGTTCAAGGGACCCCCTGTAGCCTTCGACCTAGACCCGGAGGTCCGCCCGATAAGACTCAAACCGCGCAGGGTGCCGTTCGCACTCAAGGACAAAATAGAGGCGGAACTGGACAAACTGGTGGGCCAGGGGATTCTTATTCCTGTTGATTCCGCGGAGTGGGAAACTCCAATTGTAACAGCTCTGAAGGCCAACGGGGAGGTGCGCATTTGCGCTGATTATAAGTGTACAATTAACAAGGCGATCCGCCCTAATGCATACCCGGTGCCGGTGGTCAGCCACCTTTTGGCAAGGCTGAATGGGGGAAAGTGTTTCGCTAAACTCGATTTGGCACAAGCCTATCAGCAACTCCCCGTAACTCCCGCCACGGCCGCGGCACAAACGATAGTTACACACAAAGGGGCGTTCTAGGTGTCGCGCTTACAGTTCGGCGTGAACTCGGCACCCGGCCTTTTTCAGTCGCTTGTGGAACGCCTCCTGAAGGGGGTGGAGGGGGTGTTGCCTTATTTTGATGACGTGTTGATAACAGGGGGGAGTGAGGCCGAACTGGCAAAGAGATTGGATAAAGTACTAACTGTTTTCGAGAAAGCGGGGCTGAGACTGAGGAAGGACAAATGTGTTTTCTTCGAAACTGAGGTCGAGTTTTTAGGGTTCCGGATCACACCCGAGGGAATTAAGCCGTCTAAATCCAAAGTAGCAGCCATAAAGAAGGCCCCTCGCCCCACATCCAAAACCGAGTTACAGTCATTCCTGGGGCTCCTCAATTTTTACCATACATTCCTCCCACGGAAGGCGTCCGTGGCAGAACCGCTTCATCGGTTACTTAAAAAGGAGGAGACATGGATGTGGGGTGACGAGCACGAGAGGGCGTTCAAAGAACTAAAGCAACTCTTAACATCTGAGGCAATCCTGACGCATTTCGACCCCAAACGGCCAGTGGTCTTAGTCTGTGATGCATCCCCGGTGGGGGTGGGGGCGGTGCTGTGCCACGTGTTGGATGACGGAAGGGAGGCCCCGGTAGCGTTTTATTCAAGGTCCCTGTCCCAAGCGGAGCGCAATTACGCACAAACCGACAGGGAGGCATTAGCAATAGTAGCCGGAACCAAAAAATTTCACGATTTTTTGTATGGCCGCCCGTTCAAAATCGTGACTGATCACAAGCCCCTGTTAGGGATTTTCACGGCAAGCGAGCCCACGCCGCAGATCCTGTCCCCGAGGATGCTGCGATGGGCTATTTTTCTCAACGCATACCAACACGAGTTGGAGTACCGGCCCGGAAAGGAGATCAGCCATGCTGATGCACTTTCGAGATCTCCTTTGCCCTTGTCGGACGACCAAAAGGCGAGAGTAGAAAGAGACCGCCAGGTGTTGCTAATTGAGGTCTTAGACGCACCCCCAATAGTACCAGCCGACATTGCTAGGGCGACAGGCAAGGACAGGACGCTGGAGAAAGTTAGTTCATGGGTACAGAAGGGGTGGCCGGCATCGTCCCCAGGCACAGAATTCGACCCATTTTTTCGGAAAAAACTAGAGTTGTCCCTAGAAAGGGGGTGCCTGTTGTGGGGTCAACGGGTGGTGGTCCCTACGTCCCTGCGTCCGAGGGTGCTCGAACTGCTACACGTCAGCCACCCGGGCATCGTTCGTTCAAAGGCGCTGGCCCGGAGTTATTTTTGGTGGCCACAGCTAGACACAGACATTGAGCACATGGTCGGCACTTGTGAGGCATGCCAGGGATCCCGACCAGAGGCGGCCCGTCTCCCGCATAGGGAATGGGACACAGCAAGGGGGCCATGGTCCAGAGTGCACGTAGATTTCGCTGGCCCATTCCGGGGAACCATGTTTCTCCTGGTGGTGGATGCGTTCTCCAAGTGGCTGGAGGTTATCCCAGTAAAGAGCACGTCCTCCGCCACTACGATTAGTCAACTGAGGAGAGTCTTTTCCACGTTCGGTTTACCCGACACTTTAGTCAGCGATAACGCTAGTTGTTTCACCTCCGCGGAGTTCGGGGCATTTATGGAGGCAAACGCCATTAGGCATGTCACATCCGTGCCGTTTCACCCGGCCACGAATGGCCAAGTGGAACGGCTGGTGCGTACAACAAAGGATGCGCTGCGGCGCATGGGCCCGGGGGACCTAAATCACCAAGTATGTCAGTTCTTATTAGCGTATAGGGTGACCCCCTTGGCGTCAGGTTACTCGCCGGCGGAGCTCTTGATGCGGCGAAAACTGACCACGATCCTGTCCAGGCTAGACCCGACGAGAGTCGAGGATAAAGGGAAAAACATAGGGTTGGCAGTCTCGAAAGGTTTCGCCGCCGGCGACCCTGTTCACTGCAGGAACTACGCCAGCGCAGGGCCAGCCTGGGTGCCAGGGACGGTTGTAGAACAAACGGGGCCAGTGTCGTACCGGGTCGAGACTAACACCGGCCTCCTCTGGAGGAGGCACGCAGACCAACTGAGGCACCGTGTGAGTGGGCCAGTCAGTGGGGCGCAGCAACAAGATTCAGCGTTAGGGTTCTCCCCCACCCGTTTAGCTCAAGGGGGAGACAGCAGCGGACAACAGTCCCAAGCAAGGGGGGGAGGAAGAAGCAGCGGCCCCGACTCATACCCTTTTGATACGCCAGTCCTATCAGAGGCCGGGGAAGGGGGAGAGGAGTTCGCGACCGCTGCCCCCGAAGGTACTTTTGATTTTGAGTTGGCGAGCCGGGGGGGTTTTCAGGAGTGTTCCCCCACCCATCCAAGCGAGAAGAGGGGTTTTTCGTTAGCCCCCAGTGCCCCCGGTTATTCCCTAAGAAAGAGCACACCTCCAAACAACGCCGCGGAGCCGCGGCAAGTCACTAACGAGTCTCCCTCTCCAATTACAGGACAGGAAACCAGGGAACAAAAAAAAGGTAGCAAACCCGGGGAAAGGCAGCCTGCATCGAGACCCCAGCGTGTTCGAAATAAGCCATCTTGGCTGAGAGACTTTGTCTCCTAGGGGGGGGAGTCTGTTTAAGTGTGGGCTCGAGACCTTGTCTCATCCTAGGGGGGAGGGGTGTTGTGTTCTAATGGGTTATCTTCCACATGGATTACAATGTATCTGAACCAAATGTAACCTTGCCTATAGCAACAATGTAACCTTCACCTGTATCATATGAACCCTGTAATAGGACGCGAGCTAATGACCACCAGCTGGCAGCAGCGAGCGTCCAAGCTCTCTTGGTCCAAACTCATCAATGGCAACAGCGCGGGAAGCTTTCCCGCCACACCTACACCTGGACAAGAAGGGCGTGACCAGCAATGACGTCACGCGGACAGTAGCCAATGGGCTACCATGCAACCACGTTCAAATGTATTACTACAGTATATAAAGAGCTATCGATCCGCCATTAACGCATGTTCCCTCTGACCACGATGCAATAAAACCTGAGTTAACCCAGCCCGAGGCTGTGTCCTGTGTCTTGGTTTTCATACACCAAAGTGGGTGAGAGAAGAACATGGCGTGCTGTGATCCATGTGTAACAGAATGAAGTATACCCTGCGCTTTAGCCTCTTTCAAAATGGGGATTTCAAATCAGGGGGGGAGAGAGAAAATATATAAACATCCTTGCCTCATGAGTTGCCTTGTGGCTTTAGTGAAATGAAACCTAATGTGTGATTGACATGTCTTGCTGTAAGATCATTGGTTGGAATCTCTGGGGGAGGGCCAAAGGTGGACCCTTTGGGAGGAGATATAACCCAGAGACTCACATGCACACACATGCAGACACAGAGACACTCTCTGAAATTCTGTGCTTTTAAGCTGCAAAAATTTAGAAGCTTGAGAAAAAAGGGGGGGCATGGGCTATCCCTTAGAGAAACAGTTTGCTTTATTTCCTTGCTTTGAAATGCTTCCTGATCTTTTAATGGACTGTATCCTAAATCTTGCTCTGTTTTCGATATACTTTTAAAATACCTGAAGAACTGGACTGGTTATTTGGCTCGACGCTACCTTATCTACACATATCTAGATGCCTGGGTTGTCCAGCCACGGAGCTGCAACTCAGAAGAACAATTGGGCCTACTCGACAGTAAGGCACCATATTGTTACATCATGTGGTTGCAAAGGGTTAGATTTGACTTTGCGAGATTGCTGGTTTCTGGCAGTAAGATGTTGTCATCTGCATATCTTAAACTATAGTTTGCAAGTTTCTTCCTCCAGTTTTCACTCCTTCATTACATTACACAAGTATTTCCCAAACTTTGGTTTTTTGGACTTCGGTTCCCAGAAGCCTAAGTCAATTCCCCAAAGCACTGATCAGCCAATGTACTGAGTTAGGCTTCTGGGAACTGAAGTCCCCCTGTGGAGTGTGGGCCCCACATTGGGAAGCACTGCATTACACTAGTTGCTTAAGTCTCAGCTTGACTCAGTGCCTACGACTTGCTACCATTATTTTATCACGGCTGAAAATGGCAATGACACTTCACCATATATAAACAGAAACAATTAAAAAAATCCCTTGAAACCTTTATCTTAAATACTGTAGATATTTTTATAATTTTAAACTTTACTTTTAATCTTCTTTTGCAAATGAAAATCAGAGTCTTTTTTCTTTCTGTAACAACTCTGAATTTTTTTTATTAAACTGCACATTGCATTCCTTAATGCTGCTGTTTAAATTGTTTAATTAAGAAGGATAAGAAGCAAGGGGCTGCCGTGGCTCAATGGTTAAGAAGCTCACCTTGTTAGCTGAGAGGCTGGCAAGTCAGCAGTTTGAGACCCAGGTACTGTATGATAGATTGAGCACCCATCGCTGTCCCAGCTCTTGGGAACACAAAAGGAGCCTCGTTTGGGCGTTCCCTGAGTGGAGTTTCTTCCACAAAAATCCTTTCAACCCAGAATAATTTCTGTCACAAAATTATTTTCATAGGGGCTGCAGTGGCTCAGTGGTTAAGAAGCTCACCTTGTTAGCTGGCAGGCTGGCAAGTTAGCAGTTCAAGACCCAGGTACTGCATGACGGATTGAGTGCCCATCTCTGTTCCAGCTCTTGGGGACATGAGAGGAGTCTCATTTGGGCATTCCCTGAGTGGAGTTTCTACCACAAAAATCCTTTTAACCCAGAATAATTTCTGATACAAACTCCTCCTCCACCACCACCTCATCATCATCATATCATCATCATCATCATTAAGAAGAAGAAGTGTCATGCTGTGATGCGGAAGGGAAATGAAAGGCCACTGCATTATATTCTCAGGACAATCTTCATGGCTGAGCGCCATGATGATCACCAATATTTGGAATTGGATATGGCCGAAGAAGAAGAAGAAGAAGAAGAAGAAGAAGAAGAAGAAGAAGATATTTTCTTGGAATATTGCCTGCTGCATGAACACTGAAAGCATTTTTAGTACTTAATTATCCACTCACGGTGAAGAAGGTTTCTTCTCCAAACCGCGTTGTCTCCAGCTTTACATCACAGCAAGAGGTTATCATGACATTAAGACCTGATTGGTAAAACAGATGGCAAGAAGAGCACATGGGAAAGCCATCCAGAGTTGCAAAAACAGACTTCCAGCATTCCAGAAAGGAAAAGGTGATCTGGCAGCCTTGACTGGGACACAAAGGGGGTTGTCAGGAGGATGAAGATAAGAATCCAGGGGTTGGCTTGGGATAGAATATTGTCCATTAATTCTGTGCTTGATGGAAACTAAACAAGAACTAGCAGTAATTAGTTGCAATAATGAAGGTGTCAACTTCCCAGTCAATATTGTCTGCCTTTTGTCCCCCTTCTTCTGTTCACCCATAGCTACCATTGGTCCATTTTCAGACCACAGTTAACAAAGACCGGATTAAATATTATCTTTTCACATGCTAAGCCCCACCTCCCGCGTGAGCCCCCAGCAACTTCATGCTTTTTAAAGTTATCTATTGGTATAATTGCAAGTGACATATTTGGGTCCTGAGAGACAGAAATAAGTGACACGCTCCCTCAAGAACTGGTAGTATTTCCTGGACAGACTCAGGAGAAGCCAACTGAGTATGGCGGCATAAGGGAGTAACACACACTTTCATAGCCAAGGACATGGAGACCACAAGTACAGTGAGAAGCACTGGGTTTGCAGATACCAGGAACATATCGCAATTGTTCCTGGTCTGCAGAGCGCATAGAAAAACTGTTGTTAGATGCTGGAGCAGTTCAGGGCATCCAAATGCAGATGTTTCCCAGTGCTTACCCTGTACAGAGCATGCAAAAATGTATATGCATTTCAAGATATGGTATCTATGTCATATTGTTAGAAGTTGAATTGAATTATGGTAGCAATGTGTAGTAAAAATGTTGACTCAAAAAATGAATGCAAGCATCACCATGAAACAGATGGGAGAATCAAAGAAAATGGTGGAAACACGGCTGCCTCTCAAGGAGCACAATACCATTTTGAAGTGGAATTTGAAATTTGAGAACATTGTGGAAGTACAATGACAACGGAGATGTGAGTATGCAACAGAGCCAACAACATGCCTAACAATTACAAGCATTTGTGATTTTGAGACGCACGTATGTGATGTGCAGAAAGAAAGATCTGGGACACTTTGGTCAATGTTGCTCAAGCAGTAGTTCGCTGTAATCAGAAGTGTCTGGACACTGACGGTAACCACTTTGAGCACCTCTTGTAATTGCAGGAGTCAAATGTGATTTGTATTCATCTTTTGTTATCAGCATATATTAAAGGTCACCCTTGCTCGAAAGCAAGTCATATCCGACTCTAGAGTTCAGCGTTCATCTCTGTTTCAAAGTCAAAGAGCCAGCGCTATCTGCATCTGCAGATGTTTCTGTGGTCATGTGGTAGGCATGACTAAACACTGGCGCACACAGAACTCTGTTTACCTTCCCACCAAAGTGGTCCCTATTTATCTACTTCCAATTTCTTGCTTTTGAACTGCTAGGTTGGCAGGAACTGGGACAGAGACAAGAGTTCATTCCATCCTGCAGTACTCAGGTATTGAACTGCTGATCTGCTGCCTTCCAGTCAATGTCTTAGCCACTTGAGCCACTGCAGTCCTTTTCAGTATATACAGTAAAACCCCGACTTACAAATACCCCAAGTTACATAAAAATTGACTTACATAATAATTTTGTGCTAAAACCATGTCCCGATTTACACAACTTCCTAAGGGTTTACTTTGAGTTACATAAAGATTCTTTTTCCTATGGGTTTGCTTCGAGTTACATAAAAAACCGATTTAAGCAAAAGCCTATGGAACATACTTTTTCGTAAGTAGGGGTTTTACTGTATTACAATTCCTTTTACTACTATTGTAGCTGTGTGGACTGATATCTCTGTGCAAAGTATGACATGTACATAGTGGTCTTATATGGCAAACTTTATGGAAGAGCAACTTGTCTTCTAACAAACATATGATGACTTATTTGGGCAGGTAGGTCTCTTTGCTCGAAAGCCAGTCACATCCAAAGATGAGATGGCTACATGGTATTGTAGGTGCAATGGGCACTGAGCTGGGTGGACTGAGGAGGATGGTGGAGGATAGAGGTGCCTGGAGGAAAATGGTCCATCAATCAATCAATCAATCAATCAATTTAATTTGTACCCCGCCCAACTCAGCACTAAGCCGACTCAGGGCGGCTTCACAACATATCATAGAAAATTACACAGTTTCAAAATTACAGAATACAATTCAAAAAAGAAAAGAAAAAAATACAGCATACACTTAAACAAAGTTCATACGCAGCTGCCCCACTTCCCCGGGCCAATGAAATGGGCCCCGGGGCAGGCAACGCGGCGGCGGTAGCGGCAAGTCCGGCGTCTGCTCCTTTTCAACCCCTCCTGGCTCAAGCACGGGAGGGGCGTGGGCGACGCAGCTGCCCCGCATCCCCGGGCCGATGAAGTGGGTCCCGGGGCAGGCAACGCGGCGGCGGTAGCGGCAAGTCCGGCGTCTGCTCCTTTTCAACCCCTCCTGGCTCAAGCACGGGAGGGGCGTGGGCGACGCAGCTGCCCCGCATCCCCGGGCCGATGAAGTGGGTCCCGGGGCAGGCAACGTGGCGGCGGTAGCGGCAAGTCCGGCGTCTGCTCCTTTTCAACCCCTCCTGGCTCAAGCACGGGAGGGGCGTGGGCGACGCAGCTGCCCCGCATCCCCGGGCCGATGAAGTGGGTCCCGGGGCAGGCAACGCGGCGGCGGTAGCGGCAAGTCCGGCGTCTGCTCCTTTTCAACCCCTCCTGGCTCAAGCACGGGAGGGGCATGGGCGACGCAGCTGCCCCGCATCCCCGGGCCGATGAAGTGGGTCCCGGGGCAGGCAACGTGGCGGCGGTAGCGGCAAGTCCGGCGTCTGCTCCTTTTCAACCCCTCCTGGCTCAAGCACGGGAGGGGCGTGGGCGACGCAGCTGCCCCGCATCCCCGGGCCGATGAAGTGGGTCCCGGGGCAGGCAACGCGGGGTCGCAAATGGTTGGCGTCGGCTGTGCGACTGAACAACAACAAAAAGGACAACCTCCGGGTTGGAGAGATAGGCAGGATATCTCTCATGTTCTTATCCAACTCTAGGGGTTGGTTCTCATCTTCGTTTACAGCCAAAGACCCAGTGCTGTCTACATCTACATGTGTTTCCTTAGCCATGTGGCATGCAAGTGGAACATTGTTACCTTTTCCTCAAAGCGGTACCAATATTTCTATTTGCAATTTTTTTGCTTTTATACTGTTGGTTTGGCAGGAGCTGGAACAGATGGCAGGAACTCATTTCATTGTGCAGCAATCAGGTTTCGAATTGCTGAACTGCCAACCATCCAGTCGTCAAGTTCAACGTCTTAACCACTAATCTACCGTTGGCCCTATTTGGGCAGGTAGTCAACACCTAATTTGACTTTTGGCCTTTATGCAATTTCTCATTTATTTGGAAAAAACAAGCCACATAAAAAGAATTGCAAAGGAGATCGTGCCCCCATTCTTTCTCCATCTATTCTTCAGCAGTCTGGAGAGAAGCAAACTACTGACAGGCATCTGTGCAGATAATGCAAACAGGTCAATGACAATAAAAAAGCCAAGCAGTGTAGCCCTGAGGCAGATGATGTTCCGAGGTTCCTTCAGCCACCGTCGTGGCCAAAGAAACCTTGGCTGGAGTAGATGGACCTCTGCAGAGCTGGACTCTGGGACTCACCACCTTCAGGCTGGCCGAAGGTGCCAAGCACTGCGTCTTTTCCTCCCTTCGGCCTTTTCCCCTTCAGCCTTTCTAAGTTGGACCCTGGGCTCCATCCGAGACATTGAGTCCTGGCTCCATCCATGACGTTGAGCCCGGGCTTCGTCTGAAATGTATTGTATTTAGTGTATATTGTGCTTTATATATTGTGTATTATATGTTTTGATATTGTGTTAAATTTTCTCTTTATATTGTAAGCCGCCCTGAGTTATGCTTGCTCCAGGAGGACGGGGTATAAATAAAGTTTCTATTCTATGTTAGAAGGTCTTGGGTGTGTTCTTTAATCCAGACACTTCAAGAAAAACTGCTTGCAGTCACTTAGAGGATGAGTTTCTAGTTGAAGACGATAAAGGTTCACTTAATAAAGAACTGACCCATAGGTTAAGAAGGTCTAAGTAACTCACAAGTTAGTTTTTCTCCATTCCAGTTTACCTCTCATTATAGATGTTTAAACTATAAATCAGTGGTGAGGGAAGGTGACTAGCAGATGAGCTATGTACAGCCATGACCTTTGTCCAAATCTTGCATCCGCTGTGAACTCACATGCCTTAGGCCAGGTACTGATCTCAGCCATCTCCCATGTAAGGATAACAAGTAGGTCATGCAACAAAACACCACAGTGCCGTTTCCTTACAACATTACAGAAATGTTTGCAGCAAATCATGCCCTCTTCTAAGCTACTGGAAAAGAAAAGTCCCAGGTTCAGTCCCCAGCATCTCCAGGCAAGGTTGAGAAAGAATCCTGCCTAAAATCCTGGGGAGCAACTACCAGCCAGTCTTGGTGATACCGTATTTATTCGAGTATAACGCGCACTCGTGTATAACGCGCACCCCTAATTTTCCATGAAATCTTGGTATAAATTTTTTTTTCACACGCCTCGTCTCCCGCGCCACCCAATCAGATCCCGCCAGCCGCGCGCCCCTGGGCCCGTGGGTGGGGCAGACGGTGCATCTCAGCAGTGCCTACCGTACTCGGCGCCGGCTCCTTGAGTCGCGCGGCCCGGGTAGGCGTGGAGCACGCCGCGGCCCTCTCCCGGAGGGTTCCCTTCTCGGCGGGTGCGTGCAGGTGAGCGGCGGCGGCAGCGGGACCTGGGCGCCTGGGAGGAGGGCCGCGGCGTGCTCCGCGCCTACCCGGCGCCGGCTCCTTGAGTCGCGCGGCCCGGGTAGGCGTGGAGCACGCTGCGGCCCTCTCCCGTAGGGTTCCCTTCTCGACCCGGCGGGTGCGTGCAGGTGAGCGGCGGCGGCAGCGGGACCTGGGCAGGCACCCAGGTCCCGCTGCCGCCGCCGCTCACCTGCACGCACCCGCCGAGAAGGGAACCCTCCGGGAGAGGGCCGCGGCGTGCTCCACGCCTACCCGGGCCGCGCGACTCAAGGAGCCGGCGCCGGGTAGGCGCGCAGCACGCCGCGGCCCTCTCCCGGAGGGTTCCCTTCTTGACCCGGCGGGTGCGTGCAGGTGAGCGGTGGCGGCAGCGGGACCTGGGCGCCTGCCCAGGTCCCGCTGCCGCCGCCGCTCACCTGCATGCACCCGCCGAGAAGGGAACCCTCCGGGAGAGGGCCGCGGCGTGCTCCACGCCTACCCGGGCCGCGCGACTCAAGGAGCCGGCGCCGGGTAGGCGCGGAGCACGCCGCGGCCCTCTCCCGGAGGGTTCCCTTCTCGACCCGGCGGGTGCGTGCAGGTGAGCGTCGGTGGCAGCGGGACCTGGGCAGGCGCCCAGGTCCCGCTGCCGCCGCCGCTCACCTGCACGCACCCGCCGGGTCGAGAAGGGAACCCTCCGGGGAGGGCCGCGGCGTGCTCCGCGCCTACCCGGCGCCGGCTTCTTGAGTCGCGCGGCCCAGTCCTCGTGTATAACGCGCACCCAAACTTTGAGCCTTTTTTTGGGTATAAAATTTTGCGCGTTATACACGAATAAATACGGTAGTTCTCTTGATCGGCCAAGGGTCTGAACTCAGTATAACTTCCTATGTAACAATGGGCACGTCCACATGGGCAGAAGAGGTCTCTATATGGGTCATGTTTTGTTTACAGCAGGGGTTTTTATTTATTTTATTTATTATTTAGATTTGTATCCCGCTCAACTCGGCACAGGCCGACTCAAACCTTTCTCAACCTTTTCAAGCCAGGGGCTGCGTCACACTCTCTCAGTCAGTTTCGAGGGCTGGATGGCCATTTTGCCCTGCCTGCACAATGAGGGTGGCCATTCTGTCCCAACAGCTTCAAAGGGTGTGGCCATTTCTCGAATACCCTTGGATGGGTGGAGGGCCACATGAAATGGTGTCATGGGCCAGATCCAGCCCACAGGCCTTAGGTTGTGAACCCCTGGTTTACAGCTGTAAATGAAGAGGAGCACTACCCCTTAGAATCAGACACAACTGGCTTTTGAGCAAAGGAGATCTTTACTTTTAATATAATCCCATGAAGAACTGTACTCCAAAGATTTTGAATTTTACCCTTTTGAACAGAAGCTCCTCTCTGGAATTGCTGCTTTTCAACAAGCCTAAATATAGTTTAGGAAGGAAGATCTTGGTTGCCCTCTCCTGGCTGTATACCTCTATATACTGTATTTTGATAAACACAGTTGAGATTTTCCCATCCTTTTGATTTAATATATCCATCTAATATGGGGTGGCCAAACTTTACGAGTATGTGGTTGAGCGGGCCGGTCACTTGGTTCCTCCCACCATAAAACATGTCTGCGATTGTCGTAAACGTGTTTATGATAGCCATGGGTGCATTTACGGCAGCATTTCCACATGCACGAGGTGCTTCTGCTTCCACTTCTGTTTCTGGTAGTGGTGTGGGCTGGATGATTTGGCACCATGAGCCAGATCTGGCCCATAGGCCGTAGTTTGGCCACCCCTGATCTAATATTATGCTTGCTTCTGGTTCAGACTTTCTGGTATTCTCCAGAGGCTTGGAACTGTTGCTTTCATAATCTGTGAATAATGCCCATGATGGCTAGTTTCTTATGAGAGGTGAAGTCCTGGAGTCTGAAAGGCAGGAGATTCCCTTATGGAATAACATGTTCATTTTCAACATTCCATACATACAACACTAAAATAATGGCTTTCATGTGTGTAACATACTGCATGGATCAACCAGCACAGATTTAGAATTCTTCCGAAGGAAAAGTGTGTAGTAATCTATACCTATAAATCCAAGGGTTAACCATTGGAACTTGCTATACATTTCTGCACCCATCCATCCTATCCTGTACTGAGCCTCCTGCACTCACCCGAACCCGGCCTGCAGAGTACTGCAGGGTTGCCGAAGGCGCCAGTGGGGCAAGAGCCCCACAAACGTGAACAAAGGGAAAAAACTTCAATTCCCAACATCCTCTGCACTGCGCCGCGCCTCAGCCAATCAGGCTGACAGGCGCGAGCGAAAAGAACATTGTGAAATGTGGCGCGGCCAATTGAAATCGAGCCGCAGGAAAAAACTGCCGCACAAATGCAAACAAAAAACACAAAACTCCATGTCCCAGCGTCCTATGCACCGTGAACACTTCAGCCAATCAGGCTGAAGGGTGCAAGCGCGCAGAATGCTGAAAAAGCCGGTGCACGAAAAATAAAAATAAAAACCGCCGCCATCCCACAACAGAAGCGCAAGTCCGCCGCAGGCAGACACAGCGCCTCATAAAACAAAAACCAAGAAAAACCATGGCGAGACCACCACCGACCTTATTTCCCGGAGCAACGGGGAGAAGAGGGACTCCCTCTCCTCCACGCTACCCCGCCGAGGACATGGCGATACCACTGCCGGCCTCAAGGAAAGTTGAGCCAGGGTAGAGAAAAAAAAACAGCAGCAGGCAGCAATTTGTCAGGGGAAGCACACTCCCTGGTGAATGACTGGCTGCTGCGTTTGTACTTCTGACACCACTGTTTCGAGAAGTAACACGAAACAGTGGTGGAGGTAATACAAAAGCAGCAGCCAGCAATCCGCAAGGAAGAGCACCACCCCTTATGGATCGCTGCCTGCCGATCTCCGGTTAGGTAAGCCAGGAGAAAAAGGAGACAGAGAGGAGAGAACTATCATCAGGCAGATAGCTCTTCTCTGCCCCCTTCTCACTTGACCTACCTAACGAACCTTACTGGGGGAAGAGCGGGCTGACTGCCGGCTCCTCCTTTTCCCCATTGCTGCATCAAAACCAAAATTCTAAGCAGCAATGGGGAAAAGAGGAACCAACAGGCAGACCATTCTTCATGCAAAAGTACACACAAACAACAAACACCAAAATTAATAATTAATAAAAATTAATAAAACACAAATAAATAAATAATTAGAAAAACACATTAATAAACAAAAAAGTAAACAACAAAATCCACAAACAAAAACATCCACAATACCAGAAAAGCACAGAAAAAACACCTAACTACAACACGAGAATACCTAACTCTAACAACACAACTACCACAAATTACACAAATAAACACCAACGAAATCACAAAAATTAAACAAACCAGAAATAAACAAACAAATTAAACAAATCTAAAACCCAACCAAAACAAAAAAGAACAAACAGAAACACCTCCCAGCCCACCACCACAAAAACAAAACAAAGAAAAAACCCCGATTAGGGATCTTCTGTTATTACTGTTGTAAATAGACACACTGATCTTATGTTATTGCTAGTTGTAAATAGCACACTGATTTGGAAATTTATCTGCTATGCCAACCAACCATGATGTACCTCTGTACCTGATATGTACAAATTGATATTGTGATGCCTCACTCTTTTATGTCTGACGAATTGGACTTGACCCATGATAGCTAACGTTAAAATGCAGGAGTTAGTCTTTAATGTCCCGCAATGGGTTTTGTCTCTTGTTTTGTTTTCTTTTGTTTACTCTCTGATATGCTTGCAGAGACTAACATGGCTACCACTTCGAAAACAAACAAAAGGAGGTGAAGCAAAAGAAAACGACTGCCGTGATTGTTTGGATGCTGCCTTATTTACTGTGCATATTCTAAACAAATATTCATTTCGGCTAGGATCCAGAAATAACCTGGTTCCAAGAGACAGTTGCCCTTGGCAACTATCGCCACTCCTCTTCCCCTTGCCATGGGCAATGGCTTTGTTAGTAGGGTTACCATACCAACCCCGCTTGGAGTGGCACCTGAGCAGAATTAGGTGCACCTGCTCTTTTGCTCTGACCACAGTCTTGCTTCTTATTATTGCTGGAAATATCCTGTGGAGCTCTTGGTTTCCCTAAACATGAATGTCATCCTCTCCAGGTAGGCAACCAAAGGCGAGGGGAGGACGGGTCAAGGACTCTGGCTTTCAAGAAAAATGCCCTACAAAAAAAATTTGAAAATTGCTAATTTATTATGGAGGAGGTCCTTCCTTAGCAAAGTGAAACGTTTAAAGTAGGGGTTTTCAACCTGTGGCCCGCTGGATGTGGCCTGTGGTGCCATTTCATGTGGCCCCCCACTGCCTCCACCACACCCAGAAGTGCCATGTGGTGGAGGAAGGGCAAAATGGCCATCCGGCCCTCAAAGCTGTCTGAGGGAGCATGACCCGGCCCCCACTTAAAAAGAGCTTTCTCTTCAGACATGAAGGCTGATAGACCTTTTTGCCACTGGTTTCTTTTCATTTCTCTCTCTGTGTTTTTGGTTCTTTCTTCTTCAGCTGCTGTATCCATTCCGGATATTGGCTCTCATCATGGTGATAGTCTTCCTGTTTTTGACTCCTCAGAACAGTTCTTCCAAAGACATGCCACACTAGTTTCTCATGTTCTTTAGCCATGAAGTCCATCTACATCCAGGGCATCTCTTCCCAGGGATCTTTCCTTGCAGAGCGAGTTGGAGTATTTTATATTTTGTGTTGTTCCTCATGATATGGCCAAAGTATTGGAGCTTTCTTTGCTGGATGGTCTTAAAGAGCTCTTTTTCTTTGTCCACCAGGCGCAATACTTCTACATTAGTCACATGATCAACCCATGATATTCTTAGCAACTCTCTATACATCCACATTTCAAAAGCTTTGATTCTCTTTTCAGATGCTTTAGTCCAGTGGTTCCTAACCTGGGTTCGATCGAGTCAGTCTCAGGGGTTCGGTGGAGGTGTGTCTGTTCCATTCACTCCAGGGTATTTATGGCAAATTCTACAAAGGGTTCAGTGAATGCACATATGAAACTTGCAGGGGTTCAGTATGACCAACAAGGTTAAGAAACACTGCTTTAGTCAATGTCCAAGCTTCAACTCCATATAGCAACACTGGGAATATGTAACATCTTACTATGTGGATCTTTGAAGCGAGAGTTAGATCTCTACCGCATAACAAGTGTCGCATTTTTATGAAGGTGGATCTTGCTTCTTCTATTCGTATTTTAATCTCTACCTCAGGAACCCAATTTTCATTTAAAATACAGTACATAACATAACATACACAACATACATACATATTTTTGATAATAGACTGAATATCAGGAAACACTTCTAAACTGTTCGAGCAGTATGACAGTGGAACCAATTGCCTTGGAAGGAATTCAAAAGAAAACTGGACAATCATCTGTCAGATCTACTTTGATTTGGATTCCTGTGTTGAGCAGAGGGTTGGACCTGATGGTCTCATAGGTCCCTTCCAATTCAATTATTCTATCATTCTATAGATGCATAGTTGGGAATACCAGATAGCATGAAAAAAATATCTGTCCAAAGATAGGAAGGTATTCATTGTATGCTTGAGGGTAGGCAGGTTGCCAGATCTTTCCAGATCTAATGAATAAGTCAGGGATTCTCATCCTGCTGCCGTGGGCCAGATATGGCCTGTGGCACCATTTCTCGTGGCCCACCTCCACCACACCTGGAAGTGTCATGTGGTAGAAGAAGGGCAAAATGGTCATCTGGCCCCCAAAGCTGTCTGAGGGAGCGTGACCCAGCCCCCAGCTTTAAAAGGTTGAGAACTCCTGGGATAAGTGATAGCTCAGGACAGCACACACATAATAAGGGAACTATCTTAGGGTAGCCACACATCCTCTTTCATGGAGTATATACTTCTACTTGAAGGGTTGCAGTAGGAAAACCAGCTGAAGATATTTGAAGGCCTGTTCAACACAAGGTGAAGAACAGGAAGGAGAGAGGTTTGCTGTGGTTCCCAATGTGGGACACATGCCCCACAGAGAGACTTCAATTCCCAGAAGCCTAAGTCAGTACATTGGCTGATCAGTGCTTTGGGGAATTGACATAGGCTTCTGGGAAGTGAAGTCCAAAAGCCAAAAGTTTGGAAACACTGGGGTTCCCAAACTTTTCATGCCATGGGCCAGCCACGTGGTTCCTCCCGCTGTAAAACGTGTCCGTGGCTGTTGTAAACACATTTACGACAGGCACGGGTGCATTTATGGCAGCATTTACAGCAGGCATGGGTACGTTTACACATGTGCGGTCACATTTTATGGCTGACATTAACACACCGCACCCACTTCCACTTCCAGTAGCGGTGAGAGTGGCAGCAGGCCACATTAAATGGTGCCATGGACTGGGTCTAGTTCATGGGCTGTAGTTTGGCCATGCCTGGGTTAGAGGCTTTGAATTGCCCATCTAGAGTTAGCATCACCTAGATAGCAAAATAAGCAACAGGCTTAAGTGGTACCTATTTATCTACCTGCAATTTCTTGCTTTCAAACTGCTAGGTTGGTAGGAGCTAGGACAGATGATGGGCGTTCACTCTGTCATGCAGCACTTGTCTTGAACTGCTGACCTGCCAACCTTCCGTCCATCAAGCTCAGCTTCTTAACCAATAAGCCACCAATGGCCCCTGCTTTTAAAAGACTTATGAGCTCTCAAGAGTATGCTCCAAATATAGGATAGCATAATCAAGAAAGCCCTTTCGTGGTTACTACTCACCTAACCTCACTGATGGTTTGTGGTCCAAGCATCAGGTGTGCTTCACCCCAGAACAGAAGAACAAGGCACCCTTCCGGTTTTGATCCCACTAAGCTTCTTTCTCCAGTACATGGATCACCTCTGGTAAAAAGGTAAAGGTTTCCCTTGCTCAAAAGCCAGTTGTATCTGACTCTAGGGTGCAGTGCTTATCTCTGTTTCTGAGCCGAAGAGCCAGCGCTGTCTGCTTCTGCAGACGTTTCCGTGGTCATGTGGCAGGCATGGGATTCAACAATCTGTATACATGGGCTGGTAAATGTGGAATGAAATTGATATCATCAACCAAAAGAGAGAGAGAGAGAGAGAGAGAGGTAGAGGGATTCATCAAAATAAATCTATATGTTGTGTTTCCTGTTCTAGAGATTCCCATGTGAAGATAATGGAAAATATAGTCACCAATGCAGAGAAATACTTTGGTAAATTCTGCAGTCTGATGGCTGCGTATACCCGCAAGACTGCAAAGCTTCGAGACAAGTCAGATCAGATGGTCAAGCAGCTCCTTGACTACGCAAACACGGAGAATCCTGAGCTACGAAGTACCTTGAAGAACTTTGCGGAAGAATTGGCTAAAGTGCAGGACTACAGGCAAGCTGAGGTAAAAAGGGAGCTAAATCTATAGTGTAAAAGTAAAAATAAAGGTCTGCCTTACTCGAAAGCCAGTCGTATCTGACTCTAGGGTTCATTGCTCATCTCTGTTTACATCCAAAGAGCCATTGCTGTCTGTGTCTGCAGATATTTACATGGTCATCTGGCAAGCATGGCTAGACACCAGAGTGCACGGAATGCTGCTACCTTTCTTGCCAAAATGGTACCTATTTATCTACCTGCAATTTCTTGCTTTCAAACTGCTAGGTAGGCAGAAACTGGGAGAGATGTTAGCTGGCTCTGTCATGCAGTGCTTGGGTCTCAAATTGGTGAGCATCTTAACCACTAAGCATCTTAACCACTAAGCCATCATGGCCCAATCTATAGTGTACACATAAGCAAAGCAATAAATGTCCCATATGAAGATTGTAGCAATGATTAAACCGAGCCTTTGAAAATACTTTCATTCGATACACATATCCTTTGAAATTATGAATACAGATGGCTTGAATTGTGATTTTATCAATTTTAAGGAGCAGAAAGATACTATGCTTTTACCAAAAATGACTTTAAAAACCTAACCAACCACATTCCATTTTCAATAACAAGCATATGCATGTTTTTTCCTCCACGAGCTGATACAAGAAAGTTTCTCTCTTTCAGGCAAGGGTGCAGGACATGAGATCATGAGCTATCTCTATGGTTGCTGTGATGAACAACACTTAGAGTGCAACCATACCGGAAAGTGTAGGAATTACCTCATCTATGGTCTCATACAGATAAGGTAATTCCTACATGTGCTGTTTGAAATGAAGGGAAAGGAGTAACAGACAGGTGACGTGAAGTGGCGATCCCATCTGGAATCATTCTGACTTGTGAATCATCATGTATTTTGTAAAAGCATTGTTCAAGCTTTTGAAGTGTCATACTCTTAGATGAGGGATTCTCAACCTGCGGCCCGTGGGCTAGATGTGACCCATGGCACCATTTCATGTGCCCACCACCATCTCCACCACAACAGGAAGTGCCATGTGGTGGAGGAAGGGCAAAATGGCCGTCCAGCCCCCAAAGTTGTCTGAGGGAGCATGACCCAGCCCCTGGCTTTAAAATGTTGAGAACCTATGTCTTAGACTGAGAAATACCTTTCCACATTATGTTTCTATAGAAATGTTTTTGAGAAAGATAGCACTCTGAAACTTTAAACAAGAAAGATGACTTCACAGCAAACTGTAAAAGGATCAGCAGAGAAGGGACTACTTTCAGATAGCACTAAGCTTTCACACCACTAATCACATGGGGAAAACCCTGTTTGAATTGTTCTGGCTTGAAAAAGTAGAACCCCCCCCCCAAAAAAAAAAAAAAGTAAGAGAGAGAGAGAAATTGCATTGGGATTGAAAAGGACTGGGCCATACCTGTCAAGTATCCTGTTTTGGCCAGGATTTCCCGTAATTCACCGATCTTTCCCCCTCTTTCTCGCTGCCATCCTGTAATTAGAATGGCCACGAAAGGGGTTACTGCACATGCGCACATGCACAAAGGGGTTTCTATGCATGCACAAAGGGTTTCTGCACATGCACAAAGGATTTCTGCACATGCACGCATGCACGAAGGGGTAACTGCACATGCACAAATGGGTTACTGTGCATACGCACGTCGGCACCCGGAAACCTTCCCTCATTTTCATCGCCGCAACTTGACAGGTATGGGCTGGGCCAATTTGCTTTTGCATCATGCAGTCAGTAAAAAATGCTTTGCAATTCACCCATTTAAAAAAGCTGATCAAATTCCATGGTTTTTGACCATGCAGTCACACTAAATCTGCAGTTTTAACCCTACCGTGCAGATTATGGAGTGTATCCCAGCATGTTTTAGCAGTTAGAGCAGTATGACAATGGAACCAAGTGCCCCAAGAAGTGGTGAGTGTTCCAATGCTGGAAGCATTCAAGAGAGAGTTGGACAACTCTTTGCTTTGGATTCCTTCATTTAGCACAGTGTTTCCCAAACTTTGGTTCTTGGACTCCATTTCCCAGAAGCCTAAGTCAATTCCTCAAAGCACTGATCAGCCAATATACTGACTTAGGCTTCTGTGAATTGAAGTCCCCTGTGGGGCGTGGGAACCACTTTGGGAACCACTGATTTAGCAGGAGTTAGACTCAATGGTCTAAAAGGCCCCTTCCACCTCAGGTACTCTATGATTCTATGATGTGTCTCATGTACAGCTCCAATCAAGTACAGTCTCTGGGGCTGCGGTGGCTCAGTGGTTAAGAAGCTCACCTTGTTATCTGGAAGGTCGGCAAATTGGCAGTTTGAGACCCGGGGACTGCATGGCAGGTTGAGCGCCCGTCTCTGTCCCAGCAACTGCCAACCTAGCAGTTTGAAAGCAAGAAATTGCAATTAGATCAATAGGGACCACTTTGATGGGAAAAGATCTTGGGGACATGAAATGAACCTCATTTGAGCGTCCCCAGCAGAGTTTCTCCAGCAAAAATCCTTTCAACCCAGAATAATTTCTGACATGAAATTATTATTGTAACCCAGTCCCTGATTTTGCACCATTGCTGCCAAACACGTCTTAATGTAATTTTATCATGCTTTTTCCTTCAGGTGGAGAGATTGGAGATGAAGGTCATTGAGCCTCTGAAAACGTACGGGATACTCATCAAGCAAACCAAAGTAAGCAGTTTCTGAAAAAGAGCCACCCGTTAAGTTCACAATGGATTTAGAGTGGCTTTCTAAACTGAGATCTGATGAACTTCTGGATGTGGCGAGGGTTATGGATGACTTCCTGCAGAAAGGCAGCTGAGACATTTAGGAACATCATTCAGCAGCAGCATTGCCAGTGAGGCTAAAAGGTCAGAGAAAGAGAGAGGGGGGAAAGCTAAGACAACTGAACGCCTTGATCACTCAGGCATCAGCCTTTGAAGTCTGAACCTCTTCAGGCAAAGCATGCAACATATATCAGCATCACCTCCACTTGCTAGCTCCCCCGGGGGTTTACTGGTTAAGAGGCTGAGCTGGAGACTGGAAGGTCAGGGTTCGATACCCGAGAGCTGCACTTGGGGACATGAAAGGAGCCTCATTCATGCAGCCCCTAAAAATCCTTTCAACCCAAAGTAATATCTGACATGAAATTATTATTATTATTATTACCTCCACTTGCTATTCCACAGCAACACCTCCCCCCACCAAAGAAACAAAGCCCAATAACACATTTCCCTTTGTATTTCTCTTTATATTTCCCTAATAAGCAAAAGCAGGGACTGCAGTGGCTCAAGTGGCTAAGACGCTGACTGGAAGGCAGGAGGTCAGCAGTTCAATTTCCAAGTACTGCAGGATGGGACAGATGTCCGAGCTCCTGCCAACCTAGCAGTTCGAAAGCAAAAAAATTGCAAGTAGATAAATAGGGACCATGCACTCGGGTGTCTAGTCATGCCTGCCACATGACCACGGAAACGTCTGCAGCTGCAGACAGCGCTGGCTCTTTGGCATTGAAACAGAGATGAGCACTGAACCCTAGAGTCGGATACAACTGCCTTTCAAGCAAGGGTGACCTTTACCTAATAAGCAAAATACTGGCGGACATTTTTAAACAAACATCCCATGCAAGAGAAGTGTTCAAGCAGCGGATACATTTAATCCTTTTGGTCCCTGTTGTTGGTAAAAGAAAGCACAACTTACTGGCTTTTCACATCCAGCCGGTTGTGTGTTTCAGAGAAAACACTTTTGTTTTTTACTCCTACCCTACTCCACAACCCAAAAGCAAGAAAAGAAAAGAAAAGAAGAGGGGGAGGAATCAGGCAGGTGGGCAGAAGGTTGGAAGAGATGGAGCTAGGCTTGGGAAAAATCTTTAGCTAAGCCTCATCTTCACATCACCTGGTTTGCGCTGTCCTCTCCTCTAGGGCTATGGCCAGGCCGGGGAATCAGCGCAAAGTTCAGAGAGATTGGCTGAGTCTGTTGCCTGGGTTCTTATATAGGGTGAGGAGCAATGAAGAATGAATTTTTAATTAGCCTTTTTTTTAAAAAAAGGCAATCTGCAAACAACCACAACAAGCCTTACGAAGTTAATGATGTTTTTAGAAGAGGACAAAATCGCTTACGAATGGAGTGACTAGCTGAGGATTTGCCCTTCTTTTATATGCCACGTTCCTCATTGTTCTTGTCCATATTTATTGCAAAAACTGCCTGTTCTTTGCACTAATTTTGAGTAGACCTGATTTTTTTTGGCACGAATGTAGTATGTAGGGGTTTTTTTGGGTGCATTTTGACTTGTATTGTTTTGTCTTGATTTGACTTGCGTGATCATCTGCACCAGTTCTTGGGGGCAGCTGTTGAGCTTGTCTTAATGTCATAATTGATGATCTACAGCAGTAATTCTCAACCTGAGGACCACAGACCAGATGCGGCCCACAGTGCCATTTCATGTGCCCCCCCCTGCTTCCACCACACCCAAAAGTGCCATGTGGGGGAGGAAGGAAAAAAGGCCGCCCAGCCCCCAAAGCTGTCTGAGGGAGTGTGACCTGGCCCCCAGCTTTAAAAGGTTGAGAACTCCTGATGTACAGAGTGAGGGTTGGTTTGGGTTTTATTCATTCATTCATTCATTTATACTTACCCTAACCCTCTAGGGGATTTTCCTACTCTGGACATCTTTAACATGCTTTCTGCTTATTTTGATAAGGACTAAAACTGCAGCGTAATTTGTAAATTGTATTCTTAAAATATATTTCTCTAAGTTTAATACTTTAATACTAAGTGGACTTTGGTGGCTTACTCCTTAAAACACTGAACTTGACAACCTGAAAGTCCACAGGTCAGTAGTTCGAGACCTGAGTACTGCACCTGAGTGCTGTCCGAGCTCCTGCCAACCTAGCAGTTCAAAAGCAAGTTGTGCCTGCCACATGACTACAGAAACGTATGCAGATGCAGACAGCACTGGTTCTTGGGCTGTAAACCATACCTGTCAAGTTTTGGATCTGAAAATAAGGGAAATTTCCCGGCATTTCCTGGCCAAAACGGGAGACTTGACAGCTATGCTTATCCTGTGCTGCCCTCCAGTGGTGGCATTAGGGCATTGCAGTCTAACTAATATGGGAGAACGGCAGGAGACAGCGGGAAAGAGGGTAAAATACGTTATTGTCCCGGCCAAAATGGGAGACTTGACAGCGAGCTATGGTTGTAAACAGAAATGAGCACTGCCCCTAGAGCTGGCTATGACTGGCTTTCAAGCAAGGGAAACCTTTATCTTTATTAAATGGATACAGTAATGTCTTTGGTTGGGACTGCCTCCCAATGGTCAGGCAGAGATCCTCTGCACAACCTTTGTGATCCTTTCCATTGGATTTGCTAGAAATTGAACTTGGGACCCTCTGTAAATGTTCTCCCACCAAGATCCGGTCCCTTCCTTCAGATCTGTCTGAGGTCATGCATGCCACAGGGTGGATGAAACAGAGCTTTAGAGCTGTTTTTTCTTATCTATGGCAAACACAAGCTTTTGTTACATTCAACAGGCTGAGATTAAGAAGTTCAACAAGGCCCGAAACAATGAAATTAAGCAACTGGAGAAGCTGGAGAAGATCCGACAGAAGTCGCCATCTGACCGGCACATGATTGTATCCTTGCCAGCATTGTTAATGCTTCCACCTTCCCATTGCTCTTGCAAAGGCACTTCTGGCTCCTCAATGTCTCAGGGTCCTGGTTTTCCTAATGGAGCCAGCTCAGGAAAAGAAAGTTACGAGCCCCACCATGGGAGGATTGTGTTACACTGAGGTTTCCTCCTTTGCGTTCCACAGAACAGTGGAGTCCAATGAAGCCTATTGGAAACAGACGCACACGGAGGGGAAAGCGTCTCCTCAAATAAAAGAAAGTGAAATGGATTGTTGCTGGGTAACAGCTGGCTCCCCAAGGAGCTTGCTGGGCCCCAGATAAATGAGATGAAAACTATGAATAATACTTAAATGACAAGCAAGAATTTAGCAAACACACATACGCACCGCTTTTCACAAAGCCCACTTATTTTCACAGATCAGCAAAAACTAAAACGAGGTAAAATAAGTAACACTTAGATACATGCATTAAGACATTAAACGAGTGCATTTATTATTCCAAAGCTCAGTCCTGGAATTTATATGCATTTCACATGTACAGAGAGCCACTCGTCACTCAGTCATATGGGATTAGAGAGGAAGGTGGAGAAAAAATAATCAATTTTGAGCCTTCCTAAATAATTCTTTTCGAGAGGTGCAAGCACAGGAAAATGGCAGCAAAATCAACTGAGCAATACTTTTAGCTCCCAGGGGCAAAGATCTGCCATCGCTTTCCTTAAGGTCTGAGATTCTAATCAAAGTATCCCCACTAGCAAATGTCTGGCCGGACATCCTGTTACGGTAATGGAGTAGACCAGAGGTTCCCAACCTTTTCAAGCTGGGGGCCAGGTCACACTCTCTCAGCTTCAAGGGCCAGATGGCCATTTTGCCCTGCCTGCACAATGGGGGTGGCCATTTTGTCCCAACAGCTTCAAAGTGGGTGGCAGTGCCGTATTTAGGATCTGTGGGCCCCTAGGCTGAACCTGTGGTGCGGGCCCTACTGCAGAAAGTATTTTTTTTAAAAAAAGTAACCTACAAAAACCGCATTTTCAGCAATTATCCAATTAAAAACTGAAAAATAAACGTTAAGTTTATTATTAAATTATAGAAAATTTACGTACAACATTCCTAGACAGTATTTAGAATTAGATGAATCCATGAGATGATAAAAATGAAAAGAACTGATCATTATTAAGGTAATAATACTAGATTAAATGGAAAAATTGAAAAATATATATATAAAAAACTTTTCTTTGCTGTATTGAAAATGTCTTAATATGAAACAGTATGCGTTCATTGCACTTCGCGAAACTTCCGGCTGGCAGACAGTGGGAGGAGATATTCTTGTTGGGCTGGTCAAACACCCAAACACCACATTAAGTTAAACCAAATGCAAATGATAAATGATGATTACGATCACCAAACTTTTATACTATTTATTTACTAAAACAAAAAACCTGATTTTAAAAATTGACGTAGAATCACGTGGTGCAGGCCCCCTTTGTGGTGCGGGCCCATAGGCTGCAACCTAGGTAGCCTATGCTTAAATCTGGCCCTGGTGTGTGGCCATTTTGTTTCTCAAATGCCATTGGAGGGGTGGGGGCACATGAAATGGTGTGATAGGCCAGATCCAGCCCATAGGGTTTATGTTGGGAACCCATGGAGTAAACCGTACAGCCAGCGACTCAATACCGAGTGTTGGGCAGTGGTAAATAGGTGGGGTGATGGTCCCCCTCAGTGGAGGAAATACCACTGGAAACCATCATACTGGATCCAACAGCAAAATAAGCGGAGGAGGAACTCTGATTCTCAACAGTCATGGAGGTGGAAGAGGCCATGCCCTGGCTGTGAAGGTGCACCTGGTCCACATCCTCAAGGCTGCGGTAGTCCATTGCATTCCTGGTGTCAAATCCAGCATGCCTCACTTCATATGTGCTGCAGGAGATGGCTCTGTGATCATAGTGTGTGGGTCACTTCACGGCCAGCTGCGATCCACCTTAAACAAATTCATGCCAGTGATATTTTCCCTGATTGCCTCAGAGGGCAAAAATGGCCCAGAACCAGTTGGCCTCCAAGACCAGGTCTCCCAGTGCCCTGGGGCAAAAACGTATACTCAGATCAAGTTGCGGCTGACGACAATGATCCCTACTAGCTTACTACCAGCAGTATATTTGAAGTACAGTGGAATCCTGTATAACGAATGTCCCCTATAGCAGAAAAAAATTGCATAATGAAAAGAAAATGAAAAAAACATGGTGCCCCATACAACAATTTTTTTTGCTATGCGATACAGCGTCCCTATGGAAAAAAATTGTACAATGAAAATCTCTGTTGAAAATTGCTTACCGAAAAAAAATATTGTTGTATGATTTTCCCATAGAGATTTTTGTTGTACGATTTTTTCCATAAGGATTTTCATTAATATAGGGGGGGGGGGGGGAAATTGTATAACGAAAAAAATCACATAGCAAACAGCCCCATATAATGAATTCCATTATACAAGGTTCCAATTTTCTTAGAGATAAATTTGAGCCCTATTTCTTCTTTTTTTAAAAACAACCCTTACTCATGGGAGAACAAAGAACTTTGTGGGAAAAGAGGTAACAGCATCATTCAAGGAGGGTTTTTTTCACTAAAGTTTTCTCTTTTTACTCTCTCCCCCCTCATAGCAGAAGCTTTTTTAATCAGGATCTTAAAAAATTAAACAGTTTCCTCCCCAAAGGAAAATGCTCTCAGCAGTAAATCCTAAAGAAAGATTCTCTATAGGAGAGGTTTGATAGTCTCTTAATCCCTGCTGTGCTAAACTCAGATGCCAAGAAGGCAACTAACAAAAGAACATGAAAACAGAAAGCTGCCCAGGGCATTTATGTTGGGATTTTCCATGGAGGTAGAAGAGTAATTTCTCCAAGAGACACAAGCCAAGAGTATGTACAGTTATCAACTCTCATTCTGCCACACCATACAGAACTGAGTAATTGATGATCCTTATGTTACCAAGCACCCCTTAAAAAATAAATAAGGCAAGAAATTCTGTCAAACATTGACAAACTATTGGAAAATGCTGAGTGACTATGGGTCAGGAAGTTCAACGCTTTTGGACTGGGGTGGTGGTATGGCACAGATGAGAAAAGCTCCCTTTTGAACTACAGCTCAGTACTGTATATGTATTGGGCATGTGCTAGCTGTGACATTTTTTCAGCTGGAGTATATGCCGACAAAAAGTCTGCATTGTTAAAGCAGTGGTCTTCCCAGTAGTAATGTACAGCTGTGGCAGCTGGACCCTAAGGAAGGCTGAGTGCAGAAGAACAGAAGCCTTTGAACTGTGGTGCTGGAGGAGACTTTTGAGAGTCCCCTGGACAGCCAGGAGATCCAATTGGTCCCTCGTAAAAGAAATCAACCCTGACTGCTCCTTGGAAGAACAGCTGTTGAAGCTGAAGCTCAAATACTTAGGCCACCAAATAAGAAGAGAGGACTCACTGGAGAAGGCTCTGATGCTTAGGAAAGATAGTAGGCAAAAGGAGAAGAGGGTGGCAGATGATGAGATGGTTAGACATCATTGTTGATATGGTGGGCATGGATCTGGCCAGGCTCCAGAGGATGTTAGATGCCAGAGAGCCTGGCATGCTATGGTCACAAAGGGTCAGACAACTGTGCAACTGAGCAACAACATGAAATGATAATGTTTCCAAGCTATACCATTATCCCTCGATCCCAAAGCATTGAGGCTATTAAGCACAATCCAACATCTTGTCAATGTCTGACAGTGCTTCCTTCAGCCCTCCTCATTTCCCCTACTGAATTAGGGGACTGTTTCCTCTGTTGTGCCACTCACTGAATGTTTCAGGAGATGGTACAGAAGCTCATCAACTATTTGGTAGGTTTCTCTTGCCAGGGTGAAGTGGTATAGCAATTTGAACATAGAAATACCTGATGGTCATGATGGTCATGTCAAGAATGTTGCATATGCAACTGGTACTAGGGATACAGTACTTCCAATTGAGGTTTCTCTTATGCAATCAGTGCTGTGAAGGCTTACTGGTTAAGACACTGAACTTGAAGACTGGAAAGTCTGCAGGTCAGCAGTTTGAGACCTGAATACTGCACTACAGAGTGAGCAGAGCACCCGTCATCTGTCCTAGCAGTTCAAAAGCTAAGAAATTGCAAGTAGATAAATAGGAACTGCTTTGGTAGGAAAGGTAACAGCATTCTGTGTGCTCCGGCATCTAGTCATGCCTGCCACATGCCACAGAAACATCTACAGATGCAGATAGCACTGGCTCTTTGGCTGTAAATGGAGATGAGTTCCTTGTCCAAAGGATTGTTTTCAATGACTAGAGGTGAATTGCCTTAATTTAATATGTTTTCCTTAACATTATTTGCTGCATGCTGAATCAAAAGTTTGGATGAAATGCTTAATGAAACAGAATGCTTAATGAAATAGAATGCCACAAACTGTACTTCAACAAGCTCTTTATTTGACTTGAACAGGGTTTCCCAAACTATAGCCTGTGGGCCGGACCCAGCCCGCAATGCCATTACATCCAGTGCATCGCCACCTCCGCTGCACCCGGAAGTGGAAGCGGGAACATTTACATCAGCTGTAAAATGTGCCTGTGCATGCACAAATGCGCCCATGGCTGTTGTAAACATGGAAGTGGGCACATTTATGACATCCCTAAATGTTCCTGCTTCTGCTTCTGGGAGCTGTGGTCTGGCCCGCTCACCTGTCCGGGGGCGTGGTCAGGTCCATGGCATAAAAAGGTTGGCCACCCTTGGACTAGAAACTGTGTACATTCCCTGATATGTAGTTCTTGGTCATGTACAGCCAGTAGGCATAAGCTTAAATACATGTCTTAGTCAGGCAGAGAGGAAACTCATAGATTCCATGTTTCCCATTTGCCATCCTTGACTCCTGTTCTCAGACACAGGTAAGGGATTTTCTCTTAGGATAAGATGGCAGTCATGTCTACAGTAACATTAGAATTCAAGTGAAGCCAAAGTCAACAATATGGAACATTGCAACTCTTTCTCAGTCACTCAAAAGAGAAGGCTGGCTGGTAAGATCATTTGGACTACATTTCCATTGTCAATTTAGGAATGTTTTCTCTTAAAGTAACTTCTGGGTACTCCCTCACATGTAACCTGGGAGTAAGTACAGTAGCTATAAGCAAAAAGCTATCTGTAATTATTATTATTATTATTATTATTATTTGGGGGGGGGGCAAAAAACATTATAAGCAGAAATAAGAAACAAATTTCAGGTTATATTTTAGGTATACCAAGTAACATTTCCTATGTATAGTAAAAGGCCACATTTTTTTATTGTTATATTGTTTAGGGTAATTGATGTTGTATTGCTTATTCTCTTGATATTGCATATTGCAACTGTATTGTAATATGTTCAATTATTGTAATTATTGTAATGATTACTGATTTTTTTGCATTATTATTATTTACTGTATTACTTTGTTTCGTGCATTTTCTAAGTTTTATAATTGTTTTCTTGTGCCTGTAAGCCGCTTTGAGTTGCTTTTAGCAAAAAAAAAATGCGGGGTATAAATTAAACTTTGATTGATTGATTGATTTAAAGGAAATTTTAAAAGCACTTTCATAGGACTAGCGTTAGGACAGCAAGCAAGCAAGCATGAAAGAAAGAAAGAAAGAAAGAAAGAAAGAAAGAAAGAAAGAAAGAAAATCCAGGTACCAGACATAAACAGAAAAGAATTCAAAGGCAACCAGTTTCCCCATTGACCAATTTCTCTCACTGTAGCCAGCTGGAATGGCTTTAAATACAATAGCTTACAAACCCCCTATGTATTGGCTCAAATGATCACACCACTTGAACTTAGGCAAAGGCATTCTGTTTCAAAAAAGCAAAAGCCCCTGTGGCAGAGGAAATTTATTATGGATTTAATGGAGAGAACTGCAGGCTGATTTGTATTAACTTTTATGTCATGCAGTCAAAGGAAAATACAGTAAAACCCCAACTTACATAAGCCTCGAGTTACATAAAATTCGACTTACATAATGATTTTGTGCTAAAACCACGTCCCGATTTACATGATTTCCTATGGGTTTGCTTCGAGTTGCATAAAGATTCTTTTCCCTATGGGTTTGCCTCGAGTTATGTAAAAATTCATTTCCCTATGGGTTTGCTTCAAATTACATAAAATTTTCATTTTTCCTATGAGTTTGCGTTGAGTTACGTAAAACAAATTTTTCCTATGAGTTTGCTTTGAGTTACATAAAAAACCAATTTAAGCAAAAGCCTATGGAATGGACTTTTTTTCGTAAGTAGGGGTTTTACTGTAATGCTAACCAGACCACCCCAGTTACGGTTCATTTTCTACATTATTTGTCAATGTAGTTGAGCAGCAGAGACTTGGCTAAAGGCACTTAATGGCTAAAAGTAGTATTTGAGCTTCCTAGAAAATCCCAGAGAAGATATTATTCCACACTGCAAGCTATTACGTTATTACCAATTTGTATGGTCAAGGCTCAGAGAGTGCAAGACGATCTTACATAAAAAGAACCAAGCTGGGTAGACTAAAGGTCTGCCTAGTAGGCCAACATTGTGTTCACTTAGTGGCCCATCATTTCACAGTGAGAGGCTGACTAGCATAATATAAATGCAAGGGTACCATCTGTCTCATGTTCTCCCACAACTGACCTGGAGTGAGAGAGACAAGGACATCCTAGCTAGCAGAACAGCCACTGTCTACATCAGGGGTTCCCAACCTTTTCAAGCTAGGGACCAGGTCATGCTCTCTCAATCAGCTTCAAGGACCGGCTGACCATTTTGCACTGCCTGCATGATAGGGATGGCCATTTTGTCCCAACAGCTTCAAAATGGAGGCCATTTTGTTTCTCAAATGCCCTTGGAGGGGTGGAGGGCCACATGAAATGGTGCTGCAGGCCAGATCCGGCATCTGAGTTTTAGGTTGAGAACCCCTGGTCTACATTATTACAAGATGGAGACCAAAAGGCAAGTGAAACCTTTATCCCTTATCAAAAGAAGATTCTGCATTAGCCATGGTACCAGGCTTCACTCACCCAAGCGAAGTGAGTGACTCATAAACTGGGTGACTAACTGAGCCTTGCTCATACCTGTCAAGTATCCTGGATTGGCTGGGATTTCCTGTATTTCTCCGCTCATTCCTCCCCTTTCCCGCCACCATCCCATAGTTGAACGGCGGGGAAAGAGGTCACAACTCATGCGCGTCTATTGCAGTTGTTGCAGCGCATGTGCACCCAGGCTGGAGCAGTTCCTGTATTTCCAGTTGCCGCGCTTGCCGGGTATGGCCTTGCTGATCCAGAAGTCACACACTACTTGTTTACAACTGTATCTGAAATTGCACTTCTTGTTTATGTGCATTCAAACACTAAATCAGGCTACTAACACATCACAGCAAGGCACTGCCAAGCCGAAACAGACTTAGCTCAGCAATAACTTGCAGCGTCTGAGGCCCTTACTTAACAACAGAAGTTTCTGGAAGCAAAATATTACAGGAGGTATACAGTACTCAAGATGGGAAAGCAATTGACAGCAATTCAACATGATCCCATTTATTTCTGTACAAATCACTTCTTCCCTGCCGAGCAATGCTCTATCAAGAAACCAACTACTCAATCAGAACTGAAGCTGCCATAAGACTGATAGGGTTTTATTTTTCCCCACTGCAAGATTTTCCAGTTCCATGTTTTAAAATAGCTTTCTGGTCATTTGTCAGTTAACCATGCAGATACAGAAGCTTGGGGGGGATATTTCTCAGAAGAGAATGCCTCATTAACTTCTAATTACAATCCATCTTTATTTGAATTCACCCCAAACAGAACTGGCACCGATATTTCCCATTAATTTTTGGGACTCTTGTTCACAATCTTTCTATATTACCCATAAAATGTTGGTGCATAAGCCGAAGAAGTGGAATTTTATTCATAACAGCTCACTGTTCGTTCAATATTTTAATGTATAAAATAAGGTATTGTCCACTTGTGTGGTCCACACAGCCTTTTCCTAATTTTAATTGCAAAGCATGTCTCTGACATCTGTTTCTGACTTTACCTCCTGCCAGACAGGATTTCTCACTACCTTGTTACCACCTCTCTGTTCAGGAGTGTAAATTTCAGACTTCTGAACAAATTTCCTAAAAGGCATTGCACTCTATGCATCAAGCATTCTCAATGGTTGTGAATGCTGAAGTCCCCAATATATTTTGGGAATAGATTTTCCTCTACAGTGTGAGGCACAGCAATTATGCTCATTTCACATTTGGGAATTAGGCAGGAAAAAGGAAAGATCATTCGATGGAGACCTCTGGCATGAGCCAGGAGACAATTAAAAAGAAATCACATAATATATAAATCAGTTCAACGTGTCTACTGAACTTTAACAGGGCCACTCTGTAATCCTACCTCAATTACTAACATGATTTGTAAATTAAATCTAGGTAAAGGTAATGGTTTCCCTTGCTCGAAAGCCAGTCGTATCCAACTCGAGGGTTCAGGGCTCATCTCTGTTTCAAAGCCAAAGAGCCAGCGCTGTCTGCTTCTGCAGACGTTTCCATGATCATGTGGTAGGCATGACTAGACACTGGAGCACACAGAGTGTTGTTTACCTTCCCACCGAAGTGGTCCCTATTTATCTACTTGCCATTTCTTGCTTTCGAACTGCTAGGTTGGCAGGAGCTGGGACAAAGACGGGAGCTCATTCTGTCCTGCAGTACTCGGGAATCGAACTGCTGGCCTTCCGCCTCCCAGTCAGTGTCTTAGCCACTACACAATAAAAAAAAAGTTTCAAAGGAAAATGTACTTACTTTAATTTTAGATTCTGCATACAAAACATTGTTTTAGAAGCAGCATCCCACTTCTCTCATGCAGAAGATAGGATGACCCTTAAAAATTGTGATTTGCCAACAACGATACACATCTTTTTTTTAAAAAAAAGTGTAAATTTCTGTTGATTGATTAATTGAAGCCATAGGGGCTGCAGTGGCTCAGTGGTTAAGAAGCTCACCATGTTAGCTGGAAGGCTGGCAAATCGGCACTTAGAGACCCAGGTACTGCATGGCGGTTTGAGTGCCCTTCTCTGTCCCAGTCCCTGCCAACCTAGCAGTTCGAAAGCAAGAAATTGCAAGAAATTCCACTTCGGTGGGAAAAGATCTTGAGTAGATGAAAGGAGCCTCATTCGGGCCCCCTTGAGCCAAGTTTCTCCAACAAAAATCCTTTCAACTCAGAATAATTTCTGACACTAAAATATTAATTGAAGGCATCTTTTTGGCCAATCAAGATGTTTAAATAAATTAATCTAAGAGCCTATATATACAGTTACAGATGACTAAGCAAGCATTATATGTGATTAACATAGCATAACTTTTTTTTTCCTCCCACAATTTGTAAACTAGCTTCCTTTGTTTAGTGATTCATCTTCAGACCATAGGCACAGGCTTCTTTCTGTAAGTGGTTTCTTAGCCATGAAAGAGTGGCTAGAGCACATCTCTTGAACACTGACATAATTTCAGCTCTAATGAGACTTTGCTTGAACCTCTAGCACATTATTTTCTGTCCCAGAGTGATGGGCAACCAGTGACCCTATGGCCAAAGTCAGATGGCAGTCTAATCAAATAAGCTAAGTAACAGGCAAATCTATGCCTGTCTACCTGTAAATAAGTTTCACTAAATTCGAACGGACTAATTCAAAGATAGGTAAATACAGTGGAAGCTCAGTTAATGTAATTAATGCGTTCTCTGGGACGTTTCTTATAACAAAAAATTACTTTAATTGAATTTCCCATAGGAATGCATTGAATGAAATTTCCCATAGGAACGCATTGAAAACTAAAATTCTTTAACAAAAATGTGGTTTCCCATAGGAATGCATTGAAAGCCAATTAATCCATTCCGGGGTGTGTGTGTGTCGGCAAACTGAGCCACTATTTTCTATGGATTTCCTTTTGTTATGCAATTTCTATGTTAACCGAGCCGTTTGTTAACCGAGGTTCCACTGTATAAGGTTTCAGCTAAAATGTGATAATATTGCGTAGGGAAGCAGTGATGCAGCAGACATTGCTGGATTGCAACTCACTTCAGCCTTAGCTTGTATAGCTAATTGTTATGCATGAAGAGGACTTATTTTGGCAATATCCAGAAAGCCATATGTCCCCCACTTCCACTGTAAATTTTCCTGTGGCTCACTACCATTCTCTGTTCACTTCCAAAAGGCCAGATGCAATGCCTTCCTGGATTGGTATTATGCAACATAATATGATTTTCTGGGTTCAAAGGAACAGTCTTGGAAAGATCACACACACCCTTCTTTGCCTAGGCTGAAACTCAAGTACACAAAGCCTCGGTTGATGCAAGTCGAAGCACCCGGCATCTTGAAGAGACCATAGAAGAATTTCAGAGGCAGAAGCTAAAAGATGTTCAGGTAATAGTCTTGGATGGGGCAGTCTTGCCCCAGACAGACCCAGTGCGCAACATGGGAGCCCTCCTGGACTCGCGACTGCTGCTAGAAGAGCAGGTGGCGGCCACGGCCAGGAGGGCTTTTACTCAACTTAGAGTAATTCACCAGTTGCGCCTGCTCCTGGACCAGGACTCCTTACTCATGGTCACTCATGCTCTGGTCACCTCCAGACTAGATTACTGTAATGCACTCTACATGGGGCTACCCTTGACAATCATTCAGAGGCTACAGCTGGTTCAGAATGCAGCTGCACGGGTGGTGATGGGATGTGGACATTATGCCTGTGCCTCCCCACTACTCGGGGAGCTGCACTGGCTACCAGTTTGCCTCCAGGTGCAATTCAAGGTGCTGGTTTTGACCTTTAAAGCCCTATATAGCAGTGGGCCAGGATACCTGAGAGACCACATCGTCCCAAGAGTGTCTGCCCATCTAACCAGAGTGGACTGGAGGGGATCCCTAGTTGTGCCTTCAGCTAGAGGGGCCCGCCTCTCTGGCTCACGAAGAAGGGCCTTCTCCGTGTCCGCACCAGCCCTCTGGAACCTCCTGCCAACAGAATTGAGGATACAGACGGAACTGCTGCCCTTCAGGAAAAGTCTGAAAACTTGGCTGGCAGGGCAGGTGTGGGGCCCTAAGGGGAATATGGCTCCAACCTGTTGGCTCATCCCCAGTTAGTACTTAGTTAATATCCCTCCCTTTGTGTTGTTGTATTCCCTTTAATTTCTTTTTATTCTTTTAATTGGGGTGGGGGGGGGGTAGTAGGGTGGGGAAGTGAGTGGGCGATTTGGGATTTTAAAATCTGTTTTTATACATTTTTAATTGTTGTACACCACCCTGAGTCAGGTTCTCCTGATTGGGCGGCATATAAATTTAAATAAATAATACTGTATGTCTTTCAGTTGCATCATGGGGTTGCATCATGTAATTATATTGTGAGAGCTTTGAAGGCCACAGCCTCCTTTCTCCCCATTTGTGAAAAAGTTCCATCAAATATGGTGAGGGGCTTATCACCCAAAAATTAATGCATAGTACATGGCCACAGAAAACGTGAAGATATTGTGAACAACATTTATTTATTATTTATTCAAAATATTTTTACCTTATGTTTTTCCTTTTAAAAGACACAAGGCAGTTTTTATCGTTAAAAACAGGGGTTCCCAGCCTACAGCCTGCAGGCTGGCCCTGGCCTGCAGCACCATTCCAGCCAGGCATTTGCTGCCTACTCTGCACCTGGAAGTGGAAGTGGATGCATTTATGTCAGCCATAAAATGCACCCGTGCATGCATAAAAGCACCCACCACTGTCATAAACACAGAAGTGGCCGTGTTTACGACAGCCATAAATGCACCCGCTTCCACTTCCAGGGTGTGTGGTGTGGTCAGGCTCACTTAGCTGTCAGGGGTGTGTGGTCAGGCCCATGGTGTAAAAGTTTGGCCACCTCTGATTAAAAAAGAGACTATGACAGAGAATTTAACAAGTATTGTATCAAAACTAGTACAACAGGCCCCCAGTATCTGTAGGGGACCAACTGCAAGATCTATCATGGATCCCTGAAACCACAGATAGTAGTGAACTCTATATACAGTATAGTCTCTGGTTCCCTCTAGTGGCCAGTTCTGTTACTGCACCTTGAAAATACTATGCATTACATATTTCTGGTATTTTTCTTTTAATATTTTTGGGCTGCAGATAACTGGAACCATAGCTTCAAACTTGGTGGGCGTAATGTAAATAAAATTATACTAAAATGCATTTTAAAGCTGCAAAAGCACAAGCAATCTAATTTTAAGAACCCTTTCTTAGATAGCCAGGTTCTGGTGTTTCTTCCAGAAAAACCGTCATGATTTCTCAGACCCTCTCCCCATAACACTGCTTTCATCAATTAAAAGAGACTGAGAAAAACTTATTTTCTCTATCCTCTGCACTAACAGATTTCTGAAGTCTAACATAATTCTGCACAATGCATTATGTTGCAAGCTAGTCTAATAGAAAATTTGAAAATAGAAGATACTGTGTGTCATATATTGGACCAACCAGAAGATGCTGCGAATCTTTGAGTATGGCCCATAATCTGGCCATATTAGTGGTGTTATAAAGGGTAGTCTGAACTCCTACAGGCCTGTTTACTACTTCAAACTTATTTTTGCAAACAAAAAGTTTGCAACATTGCTAAGCAGATTTCCCCCCTTTTTTCCCAGAATAATGTGTGCTGCAGGTTTTCAAGTTGAAAATTAACGGAGAAGTAAAACTGAAACCAGAGCATGCATTAATCTTCCCTTGAGATCTGTTGGAATGACCCAAATATATAAAATGAAAAGAGGTTTTCTCCAACTCTTCTGACATTTTTCAGCCCAAATCTTGCAACTGCTTCTCACATAAATTCACAGGCACTCCCTCATGATTGTCTGGATTGGAGATTCTGTTGGAGAAAAGTACTTCAAGTTTTTAAGAGAGGCAAGAAAGTGAATTTCCAAAATGGCAATCCAAGGGGGAAAGAGACTTTTAATGTACAGTTGCAAGTCTGTCAAGATTCTTCCTTGAGCAACCTGATTTCAGAGATTTAAGAGGGTAAAAAAAATGTAAAAGGCTCACATTAGGTTGTGTGATTTTTCCTTACAGAAGATCTTTCTAGATTTTGTCACCATCGAGATGGTTTTCCATGCCAAAGCTCTGGAAGTCTATTCTAACATCTTCCAAAATCTTGAAAGCTACAATGCAGAAAAAGATCTTCAGGTACCACAAGCAGAAAAAACATAATTATATTTATCTTTGCCCTTCACCGTAATTGTATTTATTGTTGCCCTTTACCCACCACTGAAATAACACCTCCCCACATACAAAATTCACCCTCAAAAATATATATTGGCTTTGGGCATAGGCACTAGTTTATTTTGATTTTGCATGGTAGATTTTAAAAGAATCCGAACCCATATTTATTTTTCCCGTGGTAACTGCTCAATGAATGTGCTTCCCACACAGCAAAACAAAATGTTTCTTAGTAGCCAGAGCTTCAGAGAGATCAGTTTCACAGTTACACTTTTTGTTACAAAAAGAGGAATTCTCTTCTCTTTGGTTAGTAAATCTTATTTTTGGTTTGCAGGAATTCTTTCCCTCTGTTGCTCATGTTACCTTCCCCCCACCTCTCCATTGCTGCTTTTGTTAGTACTGTTTCCCACAAAACAACAACAACAACAACAACAATAGAGGCAGTCCAGATGCTCTCTTAAGGGTAAAGGTAAAGGTTTCCCTTGCTTGAAAGCCAGTCGTATCCGACTCTAGGGTGCAGTGCTCATCTCTGTTTCAAAGCCGAAGAGCCAGCGTTGTCTGCTTCTGCAGATGTTTCCATGGTCATGTGGCAGGCATGACTAGACACCGGAGCGCATGGAACGCTGTTACCTTCCCACCAAAGTGCTCCTTATTTATCTACTTGCAATTTCTTGCTTTCAAACTGCTAGGTTGGCAGGAGCTGGGACAAAGACGGGAGCTCAATCCGTCCTGCAGTACTCGGGAATCGAACTGCTGACCTTCCGCCTCCCAGTCAGCGTCTTAGCCACTTGAGCCACTGCAGTCCCTAGATGCTCTCTTAACATGAGCTTTTTGTTTTGAAATAAAGTCACGCAAATGAGCCACAATGTAGAAGGATACTACAAATAAAGTTAAGGGGAGAAAGAAGGAAACATGAATATCCTGCCACAAGCCTTGTAGCCCCATTACAATAAGGAAACACATAACTAATTTCCACTCCATTTTGCTGAGGGGATAATAAATAAATCCATGTCTTGACCGTGCAGCATTAAAGGTAAATGGAAAGGTCACCCTTGCTCAAAAGCCAGTCATATCCAACTCTAGGGTTCAGTGCTCATCTCTGTTTCATAGCCAAAGAACCAGCACTGTCTGCTTCTGCAGACATTTCCATGGACATATGGCAAGCATGCCGAGACACCAGAGTGCATGGAACGCTATTTACCTTCCCATTTTGGTGGCAGTTTTAATGGTTTTTTTATTGGTTTTTAAAATGTGATTGGTTTTATTTTCTGTGAGCCGCTCAGAGTCTTTGGAGTTGGGCGGAAATATAAATCAGAATAAATAAATAAATAAATAAATACAGTACTTGCAATGTCTTACTTTCGAACTGCTAGGTAGGCAGGAGCTGGTACAGAGATGGGGGCTCATTATGCCGTGCAGTACTCGGGTATCGAACTGCTGACCTGCCACCTCCCAGTCAGTGTCTTAACCTCCATGTCTTGACTGTGCAACTTTAGGTAGGGCTTTATGTAACTGATGTGGCTGGAGAGCTCAGTGGTTTGGGAGTTAGACTCCCCACTGTGCCTCCTGAGAGAAAAGCCAGGACACCACCAAAACAAGGGGATGGGAAACCACTTCTCTGTATTCTCTACCTAGAAATATACAGTTAGTCTAGCAAGTTTCCATATTAAGGAGGCCAAACAAGTAGTTTTCCTCAAGAGATTTATTTTGATAAAGTATAATCACAGTTACCGCGACACATAAATGATGTTGTTTATTATTCAGTGAAGAGCTGCCTAGAGAGTTATTGATGTCTCACAATAATTACTATACCTTATTAAATCATGCATACCGCTATTACAGCTCTCAAAGTCAAAATGATGAACACAATCTGCATTCTGTTTCAACTGATGGTTTCCTTTTCTTATTTCACTGCACAACAATGATTTTGCTACTGGGAATAACACTTGAGATTTACATGATATCGAGTGTGCTAATTCCAAATCTGAACTCAGAATTTGCCTATCATGTACAATTTATAGGCATGCTATAGCTGTTCAAATGGTCGGTAACTTGTAATGCATGGGAACATTATAACAGTTGCAGCTACCACTGTGCCTGCTGCCGCCTCAGCTGAATCGCATCTCCTGTTGGCATGCATGTTCCAGCAGCAGCTGGGCATGTCTGGGCAAGTCAGTGAGATGATGTCAGAAATAGGTATATAAGGTGAGATGGACCAAAGTTGAAATTTCCAAAATATGAACAGGTCCTTAAAAAGCCAGAAATAGTCATTAATCTCATAGCAGATGTACAGAATGGTCTTAAGCAGAAAGCATTGAAGGTGATGATCCATCCAAAATTTGAGTAAAACTCTCAGAAAGAATGTCTTGTGTTATTAGGATTTCAGAGAGAAAATATGCATTGTAACCGGGACGTTTCATGAAGCAATAAATCCATCTTCCACCCTCCCATGGTCCATAGGAACACAGGTAAGAAAGAGGTAGTAAGTGTGATAACTGGTCTTCTTCTTCACTTTGTCTTTTACCTCTTCGAGTGTCAAGAGAGATACAAGGTTCTTGCTCAGGCACTTTGAACAGCCTCCACTGGTGCTATTTGATGTTGTTGTAATATTCCTTTGGTGTTATCTCTCCACCTTCCTCTGGGTCTGCCTCCTGCTCTTTGTCCTCCCCTTTTCTCATATATGCCTTGTATGGTATGGAATTCCAAAGCATTTTCTCCAAATGGGAAAACTACTTTATTTGTTGTCCCTGTGTGTAGTTTAAAATAGATTCTATTCCAGCTCTTTCCATTATAATCTAATTTTAACCCTTCTAGTCTCTCAGCAGCCTTCTTCAGTCATCTCATTTCCATGGTGATCAACTTTTGTTTATATTTTGTTGTAAGTGTCCATGTTTGGCACTGGTAACAGAAAGTGGTCAAAGTTTCATAATCAGACAGGGGCAAGGGGGGGTGCCCTGATAATTATATCGATGAGCAGGTGGCAGTTGTGGCTAGGAGGGCTTTCACACAACTTCATGTTATATGCCAGTTATGCCCACTCCTAGATCGGGACTCCTTGCTCATGGTCACGCACGCTCTGGTCACCTCCAGACTTGACCATTGCAATGCACTCTACATGGGGCTGCCCTTGATGATCATTCAGAGGCTGCAATCAGTCCAGAATGCGGCTGTCCTGGTGGTGATGGGGTGCGGGTGGTATGCCTGTGCCTCACCACTGCTTCGGGAGCTACACAGCTATGCCTCTGGGTACAATTCAAGGTGCTGGTAATGACCTTAAAAGCCCTATATGGTAGTGGGCCAGGATACTTGAGAGACCGCGTCACCCTGAGAACATCTGTCCATCCCACCAGAGCAGACCGGAAAGGCTCTCTTGTTGTGCCATCTGCTAGGGAGGCTCATCTCTTTAGCACCAGAAGGAGTAAATGACAACAGGGCTTCCCAGGGATCCTATCCAAACCTTGCTTCAAAAAGACATCCTTTAAAACATCTTCTCCTTAGGGGTATCTTTGGAATCCACTGACACAATGTTTGGAAATACATCTCCCTACTAGAGCTTCATTTCTGGAACTAATTTTGAATTAATAATAACATAAACATTTGCATTTTAGTTTGAATCCACCTAGGAGCCTGTGATGAAGAAATTTCCATTTTCTAAGCACATCCCCCCAAGGAAAAGGCATGAATCATTGTGGAAATATACTGAAATCTGTACCTAGTACATTTAGGACACTGGTGGCTTAGTGGTTAAGATAATGAGCTTGATGACTGCAAGTTTGGCAGGACAGAAGTTTGAGACCTGAATGCTATACCATCCAGAGTGGGATATCACCCAAATGGGCGGTGTAGAAATGCATGCCCATTTGCATGCCCATTTGCCTTCCACCTACTGTGAAAACTACAGCTGAGCTCAGAGGGCTACAACTGAGCTAGTCAGATGATGTCACAATCTCAACCTACCTGAGACTATGACATCAGCTCAATTACATCATTGGGAAACACACACATTGTATAGATCAATTGTGTCCCAATTTGGGGGGCATACACCCCCATGGGTTTTGAAAACCCAACAGTGCTGATCTCCCAAGCCCAAGGTATGTATGTGCCAAATTCCAGCAGGATTGGTCCAGGGGTGTGGGAGCCTTTGGAGCACATACAAACAAACTCTTCTGTTATACTGTATATATAACTAGCATATTTGTGCCCGGCCAGCTGGGCATTTTTAAAGTGTGTGTTGGTGGTTAGGGGTGGATTTGGGTGTGCACAACTACCACCACCCATACAATATCACTCCAACCACCAACACACACATTAAAAATTCCTGGCAAGGTAGGAGTGTCGTGTGTGTGTGTGTGTGTATATTGTGTGTGTGTGTGTGTGTGTGTGTGAGAGAGAGAGAGAGAGAGAGAGAAGCAGTGTGTGTGTGTGTGTATTGTCCCCCCAACCCAGGGGACCAGGCAGAGAGGGGATCCCCCTGCAGGACACCCCGTTATTAAAGAGAAGAAACCAAGCAGTTTCTTTTCTTTAAAACGGAGTGCTTGGGAGGGGGGGTGGAATCAATCCCCTCTCCCAGGTCCCCTGGGTTTCGTAGGGTTGGGGGGACAAAAAGGGTCTGTTCCCCAAACCTTTCCAGAGCCAGGGGACCTGGCAGAGAGGGGATTCCCCCCCCCCAACAGGACACCCCGTTATTAAAGAGAAGAAACCAAGCGGTTTCTTCTCTTTAAAAACGGAGTGTTTGGAGGATGGGTGGTGGAATCGATCCCTCTCCCTGGGCTCCTGCGTTTGGGAGGTTTGGGGGGACAAATAGGGTCTGTCTCCCCAAACCTCCTGAACCCAGGGGACCCAGCGGAGAGGGGGAATCCCCCCTGACACCCCCCCCCCCCATATTAAAGAGAGGAAAGCAAGCGGTTTCTTCTCTTTAACAATGGAGTGTTGGTGTGTGTGTGGATTTGATCCCCTCTCCCTGGTCCCCTAGGTTTGGAAAGGTTGGGGGGGGGACAAAAGGGGTCTGTCCCCCCAACCCTTCTGTACCCAGGAGAGGGGAGGCTAGGTGGTGGGGTGGGGGGGCAGCCTGGTTACTGGGGCTGTGCCTCACCCATCCACCCCCTAACCCCCACCGACCACACTTACCTTTTCCTGGCTCCAGCTGGGTCTTTCAAAGTCTTTCCCTCAGGGCACTCCCGGCATTTTATTTTTTAAGTCAGTGTGCGCATTCCCGGCCTCCTCTGCGCTCACATCACTCAGCCTTATTGGCTGAGGGGTTGTGCAGTGCAGAGGACTCTGGGAATCATAGTTCTTTTTTTGTCGCATTTGTGGGGCAGCTGCCCCACTGGTGACCACCAAAGCCCCGTAACGTTGGGAAGGCAGGGGTTATGGTGAGTGCAGAGGGCTAGGTCGGGGATGGTTGGGCCTGGTGTGGGAGCCTTTGAACAAGGGGCCTTTTTATCGGTATAGATATAGATAGATAGAGTTGAAGTAAAATTAAGCTTCCAGTCCAGTTAGCTTCTGTGGCTAGTGTGATGATAAGGATCACCATTGTATATTAGGCCTAAAGCTGTGATGGCTAACCTTGGCACTCCGGGAGTTCTTGGCCTTCAGTTACCAGAAGCCCAAGACAGCATTCCTACTGATCAGGGCTTCTGGCAATTGAAGTTCAAGAACACTTGGCGAGACAAGGTTCGTCATCACTGGCGTAAGGCATCTATCCCAAAGGTGAGAGGTTGTTGTGGGTCAAAAGCACAGAAAGCAATGGAGGCCACTATCTGCAACCATACAGGGCATAGAAACACCATTTTTGATGTTTGCATTTGGCAAGCAAGCTGCACTTTCGAAGGATACAGATCTTACCAAGATCTGTAGTTCAACTGAGCATCTGGTTTTTGTGCAGCCGTCTCAGAAACAATTGGTGGCATCAATGGTTAAAATGTGAAGTTACTACTAGTGAAAGGAAAGATCGCTCTCTGGTCAAGATGGCCTAAAATACAGTAAAACCCCAGGTTACGACGAAGGTCTGCTCCAACAGCCTCCCTTGTAACCCGAAAAAATTGTAAACTGAAACATCCATAGGGATGCACTGAAAAATTTAAAAACTGTCCTGAATTGGTCATTGGAAACTGGAAAAAAAACATTAAAAATTTGTAAACTGGGACAGCATTTCCATAGGATTTGCCATTGTAAATTGCAGCAAACTTAAACCAAGGTGGTTGTAACCCAGGGTTTTACTGTAGTTTCCTTCTCGAACCAGAGTACTAAGGCGGGGGGGGGGAGGGGGGCTTAGTTCTTGCCACCATGTACAACAGAGCTTGGGAATGTTATTGATGGCCCCATGTTGGCTGCAGGGATTCAGGCATTTGTAGTCCATAAAAGTAACCTGTAAATAATTAATAATTTCTTAATACTTCAAATATTTCCCTTTGCCTAATGATGAACTCAGCCCCAATGGATAAATGATCTCATTTAGTTTAAAACACATTTCTGTTTTTCTAACAGTAAAGCTACAAAAGGCTACCTGACTCAAGCATTTTGAAGAGCAAGAAATTCACATGTTATCATCATTTTTGGAGCACAGGGTAGTACCTGCTCCTATATTATCAACATACTGTATGATAAAAACGTTGCCTCTGTGCTTTCATTGGAATAACAACTAGAACTAGAACTTATTGAATTAGAGAGCAAAAAAATAACAAAGCTTTGTTTATTTTTAGAACTGGTGCTCCCTCAAGTGGTGTTCAATGTACATTTGTCATAGAATGCATACAACCCTTCTAAATCTTGCATTCCAACATGCTTTATTTTGTAATTTGTTATTGGGAGGTAAACAGGGGCTGACTAAGCAAGTCTGATTGCTGAGAGATGCATCTCTGCTGGAGAAAAAATAGATGATAGTTGCAAGGAAATGTGCAACTAACTTAATCTCTAGTGTGTCCCCTAGATTTGCTGTGTGATGATAATCAGTGTTCCACATCTGTATCTTCAGAGCATCCAAAACACACTTGAGAAGATGACATTAGCAGAGAGTGACGAGGAATTTGAAGAAAGCTATCTGCAAGATTCAAGGAAAACTAAATACACTCTGTAGCCGGCAGAACCAATGACAGCAACTCCCTTGATTCATGACATTGGGTTGTGCTTCTTTCTGTGTTGCAGAGCTGAGCTTTCATTTTCATTCTGTTTTACTTTAGGTCAATCCAATCCCTCCTGTCCATAATCTTGGCATAGAATAAAATAAAATAAGAAAATGTTAATTTTCAGTACATATTTTATTTCTAAAGAGTGTGGGAAGGGGATGGAAAGGTACTCAAGCATGCATGCAAGTTCTGTTTTCTGTTTTCACTCAAGAGAACTAGATGTTCACAAGGGACCATAATCCCATCATCATATATACTGTACCTGTATATAAAAATATATTCAGAGGTTCATGGTCTGTCTTACAAATTGGTGTTTATTCACAATGTGGATGTTCCGAATACACAGCACTAAGACATCTTACCCTCCATCACAATGTCATAGCTTGAAGACATAGACAATTTCTTCATTGAATACAGAATTCCTAAAATCACTCAGTGAGTCAGGTTCCTAGCTGTGGGGCCCAAGATAATGAGTTCAATTCTCCATGGTGCCTCCTGTGAGAATAGCCAGCCTGTGTAGGCTTGGGTAAGCTACTCATTCCCAAAGCACCCCTAAAAGAAGGGAATGGTAAATTACTCCAGGGTTTTCTATACCTAGAAAATCCTTCAAAATATCACCACAAGCCAGAATTGACTCAACAATGAATTCATTAAAATCACAACACTATTTCAAAGGAAGTAATTCAACCATTTATTATAGGATACATAATGTACTTAACCAGAAATAGTGCCTTCTCGGTGGTGGCACCAACACTGTGAAATACACTACCAGTGGAGCTGCGCCAGGCCCCATCACTGGCTACCTTTAATAAACAATTAAAAACACTCTTCTTGAAGGAGGCCTTTCAGGGAGTTGTTCCCTTATCGACAAATTAGCCAGTTAGGTTCAGTCTCAATGTCCTCTGATGCCAATTAGTTTAGTTTAGTTAAGTATTATGTATTTGTTGGTGGTGGGTTTTGATTTGTTGTGGGTATTGTTGTTATTTATTTTCTGTTTGTTTACTGCCCAGATGGGTGGTATAGAAATTCAATAAATAAAAAAATAGGGGCCACAGTAATAATAATTTAGTGTCAGAAATTATTCTGGGTTGAAATGATTTTTGCTGGAGAAACTCCATTCAGGGGACACCCAAATGAGGCTCCTTTCATGTCCCCAAGATCTTTCCCCACTGAAGTGGTCCCTATTTAGCTACAGTACTTGCAATTTCTTGCTTTTGAACTGCTAAGTTGGCAGGAGTTGTGACAGAGACAGGAGCTCAAACCATCATGCAGTACCCGGATATTGAAATGCTGATTTGTTGGCCTTCCAGATAACAAGGTGAGCTTTTTAATCACTGAGTCACCACTGCCACAGGAGCCACAGTGGCTTAGTGGTTAAGATGTTGAGCTTGATGACCGGACTGTTGCCAGGTCAACAGTTTGAGACACAAGTGCTGTGTGATGGAGTGAGCTCCTGTCTTCTGATTTCCATAGCTAGTTGCACACCTTTAATAATTTCCATTAAATTCCATGACCCCGCTCTTTCAATTTTTAGTGTAATGAAAAGGGGAATAATTTGATAGACTTTACCTTCTTGGGATCTAAGATCACTGCAGATGGTGACTGCAGCCATGAAATAAAAAGATGCTTACTCCTTAAGAGGCGAGCTATGTCAAGCCTAGGTAGCATAATAAAAAGTAGGCATCACACATCAGACAAAAGTCCACATAATTAAAGCGATGGTCTTCCCAGTATAATGTATGGCTGTGAGAGCTGGACCATAAGGAAGGCTGAGTGCAGAAGAATTGATGCCTTTGAACTGTGGTGCTGGAGAAGATTCTTGATCATCCCCAGGAATACAAGGAGATCAAATCAGTCAATCCTAAAGAAAATCAACCCTGACTGCTCATTGGAAGGAGAGATACTGAAGCTGAAGCTCAACTACTTTGGCTATCAAATGAGAAGAGGACTCACTGGAGAAGGCCTTGATGCTAGGAAAGATTGAAGGCAAAGGGAGAAGAGGGTGGCAGAGGATGAGATGGCTAGACAGCATCATTGATGCAGTGAGTGTAGATCTGGGCAGACTCCAAAGGATGGCAGGTGACAGAGGAGCCTGGCATGCTGTGGTCTATGGGGTCACAAAAGGGTCGGACTCGACTGTGCAACTAAACAAAAATATCTATTACCTCATCCTTGACACTCACACTTGATGAAACACTTTCCTCCTCCAAAAATGATATATTACATTGATCTGTGATTTAACGATGAACAGAAATTTAAAAGAGTGGCACAGATGAGTCATCCGTATATCCATAAACAACTGGATAACACTGACACCCTGTGTCACCGAGCAGCTCCATACCACATCCTTTTGACAAATTTTAAACCATGCTTCACCTTTAATTCTGTTTTAATGATGGATCCATGTTTTATGTAATTTAATTTTACTGTGAATACTCTTTGAGGGTGGAAGTTAAAGCATAGAGCCAATAAATAAATTCATGCTTTACTTACATGCTTTCAGTGCAAGTGTGTCAAAGGGAGTTTACACAGGACAAGAAGAGTGCTTCCCATTTTTCTTTAAAGTACAGGAAAAGTTTTAAAAATTTTGTATCTCTTTTCTGAATACAAGTTCAGAGGACAGCACAGGACTAAAAACCAATCCCTGTGAAGAAAGACTAGAACAACTGGGCATGGTTAGCCTCGAGAAAAGGAAACTGAAAGGGGATACTTAGCATTTTTCAAATGCTTGAAAGATAGTCATAAAGAGGAGGAGCATGGTCTGTTGTTCTCAATCATCCCAGAGTGCAGGACACATCATTGTCGGTATCCAAGAATGCTTTTTTTCCCCTGAAGCAGGGGAAATGCCATTGGTGTGAATTTATTTACCGTAGATCCCAGTTTGCCATGAAGTGACCCACACACTGTGATCACGGAGCCATCTCCTATGGCACATATGAATTGGGACATGCTGGATTTAACACCGGGACTGCAATGGACTGCTGCAGCCTTGAGGATATTATCAAGGTGAGCCTTCACAGCCAGTCCATCCGGCATGGCCTCTTCCACCTCCATGATTGTTGAGAGTCAGAGTTCCTTCTCTGCTCATTTTGCTGTTGGGCATAATATGATGGTTTCCAGTGGCATTTCCTCCACTTAGGGGACCATCACCCCACCTAAAGAGGCTCATCCACCCATAGCCATTGGCCCTTTAGGGAGTCAGGTTATTTACCACAGCCCAACACTTGGCATTGAGTTGCTGGCTATATGGTCTACTCCATTACCGTAGTGAGATGTCTGGCCAGACGTTTGCAGGACATGTAATAATGGGCTAAAGTTACAGGAAGCCAGATATAGGCTGAATATCAGGAAAAGCTTTTAAACTTAACTCCCAGTGTTCTTCAACACTGGCTGGCTAGAACTGATGAGAGTAACAGACCAACAACATCTGGAGGGCTGCACTTTGCCCATCCTTGATCTAAGGACATGCTTGGAGGGGCAGAGATAACCTCCCAGTTGTTCTGACACATCAAGATGTATGATACAGCTGCTGGAATGGCTGTTTTGGGGGCTGAAGAGAAAAACACAGGAAGGGATGTCAGAGAAGCAAAATAAAACAGATGACCAAACAAACACATGGTGCTTCATCATATACAGGGAACAGAGGATTCATGTATGGGAAACAACTGTCAGGGCAGAAAGTAAACATTTATTCAGAATGCAGACTCCAATGTCCAAGGACTGAAAGATATAAAACTCCACATTCTTTACATCAGCTTCGCCCAGTAAAAGCCTTTAGCTCCAAGTTGTAGTTGATACTCCAGCTCTATATCAGGAACTGCTTTTCCACCAAGGTTTTGTCTGCCAGGTTCCTCCTTCCAAAATCATTCCGCAGCATTTGCAGAAGCTGAAAAATACATGGGATAATTAGGAGCCATGGTGCCTTAGTGGTTAAGATCGATGGTGAGCTTGATGACCAGAAGGTTGGCAGGTCAGCAGTTCGAAACCCGAGTGCTGCATGACGAAGTGTGGTCCTGCCAACTTAGCATTTTGAAAGCAAGAAATTGCAAGTAGATAAATAGAAGATGAACACAACTGGCTTTCAAGCAAATGCAAGCGCGGCGCCAAAATGGCCGCTGCGCCCTTTGCGGGGCCCCCCCACAGGACAGAGAATCCGGGTAGTTAGGGGCGTGGCCAGCTCCCTTATAAAAGGGGTGGCCACGAGGCAGCCGAGCTGCCATTTTACCTCAGCGACGGAGCGGAGAAGTTTTTTCCCCTGTGGCTCCGTCGCTAGTTAGCTTACCGGGAAGCCTTTTGGTAGCGATTCTGCCTTGCCGGCTTCCCTTTTTGCTTCAGTGGAGATGCCTTCGAAGAAGAAGGCAGCTTCGAGTTCAGCTCGCGCTGTTAGGAGGCGCAACCCAGGTCGGAGGACCGCGGTGCCGCCTCCTCAGCAGCCACCTTTGCCAGCCCCGGCCGGGGCCGGCGGAATGGGGTCTATTGCCCCTTGGCCCGGAGCGGGCGATCAGAGTGCGGGCGCGGAAGGGGTTCCGGCCCGCGGCCCACGAGCGGTGGTCACCGCTCCTGCTCCTGCCCACTCTGTCGGGCCTACTCCTCTTGGGCCGCAGCCTCTCCCTGGGCCTTCTAGCCTTGGGGGGTGGTGCGGCCCCCTGCCTTGGCAGGTTTCTCCACCAACCCTGCCGGGCCTTGGTGCTGGCCAATGGCCATATGTGGGTCCCGGGGTACAGGCACCTGTACCCACGCCTGGACCAGGCGGGCCGGCCGGCCCTTTGCCCATGGTCAATGTGGACACCTTGCTGGCCCGCATTGCGGCCCTAGAGGCGTCGTTGGCTCGGGCCAGTCAGGCGGGCGCCCCCTTCGGGGTTCCTTTTGAGGCGCTGTCGGCAGGAGGACAACAGCTGGCGGAGAGGGTCGAGCTGCTGCAGGCGCGTGGCGCGGTTTCGGCCACTGCCTCGCAGCTCCCCAGCCAGCAACCAGGTGCGGGTCAAGCCCCGGTGATGAGCTCTACGTCGGTCGTGAGCTCCGACGCCCCCAGTGGGCCGGAACCCCCGGTGGGGGCGGCCCGCGGGGGTGCAGCATGTGAGTATACGGTGCAAGCGAGTACATCCACACACATGCCCAATCTGGGGGGGGCCTTTCAATGGCCTTGGCCTCGCGCGGGTGGTGCGGGGGCCACGCTGTCGGCTACCCACCCGGCGACGACGACTGCCACCTTGGGCACTGGGGTGGGCATTGGTCCTTACACTGCAGGGAATGTTCTGGGGGTGGCTGGGTTAGCTCAGGCCCCTTTTACCAGGCCGGCTGCCCCCTTTTCGGCTTTGCCGACAGCAGGGTATTCCTTGCCATTGGGTGATCACCTGGCACAGGCTACTAGGGAAAAGATATGGCGAGGGGAGTACGTGGATATCTTCTCACTCCTGAACAGAGAGCCCACCAAGGAGGAAAGGGAGGGTCAGGATGAGAAGGACAAGGAGCAGGCACGCCGCCGTAAGCCGCCGCGTACCTGGGCCAACTGGCTCCCTGCTTATTTAATATACATGGCGGTATATTTGAGGGCGCGGCCGGATTTAGCTATTCCCATGGTCCAATATTTGGACAACATATATAGGGCGATGGTCGATTTCCCGGGCCCTTCATGGCTAGCATATGATGAGGAATTCCGTATGAGGATTTCCCTCCACCCCGAGATGAGATGGGATGAGCCGTGCCAGAGGCTCTGGCTTTTGTATATGACACCCACACGCCCTGCCCCGGGGGATAGATACCATTGCGGACATGCGGTCCAGCGAGCGGCTCCAGCGCAGGTTACCCGCCAGGCGGCGGGGCAGGGGGTTCCAGCCCGCCTGCTGTGCTGGACTTTCTCGTCAAATGGTTCCTGCAATCGAAAGAACTGCAGGTATAAGCATGAGTGTCCCACATGTTCTGGCCCCCATGCAGCCTCTGCTTGTCCCAGACCTGGGGGGGCGCGAGGCAGAGGGAGGGGTGGACAGTGGGCTGGCAAGGCTGCCACGGATGGAGCTAGTTCTCCAAAAGGCTCCCTCCCCAATTAACGTGGACATGCTGGAGCGCTGGCTCGCATCGTACCCGAAGGGGGAGGACGGGGAGTATCTCCTTCAAGGTTTTAAGCAGGGATTTCGTATCCCTTTTATGGGCGATAGGTCCCCTCAGGATGCTCCCAACCTTTTATCCCTCAGAGGTAGGGAGGAGGTGGCTGCGGCCAGCATTAAAAAGGAGTTAGACGCGGGCAGGGTCGCTGGACCTTTCCCCGCACCCCCGTTTCCCAATCTTAAGGTCTCGCCACTGGGTTTGGTCCCCAAAAAGTCCCCAGGTGAGTTTCGCCTTATTCATCATTTGTCCTACCCAGCCGGCCGATCGGTCAATGATGCTATCCCTGATGACCTTTGTTCAGTCAGGTATACATCGTTTGACCATGCGCTGCGCATGGTGCGCTCGTGTGGCCCGGGTGCCCTGCTGGCCAAGTGTGACATTAAGTCAGCTTTTCGCCTCTTGCCAGTGCACCCGGGCGACTTTGAGTTGCTGGGTTTTAAATTTAAAGGGGAATATTATTTTGATAAGGCCATGCCTTTTGGCTGCTCCATATCATGCTCGGCTTTCGAGCGTTTTAGTACCTTCCTAGAGTGGGCTTTCGTCCGCAGGTCAGGGTCCCGGTCTGTAGCCCATTACCTGGATGACTTTTTATTCGGGGGTAAACGGGGCTGGGACACGTGCGCACGTCTCCTCAACACATTTCAGACGCTAATGGAGGAACTTGGTGTCCCTTTAGCGCCCGAAAAGACCGAGGGCCCATCGACCAAGCTAGTATTCCTGGGGGTTGAGATTGACACAGTAGTACAGGCTTCTAGGTTGCCGGGTGATAAGGTGTCCAGGATAGTGACCCTTATCTCGGAATTGCTGGCCAAGCGTAAGGCATCACTGAGGGAACTGCAGGTGCTACATGGGCACCTCAATTTTGCTTGCAGGGTGGTCGCACCGGGCAGGGCTTTTGCCCGGCGCTTATGCGACGCCATGGCAGGGTTATCCAGACCCCACCACAGAGTCAGGCTCACCCGGGGTATCAGGGCAGACATGTTCGTCTGGTTGCAATTCCTGAGGGAGTTTAATGGGGTCTCATTTTGGAGGTCTGACCTCCTGGCATCCCCCAATTTCCAGATCCAGTCTGATGCCTCAGGATCCCTGGGTTATGGGATGTACTTCAATGGGAAGTGGGCCTATGGTGGGTGGCCACCGGCATGGGCAGGCACAGGTCGCCTGCGGGATCTCACATACCTGGAATTTTTTCCCATTCTGGGGGCTTTGATGCTATGGGGCGAACAGTGGGCTAATCCGGTGGTGCATTTCTGGTGCGACAATGCGGCTGTTGTACACATTGTCAATGCACAAACTTCCAAATCGCCCAGGGTCATGGATCTAGTGCGCCATTTTGTGCTGCGCTGCCTGCGCCTCAATGTCTTGTTCAGGGCCAGGCATGTCCCAGGGGTTAATAATGATATTGCTGACGCTTTGTCCCGCCTGCAGATCTCCCGGTTCCGCGCCTTGGCCCCGGATGCGGAGGAATTTCCCTCGCCACTCCCGGACGAGATGTGGACTATTGGCAAGGAGAGGTGAACCGGGCGATTGGCCTGTCACTAGCGCCACGCACGCGTAAGGCGTATCAACAAGCATTCAATTCGTACAGGGCATTTGCTACTCAATTTCTCTTGCCAGAGACCTGGCCTATCCCGGTGGACCATGTTCTGCGGTTCATGGTTCACCTGCATGCACAGGGCCTCGCACCTCGCACCATAGCATCCAAGCTCTCGGCGTTGGCTTTTATGGCCAAAGTGGGGGGTCATGTGGATACCACCTCTGACTTCCGTGTGAGACATGTTTTGGAGGGGTGGGTGCGCGAGCGCGGGCGTTGCCCGGACGACCGGCACCCTATTTCCCCAGGGGTTCTTACCCAGTTGGCCCGGGGCTGGCCAGGCCTCTGTTTTGATCACTATGAGGCAGCCCTTTTTCATGCAGCCACAACGGTGGCATTTTTTGGAGCGCTCCGCGTCAGCGAACTCGTGATGCTGTCTAAGGCGGATGCAAGTGGTAGGGCACTGGAACTCGAAGATGTCTATGTAGCCAAAGACTGGGCCTAGTTGAGGATACGCTCCTCTAAAACAGATCAGCATGGCGTAGGCAGTGGTATAAGACTGCTACGGTGTTCTTTGGCAGACATCTGTCCGGTTGGTGCCCTACAGGAATTCCTGGCACTGCGTGGCATGCACCACGGCCCGTATTTCTGTCACCAAGATGGGCCTCCCCTTACTAAATTTCAGTTTTGGAAGGTGACAGCCAGAGCCCTCACCAGGGTGGGCCTACCAGGTGCCCGTTATGGCACACATTCGTTCCGTATTGGCGCAGCCTCTACAGCAGCTGCTTTTGGGTACTCTGGGGCTGACATACGCAGCATGGGGAGGTGGGGCTCGCAATGTTTTCAGTTTTATGTGCGCCCACTCCCGCCATGAGTACCAATCCAGTCACCTTACCGCCCTTTTTCTCAATTTTCTTACAGACCCTGGGTGTCGTATTACACCGGTGACAGTATGGCTGGTGGGCCACAGCTATGTGCACAGGGCAGCGCGTTACGCTGCGGCGACAGAGTGGGGACCCCGACTGGGACTGGGTGACCACGCCAGTCTCGCATGGCATGGTAAGCCTGGGATGTTATGGCAGGAGCTGCGGCCTTTCCTTTTTTCTGGCCTGGGTGCTGACCCGCCTGACATTCTAATCATCCACCTGGGGGGCAATGATTTGGGCCAGGTCACCGGCTTATCGCTCAAGCATGCGATTTGCGAGGAACTCGCCTACTTGCATTATGTCTGGCCTGCCACAACCCTGGTTTGGTCGGACATTGTCCCGCGCCATTCTTACAGAGGGGGCGTTAACCTCCTGGCCCTTGACCGCGCTAGGCGCGCGGTCAACAAGGCAGTGGCGCGGTTTCTTGCCACCAGGGCTTGGGGACGGGTTAGTCATCACCCCGATATTAGTCTACAAAATTATGACTTGTACGCAGGGGATGGGGTCCATCTGTCGCGAGGAGGTATGGACCTCCTGTTGGGTGATTGGCGAGCAGGCCTGTTGACCGAGCTGACGGTCTGGGGGGGGGGGGCGTCAGGTCTTCTTTGAAGCCCCTCCGTGTGGCGGGTAGCACTGGTAAGGTAAACAGTATGACCCACAAGTATCCGGCAGGTTCGCAATTGACTGGACAACACTAGACAGGAATAAATTAGTTAAACGTTGTCCGGTCAACGACGAACCAGGCGATGGGGTGATGACGATTGCTAACCAGCATGCATCACCCCTGTGATTTCACGGATACGCGTCAGAGGGTGGGGTCATAAGTTAGTTATTGACTACGGTCAACAATTTGTTTGTTGTCAACAAACAAATTGATACAAATTGATACATTGTAACCAATTGCCGTTGGCAATTTTGGGGTGGTACCTTACCAGTGTTACTTCGGCCTGCTTGCCTTAGGAATTATGATTGGTCGTTTTACCAATACAAATTTATAATTCGGACTAGGGCATTGAATCAATAAATGTGGCCCTATGCTGTTATCCACTTTCAATGTTGTCTGTGTCCGTTATTGGGGGGGTGCGCCTGCAATGAGACCTTTACCTTTACTTTAATGTACAATCACAAAGTTAGTTCATGCTCTTCCTCTGCTGACAGCAAGATTCCCTCCCCCACATAGCGGTATGACTTGTGGTAGCCTTTCAGGAAATAAAAAGTTCCCTCTTGCATTCTGCAGTCCTCAAAGTTTTCCACAGAATGAAAGGGTTCCCCAGAACTTGGGGTCAAGGATGGGAGAAACATAATTCCCGAAGCAGCCATACCTGAGGGTATCATCATCAGCATGGAGGAAAGTTGGACAATAGAATTCCAGCTAGCAACTCAGACCTAGCGTCTCTGTCCAGGAGGAATGGGTAATGTTCAACCCCCGTTATACTGTCAGATTGCAGCTCTCAACATTCTTCACCATTGGCAATGCTGATGGGAGTTGTAGTCCAAAGCATTGGGAGGATGCACTTTTGTTACATTTAGAAGCCATTATAGCAATTGTCATTGACTTAATAGGGGCTATGGTGGTTTAGTGGTTAAGAAGCTTGCCTTATTAGCTGGAAGGCCAGCAAGTCGGCAGTTCAAGACCCTGGTACTGCATGATGGATTGCGCGCCCATCTCTGTCCCCACTCTTAGGGACATGAAAGGAGCCTCATTTGGGTATCCCCTGAGTGGAGTTTCTCCAGCAAAAATCTTTTCAACCTAGAATAATTTCTGATACGAAATTATTATTATTAGTATTGACTTAATCTCCAACAACTTGACTCTTAAAACCATCTACACAAGTGGTCATCCCTATAACTTCCAATACATAACAAGTTATTTATGTCCTAGCTACAAAAGCCCCTCTTTTCACCCCACAGTTACTGACCTGCCAGTTACATGGAAATGTCTCCTCATAGCAAATGTGAGAGGGACAAAACCATCCACTACTTGATTTATGTTCATGCAACATTACAGTAACATTAAGAAATCATCACATTCCCTGGCCACTTGGCTCCGATATCTACTGTCAAAATTACCTTTTGTGCCACAAAAGTGATGATTGTGGCGAGCACAAAGTCTTTGGCCCCCAAATCCACAGCACAGAAGAGAAGGGTTTCAAAGAGGAGCAGTGCCAGCTCGTGGTTGTAGAAGAGTGTTCTGCTAAACAGCACATTGTCATCTAGGTATGAAGGAATAGATTTGTTAGACTACCTCCCTTAAACCATCGTAAAGTAGTTCTGATTTCTATTTGGACTGTGTATATCCACTTCCTGCAGAATAGACCTCATGGGACCCAATCCTCTCCATGTTTACTGTGTCCCAATTCTGGACTTGTAGACCATGGTTTCTCAACCTGCGGCTCATGGCACCATTTCATGTGGCTCCCCACCTCCTCCACCACACCAGGAAGTGTCATGTGGTGGAGGAAGGACAAAATGGCCATCCAGCCCCCAAAGCTGCCTAAGGGAGCGTGACCCAGCCCCCGGCTGAGAACTCCTGTTCTACCCTTTTTCTCTTCTTTCTTCATTGGAATAATTTGTGGTGGCTTAGTGGTTAAGATGTTGAACATGACACCCAGAAGGTCAGCAGGCCAGCAGTTCGAGACCTGAGTGCTGCATGATGGAGTGAGCTCCCATCTCTATCCCAGCTTTTGACAACCTAGCAGGAAAGGTAACAGCTCTCAAATGGGGAAAATCATATGTTGGATGTAGCTGCCCACCAAAATTGAAAAAGGATGTGCTCTACAATTCGGTGTGGGGAATCCACCCTTTGACATTTGTCCAGTCATGCCTGCCACATGACTAAGGAAATGTCTGCAGACGCGGACAAAGCTTGTTCTTTGCTGTATCCTGTATTGGCTGGGATTTCCCGTATTTCAGCACTCATTCCTCCCCTTTCCCGCCGCCGTCCAGTACTTTGAGCAGCAGGGAAAGGGGTTGCTATGTATGCGTGCCCAACAGAGGCAGTTCTGCGCATGTGCAAAGGGGTTCTGCACATGCACAAAGGGGTTCTGTGCATGCGCAAAGGAGTTGTTGTTGCACATGCGCTCCTGGGCCGGAGCAGGTCCCGTATTTTCTGGAGCCGCACTTGACAAGTATGGTCTACACTTTGATACTGTAATTCAACTCAACTTTGAAAAGTAAGACATAGATAACATCTCTTAAAATGTGTATGCATTTTTGGCACCCGCTGTATTTATTGACCAGTATAGGCTAGTTCCCATCACAGAGGCCTACAATGCAAACCAGTCCCACATGACGGAATGTGGAATACCATTGTAGAGAATGGATACGTCCCCTGGCTCCTGAAATTCCATGTCCATGACCCGCTCCAGTAAAAATTTGTCCTTCACCACATAGTCCATATCTCTGTACCTCTAAGGGAAGGGAGAAAGAGAGAGAGAATCAGCCATATGAAGTTGCAGTCACATTTGTGTGAAAATGAACAATCTTAAATACACAATAAAAACTTCCAAAATTCTCTAAGAATTGCCCTGGCAAAATTCTAGAGATTCTTGTCCACAAGCATACACATACATTTCACCTACAGGCCTCTCTTCTAGGCTTAGCAAAACTCCGCTAGTGCTTCCTAGGTATCCCTTGCTCGAAAGCCAGTTGTATCCGACTCTAGGGTTCAGTGCTCATCTCTGTTTCAAAGCCGAAGAGCCAGCGCTGTCTGCTTCTGCAGACATTTTCGTGGTCATGTGGGCAGGCATGACTAGACACCGGAGCGCACGGAATGCTGTTTACCTTCCCATCGAAATGGTCCCTATTTATCTACTTGCAATTTCTTGCTTTCGAACTGCTAGGTTGGCAGGAGCTGGGACAAAGACAGGAGCTCAGTACTCGGGAATCGAACTGCTGACCTTCTGCCTCCCAGTCAGCGTCTTACCCACTTGAACCACTGCAGTCCCAGGAGGCCTCATTCTTCATGGGAGCTGTAGTTTTGCTGCCCACGAGGCTACTCCCAAAAACTATAGCTTCTACAGAAAACCTAGATTTTCCCAGGGCCGAAAGCAAGAAATTGCAAGTAGATAAATAGGGACCACTTCGGTGGGAAGGTAACAGTGTTCCGTGCGCTCCGGTGTCCAGTCATGCCTGCCACATGACAATGGAAACGTCTGCAGAAGCAGACAGCGTGAGTCTGTCAGAGGGTACAGGTGAGTCTAGAGGGGGCAGATGTGGCAGACGATGTCATAGTCCAGTGATGATGAACATTGGCACTCCAGCTGTTCTTGGACTTCAAATCCCAGAAGCCCAAGTCAGCACTCCTGCTGATCAGGGCTTCTGGGAATTGAAGTTCAAGAACAGCTGGAGTGCCAAGGTTTGCCATCACTGTCATAGTCCCTGCTACTCAAAACATCCGGGGACTTAAACCCTGACAGCCTTTGTGTCACTATACCCATAGACACAAATTTTGCAGAACTACATTTTTACACAAAACAATCGAAGCCTCACGTGCTCAAGGAAGGAGACCAGAAAGCGGTTCAAAGCATGATAGCTTTTAAATCTTTGCTTGTGAAAATCAGACTGGACATGGGATCCTCTTGGAACCTGCCATGAGAAAAGTTTACAGAGTTGTTATCTGACAAGCCTCGATCAGGGGGAAAAGTCACATTGTTTTAATTTAGAGCAGGGGCTCCCAACCTAAGGCCTATGGGCACCATTTCATATGCCCCATCCTGCCCCTCCAAGGACATCTGAGAAACAAAATGGCTTCCCCTTTGAAGCTGTTGGGACAAAATGGCCACCCCATCATGCAGGCAGGGCAAAATGGCCGCCCAGCCCTTGAAGCTGACTGAGAGAACGTGATCCGGTCCCCCAGCTTGAAAAGGTTGGGAACTCCTGATTTAGAGCTTCCCTTTGGCAGAAGGGCTTTCAGCCCACTTTTCACCACCTGCTCTGGAGAGCTCACAAACAGCAACAGCAAGCTTAATTTAAAATGCAGTTTCAATGCCAGCCTATCCAGTTTGAAATTGCAGACTACTAACTACTTAGTCTTTTCAGAGACATTGAAAATATCCTCTTTGCAGCTTTTGTTATAATTTGCTCCCTGCTGACCCTTGGTGATGCATTATTGATGAATTGTCTCTTGCTTAGCAAATTCCTCCTCCTTCATGGAGGAATGTTTCATCAAAAATTTAACTTTCTTTGATGATGGTACAGCATAAAGAGGAAGCTTTTAATTCAAATTGCAAGAGATTTGCTTCTTGTGGGGGGAACAGGCATTGGACAGATATCTATAGGGACTGTAAGGCGTACCTGTCAAGTATCCCGTTTTGGCCGGATTTCCCATAGTTCACCGCTCCGTCACGCTCCTTCCTGCCATCATCCCGTATTTGAACGGCCAGGAAAGGGGTTACTGCACATGTGCGCCCCTTTCCTGGCCGAAGGGGTTTCTGTGCATGTGTGCAGGGGTTACTGCACATGCATGCAGGGTTTACTGCACATGTGCGCAGGGGTTACTGCGCATGCACATCGCTGCCTCTGACGTCAGAGGCAGCGGCACACATGCACCAACGCCGGTGCCTCGAAACCTTCCAGTATTTGGACACCGGCAACTTGACAGGTATGCTGTAAGGTAAAGGTAATTGCTTGAAAGCCAGTCATATACAACTCTAGATTTCTGTGCTCTTCTCTGTCTATAGCCAAAGAGCAAGTGCTGTCTGTATCTGCAGACATTTCCATGTACTGGCATGACTAGACACTGGAGTGTACAGAACGCTGGGGTAGAGATGGGAACTCATTCTATCGTGCAGCACTCGGGACTCAAGCTGCTGGTCGGCCGACCTTCCAGTTCACCATCTTAACCACTAAGCCACCTGCAGTAAATGAAGTTTGTTAAGTTGCAGTGGCAAATTGAAGGTTATTAACAAGGGTCCATCATGCTTCTGGTTTACATGACTGGCAACTTATAAACTAGCTGCTTTCTGCTGCCAATCACTTTATGCAATTCCACATTCTCCAAAGTAAAAAAAAGGATTCTAAACAACCAGTTGTTTGAGTGGAATCATGCTAGTGTTAAAAAGATATGATTTAAGCATTGAAAAGCTGACTATGGAAGCAGATCTTAAGGGCCTGAAAGATACTCCAGTTTTCCCTGCAACAGACTGACATTATTATTATTATTATTATTATTATTATTATTATTATTATTATTATTATTATTATTATTATTATTATTATTATTATTATTATTATTATTATTATTATTATTATTATTATTATTATTATTATTTATTTATTTATTTATTTCATTTATACCCCTCCCTACTCTGCGCAAGGCTGACTCAGGGCGGCATTACAACATAATTAAATACATATAAAGGTAATTAAATACAAACAAAATACAATAGAAAAAACAGTACCAGGATACAATATCAGGATACAAATGCAACAAAATATACAACTATGATTACAGTAACAGTTTACAAATCAAAGAAAGAAGGAAAAAATACAATAGTCCGGGGGGGGGGGGGGTCGGAGCCCAAGGCTCAACGACCTTAAACGAGCCTTAACTAGGTCCAGGCACAGCCTTAAACTTAACTTTAACTAGGGCCATGCTCAACGACCACGTCGGAGCCCAGGTCCATGTCCTCAGCAGCATCGCCAGGGTGAGGTAACAAGGCGGTGCTGCAAGCCCGAGACGAGCCACGAAGAACTTAGAACTTTGAGGCAATAATTTGATTCAGTTATTAGAGCAAAGTAACTTCAAGAATACAGGACACAAGAATAACTTCAAAGGAAGATATTCTTGTGTCCTGCTGCTGTCACAAGCACCCATTCAGTTGAAATGATGACATGAGATCTAGATTGTTTCTTAAGATGTATCCTAGCAAGTGAATAGATTGCTTGCTATGTGGAGTTACATCCAGTCTCTCAGCTAGCATAAGAATATACAGAATGTTCCCAAGGAAAAGTGTGTCCAGATAAACAACAATATTGCCTACCAGTTATGGCAAAATAAGAATATATTTTTTTACCTCCATTAAAGCTAGGGTTATTCTATCATAAAATGCCCGGGTCCTGTCAGTGAGAAACACCTCAAAGGTTTGCACATCAGAATGTGCCTCCAGACCTCTAAGAGGACAAAAGTTTTCCTGTGAGGAAAAAAAAAAAGAATTGATGGTACACATCTCCAAATACAACACAGTGAAAGTTGTACTATAGCAGTGGTGGTGAACTTTTTCGAGACCAAGTACCCAAACTGCAAGCCCAAACCCACTTATTTATCACAAAGTGCCAACACAGCATCATGGGAGGGAGGAAATGCTCCAATTGGGCTGCTGGGCAGAGGGACGGGGCGAACTCTGTGCTGGGGGGTGGGAGGAAGCTCTCCCATTGGGCTGCTGGGCAGAAAGGCAGGACAAACTCTGTGCTGGGGCAACCTCAGAGGTGCCCACAGAGACGGGCTCAGAGTGCCACCTCTGACACGCGTGCCATAGGTTCGCCACCACCTCCCCTCCAAGATCTGCCTATGCATATTTAAACTTTGGAAAGGCAGATGGTAACCATAGGTAAAGGTATAGGTAAAGGTTGCCCTTGCTCGAAAGCCAGTCATATCTGACTCTAGGGTACAGTGCTCATCTCTGTTTATAGCCAAAGAGCCAGCGCTGTCTGCATCTGCAGATGTTTCCATGGACATGTGGTAGGCATGCCTAAACACCAGAGTGCATGGAACACTGTTTACCTTCCCACCAAAGTGGTCCCTATTTATCTCCTTACAATTTCTTGCTTTCGAACTGCTAGGTTGGGGGCAGATGGGACAGACAACAGGAGCTCACTCAGTCATGCAATACCCAGGAACCAAACTCTGACCTTTCAGTCAGCGAGTTCAGCATCTTAACCACTTGAGCCACTGCAGTCTCTACAATGGTAAACATAGCTCAAACCATTCCTACCCTAGACATGTTGCCCAGTGATGCACTGCAAAAAATTTTACTACCTACTCTGTGGGCAGCTGGCCACATTTGTGGGCAGGGCAAAATCTGTTGGCATGGCCAAACACCTTGCATTATGGGCTATGGAGGTGGGCATGGCCAACCAAATGGGCATGGCCTGGGGGAATTTCCGCTACCGGTTCTGCATAATCTGACAGAACCTGCTGCAGTGCATCGCTGTTTCGAGAATAATAATGGAATGGAGAAAAATGTCGGAGTCTTGCGAGAGCAGCTTTGGGCCAATGTATTAAGAGAACCCAAGTGGTGTCACAGTTAGTGTTTGACATTCTAGTCGCTACAATCCCATAAAAAAAATCACTGGCTAATGTTGGGCTAGTCACTCTTTCTCAGGGTTGTTGTGAGGATGGGGTGTGGAAAAGGAAGGCCACCTTGACCTCATTGGAGCAAAGGCATGAAACAAATGTGACTAAATGAATAAATAACTAAATTCTATGTAAGTTAAGGGTCTCCCTTGCTCGAAAGCCAGTAATATACAACTCTAGGAGGTGGTGTTCATCTCTGTTTACAGCTAAAGAGCCAGTGCTGTCTGTGTCTGCAGACATTTCCATGGTGATGTGGCACACATGACTAGATGCCAGAGCGCATGGAACGCTGTTACCTTTCCTGTTGAAGCGGTACCTAATTATCTTTTTTGCAATTTCTTGCTTTCGAACTGCAAGGTTGGGAGGAGATGGGACAAACAATGGGAACTCACTCTATCATGGAGCACTTGGGTCTCAAACTGCTGACCTGACAACATTACAGTCATGAAGCTCAGCATCTTAACCACTAAGCCATAGCGGCCCCTGAAAAATTCCATATATCTTATGCCTAACACCCTCCAGTTTTAGCTAACTTCCAGAAGCCATTATTACCTCCTCTTTCCTAAGGTACAAATGCATGGTGTCCATATCTACATCTGCATTTCCATGCACACTTCTCCCATGGATGTAGAAACCATAGCATCTGTGGGTCAAGATGAACACAGACACCTGTAGAAACAGGGGGAAGGAAACATAACACAGGATACTATGACAGCTAGCAAACAAGAGTTTCCAAGCATGTCCTGCCATCAAAGGGTTGTTAATTAACATTAATGCATTAAACAAGCTCATTTCAGACCCCAATCTTGTGCAATTGAACCAAACCAAACCAAACCATGGGGAAGGAGTAAGATCCCAGGGACACATACACTGCATTCTCACAGCTAAAACTTCACTATTAAATATGCCGAAGCATTTTAATATAGCTTTTATTGATCAGTAACTGGATAGTATATTGAATGCCTTTAATCTGCTGTATTTATTTGTTTTTTATTCACTAGAGGTATATATGAAACATTATTATTTCTTCTTCTTCTGCCATATCCAAATCTGAATATAGGTTTTAAAAGGTTTTAAAAGTAATTTTTTAAAAAGAAAACATTCTTTAAGAAAAGAATATAAACCAGGGGTTTATTTATTATTTATTTGTTAGATGTTTATCCCGCCTCCCTCAACACATTGTGTGACTCAAGGCGGTGTACAACATAAATTATACAAAACAGATACATAGCATAGAATCAAATCAAAGTTACAATCCATCAAATATCATATACAAAAATTCAACAAAAATACATAATAGTGAATCAATAATATAACAGTTCGACGTAGACCCAATTCAGTTCCCAACGATCCCGATGGAGTCACATGACTCAACATCGTGTTGGAGCTCCTTGACCCAAAGTCCACAATAGCATCAGAAAAAAGACAAACCCTAACATAGCCCCATGCTGACCTGACGTCCTTGATGGTTAGAAGTGTATCAGCTGGCACGGCATCGGCATCGACAAACCCCACCGCCACCCGCCACCGGGGCCTTCACCACCCATGCACCCACCTCCCAAGGTCAACCTAGCCAGATGATGAGCTGAGATGGTGACAGCTGGAGAAGCACCGGCGGTAATTCTCCTTGCCCCGGCCATGCACACGGTTGCCAGTTATACCCCTCCCAAAGGTGAGGTGGTGTGGCGGTGGTGGCACGGCAGCACATCTTCTCCAGTGGGGAGGGGGGGCAGGCGAGGGGAGATCGGTGGTGGTCGTTGTGGGGGCTCTCGCCTCATAGACGGGAGTCCCTGCCCCAGGGTTCCCAACCTATGGCCCGTGGGCTGGCCCCAGCACCAGACGACATCCCATCCGGACCATCACTGTCTCTGCTGCACCCAGAAGTGGAAGCGGGTGGATTTACATCATCCATAAAATGTGCCTATACACATGCGCAAACATGCCCGTGGCTAGTGTAAACACGGTGTGTTTTCATCAGCCATAACTGCACCTGCTTCCACTTCTGGGGGCTGTGCTCTGACCCACAACACTGTCCAGGGGCATGGTCAGGCCCACTATGGAAAAAGGTTGGCCACCCCTGATATAAACAATTAGAAAAGACAAATTTTAAACCTGTTTTTAAAACAGGTTTCCATATTGAACAATACAGTCTTGACTGTCTGCTAGAAGCCCAGCAGTGATAAAGTAAACTTAACTTTCCTGGGAAGGCATTCCAAAATTGAGCTGCAGCTGGCTTTTATGTTGTGTCATGATTTTATTGCAATGCACATGTTTTTAAACAGTTGTTCTATCTTTTTATTGTTGCTACTTGACTTGAAATTTGTATTCAAATGGAAAAGCAGGTTGTAAATGCTCTGCATGAAAGGGGTAGAGGCCCTAGAAAGCTTGTATACATTATCTGGTCTAATGAGAAGTCTTCTCATTAGCCTATTCTGCACCAAGACAGATGATCACAAAGTCCCCTCAATCCTCCACATCAATTTAGGACAACGAGACATGACCAACACTTTTCTCTCAATGAACTGTGATATCAGACTCACGTTGCTCAAAGAACAAAGGTCAACAAACTGACGGATCTTGTCCTCCATGAACCGCTCATATAACCCAACAGAAAATACCATCTGTAAATAAAGTATGACATGCACACCATGAGATATGAAAATAGGTCAGAATAGGCAAATGTTCCTTTCACTTTCTTTGACAGTGATGTTCCACAAACAACCAGATGCCTATAGATATTACTTGCCAAGACCATTCCATCAGGATCCAGCCTATTCCTATAACAGTGATGGGTAACCTTGGCACTCCAGGTGTTCTTGGGGTGCTGACTTGGACTTTTGGGAATTGAAGTCCAAGAACACCTGGAGTGCCAAGGTTAGCCATCACTGTCTTAGAAGGTTGCATATACATAGAGAGTACAACCATCTACACTGTGTACACAAGCTTTGACCCTGAGCATCTCTGCAGCAGGGCATCCTGCTCCAGTATGGAGCGCATCCACACACGTAAAACAAGTTGACATTGCTGTTAATGAAACAATGTGCATAGGACAGGATGCCTCAAACCTACACAAGTCGAGAAAATATGTCCTCTTGTTGATATCACTCCACCTAAGACATTGATGGTGAACCTTGGCACTCCAGATGTTCTGGAACTTCAATTCCCAGAAGTCCTGATCAGCAGGAGTGCTGACTTGGGCTTCTGGTAATTGAAGTCCAAGAACACCTGAAGTGCTAAGGTTCGCCATCACGGCCATAAGATAAGGAGAAAAGTAGCAGCGGATGCCGAGAGAACAAGAGAATAGCCCTTGGCATCCTCTGAATGGATATAGTATGTGCCTCAAGTACACCGGCTCAGATCCAGGAAGAGATTTATGGCAAGAACAAACATTCTTGCGGGTACGCAAGGGCAAAATCAAATTAGGAGATGGAAGAATGAGCTCACTGGACAAAGAATAACATTAAAGGAGGATATGGCTGAGGAACAAAAGCTCTCCTACATCATTTAAAGTACCCTGAATAGGCTGAGAGTTGGAGTGCCTAAATGTAAGGTCAACATGCTAAAGTGGGGGCTGGTGGCAGACAACAACATGCTGTGTGAATGTGGAGTTACAGAATCCGGTTCATTTGCTGGTTGGAAACATGTACCGATGAAGATTTAAGTTTGACCAAGGACAAAGCCAAGGAGGTGGCTGCATTTTAGCCGTAGCCTTGTCCAGTGAGCTGCTTCCTCCTTAAACATTGCTTCAAATGAAGAATGCAGTCTAAATAAACCTTCTGTATGGCTGAGCAGCAAGGTAGCTTTTATAGACATAGCTTCCCAAATTAAAATTAAAATATAACCTGCACAAATCCCACTGCCAACCAAACTGAAGCAGCAATCCCAAACCGAAGGATGGGGCTCCATGGTGCACGATAAGCATCTGTTTCTGGGTGCAAATCCACGTTAAGGTCTCGGGATGTGAGGTTCTTCAGTCCTACCACCTAGAAATCCAACAGAATTGTCAGGGTTCTCACTTAGCAATAGGAATTACACTTATTGTTGTGTTCTAAGGGTTTTACCTTCCATATGGATTACAATGTATCTGAACCAATGTAACCTTGCCTATAGCAACAATGTAACCTTCAGCTGTATCATATGAACCCTGCATGAGGACGCGAGCTAATGTCCACCAGCTGGCAGCAGCGAGCGTCCAAGCTCTCTTGGTCCGATCTCATCAAAGGCAACAGCGCGGGAAGCTTTCCCGCCACTACCTACACCTGGACAAGAAGGGCGTGACTCGCAATGACGTCACGCAGGCAGTAGCCAATGGGCTACTATGGCACCACGTTCAAATGTATTACTACTGTATATAAAGAGCTATCGATCCGCCATTACCTCATGTTCCCTCTGTCCACGATGCAATAAACCTGAGTTAACCCAGCCCGAGGCTGTGTCCTGTGTCTTGGTTTGCATACACCAAATTGGCGACGAAGGTGGGATCATGGATTCCCAAAACGCCAGGACACAGAGCGGGTTCAATATTACCAAGCCGCAAGACTGGACCATCTTTAACATGGATTTCAAGGCGGCATTGGTGGAACTCAAAGTCAAAGACGACGAGGAAAGGAAGAGGGCCATCCTCACCCGAATGCTGGGGGTAGAGACCAAGCGGACGCTGGTGGGCATGATCGAACCGAAGACGTTGGACGACTTCAAAACCGACGACATACTGAAGTTGCTGCGTGAGCGTTTCCAACCCTCGAAGGCAATGTTTCCCGCTAGGAGTGCGTTTTGGAGGCGAGTCCAAGCGCCGGATGAGTCGGTAGAGGCTTTCGTGGAGGCCCTGAGGGTAGCCGCCGTTCCCTGCAAGTGGGACAACCTGGAGATGATCATGAGGGATGTCGTGCTGTGTGGCCTGAAGGACAAGGAAGTGCAGCGCCGCCTGATGAACAGGGAGCCGCCACCCACGCTGGCCGAGGTCGTAGAGACCGCGGAATCCGCGGAGTCCACGAATGCGGGAGTGGACGAAATACACGAGTGGCGTGAGTGGCGTCCTAGGGCCAGCAAAGCGGAGAGCTCGGTGCGCGGCAAGTCAGGACAGCCGGTGCACGCGACCCGACGAACCTCGAGATCCTCTACAGATGGCAGCGACGGCGAAGAGGTACAGAAGGTCCGGAAAGGGGGGCGCCGCTGCGATGGTTGTGGGGCAGCCCACGAGCGTGCGAAGTGCCCTTTCAAGAAAGCCGAATGTTACAGCTGTGGCAGGCGCGGGCACATCGCCAGGGCATGCAGAAATCGGAGAGAGGGCCGGAGGCAGTCGAAAGACCGTTCGGCCAGACCGGACCGTCCAGCGAGACCCCAAGATGGCGCCCGAACCACGAGGAAGCAGGACGGCGTGGGTCGCGTCTCGGACGGCAGTGAGGACGACGCCCCCGTGTTCAGCGTGTCCGCGGGACAAAACCATTACTTCATTGAGGTAATAGTACAAGGGGCCCCTGTTAGGATGGAGATTGACTCGGGGTCCTATTATTCCATAATTCCCCAGAAAGAGTTCTTGAAGATCGACCCCCAAGCGCGGCCCAAACTTAAGACTCTGAGGTCCACGCTACGAGACGTACAAGGGAACAGCATTCCAGTGCTGGGGGTCGGGAAATTTCGGGTTCGTTATAAAAGACATTCCGCAGAGCTCCCGTTAGTCGTTCTCAAAGGGGGGAATTGTAGCCTCCTAGGGACGCAGTGGTTTCAGCCCTTGGGTTTGTTCATAGGGGGGGTGCATGCCGTGGGCGCGGATCCGATACAAGCGGTGTGTGACGCGCACCCCACCGTGTTTGAAAAAGGACTTGGAAAATTCAAGGGACCCCCTGTAGCCTTCGACCTAGACCCGGAGGTCCGCCCGATAAGACTCAAACCGCGCAGGGTGCCTTTCGCACTAAAGGACAAAATAGAGGCGGAACTGGACAAATTGGTGGGCCAGGGGATTCTTATTCCTGTTGATTCCGCGGAGTGGGAAACTCCAATCGTAACAGCCCTGAAGGCTAACGGGGAGGTGCGCATTTGCGCTGATTATAAGTGTACAATTAACAAGGCGATTCGCCCTAATGCATATCCGGTGCCAGTGGTCAGCCACCTTTTGGCCAGGCTAAATGGGGGAAAGTGTTTCGCTAAGCTCGACCTGGCACAAGCCTATCAACAACTCCCCGTAACTCCCGCCACGGCCGCGGCACAAACGATAGTCACACATAAAGGAGCGTTCCAGGTGTCGCGTTTACAGTTCGGCGTGAACTCGGCACCCGGCCTTTTTCAGTCGCTTGTGGAACGCCTCCTGAAGGGGCTGGAGGGGGTGTTACCTTATTTTGATGACGTATTGATAACAGGGGGGAGTGAGGCCGAACTGGCAAAGAGATTGGACAAAGTGCTAACTGTGTTCGAGAAAGCGGGGTTGAGACTGAGGAAGGACAAATGTGTTTTTTTTGAAACCGAGGTCGAATTTTTAGGGTTTCGGATCACACCCGAGGGTATTAAGCCGTCCAAATCCAAGGTAGCAGCCATTAAGAAGGCCCCTCGCCCCACATCCAAAACCGAACTTCAGTCATTCCTGGGGCTCCTCAATTTCTACCATACATTCCTTCCGCGGAAAGCCTCCGTGGCCGAACCGCTTCATAGGTTACTTAAGAAGGAGGAGACATGGATGTGGGGTGACGAGCACGAGAAGGCGTTCAACGAACTAAAGCAACTTTTAACATCGGACGCAATCCTTACGCACTTCGACCCCAAACGGCCGGTGGTCTTAGTCTGTGATGCATCACCGGTGGGGGTGGGGGCGGTGCTTTGCCACGTGTTGGATGACGGTCGGGAGGCCCCAGTGGCGTTTTACTCAAGGTCCCTGTCCCAAGCAGAGCGAAACTACGCACAAACCGACAGGGAGGCATTGGCAATAGTAGCGGGGACCAAAAAGTTTCACGATTTTCTGTATGGCCGCCCATTCAAAATCGTGACGGATCACAAGCCCCTGTTAGGAATTTTCACGGCAGGCAAGCCCACGCCGCAGATACTGTCCCCGAGAATGTTGCGGTGGGCCATTTTTCTTAACGCATACCAACACGAGTTGGAGTACCGGCCCGGAAAGGAGATCAGCCATGCTGATGCGCTGTCGAGATCCCCTTTGCCCTTGTCGGACGACCAAAAAGCCAGAATAGGAAGAGACCGCCAGGTGTTGCTAATCGAGGTTTTAGACGAACCCCCAATAGTACCGGCCGATATAGCCAGGGCGACAGGCAAGGACAGAACGCTGGAGAAAGTCAGCTCATGGGTGCAGAAAGGGTGGCCAGCATCGTCCCCAAGCAAGGAATTCGACCCATTCTTTCGGAAGAAGCTAGAGCTGTCCATAGAAAGGGGGTGCCTTTTGTGGGGCCAACGGGTGGTGGTCCCGACACCCATGCGGCCGAGGGTACTCAAACTGCTGCACGTCAGTCACCCGGGCATCGTTCGCTCCAAAGCGCTGGCCCGCAGCTACTTTTGGTGGCCACAGCTGGACGAGGACATTGAGCACATGGTCGGCATGTGTGAGGCCTGCCAGGGGTCCCGACCAGAGGCGGCCCGTCTCCCGCATAGGGAATGGGACACAGCGAGGGGACCATGGTCCAGAGTGCACGTAGATTTCGCTGGCCCTTTTCGAGGAACCATGTTTCTTCTGGTGGTGGATGCATTCTCAAAGTGGCTGGAAGTCATTCCGGTAAAGAGCACGTCCTCCGCCACTACAATTAACCAATTACGGAGAGTCTTTTCAACGTTCGGTTTACCCGACACTTTAGTAAGCGATAACGGGAGTTGCTTCACCTCCTCAGAGTTCGGGGCATTCATGGAGGCAAATGCCATTCGGCATGTCACGTCCGCGCCGTTTCACCCGGCCACGAATGGCCAAGTGGAACGGTTGGTGCGCACCACAAAGGAGGCGCTTCGGCGCATGGGCCCCGGGGACCTAAATCACCAAGTATGCCAGTTCTTATTAGCGTATAGGGTGACCCCCTTAGCGTCAGGTTACTCGCCGGCGGAGCTATTGATGCGGCGAAAACTGACTACGCTCCTGTCCAGGCTAGACCCCACAAGAATTGAGGATAAAGGGAAAAACGTAGGGTTGGCAGTCTCGAAAGGTTTCGCCGCCGGCGACCCTGTTCATTGCAGGAACTATGCCAGCGCGGGGCCAGCCTGGGTGCCGGGGACGGTTGTAGAACAGACGGGGCCAGTGTCGTACCGGGTCGAGACCCACGCCGGTCTCCTCTGGAGGAGGCACGCAGACCAGCTGAGGCACCGAGTAAGTGGGCCTGTCAGTGAGGATCAGCAACAAGATTCAGCGTTAGGGTTCTCCCCCACCCGCTTAACCCAAGGGGGAGACAGCAGCGGACAACAGTCCCAAGCAAGGGGGGAAGGAAGAAGCAGCGGCCCCGACTCATATCCTTTTGATAAACCAGTCCTATCAGAAGCCGGGGTAGGGGGAGAGGAGTTCGCGACCGCTGCCCCCGAATGGACTTTAGATTTTGAGTTAGCGAGCCGGGGGGGTTTTCAGGAGTGTTCCCCCACCCATCCAAGCGAGAAGAGGGGTTTTTCGTTAGCCCCCAGTGCCCCCGGTTCCTCCCTAAATAAGAGCACACCTCCCGACAACGCCGCAGAGCCGCGGCAAGTCACTAACGAGTCTCCCTCTCAAATTACAGGACAGGAAACCAGGGGACAAAAAGAAGGTAGCAAACCCGGGGAGAGGCAGCCCGCATCGAGACCCCAGCGTGTTCGAAACAAGCCATCTTGGCTGAGAGATTTTGTCTCCTGGGGGGGGAGTGTCTAGAAGCATGGGCTCGAGACGTTGTCTCGTCCTAGGGGGGAGGGATGTTGTGTTCTAAGGGTTTTACCTTCCATATGGATTACAATGTATCTGAACCAATGTAACCTTGCCTATAGCAACAATGTAACCTTCAGCTGTATCATATGAACCCTGCATGAGGACGCGAGCTAATGTCCACCAGCTGGCAGCAGCGAGCGTCCAAGCTCTCTTGGTCCGATCTCATCAAAGGCAACAGCGCGGGAAGCTTTCCCGCCACTACCTACACCTGGACAAGAAGGGCGTGACTCGCAATGACGTCACGCAGGCAGTAGCCAATGGGCTACTATGGCACCACGTTCAAATGTATTACTACTGTATATAAAGAGCTATCGATCCGCCATTACCTCATGTTCCCTCTGTCCACGATGCAATAAACCTGAGTTAACCCAGCCCGAGGCTGTGTCCTGTGTCTTGGTTTGCATACACCAAACTTATATACCGCCTCACAGTGCTTAATGCACTCTCTGAGTGGTTCACATGGTAATTAGCATTTTGCCCCAGCTGATCTTGGAAGGATGGAAGGCTGAGTCAATCTGGATCACTTATTAAATTAAAACCCAAACACACCCAGGAGAATGAAATAGAGATTATCGAATCAACATTAAAAAAAATCCATCACCTAAGTTTCATATGTTTGTGAGCCACCCTGAGCGGTACCTGCACCAAAAGGGTGCGGTATAAATGCAACAAACATGAGCCCTGCTGTACTGCAGCCAGAAGGTTGTGAGTTCGATTCTGACATGGGGTCAAGGTTGACTCAGCCTTCCATCCTTCCAAAGTTGGTAAAATAAGTACCCAGCATGTTGGTGGCAAAATGCTAATTACCTTGTGAACTTCCCAGAGAGAGCACTAAGCACTATGGGGCGGTATATAAATATAACTGCTATTGGTAACAAATAAGTAAACAAACAAACCAGCAATATAACACACTAGAGTTTAGAAAAAAGTTACTAGTGGGCTTGTTGGCGAGAGGACTCTGGGAGATGCAGTCAAAACAGTAGTTTTATCAAGCCTTGAAATAGATATGGCAATTTTGCAGTTGGGACAATCTTTAACCCAGGATTTAAAATTAGCCTGTCTTCTATAATTGTCTTCATGGAAGGGTTAATAATAATAATAATAATAATAATAATAATAATAATAATAATAATAATAATAATAATAATAATAATAATAATAATAATAATAATAATAATTTCATGTCAGAACTTATTCTGGGTTGAAAGGGTTTTTGCTTGAGAACCTCCACTCAGGGGACGCCTGAATGAGGCTCCTCTCATTCACACTTTACTCTTTTTCATGGTCACGGCTCCAGTGACAAAATTTTGATCATTCAGCAACTGCTCAGCACATCTTCCTCACCTCCAGAAGCAGCAAGACAGCAAACAACTGAAGTGAAGGATTCACTTTCCTGTGGGTCTGGATCTCGTTCCACTCGTTAGCTATCAAAAATGTCCTCCAAGCACTCACAGAGGAAGTTGTCGCCTGATCTCCTGAATGAATGGAGTGGGAAAAGAATAAAATAAAAGTCCATTCACTTTATCTGAAGGCTCCACACCAGCTTATTGAATTCTTGGCAAAAAAAAAGAGGCAAAACACAGCATACCTGCTTTTCTTTAAGCCCTGGTTTATGTTAATTTAGTAAAGGTAAAAGTAAAGGTTACCCTTGTTTGAAAGCCAGTCGTATCCGACTCTAGGGTACAGTGCTCATCTCTGTTTATAGCCAAAGAATGAGCAATGTCTGTGTCTGCAGACATTTCCATTGACATGTGGAGGCATGACTAGACACCGGAGCACACCAAAGTCATACCTATCTATCTACTTGCAATTTCTTGCTTTCAAACTGTGAGGTTCGCAGGAGCTGGGTCAGAGATGGGAACTCACTCCATCTTGCAGCACTTGGGTCTTGAACTGCCGACCTGCCGACCTTCCAGTCATCAGGTTCAACGTCTTAACCAAAAATCCACCACAGTCCCTCTTTATGTTAATTTACCACTCCCTAAAATGAAATCTTTATGATGTAAGGCTATCTGCTCAATGGAATAGGTAAAGGTCACCCTTGCTCAAAAGCCAGTCATATCCAACTCTAGGGCTCAGTGCTCATCTCTGTTTATAAGCCAAAGAGCCAGCGCTGTCTGCGTCTGCAGATGTTTCCATGGACATGTGGCAGGCATGCCTAGACAACCCGAATGGAACAGTGAGAAGGTAAAATCACTGAAGTGGTACCTATTTATCTACTTGCAATTTCTTGCTTTCGAACTGCTAGGTTGGCAGGAGCTGGGACAGAGATGGGGATTCACTCCATCGTGCAGTACACGGGTATCGAACCCCCAGCCTTCCAGTCTTCAAGTTCAATGGAATGGGCATCTGCTAATTTTCCAGAAGTACCAAGGACCTTCTTGATGTGATTTACCAGCACTAATTACACAAGTGAATATTGAACAACAGCTGTGCCATGCGCTGTAGGTTAAAAGTCTTTTTCATCTTCAAGATCACTCTCTGGTTTGTATAATGGCAACCTCATGGAGCCAGGAGTGCTATACTCCATGGTGAAAAGTACTACAGGTAAGACCCAGGGTAACAAAAGAAATCATGAATTGTTGCCTTAATGCTATATCCATGTGTTCACAACAAAGAGGAGGCACAGCAAGGAGACATGAAGGGAATCATCTTCTGACTACATTTTAAACTAATGAAAAGGCACGGCATAATTTTCCCTAGCCTACCAAGGATTTGTCAATAGAACGCGGATTGGCTTTTGCTTCTGGCAATTCTCATCAATGAGAGATGCTGGTCCCTAGTGCCACCTCCAAAGATCATAGTTCATGTTCAGATGCCTAATATCTTTTCTACAGGTGTCGGTCAATTAAAATGCAAGGAACAAACAGAAACTGTTGTTAGAAGGGAAAGCCCTTCTTTTTGACTGAGAGTGGAGGTTACTTGTCAGCTGAAACTCATATCTGAGAATGTATTTTTTTCCCTCTGAAGCAGGAAAAATGCCATTGGCATGAATTTGTTGAAGGTGGATCCCAGCTTAACCTGTAGACGCTGGCCCATTTAGGGATTCAGTTTATTTACCGCCACCCAAAATTTGGCATTGAGTCACTGGCTGTACAGTCTACTCCATTACTGAGCTTAACATATATATTTCATTCTCATCTGGTTTAAGTGTTATATAAAAGACAGGATGTTGCAGCCTGACAAAGTCAATTTTGGTCAGACTAGACCTAGAATGGAGATATTCTGCAGCATAATCACCTGAACAGGTGTCAATTTGCCATGTTTCTTGGTGGTGGTGGTGGTGGAAAATGTTTTTTTAAAGTCCTGATAGATGAAAAATTGAAAATTGGGGGTTTACAATTTGTATTTACTGCTTTCCATTCTATGCATGATTTATTCCAAATTCTCTATGCATGATTTATTCCAAATTCTGCTCTCTTCAGAAACACTTGAACACAGATTATTATTATTATTATTATTATTATTATTATTATTATTATTATTATTATTATTATTATTATTATTATTATTATTGACTTTAGCACCTCTGTGACATTTGTTTTTACTGAGTTTTTATTTTTTACTTTTGAAAATCAAGAACCAGATGTCCGAACCCCAAGATGGGAAAGCTTACACAAAATGCAAACAATCTTCCAAAAGAAAATGAAGGCAACACAAACCTGCAGATACTTTCAAAGTTCTTTTCTCCTGTGGCTTCTCCCAATCTATCAGGAAAATGGAGACTGTTACCTGGTTTATCAGGATATGTATGATGTCCAAGGTCTAAAATAAAAGCATCCACAAAGGATTATGTTTCACTGACACAAAGGAAGGTTCAGGATATTGTGAACTTGGAAAAGTTCCTTTGTTTTAAGTTACTTGTCACCATTTCTCAGGGTTGAGAAACGGAGCTTTAAAAGTGCAGCGATTCAAAGAGAATCCTGGAAGCATTATGTTATCAGGATTAGGGCCTCTAGTGGACAGAGAAACACCTGAGCGGTTGTCAAAGTTCAATGAATGGGAGTGAACTTTCTAACCCAAGTTCATTGCTCTTTCGAACCATCAGTCAATGACCCTGCCAGAGAGGAGAGGGGACAAAATGAGAGCTTGGCATTTTGCCAATGTGCCTTGACCTTGAAAGATTTTGAGGAGATAAGCGTTATCTCAAGATCTGAGTCCAAGGCCACCTGAAAATTCCTAAGGAGGGAGTAAGAGGGGGAAATTGTCTATAAAACCCCCGGATTTTGTGAGATTAAAAGGAGGAAAGGAGAGTTTCTTCAAAGGAGGCGAAGCCCTGCACTTCTGGAGATAAGAACGGGAGAACATTGGGAGATAGACAAAATCTTGCCAGGCTGGACTTTAACTCTGGGGAGATATGAGTCCAGGACGACACGTAGAATTTGCAGGTTTTCTTATTTTAAAGTGTAAATTGTGTGTTAGGTTAAATTTAGACTAGGAACCAAGAAATGGGGAATTTTATTTCTAGAGTGTGTAATGAGTTTATTAGCTTTAGTTTAGCTACGCTTTTTTGTTTGGATATTTCATTGGATTGTGCTTTGCTTCTCATCGCTTCAACAATAAAAAGGAAGACGGGGCCAGGATTGGTTTCGTTTCCTACAAAAGACGAAAAGGACGTTTGTTTTGTGAACTGGACTGTTGGTTCAAGCGTAGAGATAATTTTGCTACTGGAAGTGTGAGATCTTGCAGCAGGACCTTGATGTCACCTGGTCGCCCTGCAGCTGTCCTGAATAAAGGGAGTGAAGGGAGCCCAGTTTGGGGTGCAGTTGGCAGTGGGCGTACATGGCGACACAGGAAACTTTTAAATTGTGACATTTTCCCCTGCAGCTCTCAAAACTAGTACTTCAAATCCGGGGCCAAGCCATACATTACAGATAACCCATCATTTGAAGGTGAAATGCATTAATGTTCCAATGGTTTATTCAGGCAGGTTTTCATGATTGAGCAATTATATTAGAAGAGCAATACGTCCTCACCTTTCAATGACCAATCACATAACAAAACAAGATAATTTTCAAACTCCAGAAGCTGTGGAAATCATCTACTGTGATAATCAGATGTTTCCAGCACTTAAGGAAATCCCTATTATGATGTTAGCTTGTCAGTAACAATGTCTATGTGCTTGCTCAATTTATATTTACGTCCAGATTAGTATAGATCAAATAAATAAAATAAACAAGTAACATACAGTTTAGCTTTCCAACAGAGGGGGATATTAAAATGGCTAAGAAAGTACCTTTTTCAATTCTAACTTGACTTGAATTTTCAATTCAGTTTTGGAAAAGTTTTTAAAACTCTAGTGACTGGAGTCTATGAAGAAAGGTTTCTGTGTTTGAGACTGCTTAGCTTAGCAAACAAATAAATTAGATGAGGTAAAACAGATTATGTAGAAAGATGCAAACTATCTCTCTGGTACTACTAATATTTAAATCTAACCCATGCAACAAAGCAACAGTCATGGTGATTCTGTGTGTTTTGCTTTATCCACTTTTAAATATTATTTGCACACTTTTATGTCATTTATTCAATAAATAATTCTCACACTTCTCTTGTTGAGAACACCAGAAAATGCTTAGCCCCCCCCCCTCACTTGCGAAGCTAGAATAACTCTATGATTTTTCCTCCAGTTCTGCAGCTGAAGAATAGCATTCATATAGCTGAGAGATACAACACGTTTTGTAAGGCGCAGGTCCAGATTTTTGTTCTACGAATTTTCATTTAAAATTGTCTTAAGCCAGAGAAGACCACTGTTACATTTTAAATTGTGACTGACAGTAGAAAAGTTTGGGAATGTTACAGATGTATCCCGCTTTATGAATGTTTTGCTTAACGTAATTTTTGCTTTATGAATGAAAATCCATTGAAAATAACGCCTCACAATATGAATTTTTTTTCACAATACAGTATGAAGTAAGTTTCCCTACAAATTACATGGAATACAGTGGCCACTAGTGGCCACTTCTGGTAATACTGTGTGTTCTGCACTGTGTCACTTTACGGATTTTTCGTAATACAAAATGTCCTGGAGAATGCATTAAATTTGTAAAGCGAGGCACCACTGTACTTTCTTTGAACAACAAATGTCTCAATTAGGCTGATTTGGGAATCTGGCATTTGGAGTATTTCCCAAAGTTTTCTCTAACATCTAGCTCTGCTAAACCACTTACCTTCAATACAAGTCCACACAACACATAGATAATGAAGTTGGTTTCTATTTGGCTACCAGCGGCTGGCAGCATCACTTCAACATCAGAAACTTGTTGACCCTGGAAAGAACAGTTTTTTTTAAAAAAAAGATACTGAAGGTGATTCCCTAAGCCTAATTCTTGGGGGTTCACATGTCATCATACCTTTTTAATTAATGTACCTATTGCCTTAGCAATAGGGGGAAATCATGGGACAACCTTAGTAGTTCTTTTTTTTCCTTGGAAAATAATGTGGTAGCAAGCTGATCCAAGAGTAATCATGGCAAATTGTCTCACGAATACAACTAGAAAAAAGCACAATCTTTGCTATCATAAACCTATACCATGTTTTCCTTCCAGGCTTGCCCCTTCCAGGTTGCCCCTACATCCATGCCTTCAGTTTCCATATTTTCAGTTATCCGTGGGTCTTTAAAAGGTGAATAAAAATCCTGAAATACTTATTTCTATGCATACTTATTTCTATGTGGCATACAAGTCAAATAAAAAATAAATAAATAAATAAATAAATAAATATTACCATAGCTGGCCACTAGAGGCCACTGTCTATTATGTAAAATATAGGGATTGCAGTTATTCACAGCTTCAGGTATCCGTGGTAGGTCTTGGAACGCAACACCAGTGGATACAGGGAGTTAATTGTAATTCCCCCAATATGAAGTGGCTGAGCAGTCATAATTCAAACTCTAGCTCTTATTTACTACCAGATGATCAATGATGGAACAAAAGGTAGTCGATTTACAACAAGCAAAGGTAAGGAAGACTGGTGCTAGGATAAACAGACTTCTTTTTACCTCATAAGGAAGCTCTGTTTCTAATGAGGTGCAATCTGTACTTCACAGTCAGACCATGAGATGAATGCAGGGGAATTCTAGGTTTGAGACTTATTTACCTTGAAAACTATGAGCCAATAAATACCAATTCCAACGGTGACCATGAAGAAGACATTTGCCAGAGATCCAACAAAGTAGGCAAAGAATTTCATCATCAGCTGCAGAATAAAACAAAATAAAACGAAGCATTTTCCTTCCAGACCAAATAAAATTCTATGAAGGAGTCGTCACCTATAGAATTTTTCTATGCTTTGCACTCTTATCCAACAGCTGGGTTTAAGTCTGGTTTTATATGCTGAAATGATTTATTTGCTGCTACTGATTTTATCTTGATTTTTAAAAATTCCATTTCTTTTGTCATGGTTAAAATGCATTCTTTCTATAATGAAAATGAAAGTCTTGTGGCACCTTTAAGACTGAAAGATTTATTTTAGCATGGGTTTAATGATCAGCATCTTTAGATGCAGGGGACTCACCCAAGTGTACATATACAGAAGAACAGCAACCACATCCGTGAAATAAGTACTAAGATTGAACTAATTATTATTCTTTGGTCCAAGGCAAGAATAAATCTCCATCAGCCTGAATATAGAGAGGAAAACAGCATTCATCACTTACCATAAAATTCACATTTGGAAGCCGAGATCGCCGGGCCCAACTGCTGGTCTCTAGCAAAGCGTAGAGAACTGCCAGAAATCCCAGGGCTCCAAAGGCAATCTGTAGAGACAGAGGAACCAATGTGTGTGAATTGATACCAAAGGAAGAGCCACAACGTGCCCCTTTCCCTGAGATTTAGGGCAGAAAGAAATGAGATAGCAACTTTGCAGTTGGAAGTGAAACTCCCTTAAGAATGGATGGAAGCTTATTTTTCCTACCACTGCACAGTGCAGCTCTGCAAGTTACACGTCAATTCATTTTAATTTCAGTACTGTATTGCTTATTGGAAGATAGGCTCTGTGATCGCTTAGTGGTTAAGACGCTGAACTTAATGACCGGAAGGTCGGCTAGTCAGCAGTTCCAGACTTTAGTGATGCATGATGGAGTGAGCTCCCACTGACTGCCCCAGCTCCTGCCAACCTAGCAGTTCAAAAGCAAAAAAATGCATGTAGATAAATAGGTACCACTTTGGCGGGAAAGGTAAGAATGTTCCAAGCTCTCCTGTGTCGTTATGCCTGCCACATGACCACAGAAATGTCTGTAGATGCAGACAGTGTTGGCTCTTTGGCTATAAGTGAAGATGAGCACCAAACCCTAGAGTCAGATATGACTGACTTTCAAGTAAGGGAGACTGTAGGAATCGGGGCCGCTAGGACGGCCGTTAGGTCCCGGAGGAGACTGATCAAGAAACGATACGAGGCAATATGGAGCGAGATCAGATCAGTCGTTTATTGAGGAAAAGACATCATCATTTATAGATCAGAAGGCAAGGCAGGAAAAACCGTCATCTGACAGAAAATCACACCACCCATCTACTCGGGTTAATGGGAAATCTCTCTTGGGGAAGTTAATTAACGTGGGCAAACACTGACAGGGGAAAACCATTGTCTGGGGCTTAAACCAGGGTAAATATGGCCACTATTTGCACCAGGGATTACGCTAAACTCGGAGATGAGTGATTGCCTAATATGTAACAGAAGTTAGCGATCTGCTTACTCGGCAGAGCCGTCGGTCAGGTCAGAAGTGGGTGAATCAAACCCTATCATTAATCCACCCCCCTTAATTTCTGTGCCCGCAGAGCCCACGGGCCAGGAGTTTTCTCGACTGAAATGGCCTCTGCAAGGGCCATTCCATGCCAATAGGGCATGGGGAATCCGCATCTCCCCTTTTCCTTTTACTTAGGAACCTGACCGGCAACTCTGCGCAAGAGGGGCATCAGCTGATGAGTGGGAATGACGCTTCGGGGTTTCCCCCAGGAGAGACACCTGGATAACAGTGAGGGAATACATTGCACGAAGCAGCATACTGCTATGCCTAGTATGATCACCCCCACAATCACTTTAAGCGCCGTCTGGAGCCACCCCCACGGAAGCCATGACCACAATGAATGCCACAGCGAACTCCACCAATCTCCCCATGCGGAACCCTCCTTGATGTTCTTAACTAGGGTGTGGAGGTCCGTGAGCTGGCTCTGCACCTTACGTGTGTTGTCAGTAAGACTGAAGCAACACATGTCATGGACAGATTCGCAACCCAAATGATGTAACAACAAAAGATAGTCAATCGCCGCTCGATTGTCAAGAATGGCATGGCGAAGCTCTGCCTGCTCCTGGTTGAGCAGCGCTATCGCAGAGGAGGTATGGTTAATGGCTTTTGCTAATCCGCAAGCCAATTGACCAATTCTCCGGGCGTTGCCGACGGCTAAGCCTGGCACGCCAAGTATGCTGACTGCCAGCGAGACGTATTCAGCTGGACTAAGGACCCTAATGTTGCTATCACATGAGCTGTCTAACTGGGTGGCACGAGTGTGTCGTATGGGTGAGGAAACATCTGAAACATTTGTGCTTGGGGTAACCATATCCTTAGTGGGAAGTAACAGTGTCAAACGACTGATACAACATATAGCATCTGATACATTTGCAGGAATGTAGTTCCAAGTGTACTGATTACATGTAAAGAACCAACCCGAAGGCAGGGTAACATGAGAATACATAGAACCAAGTGTCTGTGGTTTATCACAAGTCCAGTTGCCGCTGCCAACTTCGAGGCAGCGACGCCGAGTTCGACCGACTGCAGAGCAGCCGGTCATTCGAGCACAAGTAGAGTTCGGACTGACCGCCACTCGAGGAGTGTGGAGAGTGGCTGCGTCAGCCGGCAAAGTCATGGTGAGCCGCATTTCCCAACGGGCATATTCTGAAGAACCTGTTGGGATGTACGGGCTGAAAATCCGTTTCACGAGCCAGTCCCCATCCCTGGGGTGTGCGCCTGGAGTGTGGCACACTGGGATGAGGCAGGTGCTCAAGATTGAGGCAGAACCAATGTCCTGCTTCAGGCAAAAATCGGACTGGTTGACGAGACCCGCCAACCTTTCCCATATGTTGTAATGCATCCGGGCAGAGAGGTCTCCGCCTGGCATCAAATCGTTGGCCTTCAATGAGGCGGCCTGAACGCCTCCCCCCGCAAGTAGGGAGAGGGTCAGGATGATGGTGACTGCCACGGAGTTGGCATTGATCTGGGCAAAGACTGCAGCTACGAAGTTCTCCGGTGTCGGCTCCCTCTCCCCGCGTTGGAGGGCGTCCTGGGCCTCATTGCAAAGAGCCTTGATCATCCCCCAGGTGACCTTCGGCGCTGCCATCTGTGGCCACTTCTTCCGACGAGTCCTCTCGGTCAGAGTGAGGTCCTCCATCTCCGGGATCGGACTCGGGTCGGTCTGGGTCCACGCCATGTGGTTCCAAGTGAGGCTTGACACACCGAGCTGGAATCCAAACGACACCTGTAGGAGACATAACTGCAGCATACCCACTTCCCCAGGTTACGAGTGGCGCCGGGCCCCTCCATGAAGGGTCCGCTGGCACCCGGTATCGGACCATCGGTCGCGGGAGAGCTTCCGAACGGCGGAAGTGCTTCTCCTGTGACGTGCAATCCGAAAAAACATTAAGGTGATTGTATGTGAACAATACCTTATTCAGAGAATGCTGTGCCTGACCCTGTGACTTGGGGAGGGCTGGTGGCTCCCCCCTTTCTGTTTGTTTGTCAATTTAGGACTTGAGCGTCCGATTGACTCGTTCCACAATCGCTTGCCCCTGCGGATTGTAAGGAACGCCAAAAGTATGCTTAATGTCCCAGGTGGCCATGAAAGCGGCCAGCTGCCTGGAGCTGTAGGACGGGGCATTATCGGTTTTCACGTGCCGCGGCTTGCCCATGGCCGCGATGCAGGAAAGGAGGTGCTGCTCCACGTGGGAAGCAGTCTCCCCTTTCTGCGCCGTCGCCCACACGAATTGTGAAAAGGTATCAATACAAACGTGCATGTACTGCCATCTGCCAAACTGCGGAACGTGCCACACCTGGTTGGCCTCTGTCCCTCGTGGGTTGACCCCCCACGAGGGCCCCCCCCGGTGCCCCTGCACAATGCTGGCAAGAGCGAACTATGCCTTGGGCTTGAGAAAGTGGCAGATTGAACTGTCTGGCGAGCGCTTTGGCATTTTGGTGAAAGAATGCATGACTCTGAATTGGAGTAGTGAACACACCCAACACTGAACGTTGCTGAATTTCCTTTGCCGCCGCATCCGCTCTGCTATTGCCCGCGGAAATCGGACCCGGTAGGTCTTGGTGACTTCGGATGTGGGCAATATAGAGCGGCTCCGTGCGGTTTCGCAAATGAAATTGAGCAGTGAGGAACAGACTAAGCAAATTCTTGTCTATCGCGGGAGTAATGTATGCTCCCGGTAAACTGTGAAGCAAATTCCTGACATACTGGCTGTCAGTAATGATGTTCAGGCGCTCTTTGGCGAAGGTGCGCAAGGCAAGGTTCACCGCTGCCAACTCTGCCCACTGCACGGACTTCTGTGGAAGAGTTAGCAGCGTGCGCCAAGCCTGGCCCTCCTGCCAAGTCAAGACACCATATGTGCGACCCCCATCCGTAAAAACTGTCCGGGCCCCCTGAAGCGGGACCAGCGAGAGCAATTCGAACAAGCTGATTGTCTGCGTTTGAAGCGAGACAAGTCTGGGGTCTTTTGGCAAATGGTATGCCAAGCATCCGGTGAATCCCTCCAAAGCAATTGGAAGCGAGTCACCGAGCTGCATCAACTGCTGAATTTGTTCTTTGGTGAACGGGAGCACGATCTTTGCTAAGTCGTGCCCTGAGATGTCCCTAGCTCTCAGCCTTCCACGGTAGACCACCGCGGAGACCAATTCTTGGGGAGGAACGATGTTTAGGGAAGAGGTGTTCGGCAAGTACACCCATTCCACGATACTCGCCCCTTTCTTGGAATCCACTTCTAGGGCTCCGGTGAACATGGATCCTGCCCGAACGATGTACAAGTTCAGGATCGGAGTATATGGCCCCTGAGCAATCCTGTCCACCCACCTTTGGCTGAGAATTTGGTTGACTTTCTCGAGAGCCAAGCGCGCTTCTCGAGAAATGTGTATCCGGTCTGCCGGCTGCTTACATAATGTGAGCAGCGAGAAGAGAGGTTTCAAAAGATCCGTATCCAATCGGAAATACGGTCTGGCAGAATTAATGTTCCCTAAAACCTGCTGCAATTCTACCAAGGTGACTGAGTCTTTCAAGTTGATTTGGGGCAAAACTGGTGCTGCGAAAGAGCGGAGAAGCCGATGACCCAAGTATGAGAAGGGCTCGGTTCTCTGCACTTTCTCCGGGGCAATGAGTAACCCTTTCTCCCCCAGGCTGGCCTGGAGGTCTGAAAACATTTCGCTGCCGAGTTGCGGCACCGCGACCAAGATATCATCCATGAAATGACAAACTAAAGCTTTGGGGTGAAGGTTTCGAAACTTTGCCAGTGCGTTGTGAACATAAATTTGGCACAGGGTGGGCAAATTGAGCATGCCCTGTGGCAAAAATTTCCACGCGTAACGCTGCGTGGGCTCACTGTGGTTCCCTGTCCCTAGGGTCTAAGGGAATCGTGTAAAAGCAATCCTTGAGATCTACAACTAGGATCTCCCAACCCTCGGGAATCATATTAGGATTTGGGATGCCGCATTGAAGCGGACCCATTGGCTGTATGCACTTATTGATCTCTCTGAGATCGTGGAGGAGTCGCCACTTCCCCGACTTCTTTTTGATGACAAAAACGGGCAAATTCCAAGGACTAGTGGACTGCTCTATATGTCCTGCGTCTAGCTGTTCCTTAACCAGCTGCTTAAGGGCAACTAATTTCTCTCCCACTACCGGCCATTGTTCCACCCAGACCGGCGTGTTGGTGAGCCATTTAAGTGGCAACGCCATTACCCGAAGGTAAGGGTGGCACCGTACTGCTGCAAAATGTCTCGCCCCCAAAGGTTGATGTGCACGTCAAGAATGTGCGGCCGAATTACCGCTGTGCCGTCAGCCTTTGGGATTGTGACTTCCACCCACTCCCGGCTCCTAAACGCTTCCTGAATGCCACCTACCCCCCACACATCGGAGACCGGCTCAATGGCCCACTCCCGTGGCCACTGGCTTCTGCTTATCACGCTCACATCAGCTCCGGTATCTAACAACCCTGAAAATGATCTTTTATTCAGAAATACCTCAATAACTGGGCGCTGTTTCCACTCAATGTTGGTCTCCACTGTCACTAAGACCTGGTATCCTTGTACTGCCTCACTGGCGCTCGAGCGGTCTGCTGACCCGGACTCTGAGCTGTCCCTGAGCCTTCCCTGGCTATCTGCTGGTGAGTGACAAGGAACCATAATCAGTTGCGCTAATGTGTCTCCTTTGTGAATGGTTTGGGGTAAGTGCGTCCAAAGTTGAACTTGGAGAATGCCTGAAAAATTGGAGTCAACGACTCCTGGAATTACAAGAATTCCGCGTGCTCCTGCTACACTGCGGGGCAAAACTAAACCTATAAAGCCCTTGGGCAGTGGACCCATGTACTGGGAGTCCACCAGATAGACCGTGCCTGGCAGGTCGCATGTAACGTCTGCCTGACAAGTCAATTCTAGCCCTGTACTACCCTTGGGGCTGGCCTGTGCCCTCGCAATGCCTGGAATGTGATCGGAATCTAGTCTAGCTCTGGCGAGCTCTGAATGAGGGAAGCCTCTGTTTGGACCGGGGCCAGAGACATGCCCGCGTTCCGGTTTCCCGAATTCGGGCAGTGCCTGGCCCAATGGTAGCCTTTCTTGCACTTCGGACATGGGGTGTTTGGAGCCTTGGGACGGCCGGAATTTTGTCCGTCTCCCTTGGATTGGCACTCCCTAGCGAAGTGACCGACCTTGCCACAAGTGTGACACGCTCCTTGGGTCCTGTTCTTGGGTTTCCTACCCCCTTGCACCGCTGCCGCTAGCAAACCCATTTTATAGGATTCTGTGCCAACGTCGGCGCAAGCTCTAATCATGTCCGTGAGAGTCAAGTCGGGACGATTACCCAGTGACTGCAAGATTTTACGGCAGTCTAAATTGGCGTTATCTTTGGCCAACTTCATCATGAGCTTTGTTGGGCTTGCTCATTATCGATCTGCCTACTGATCGCTTCCTCCAAGCGATTGATGAAGTCCATGTAGGGCTCCTGGGCTCCCTGCTTAATTGCGGTGTAATTTTTAGCCGCCTTGCCAGTCGCTGGAACCTTGAAGAAAGCCCTAAAGGCAGCCTCGGCTGACATCTGAAGAGTGGCGAGTGGCAAGTTGATCTGGGCATCAATGGATTCGAAGGCACCTGAACCATATAGCTGGTCAGGAAGTACTGCGCCTCCCATCCTGGCAGCCCTTGTCTGAGCCTCGAGGCGAAACTCGCTGTCCCATATCAAGTACTGGCTAGGGTTGAGCATCATCCGCATGACGGCTTTCCAGTCATGTGGAATGAACATGGTGTTCTCGCACACTTGCTGAAGCGTGCCCCTAGTGAACCAACTCTGGAGTCCTGTCTCTGAAATGGCCTTCCGTATAGCCATGAGAAGCTTATACGGGACTGGTGAATGAACTATCTGTTGGGCCCCTGTGAGGGCGTCCATTTCCATGCGAATTGGACAAATCTGACTAAGCTCAGCTAGTTCTTCTGCTGGCAATTCCCCCGTCCTAATCTCCTCTTCAATTGTGCGCTGAAGGGGACTCTTGGTAACTCGGGAACCTGGAGCTGTCAGAGAAGCGCCTGCGCTCCTCATTCCATGCATTCCGTCGGTGACTTCTGCAGCTGTCACTGAGGGAAAGCTCCCTACGCTACTCTGCCTAAACTGCAATGACGGATAGAGCGCCGTGGGCGCCGATGGTTCGGCTGGCGCTGGGGGTTCTTTGGCCTCTACCCGGACTGGCTCTATCTCCGCTAAGAGCTTCCTACATTTACTCCATGTGCGAATTATGCCCTCTGGAGCTTTCGGGGGTTGCTGAATGCAGTCTCCTATCTTATCCCAAAGCTGAAGGGTTAACGTACCTACTTCTGGGTAAAGCAGGCAGTGTTCCCTTAGGTACACCAAAAGTCTCGCTAGCTCCCTGCTGTGAAAACGTAACTGAAATACCCTGGTCAGGATTTTGAACTCTTCCTCACGAGTTCTTTGGCTAGCGGACGGACCTTGTCGCTGAGGACAAGTCCCCATATTACCTGCGTGGTCCTCCGAAGTTTCCTCCTCGGGACGAGTCGATGCGTCTTCGGGCAAGGTAATAGGTTTTGGAGACGATTCTCTGGGTAGAGCTCGGAGCGTGGACTGCTGCCACGGGCCCTCGGTGGCCTCTGCGCTGTCAGGGGTTCACAGCTGACCCTGAGCGGAACGCGTTTCCGTGCTGCAAGCCGCCGCGAAAGTCGGAGCAAGCTGTAGGATGCCTCTCTGTGATGCCTCGCCGCTGGACCGTCTTCCCGACCGGCTGGCTTACCGGCCGGGCTGCCGCGCTGTCCTCCGGGACAATCGGACACGGTTCTGGCATAGAACCGGACCGTGTGATCGCTTACTCTCGAGTAGATCACGTCTCGGGGATCGCTTACTCACGAGTAGATCATGTCGGGATCACCAGGTGTAGGAATCGGGGCCGCTAGGATGGCCGTTAGGTCCCGGAGGAGACGGATCAAGAAACGATACGAGGCAATATGGAGCGAGATCAGATCAGTCGTTTATTGAGGAAAAGACATCATCATTTATAGATCAGAAGGCAAGGCAGGAAAAACCGTCATCTGACCGAAAATCACATCACTCATCTACTCGGGTTAATGGGAAATCTCTCTTGGGGAAGTTAATTAACGTGGGCAAACACTGACAGGGGAAAACCATTGTCTGGGGCTTAAACCAGGGTAAATATGGCCACTATTTGCACCAGGGATTACACTAAACTCGGAGATGAGTGATTGCCTAATATGTAACAGAAGTTAGCGATCTGCTTACTCGGCAGAGCCGTCGGTCAGGTCAGAAGTGGGTGAATCAAACCCTATCATTAATCCACCCCCCTTAATTTCTGTGCCCGCAGAGCCCACGGGCCAGGAGTTTTCTCGACTGAAGTGGCCTCTGCAAGGGCCGTTCCATGCCAATAGGGCATGGGGAATCCTCAGGCGACCTTTATCTTATTTGAAGATAAACACTGGACTCTTTTGCAAGTTGGTTGTGTAAACATAAAAGCACTGAAAAAATTGCATTTTAAAATTGATTTTAAAACAATAAAACTACAAACATACTAATCATACAACTAACAACAATAACAATAACAATTATAATAAAAACAACTTAAGAAGAAAAAGGAAATAAATTAAGATTTAAATTAGCTAATAAATGCACCCATCACCCATGGGATTTTACATATCTTCAACCCATTATCATGATATAACATTGTTTTTTGTATATTTTCCTCCTATTTTCAAAAAGCTACATACAGTATTCTTGTCCTAATGGGGAAATTAGGGGAACACTCTATTTTTGATGCAGTTCTGGTCTGAATAAGTGCTGTTCCCCCACCACACCTGAATACACATGACTTACATCCTGCCCTTCCTTATAGGAGTTTGAGACAGCTAAGAACCTTTATAAAAGTAAACAGCTAAAATCACAAATTGCAACTTGCTAAGAAGCCCATTCTGCTAGTGGGCTCTAGTTTCTAGAAGGCACATGCTTCGCGGCCACACAAAAGCTACCACTTGGCTCAGTAGCCAACGCACGGCTAAGCACTTCGAATCTTGCCATGACATTTACTCACGCTGGTCGCTTGCTGAGCTGTTCCAGGGTCATGAATGTAAGAGACCGAAAACGACACCTGTAAAGAAGTAACACAAGGAAAAGAGATCATGGGAGAAAATAGGTATGTAGCCAAAGAAAAGTGATTCTGAACTTTCAGTGAACAAAGAGTAATATGTCCCCCTCCTCTTTGTACATGCCAGGAAGTAAAGGAACAGAGTTGTTATGCAAAAGAACTTGCTGCAAGATAAGCAAGCCTGGTCTGACTAGTTCTGGTCTATTGTGAATTTTGTTTATTGTATATTTTGTATATTAGGTAGTCTGGCTGGACATCCCGCTATGGTAATGGAGGAGACCGTACAGCCAGCGACTCAATGCCGAGTGTTGGGTGGTAGTAAATAGCCTGACTCCCTAAAGGGGCCAATGGCTACTGGTGGATGAGCCCCTTTAGGTGGGGTGATGGTCCCTATGAGGAGGAAATGCCACTGGAAACCATCATATTGGGCCAAACGGCAAAATAAGCAGAGTAGGAACTCTGATTCCCAACAGTCGTAGAGGCAGAAAAGGCCATGCCAGATGGACTGGCTGTGGCAGTCCATTGCAGTCCCGGTGTTAAATCCTGCATGTCTCATGTCATATGTGTCACATGAGATGGCTCCGTAATCATAGTGTGTGGGTCACTTTATGGCAAACTGGGATCCACCTTCATCGAATTCACACCAATGGCATTTTCCTGCTTCAGAAAAAATTCATTCTCGGATACGAGTTGCAGCCGATGATATTGGGATGTCTGTCTCAGACTTCTTTATAAAAAGGCTTTTGTCTCTTTGCTGCAATGTGGAGAATCCCTATCAGTCCTTTTGGTACCCACAGCCACACAAGCTGCGATGCGCCCCCTTTTCAGCAACAGGTATGTCAGCTGAAAGACCACAGACAAAACCTAAGCTTTGCATAAATCTAAGATTGCAAATATATCACCAGAATGCTTCACTCATACAGCCAAATCCCACTGACTACCTGTGGTAACTGTCTACTCGTAGAGCTATTACATGCCACAAAAAGTGACAGGATACTAGCCAAAGGGTTTCTTCTAGTCTCATTTAGGCAACTGTAATGTGCTTTCTGGGATGTTGCCTTTCTTAAGTGCTTGGAAACTTGTTCCCAAGTGCTTAGTTCTCCCCTGCTCAAAAGCCAGTTGTGTCTGACTCTAGGGGTCAGTGATCATCTTTGTTTACAGCCAAAGAGCCAGTACTTTCTATGTCTGCAGACATTTCCATAATCATGTGGCAGGCATGACTTGACACTGTTACCTTTCCCGCCGACAAGGTACCTATTTATCTACTTGCAATTTCTTGCTTTCAAATTGCTAGGTTGGCAGGAGCTGGGGCAGACAACGGGTGGTCACTCCATAGAGGAGGACAAACATGGACAATACAGAGTAAGACGCTTTTATATGGACTCTAAACCAGCCCTTTATGGGTCTGCCACATGCCTGACAGATATCTAAATTGTGCTCGCCTGGAGCAAGGCTTAGCTGGTGGGCCTTATGGCCTGAGATCAGCCAGAGATCAGGCCTACTCCACTGTATGAAATGGAAGCTTCCCTTGATGGTTTCTGGCAGGTACAAGCAAAACACAACAACAAATGTGTTGTTTGCTTGGACTGCCTGCACATCTTACCCTGCAACACTGCACAACCACCCTAGGGTCATATTCTTCTTCTCCTTCCCACATATCAGAGGTCACTGGAAGGCTATTGTAGAGGTCTAAAAAGTCCAGGGGGACTGCAGTGGCTCAAGTGGTTAAGACATTGAACTTGCTGACTGGAAGGTCAGAGTTCGATTCCCGGATAGTGCATGAAGGAGTGAGCTCCTGTCTCTGCCCTAGCTCCTGCCAACCTACCAGTTTGAAAGCAAGAAATTGCAAGGACACAAATAGGGACCACTCCAGTGGGAAGGTAAACAGTGTTCTGTGTTGAGGCATGCCTGCCACGTTCACGGAAACGTCTGCGGATGCAGATGGCGCTGGCTCTTTGGCTATAAACAGAGATGAGCACTGAACCCTAGAGTCAGATACGACTGGCTTTCGAGCGAGGATGACCTTTACTAAAAAGTCCAAGGTTGGTGCCACAGCCTTCAAATAAGCACAGCGCCCCTTTTCATTTGGGGGGGGCTGGATTTTAATTTTATTTATTTTACTCATTTATTTTTGCAGCAATGGGGAAGAGTCAAGAATGGCAGTGGGAATCCTGGGGTGTTTTTTTGTCAACACCAGGGCGGGAGGGTGTTGCAGGGCATTGTCTGGATGCTCAGGCAGGTGAAACAAGAAACCCTCCACATTCAACCTTGACAATAAACCCAGTCGCACAAACCTAGACCTACTTGACACTTGCAGAAGCAACAGCTGCCAGAGGCCTGAAAGAAGGAGAGAACATTTTCAGCTGCTGTTGGGCGCATGCATTTCTCTTCCACCAGCTGCTAGGGGTGGGAGGGAAGCAAAGCCTTTTACACCACACACAAAAACGCACACTTGCCTGGGTGACTCCAGGGCTGCTCCGTGTTGCATATTTCACTGTCAATAGAAAAGGAGGGACTTCCTTGGGAATATTGGTTGGCAGGTTTATGCTGCATGAAAGCCGGAAAAAAAGAAGCAGGGAGGGATATTAGATGAGCTGGAGGAAAAAGCAGCCAATTAAGGAGACATGTAATTAAGCTTAAGTCATCTACATGGGGGGAAATGAGCTGCAAGAGACAAGTGTTAATTGGGAAGTAAGAAACCAAGGGGATTTTAACGGCTCAGAATGATGATAGGTCCAATACCGGTGTCTTGAGATGGAAATGTGGTGTCACATCAATTAGGTAAAGGTAAAAGTCGCCCTTGCTCGAAAGCCAGTCATATCCAACTCTAAGGTTCAGTGCTCATCTCTCTTTATAGCCAAAGAGCCAGTGCTGTCTGTGTCTGCAGACATTTCCATGGACATGTGGCAGGCATGCCTCCTAACACCGGAGTACACAGAATGCTGTTTACCTTCCCACCAATGTGGTACCTATTTATCGACTTGCAATTTCTTGCTTTCGAACTGCTAGGTTGGCACGAGCTGGGGCAGAGACGGGAGCTCAATCCGTCATGCAGCACTCAGGAATTGAACTCCGACCTTCCAGTCGTTGAGTTCAGCATCTTAATCACTTGATGTATAGTTAGTTTTTTGGGGGGTGGGGTGTGTGTGTGTGTGTAAAATTATGAATCAAGCCTCTCGGGAAAGCCACAGTATAGTTGTGGCCACAGAAAACAGAGAGAAGGGACTTAGATCTCTTTCAAACACAGAAACCCACAATTGCTTGTCTCCCTGACATGGTGTTTTGCAATAACTGAGGAAGCTCTCATTGGCATTTCTGGGTGATTTCTTTTCAATGCAAACAGCAGCATAGCTTTCATTACAGAAAAGGCAGAACTAAACTCCTTTCAACCTGGCCATCCTGATAATTTTTATTTTCCCCTTCCTTCATTTCTGTCTGCATCTTATAAAATGTGCATGTGCAATGCAAAGATAGAGTTTATGTCATATTGAGTTTGGCTTGCACTTTGTCAAGGCTTTGGTTCGCCTTTGCTTTCTGTCAGAGATTTGTGTTTCTGGACTACAATTTCCAAGGAACATGGACTCTAGGGTTCAGTGCTTATCTCGCCACACTGTCAGCATCTGCAGGCATTTCCATGGATGTGTGGTAGGCATGATTAGGCACCGGAGAGCTTGGAATGCTGTTACCTTTCCTGCCAAAGTGGTGCCTATATATCTACTGTACTTGCAATTTCTAGGAATTACAACTGTGTAATAAGCACTATGTTTACCTAGCATTTATCTGTCATTGCCTGTGTACCTATCCCCTCCTTCAGCCACTAATGTCTGGGTAGTTAACAGATCAAAGGTTAAAATATAAATAGAATTAAACATGTTTCATTTCTAACACATACCCAGCACATCTGCGTATTAATGTTGTCTACTTTCTTTTTACCTTAGGATTAATTCTGCTGCAAGAGTAACCGATGCGGGGGCATTTGTCAAGTTGACTTTTCTGCCTGTGAGACCATCAACCAGAAAGAATCTTCTGAGGTACTGATTGTTGAAGGATGCTGTGCAAAACAATGGGTGAAGAAGAGAGGCATCAATTTGTTGACTTGTGTCACCCAAAGTGAGGGAATGGCACAGTATTTGACACAATTGGCAAGCATTCAACTAAATTGCTTTCAAAGTGACATAATTTGTATTTCACCGCACTCAGAGCTGGTTGAAATTTTGGAGAAATGGAAAAGTAACTGTTACTGCCAGGATCTTTGGTACTGTCTGCTTGCTACTGCAACCTAATGTGACTCATAATCTTTGAGCCCCCAGATATTGTGAACGTACATCTACACTCCTTAAGTATCAGTCATGTTGGGAGCTGAAGGCTGATCATTGGAATGGACCAAAACCTGAGGACCATGAATCTAGAAAATGGACTGCAGTTGTTAAGAGGCTGAACTTGACAACCGGAAGGTCGGCAGGTCAGCAGTTCAAGACCCAAGTGCTGCACAACAGAGTCAGCTCCCGTAGTCTGTCCCAGCTCCTGCCAACATAGCAGTTCGGAAGCAAGAAATTGCAAATGGGTGAATAGGTACTGCATTAACAGGAAAGGTAAAGTGCATGCTGGGCACTCCTGCATCTATTCATGCTTCCCTTGATGGTCGGATATGACTGGCTTTCGAGCAAGGGAGACCTTTATCCAGTGGTGGGCTTCAGCAGGTTCACACCAGTTCGCCAGAACCGGTAGCAGATATTCTGGCTGGCCCCGCTAATCCAAGTTTTGAAATAAATAACAGTACAACCTCAGATAAAGTCCAAACTCTGTTCCACAAGTATGGACTTTATCCGATTTTGGACTTTATCCAAATCAAATTGGCGATGCATTGGATAACAACCAAAAAATGGACTTTATCCGAGGTTCCTATACCAAATACCTCGGATAACATCCATTTTTTAGTGGTTTTGGACTTTATGCATCACGTGTGCATGAAAACCGCGACTTTATCTGAATTGGACGTTATCCGAATCGGACTTTATCTGAGGTACCACTATAGTCCTGATTTAGGTGCAATGCAGGGCTTTCCCCCTGGTCATGCCCACCATACCACACCCACAGAGTAGGTAGTGAAAATTTTTGAATCCCACCACTGCCTTTACCTTTACCTTTAATCTAGAAGATAATTTGTGCAGCATACACAGTACACATCTTACTACAAAAGACAACAAAACACACATTCTAACAGGTGTACAGTTGATTCCTACAACTTTCTGCCATTTACTGTAGAGAAACTCATAAAGAAATAAATTAGGAAGAAATTCAACCTAGAAAGGCTGAAGAACAAAAGGAGAAAAGAAATCAGTGAAAAGCAGTAAAAGAGAAAATACACAGAGCAAAGAGGTTTTTGTGGGCTAGACCTGCAGGAATTTATGATATTTATACCAGCAGAATGTAGCAAACTGAATAGTGACTATGCAGCTTTAAACTACAGATAATCACTCTAAAGGCTCGCATAAAGCAAATGTTTATTTCCCCCAATGAATCTATAAAGGATGCAACAAGATAAAATAAAATAAATCTAGACTTAAGATTGGCTTCTGAGTATGAGTATGTTGATCGCCATCATGCAGAAGAAAACAAATGGTCATATTAGCAAAGGAAGCCACTTGGAGAAAGCCAAGAAAGGCCAAGATACCTCATTCCTACCAGTTACCTGTCTATTGCCCCTACTCCACTTGTTGTTTATTCCTTAAATATAGCATTGATGCATTTCCATGATAATGATACTCAATGTGTTTTGGATGTTAGTCCAGGAGAGAGAAGGGGCTCACCTTGGTTATTCATCAGTATGGCTGGATTGTTGACAGGCACTGGCCACAAACGGGGTTCCCCCACCTCATTGTCAAACTGCAGGAACAGCTCATAAAAGATGGGTTCAGGAACACTTTGCAGGAGATCTGAAACTTCAAGGGTGCACTAGAACAATGGAGACAGATGATAAATCAGCCTACTTCAACCTCCAGATGTGATAGACGACCTCTTCCGTCATCCCAGGGCTGGCACAATGAATGTCCATGCCATTCCCACAACTTTTCATAAACAACGTTTTGTATTCAGGAACATCAATGCTCAATAATAACACAGCATATAGTATGTGGGCTTCCAAGTAAGAGCTTTATTTTTAAGTCACTTTGCCTTGTGAAAATTATTTATTTTGTTGCATATTATTAATATGTTGCATTGTTGTTACCAACAAATCAGAAGAACACAGATGAATACTCTTTGCCTTCTCCTAGTGGCCAATTGGGACTGCAATGGCTCAAGTGGCTAAGACGCAAGTAGATAAATAGGGACCACTTTAGTGGGAAGGCAAACAGCGTTCCGTGCACTCTGGTGTCTAGATATGACTGCCACATGACCATGGAAACGTTTGCAGAAGCAGACAGCGCTGGCTCTTCAGTTGTAAACACAGATGAGCACTGAGCCCTAGAGTTAGATATGACTGGCTTTCGAGCAAGGGTGACCTTTACTAGTGGCCAATTATGATACTCCACCTTAGAAATGGGGCTGCAGTGGCTCAAGTGGTTAAGATGCTGACTGGTAGGTGGAAGGTCAGCAGTTCAAAATCCGAAGACTGCATGACGGAATGAGCGCCCATCTCTCTCCCTGCTCCTGCCAACCTAGCAGTTTGAAAGCAAAAAAATTACAAGTAGATAAATAGGGACCCCTTTGGTGGGAAGATAAACAGCATTGCCTAGGCATGCCTGCCACATGTCCACGGAAGTGTCTGCAAACGCAGGCAGCGCAGGCTCTTTGGCTATAAACAGAGGTGAGCACTGAACCCTGGAGTTAGATACAACTGGCTTTCAAGCAAGGGTGATCGTTACCTTTACCTACCTTGGAAATATTTATAAACATACAAATGGCAAAACCAAGCAATAGTTTCCTTGCCACAGGATTAGTAAAATAAAATTCATGTCAAATGCCCCCCCCCCAAGTGCTTTAATATGCATCATTTCAAAATACCCTGGTAATACTAACACCCAAGTAATTTAGATTTAACTGTTAACCTTTAAAAACAACAATTTGTGAGGAAATGCCTTATCTATAATTACTTACTCCCACATGCTGAGGATAACATTCCATATGTAAAACCTACTGTAGCACTTACAGATAGACTGTATGGAGTTCCAAATATAAAGGCAGCATCCAACACTTTCTGGTTTTCGGGACAGAGCTAAGAACAAGAGGCCAAAAAAGAAGAACTAAGTGCCAGGAGAGGTTTTAAAAAAGACACGCATCCATTGAAGAAGTCTGCAGTTCTGCAAAAAGCTAAAGTTCCACACATAATTTGCCATTCCAGCAATATGTTTTGTTTTGTTTTGACTAAATGCATCTATCGGCAACCATTCAACCTTTGGTTTAACCTTCTACTGTACAGAGCTTTGGTTTCACAGGCAATCTTTGTAGCTTTGAAGACTAGCTGCTATGTGGCAAAACAGAAGATATCTATGTAGATCAGTGGATCCCAATGTGGGGGCCGCGCACCACAGGGAGACTTCTATTCCCAGAAACCTAAATCAGTACATTGGCTGATCAGTGCTTTGGGGAACTGACTTGGGCTTCTGAGAATTGAAGTCCAAAAAACCAACAGTTCCTAGGTCTTTGGTTAGGTATTGAAATTTTAATTATATACTAGTCTTTGCCTGAGATGATGATGAAGTTGGATTTATCCCACTGGAATCCTTGCAAAAATAATATTGGTAATGCATAAAGGATGGGAGGAAATCAACTTACTTGCAAAGTTCTTCCTCTCACGTTTTCCCATCCCAAGAACTTTCCATGTGCATTGTACTTTATAACTTTAAAATCCATCTGCAGAGAAAGCACAGTTCTGATAGAGCAAGCTTTTGTTCTCAAGTCAGTGTTACTCTTCTTAACAAGGTGGCTAAGACGCTGGCTGGGAGGCAGAAGGTCAGCAGTTCGATTCCCGAGTACTGAAGGACGGAATGAGCTCCCGTCTTTGTCCCAGCTCCTGCCAACCTAGCAGTTTGAAAGCAAGAAACTGCAAGTAGATAAATAGGGGCCACTTCGGTGGGAAGGTAACAGCGTTCTGGTGTCGAGTCATGTTTGCCACATGACCACGGAAATGTCTGCAGAAGCAGACAGTGCTGGCTCTTTGGCTTTGAAACAGAGATGAGCACTGAACCCTAGAGTCAGATACAACTGGCTTTCGAGCAAGGGAAACCTTTACTATAAACTTTGATCAGTGGTCCAGTCAGTTTACTAAACAGGGCAGCACCAGAGATAATGTCATCACCTCTTGCAATCCCTGGGTACCATTTCAAAGGTGGCAGCTAAAAACATGTTTGAAACTGGACTATCCCCAAATAATTGTGTGTGAATTTGATTTTGCTCCATAAGGAACAAACAGATAAGAATAGTTTTGATGCCAATGTTCAGCCAAGAGAAGCTGTTTTAGAAGACATAACTGATAATTTTTAATGTATATTGTCCTTTTAATATGTTGTATACCGCTCAGAGTCGCATGTGATGGGGCGGTAAAACAAATTTGAAATATAAATAAATAAAAAATCTCCTCATTTTTCTTTCCTCATCTCACCCTGTCTCTGTCTATTTGCCTGTATGCATACAAGTAGACACGTGTGTGTGTCAAAGATGCTCTAACTTACCTTTGAACTCTTCCGAAAAGAAACTGTAGGGAAAGGTCTTCCAGCACCATCGTACCATAGCTTTGGAAGTTCTTGGCTTCTATAACAAAAACAGTAACAAGTGGAGACTGAGTTTTACTTCTGAGTAGACATTTAAGACATGTCTGGCTGGACATCCCACTATGGTAGTGGAGTAGACTGTACAGCCAGCGACTCAACGCCGAGTGTTGGAAAGCAGTAAATAACCTGACTCCCTAAAGGGACCAACGGCTACATGTAGATGAGCCCATTGGTGGGGTGATGCCCCCCAGCCAATGGAGGAAATGTCACTGGAAACCATCATATTATGCCCAATGGCAAAATGGGTGGAGGAGGAACTCTGATTCTCAACTGTCATGGAGGCAGAAGAGGCCATGCCAGATGGACTGGCTGTGAAGGCACACCTTGATAATATCCTCAAGGCTGTGGCAGTCCATTGCAGTCCCGGTGTTAAATCCTGCATGTCTCATTTCATGTGTGAAAGCTGGGATCCACCTTAAACAAATTCACGCCAATGACATTTTCCTTGCTTCAGGGGAAAATGCATTCTAGGCTACAAGTTGCAGCTGCCATTTAAGATTGAACTGCAAAGAATGGAGATATTTAAAACAACTTATTCTGCAAAGTTCAACAACATGGTAAGCCATTTTAAACAGATATTATAAGTTCACCCTTTAATTGCACATGTGGTACCGATGAGGCCTTCAGTTTGGCCAACGACAAAGCAAAGAAAGTGGCTTCACTTTGCCAGTCCAAAGTTTGATCTGGACGCGAAAGAAGAAGACATGTGGTCTGATTCTCCAGCTTTCAACACCAGGGCTCATAATGTTACCTGTTACAAAACCAGGATATACTTTCACCCCAGAGTTATCAATGGCTACAGTTCTGGGGGTAGACACATGTGAACACTCACTTGGTCTTTGTGTAGAGATCGTACGCTCTGTTTTGCAATGTGAACGCATCCAAAACGACCATGTTAATGAGAATCTGGCATGCGGATGCATTGCAGGTGTTCTAGAAGGAAAGAGCAGGTCCAAGTCAACAATATGGCAAATTCTGAAGTCATCAATCTTGAACAATTATGGTGGCCTCAGCTATCCTTGACTTCGGCTATTTGGGAAAACCTGTTCTGGCTGTGGTCCAGCCCAACATTTTTACTCTGGAAAAAAGAGGCATGATAATACATTCTAGGAACATTGTCATTGGATTGTTTATCTGGATGTTGGGACTGTTGAGTAGACTGCTGGTTCTCTCTCTCTCTCTCTCTCTCTCTCTCTCACACACACACACACACACACACACACACACACACACACACACACACACACACACACACACACACACACACACACACACGGAGGGAGGGAGGGAGGGAGGGAAGAGTCAGAGAGATTTCATGTTTTATTCTGTACTCTTCTATATCACCCTTTCAGGTTCTTGCTCTCTGCTTTTGTACAGAACTACTGCAGGTCTATATATAATCTGACCTGGTACAGAACAGTTTTATATATTCTGTGCATTGAGTGCAAAAGAGAGAAGAATGCCAAGCTCCAATCCCATTAGGAAACTCACAGGAGGGAAAAACTGAATTGTTTGAAGTCCAGTTTGGAGTCTAACGGTCAAACGATCAATATGTTCATTCCTGTTTAGACATGAGGCTCCTTCAAAGGGAGAAAGGCATCTGTTTGTCATAGCACGTATTTTTCTTCACCTCTGGACTGCATATTTATTGTGCTTTGTTTTGTGATTTGTTGTTAGGAGGTAATCATGGGGATATTGTGCAAGAGTGACTTTTTGGGACATGTATCTTTGTGGAAATTGCATTTCTGGAAGGAAGAGTTTGTTAATCAAAAGGGCTATGCATTAGGGCAGTGATGGTGAACCTTCTAGAGACCAAGTGCCCAAACTGCAACCCAAAGCCCACTTTTTAATCGCAAAGTGCCAACACAGCAACAGGGGAGGAAAGAAGCGCTCCCATTGGGCTGCTGGGCAGAGGGGCGGTACAAACTCTGTGCTGGGGTGACTGTATGGGTGCCCGCAGAGAGGGCTCCGAGTGCCACCTCTGGCACGTGTGCCATAGGTTCACCACCACTGTCCTAGTTTTATCCCAAGGCTCACAAAACACAAAAGCCACACAGTGTCATGGTTGACAATGCAAGAAGGAGAGAGGAGAGCAAGATGTTACTTACATTGCAATCCAGAAAAGCGGTATCAAGGAATAGGGACTCCCACAGTGAGCTTGGTGCCATGTTACTCTGTCAGAGAGGAGGTGGGAGAGAAAGAATGCATAATTTCATCTCTAAAGAAAGGCCCACCTTGCATAAGAGAAAAGAAATTAATGCTGGCATGTATTCTTACACAGCTAGGACAGGTGGGAGGATGCGGTGGCTCCTTTGTCTCATTCAATCCAGGGACACAAACACAGCTCAAGCCTGTAAAGAGGAGCACGGTGTTTCATGGTGGTAAATCAAACAGCAGAGAAGCCACTTTTCTGCTATATAATTAGACCCAAAACATTGCCCAGTCCAAATTTTGCTTTACCCTTAAAAGTTTATTAAGCTGGGCTTAACAGCCAGAAGTGCGTCACGTTAACAGTTCGAGACTGAGTGCAGCATGACAGAGTGAGCACCTGGCATCTGTCCCAGCTCCTGCCAACCTAGCAGTTTGAAAGCAAGAAATTGCAAGTAGATAAAACAGGTACTGCTTCAGCGGGAAAGGTAACAGCGCTTTGTGCACTCCATCATCTTGTCATGCCTGCCAGAGGACCATGGAAATGTCTGCAGGCTCTTTGGCTGTAAACAGAGATGAACACCGAACCCTAGAGTCAGACACGACTGGCTTTTGCTAAAGGTTTATTGTAAATTAAACAACTATCTAAGTTATTTGATAAAGGTTTATTGTAAATTAAACAACTATCTAAGTTATCTGAATGTAAAATACCCTAAATGTTGTTCTGGATCTTATTCTACACAGGCTGACGCCCGAAGATATTCTCTTCCTAGGCTAGCCTCTTTGTCTTCCTTTTAAAAAGGAAAGCAACAAAAACAGCCCAGAAACATTATTTGCAGGGAGTACAGATCCAGGCAGCTCATCAGTTCGAGACCCGAGTGCTGAGCAACAGAGTGAGCATCATCTGTCCCAGCTCCTGCCAATCTAGCAGTTCAAAAGCAAGAAATTGCAAGTAGATAAACAGGTAACGCTTTGGCAGGAAAGGTAACAGCATTCCGTGTGCTCCAGTGTCTAGTCATGACTGCCAGATGACCACAGAGATGTCTGTAGACTCAGACAGCGCTGGCTCTTTGGCTGTAAATGGAGTCAGACAACTCCTTAAATATCTCATTAACCTTGAAAGTTCTGACTTGATGGCACAACGGCTATCTCTTTGCCACTCACCATCAGAGCTCTTCGTCAGCTTTTCCCCACACGGTGAACATTGTGCAGACTCTATGATGAAGAATTCATTGGCTCCGCACTTCTCAGGGAGGACGGATGAGCCAGGAACGACCCCTGTGCTTTGAGCAAGGGAACAAGGAGGATAAAGCAAGCAGAGGCAAAAGCAGAACAACCACAGCATGCTTGCTAAAACTCTTTGCTCCCTGTTTTCCTTTGTGGGACAAAACGGCTGCGATAACTCAGCTGAGCAAGGATGCTGTGTTTACATGTTTACACAAGAGCAGCCATGGGAACCAAACACAAGTGTAACGTCTGCTATACTAAATGCAACTGCCTGCAAACAGCTTCCTAGGGCTGGACCCAGTGGCAAGAGGAAAGATGTTGTTGTTCAGTCGCACAGTTGATTCCGACCCTTTGCAACCCCATGGACCATTGTCCTCCAGGCACCTCTGTCCTCCACCATCCTCCTCAGCCCACCCAGCTCTGTGACAATTGCATCTACAATACCATCTAGCTATCTCATCTTTGGACGCCCCCTTCTTCTTTTGCCCTCCACCTTTCCCAGCATCAAAGCTTTCTCAAGTGAAGCCTCTCTTCTCATTTGATGTCCAAAGTACTTTAACTTCATCTTCACTATTTGACCTTCTAAGGAGCAGTCAGGGTTGATTCCTTCTAAGATCGAACTATTTGTTCTCCTCGCTGTCCAGGGGACTCTCAAAACTCTCCTCCAACACCACATTTCAAAGGCGTCTCTTCTTCTGCGTTCAGCTTTCCTAATGGTCCAGCTCTCGCAACCATACATTACAACCAGGAATACCATTGCTTTGACTATGTGAATTTTTGTTTTCAAGGTGATGTCTCTACTTTTCACTATGTTCCCCAGGTTTCTCATAGCTTGCCTCCCAAGAATCAGTCGCCTTTTTATTTCATGGCTGCAATCCCCATCTACAGTGATATTTGATCCTAAGAAAGTAAAATATGTCACTGCTTCTACTTCTTCCCCATCTATTTTCCAGGGACTGATGGGGCCTGTTGCCATTATCTTGGTTTTCTTGATATTGAGTCTCAAGCCAGCTTTTGCACTTTCTTCCTTCAACCCAATCAAGAGGTTCTTTAGGTCTTCCTCACTTTCTGCCATTAGGGTGGTATCATCTGCATATCTCAAATTGTTGATGTTTCTCCCAGTAATTTTGGTCCTATATCTTATGATATTTTGCTACATCCAAATTTTAGCCATTCATCTACTAATAATACCCCACTCCAAATGTATAGTACCCAAAGCCATTGAAGCTATTGCGGTACATAAGGAAGAAATAGAGCTTGCAAAATTACTTTTGGGAGGCTGTAATTCCTTGGTAAAACTGTGGTGGCGTAGTGGTTCAGATGCTGAATTTGATGATCAGAAGGTCAGCAGTTTGAGACCAGAGTGCTGCATGACAAAGTGAGATCATCTGTCCCAGCTCCTGCCAACCTAGCAGTTCAAAAAGAAGAAATTACAAGCAGAGAAATAGGTACCACTTCGGTAGGAAAGGTAAGAGCATTCTGTGAAATATGACATTTAGTTGTGCTTGCCAGTCCACTCACAGCCTCCACGAAGTTACTTTCCTAGCCATTGATGGGTGAGAAGGTACTTTACATCATCATCTCATGGCAGGATGGACTTCACTGAGAGCATTGTTCTGGACGAGGCTATAGTACAGTGGTACTCAACCTTTTCACGCCCCGGGCCAGACAGCTGAGCGGGCTGGACTGGTGGTTCCCCCCTCTGTAAATACTGTCGTAAAACGTGCCTGCGGCAATCGGAAACACATTTACATCAGCTGTGGATGCGTTTTATGGAAGCATTTACGCATTTACGACATCTGCGGGTGCATTTACGGCTGTCGTAAACGCTTCCACTTTCACTTCCGGTGGCGGCGGTGACATGGGCCACATGAAATGGTACCACGGGACAGGTCCGGCCTGCAGGTCATAGGTTGTGAACCCCTGCTATAGTAGGTCTAGCCACAGAACTCTATCACACAACTACAGTACAGTACACTCAAGTCCATAGTCATTGCCATTGTCATCACCAACTTCTTCTTCTTCTTCACTCTCCTGTTTGAGATTTTGGACTGCCAGCATGTCAGGACAGGATCCTTTCTTCTGCAGTGTCATTCTGCGATGTGTCAGTTATACAGTACTTGCATTGGTGAAGCTATAGCATTGCTCATGTTCTATAAGTAGCAAATAAGTAGCATTGCTCATGTTTCACAGAAAGAGCCTCCTTGAAGATTGTGGTGTTTTTGAACCACAGTCGGGCGAACCCTGGCAACGGCAACCTTGTGTTGCCCGCTAATTTTTCTCAAACTGGGTCAGGTGAAAGGAACTGCAGAATGAACTCACCAAAAGGTGCCTTCATTTTGACAGTTTCACATCTGACCTAGGCACGGGAGAGGAAGAATCTCCTACTTTTTCTTGGTGAAGTGATCCTCAAAAATGGAGAGACAAGGCCTGCTGGAATAATTATAAGAAAAGCATGCAACATGATCTATCAGGCCATCAAAGGGTTTATTTGCATGCACTGAAGGGAGGTCAGCTTGGATTAGAGACTGCTACTTCAGTCAAGCATGATTTGAAATGCTATACAATATTGCCGTCTTGTGGCAATGTGAATTAAGACACATGCCAAAACAAGGGATGAGGGACACTGCAAAGAATCTGTGTTAGTCTGTGCAAGCATGTCAGAGAGCAAACACCTACCTCCCCCTCACCATAAAGCTCAATCCCATAAAGCTCAATCAACCCATTAAGAGATAAATAATGTCAGAATGTTTATTTTGCAAAACCTACTCCTCAAACTGATTTCCATCAGCGATTCACCTGACAAACTGATTGCATTTTATTACTGGCTGTAAATAACTCATTGGTTTGCATGTTAGTCTTCTGGACCAGCCAACTTCACCCAGCCATTCTGGGTCTCTATATTTATAAATGTATATCATGATATCCACTCTTATGTCTGATGAAGTGGACTAGATCCATGAAAACTAACATTAAAATACAGGAATTAGTTTCTAAGGTGCCACGACTTTTTTTTGTCTTTGTTTTGTTTGCTCTCTGATATACAAAGAATCTTGTGGCTCTTTAAAGACTAGAGAGATTTATGAGATTTATAGGGGTGAAATTGTTCCTAATAAACAAACAAAGACAGAAATAAAGTACAATACCAGCATTCATGACCTAAAAATACCCAGGCCAGGGGGCGGGGGATTGTGATTCTTTTTTTTTCTCAGGGAAAGACTATAAAGAGTATAAATAAATGTTTGAAGTGGTAGCCCTATTAGTCTGTGCATTTGTTTAAGATACCTGAATCCACTTTATTACATCAACGCTCTAATCCGGCAGGAATTGACCAAGAGAGGTTGCTTTTCGAGTGCGCTCAATAAGATAATTTCACAATGTATTATACATTATCTATTATTTATATGTTACCATGTATTATATTGTTATTCCGCTTGCGGGTATTATGTACTATTTTCAATACTTTTACCTTGCAGAAAATCTTGAAAAAGACTCCGAAATATCCCAGATATCGGACGGATATTGACTTTGTTTTCTGCTCATTTCATCTCGACTGTTTTCGCGTACAAGCTGAACGACCAGAGCCAGTATTTATCTTTCTTGGACTTTATTTATTTATTTATTTTTCACACTTATATACCGCCCACTCAGGTACAACCCAACTCAGGGCGGTTTACATAGCGGACAGTAAATACATAAAAGACACATAATAAAACAAAGTTAAAAGTTAAAAAAAACCTACCCTTGGACATTACACTAGGCTCTGTTCTTTGCCATAGCGGCTCTTTGCATAATGTTTATTGTTGTAGGATATTCCGACCAGAGAAGTTGAAGGTTGTTGGGACTCTTAGATTTATTCATGTGATATATTGCATATACGTCAGTTGCTTATGTCGGACCACAAGGTCACGTGATTTGCATATGTTTTCGCCGTTCGCTCTACATATCCCAGAGCACCCTTGATAACTGTGTGGTTTCATTATTATGTATTATATTTTTTTACATATTATACATCCTTACATGGTGCTCCATTATTATTATTAGATATACTTTCCCTCCATTGCCTTTCTTACATGTTTGTGAATTCCATGAGCCCTCCCATCTTGTTGCCCTGTTCTTTCGTTCCTTATTGTGGCGAATTCAGCACATTAAATTATCTTACACTTTTTCCTTTGTTTTTTGCTACTGGGGTGGTTTCCCTTGGTCTTTGCGTTTGCACACCCTGGACGCCTCTTCCTTTACCTCTATTAGTCTCTGCAAGCATATCAGAGAGTAAACAAAAGAAAAGAAAAAAACATTGTGGCACCTTAATACAGGAGTTAGTCTTTAAAGTGCCACATTTTTTGTATACCGTATAGTATAAATAAATATGTTTTCTTTATTTCCTTTTTTGATCTTTTCTTTTCCTTTTCTTTTGTTGTTGGGTGTTAGTATGTATTATTTTGGAGCTGCAGTGGCTCAAGTGGTTAAGACACTGACTGGAAGGCGGAAGGTCAGCAGTTCAAAGCCTGAGTACTGCACAATGGAATGAGCTCCCGCCTCTGCCCCAGGTCCTGCCAACCTAGCAGTTCGAAAGCAAGGAATTGCATGTAGATAAATAGAGACCACGTCGGTGGGAAGGTAAACTGCGTTCCATGCACTTCGTTTTCTAGGCATGCCCCTGCCACATGTCCACGGAAATGTCTGCAGACACAAACAGCGCTGGATCTTCGGCTATGAAACAGAGATGAGCAGTGTTGGGCATCAGCGCAGCAGGTTCACACCAGTTCGCCAGTTCCGGTGGCAGAAATTCTAGCTGGCCGCGCCCATCCAAGTTTTGTAATAAAGTAGTCCTAATTCCCCTGGCTTTCCCCTGGCCACACGCCCACCATACCATGGCCATAGTCTGGTAGCAAATTTTTTGGGAGCCCATCACTGAAGATGAACACTGAACCCCACAGTCAGATATGACTGGCTTTCAAGCAAAGTTGACCTTTACCTTTGTATTTTTTTATTATTCACTTTAACGTATATATAGGATGTACAGTACAGTACAGTAAAGGTTTCCCTTGCTCGAAAGGCAGTCTTATCTGACTCTAGGGTTCAGTGCTCATCTATTTCAAAGCCGAAAATATCTGTCTGCTGCAGACATTTCCGTGGTCATGTGGCAGGCATGACTAGGCACCAGAGCACACGGAATGCTGTTACCTTCCCACCGAAGTGGTCCCTATTTATCTACCTGCAATGTCTTGCTTTGGAACTGCTAGGTTGGCGGGAGCTGGGACAAAGACGGGAGTTCATTCCGTCCTGCAGCACTCGGGAATCGAACTGCTGGCCTTCCGCCTCCCAGTCAGCGTCTTAGCCGCTTGAGCCAATGCAGTATATGCATTTGATAACTTGACTTTGTACAAATATAGCAGTTAGTCTTTAAAGTGCTGCATTGTTTTCTGATTTGTCTTTGTCATTATATTATTGTTATCCCTTCCCCATTTTTTCTTTGTTTTGTCAACAAACAAACAAATTCACATCCTTCAGCCGTTTCCATTTTCTTTTTGGACTCCAATTCCCAGATGCCTTAGCCAGACAATCCAACCGAAGAGCATGATGGGAAGTGAAGTCTGACCTATTGGGAGAGGGAGGAAAAGCCAATGCGTTTGCCACGCCCCCTCCGAACGCCCCAACGTTCGAGAACACCCCCTTCGCCCTCGTGCTGATTGGCTGCGAGGTTTCCGGTCTCCTCCTCATCGGACCAATCAGGGGAGCGCCTCCCCCGTGACGTATGAGAAGGGATCAGGGAGTCTCCCTGCCCGGGAAGGTTTGAAATTCGCAACGGAGAGACGCCGCGGGCGGGCGGTTAAAGGCGGCAGTGGCCGGGGATCAACCGGGCGGAGGGAGGTCCCGAGCAGGGCAGGGGAGATCATGGCCGAGCGGCAGCAGGATCCCTCCTCTTCGATGCTGCTGGAGGCGGTGGGCGAGGCAGAGACAGACCCTGGACCAGCCGCAGTCGAGGAGACCAGTGAGACCCGGCTGGAGGCGATGGTGAAAGAGGAAACGATGCAAGAAGGAGACCCTGCACCGGAGAAAGGGATCCAGGATCGGAAAGTCGGTGAGCACATTTATTTCATCTTTTTAATTCAGATTCCATTACCTAGCCCCATGGTGGCGAACCTTGGCACTCCAGATGTTCCTGGACTTCAATTCCCAGAAGCCCCCTCGAATCCACACGGATGGGTTTACTGCGACTCATCCGGCCCACGCCGCCCTCGTCGCTCCCAGAAGCGGAAGTAAAACGCGACCATAGAGGTGCTTGGGCTTCTGGGAATTGAAGTCCAAGAACATCTGGAGTGCCAAGGTTCGCCATCACCGCCTAGCCCGAAAATAATACATACCCATAAAATAAGCCGTAGCAGGATTTCTAAGCATTTGCGCGATATAAGCCATACCCCAAATATAAGACATAGCGATAGGCGTGGCGTGGCAAATGGGCTCTGCCCATGCGCAAAGGGTTCTGCGCACCCGCAGAGGATGGACTTCTGGGTTTGGAGAGTTATGACGATGTTCCAGAAGAACATGATAACAATAAGACATCCCCTGAAAATAAGCCATAGTGAGTCTTCTTGAGGAAAAATAAATATAAGACAGTGTCTTATTTTCAGGGACACACGGTAGCACCAATTTTAAGAATTGTTTTTATTCTGTTTTGTTTCAACTCAAGTAGATACGTTAGTGGTGGTACATTTTGAGTGTGTTTCGTGTACTTAAACCCTTTTTACCGCAATAAAGTGATTTGAATTTGTTTCATCTTGCCTGTGGGAAGGATGGAGGGAAATCTCATTATTAGCTTATCCACCACCAGTTACCTGTCAATGTTGTAGCCCCGCCAGCATTGGCAGACTCTATATGTAATGCTCGATTTCCCCTGGAATCTGTTCATGTGTTTATTGGTTCTGTATCTCCACATTCACACAGCATGTTGTTGTAAAACCCTTGCTCAAAAGCCAGTCATATCCAACTCTAGAGTTCAGCGCTCATCTCTGTTTATAGCCAAAGAGCCAGCGCTGTCTGCGTCTACAGTCGTTTCCATGGACATGTGGCAGGCATGAACACCTTCCCACGGAAGTGGTCTCTATCTACTTGCAATGTCTTGCTTTCGAACTTCTAGGTTGGCAGGAACTGGGACAGAGATGAGAGCTCTCTCCGTCGTTCAGCACTTGGGTCTCAAACTGCTGACCTGCCGACCTTCCAGTCATCAAGTTCAGCATCTTACCTACTAAGCCACCACAGTCCCTGTTGTTGTACGCAAGAGCAAAACCAGGCTCTCAGTGGACAAGGAACAATGCTAAAGGAGGATATGGCTGAGGAACTCAACCTCCCCTGCTTCACTTAGAGGACTCTGTAGAGCAGGAGTTCTCAATAATAATAATAATTGATGATGAGGATCAGGATCATGAACTTGGCACAATAAGCAACTGACAGACCTTCCAGAACTGGGGAAATATGGTTGAATTGATTAATCTCCATGATTAGCCCTGACCACTGCAATCTGGACCTGTTGCAACTGACTTAGTGACCTTAATACGGAGGAAGTGAGATATTTAATGAATGGTTTTCCAGTTCCACACCCCAAGTGAGTTTCCACGGCTGAGCAAGGATTCAAATTCAGGCCTCGTGATTTCCAATCTATCCCTTTGCCCATTACACTCCATTGGGAACTGCAGATTGGGGGAGATTTCTAGGAAAAAGAGTAAAAGTGTGGTTTGATAATTAAAAGAAATGCAGCAGATGGCGTTGCATGTAATAAGCCTTAAAGAAATTGTTGGACAGATGTTTTCCCCCTCCTTGCTCCAAGTCGAAGATGGCGATGATGGAGAATGCAGCAGTTCTAGTGATTATGGGAGCCATGACAAACCAAGGACTGCCTTGCAAAGACTTGGTTCAGAAGGGAATGCACTGTTTCCGGACATCTTCCAGACAGACAACCTCCTTTTTTATGAGCGGTTCAAGACCTACCAGGATTATATGTTGGGTGAGTAACTTCTCAAGGACTTCTGCAGACAGACATGTTCTTAATACCAGCATTATTCCAGATTTATGTCTTGTTGTACTTACACCCTACATTTTCAGGCTGCATATTCCTTCAATGCAGGCTTACTCAGCAAGCTAGCAATACATAAATGAGAAGGATAAGCACCCACTTTTTGAAGGTTGATGTCATGTGGCCATCGGCTTAAACCAGGAGTTCCCAACCTATGGCCTGTGGGCTGGATCTGGTCCACAGCACCATTTCATGTGGCCCCCACCCTCCAAGGACATTTGAGAAACAAAATGGCCAACCCTTTGAAGCTGTTGGGACAAAATGGCTACCCCCATTGTGCAGGCAGGGCAAATGGTTGTCCGGACCTCGAAACTGACAGAGAGTGTGACCCGGCCCCTGGCTTGAAAGGTTTGGGAACCCTTGGTTTAAACTTTATCAGCTCTACAAATGAGTGAAGATGAGGACTCTAACATTCATTTTGCCCAGATGGCGAGATGAAAGAGGAAAAAGAGGATGGTAGAAAGAATCAGAAAAGGGGTTGAGCTTATCTGCTTTTAATTCTGGTTCAGAACACCACTAGGTTCAGCAATCCCTTTATGAACATGCAGTCCTTGATAGATTAGCACACTCAAATGTTACTTTCCTCTACATAAAAGAGTTATAAACATTCCCTTCCAGTCTACTGGAGGCGGTTTCTGCTTGATTGTTTATAAGTGATTGGTTTAAAAGTATGTTGGTAGTCTACATTGTTTACGATGCTCATCTTTCTGTGCCTAGTTCCTTCCCTATTGCTGTCCAGGAGCAACAGAGTGCTTTTAATTCTACCTCGTATCTCTATGCCATAGATAGTAATAGCACATGTAACTGCCGCCAATTTCATTTACATTTGCTCAGTTGTTTGTCATTAACTGTTCCCTGCTGTGTAAATCAGGGCAGCCTGCTGAGATCTTTTTCGGTTTCTGCTGAAATCCCAAGATCTGAAAAACACATTAGACTTAGATCTTCCCATGCTATGTAGCATTTTGGGCAACAAGGGGTCTCTAACGTTTCCCCCTTTTTTGCCAGTCTTCTGGGACTATGCCATTTTACCAACATTTATTTAATAGCTTTGTCAACTCCTTCGCCAAAACCTGACCGTTGTGTTTTCAGATCTCTGAAAGACAAATGCTGAAATAATTGTGTGCTGTTGAATCAATTCTGACTTATAGTATTTTTATTTATTTATTTATTTATTTATTTATTTATTTATTTATTTATTTCAATTTTTATGCCGCCCACTCAGGTAAAAACCCGACTCAGGGTGGCGTACAACAATTAAAAACATAAAAAACAGGTTAAAACCCCGTCATCCACCCATCTTACTCCCACCCTTGTAACCCTTGTTAGGACCTTCTAGGTAGAGATTATTCAGAATGGTTTCCCCATTCCTTCTTTTTTGGGGTACCCTGGGACTGTGTAACTTGCCCAGGGTTGGTCCGTCTGGATCTTCTCCTTGGAGACACAGAGGAGAATCTGTTGCGGAAAAAACCAACTTGCAAGCAGTGGGAGGGGGCTTTTGCAGCCTAATGTGACTGTGCTTTACCACTGACATGGTTGGTAGAGTTCTTTCCCCCACTTCTGGCATTTGAGACAAAGTCCTCCAGCTTGTTAGCTTGCTTCAATTAATTATTTGTCTTCTCTCTGACCTTCCTCTAAGCATCAAGCATGGAAGTCTCCATGGGCCAGACACTCCATTTTCCTTTTTAAAAATCCTTGCTATAGCTATACATGGTAACTATGAGTAAAGATACCTTTTTCTACTTTAAATGCTTCTAGAGTGATTTTTACCATACAAATACAATATACAAAAAATACACAATCTTGACAAACCTACATAGAGTACAGTGGAACCTCAGTTAATGTAATTAATGCGTTCTTTGGGACGTTTCTTACAGCGAAAATTGCTTTAACCAAATTTCCCATAGGAATGCATTGAAAACCAAAATACTTTAACCAAAACACAGTTTCCCATAGGAATGCACTGAAAACCAATAATCTGTTCTGAAAAAAAGTCTGTAAACTGAGCCACTGTTTTCTATGGGTTTCCTTTTTTTATACGATTTTCATGTTAACCGAGTCATTTGTTAACTGAGGTTCCACTGTGCTACATGCACCCACCACCAGTGGGATGTTATATACCTTCATTTAACTATTCTCTCTATCATTACATTTTATTTACACATTTGTCCCTATTTCCAAAAAAGATAAAAGATCTTGCCCTAGTCTTATTCCTTTACTTTTCACTAATGTATATTGTATAAATTCTCCGCATATTTCTCTGAAATCAATTTTTTACTAATCCCTTTTAAAATTTTAATTCGTCATTCATTGCTATATTCCATATCTCTTTTGTCCCAACCTATTTATATTGTGATCAGCGTGTCTTTTCCTCCCAACATGATGTGCTACTTAGCTGACTGTAAAGTTTCGGAAGTGAAAGAATTCACCGCAGAATACTTGGAGAAGGTGCTTGAGCCAGCTGGATGGCAGGCGATATGGCGCACGAATATATTCGAAGTGTTGGTGGAGGTAAGAGTCTTCCTGCTTGTCATCAGTAAAGGGATGATTCAGATATATTAATGGATAGATGAAAGGCTTCAGAACAGTGCTTGGTAGACTACGATTGGTATTTAGCATCTCCAAGATGCTGTTTGAAGGGTGCTAACCATAACTTTAGGTTCAGCCTCAAGAGCAGACCCACAACAAAGTGCTTTGGTGTAATCCAGAGGTTATTGAGGGCAAAATTTAGAATGCATGAGTGGTACTCATGTTCTTCTGATAGGCTTCCTAGAGACACCTGGTTGGCCATTATGTGAATTTAGAGCTGGCCTCGGCAGATCTTTGGTCTGATCTAATATAGCCTTATGTTTTAATGACTTTAATTTAGCAGGCTGATAGTATTTATTTAGTAGTCTCACCAAATTCAATGGGTCTGCTGTAGGTGTGATTTAATGCACTAAGCAACAGGTTGCAGGGATCTACTGGGATTTTTACTCATCTGTTGGCGAGACCCAAACACAGAATAGTGGCTCAAACAGCTGAAGACAGTGATTTTACCCCATGAACCACAAACTGGCAGGTGTAAATCTAACTTATTGTAAAATTAGCACTTTAGAGACTGCATCCAAAAAACTGCCAAGCAGAGCTCAACGAAGATCTGTAAAACAAACAATCATTTAAAAGTCCTATTTTATAGATTAGAAACACTGAGGCCAAGATATAAGCAAATGGCACAAGAGTAATGATTGCAAATAGGGGTCTGCGGTGACTTAGCGGATAAGATCCTGAACTTGATGACTGGAAGATTGGCAGGTCAGCAATTTAAGACCTGAGTTCTGTGTGATGGAGTGAGCTCCCGTTTCTGTCCCAACTTCTGCCAACCTAGCAGTTCGAAAGCAAGAAATAGCATATAGATAAATAGGTACCACTTTGGCGGGAAAGGTAACAGCGTTCTGAGCTTTCTGGTGTCTAGTCATGTCCACAGAAATGTCTGAAGAGATGAGCACCAAGCCCTTGAGTCAGAAAAGACTGGCTTTCGAGCAAGGGTGACCTTTACAGTACCTAACCACTGCAAAGATTTTCTTTTTGGTTAAAATTATTGAGAGTTGGAAACCCCTGGAGAACCATTGTTGTTCACCCAGAGATTTAGTACAGCTACCCAATTGATGTTCTGCTGCTTCTGTAGCCTTGTGCAGAAAAGAGTTGCATCACTTCTAGGTTATCTCGTATGTCTCACTAGGTGGTTGATGTGGAATACTCGACTCTCAAAGCTGTGGTGCGCCTCTCCGAACCTTTTCTGTGTGAGACCCAAGAGGGAACCTTCACCCTGGAGCGCATGCAAGAACTGCTTGAATTGAAGGAACATCACTTGCCATTGCAGGAGTTGTGGGTGGTGTTTGATGAATCAGGAGAATTTGACCAGACGGCGCTTGCTGTTGAGCATGTCAGGTAGATTTGGGAGGTGGAATACCTAGATTGTGTCTGACCTTGACAGCAAATTGCCTCTAATTAACAAGTCACTGCTTGTATCTCTTGTCCTGCATTAAATCATACAAGCAGCAACCTGTTAACTAGTGGCAGCACCCCACTGCAGTTTCTATTATTGTACTTACTCTAGTGTAATAAACCAATGGGATTCTGGCTTCTTCAGGCATTAAACTCAACAGATTTTAAACTCTTAATGCCATCCAGAGGGGACACAAATTCTCCATCCGTGCCCTGTTTCAGAAAGCTATTGATTTACTGCAATTCCCATCATTTTTTACCAGCAATGTTGGCCAACAATCATCCAGCATCATTGGGAGGACCATGTTTCCCATCACTGTCCTAGAGGATGCTGCTTATTTGTTCCAAAATGAAATTGAAATGTGATGCAATGTGACCATTGCTTTTATGTCATGGCATTTATGCTTGCATAACTAAAATTTGTACACTAGAACAGTGCATAGCAAAAAAACTCAGTTCCATGGAGCTCTTCGCTATGTGGTAAAAATTGTTATGGGGGTATCGCCATTGCTTCATTGTGCGAATTTTTCGCTATACGATGCGTTCGTTATGCGGGGTACCACTGTATTTATTTTGCTGTGCTTACAAAAACATTTGGATTTGGGCCAATGTGTTAATTTTTATAGTAGAGAGTTCAGATCTTTATCTTCTCCCCAAAAGGCAGAATATTATCCTAAAGATCTTGCTCTTGTTCAGAGTAGAGATGTGAAGGCCTGGAAAAAAGCGGAAAAATTTGGGAAGAAACCGGATTTTTTTTCTTTTTTTTCCTGAAGCCTTTTTTGTTTTCCAAAAAATTGAAAAAATAAAATATATATTATGAAATGTTTTATTTTAACATGATGAATAAAATATTTTAAGATAAGGCTGGGTTCAATCTGGAAAAGAAAAAAGAATTGCTAATGTAGATTTTTTTCCCAATTTTTCTGAAAATTTCCGTCCCCCGTCCCCCCCCCCCCCCGGTCCCCTGAAAAAAACTGGTTTTTTTTTCCGAGCTTCAAAATTTCCGGAAATTTTACATCTCTAGTTCAGAGTGCAAGTCATGAATTAATCAAGTAGCTTACAAGGAAAAGTTCTCTATCTGGGAAGGTGGAGAGTTGTAGGACATCTTGTGAGAGAGCATCAAGCTGATGAGGGGATTATTTATTTATATATTAGTTCAAATTTATATTGTGTCTGAATCCCTTCCCTCATTGGATTTGGACTATGTATTAAAAGATAAAGGTCTTCCTTGCTCAAAATCCAGTCAGTCTGACTCTAGAGTAGTGTTTCCCAACCTTTGGTGTTTGGACATCAATTTCCAGAAGCCTTAGTTGATTCCCCAAACCACTGATCAGCCGATGTACTGACTCAGGAAGGGATCCTTTTAGTGTGTACAGGTTTTCAGTGGGAAGTAGAAATGTTCATGGCAAATGAAGAAATTGTCTCCTTATGACTTTGAAAAGTATATATCCAAATCCAGTAGAGATTCCTTGAGGGGTGAGGATCACTTTGCAAGAATTGACATTGGAGTCCATGTGAAGGATGTTGGTCATAGACCATAGATATGTGTAATTTGTCAGACTGTTGATATCCCCCCTCACCCCCAGTAATAATACCTAGTCTGGCCAGATTATCCAGTGATTCAACACATGTAGGTGACTCAACACATGTATGTGGTTAACTTCAACGCATGTGACTCAACACATTTAGGTAGTTAACTAACCTGACATACATCCCAAATCTAAATGCAGACTCAGCAATTTCCAGCAAGAAGCTGCAGTGAATTACACCACGTGTCTTCTGCACGCATAACTGCACAAAAGGATTTTGGCTAATAGTCTGAATGTCCATTTTCTATTTTGAATCTTATAATCTTCACAGAGTCTGAATTAAGCACTGAACTTGGTTGTTGTTTTTTTGTTCCAAAGATTTTTCTACAAGCACATCTGGCGGAGCTGGGATGAAGAGGACGATGACGACTTTGATTACTTTGTCAGATGTGTTGAACCTCGACTCAGGTTGTAAGTGCATTTAAAAGATACATTTGGGTCATGGGAATTGGGCATTGTAGAATGGCTCTTGGTTCTGACTTTAGAAAATCTGTATCTATAATATGGATTTGATGCAGATCATCTGTGCTGGTTTTGTAGATTTGCCTGAACAGACAACAAAGCTGTCTGTAGCAGGGATGTGTCTTTCGTTTTTTAAAATAATTCCAACTCAAAGTTCTCCAAGATTTAAACAGCAGAATTCTGGGAGTTTCAGGGTATAGACCAGTGATGGGCAGTCTTGGCCCTCCAGTTGTTCTTGAACTTCAATTCCCAGAAACCCTGACCAGCTGGTGTGTTGACTTGGGCTTCTGGGAATTGAAGTCCAAGAACAGCTGGAGGGCCAAGAGTGCCCATCTCTGGTATAGACCCTATGGGTCTATTTTAATCCCCAGAAGCCTAAGTCAGTACATCGGCTGATCAGTGCTTTGGGGCTTAGGCTTCTGGGAATTGAAGTCCAAACACCAAAGGTTGGGAGCTGTGCTAGAATCAGACATGACTGGCTTTCGAGCAAGGAAGACTTTTACCTTTTAATACATAGTCCAAATCCAATGAGGGGAGCGAAGGTTGTTCCATTTGCAAGAGATTAAAAATTGTGCGCAGGGTGAAGACAAAGAACTAGAAGTGAGACAGAGACTGAGTAAGGAAACTGGAAGGAAAATAAAGTATATTTTTTGCAGATACATTGGAACCTCATACAACAATCGTCCCGTATAGCAACGAAATCACATAAATTAGGTTTTGGGGGGAAATGGCGTCCCGCATAAAAAATTTCCCTATGGAAAAAACCATACAACAATTTTTCAATGGGAAAAACCATTTAGCAAAAAAATTTCATTGTATGATGTATCTCATAGTGGAAATGGCTATACGATACATGTATCATATAGCAATTGTTTCGTAAAACAACAAGCCCAGTGGAATGGATTAAAATCGTTGTATGAGGTACCACTGTATCTGAGAAACAGGATTCGGGATGAAGTACAGATGGAAAATGCAGGTTAAGGAGATGCGGCTAAAGCCAGAGATTGGCTGAAAGAAGAGTTTAGAATAAACTTCACAATTTGGTGAAGAGGAGTCTCCAACAGGGTTTCCCAACCTTTTCATGCTGCTGGCCTGACCACACACCTTGGACAGCTGAGCCGGCCGGAACACACCACCTGGATGTAAACACATTTATGGTTGACATAAATGCGTCCGCTTCCACTTTGGGGTGCAACAGATGTGGTGGGCCACATGTAATGGTGCCACGGGCACAGATCCGGGCCACGAGCCATAGGTTGGGAACCCCTAGCCTACAACAATGTTTCTTCCCCTGTTGCTTCCAGATTTCTGGACCACATTGTCCAGCAAAACCAAATGTTGGCCCTCCTGGTTGCAGCTAATGCAAATAGTGGTCTGAAATGTGTGGAAGTGATCAAGAGGGAGCAGGTTGGGTTTTGCTTTGAAGGCTGGGAAAATAATTCAAAGCAATGGGCAGGTAAAAGTAGGAAACAATCTAGCAGACGTCAGTAAAAAGTAGCAACAAGTGTAGAGAGAGAGTTGAGGAAACGGAATGAAGGAAAACATAAAGGTCTCCGTTGCTCACAAGCCAGCCGTATCCGACTCTAGGGTCCAGTGCTCATCTTTGTTTCAAAGCCGAAGAGCCAGCGCTGTCCGCTTCTGCAGACGTTTCCATGGTCACATGGCAAGCATGACTAGATACTGGAACACACAGAACGCAGTTTACCTTCCCACTGAAGTGGTCCCTATTTATCTACTTGCAATTTCTTGCTTTCGAACTGCTAAATTGGCAGGAGCTGGGGCAGAGACAGAAGCTCACTCCATCCTCCAGTACTCGGGAATCGAACTGCTGACCTTCCAGTCAGTGTCTTACCCACTTGAGCCACTGCAGTCCCATAGAACCATGATAAAACTACCCAGGATTTTTAAGACAGGAAAAGCTTTTCATTAAAGGTACAAAGGGACTGGGATGACAAGAGAGGTATCTGTGGAGGACACTGGATTGAACTCTGTACGGTCCCACGAGCTAACCTTGAAAGGAACATGTGCGTGGAAGTAGCGATGAATCTGGCACACTGATCTAAACTGCTCCATCCTTGAGCTTCTCCTTTTATTAAAATTCAGTGGCTTCACTTTTCCAAGTTACATCATTTTTCAGTTCTCCAAAATATGCAGCAGAAAAAAAAAGTCTTGCTGGGAGAGAGAGAGAGAGAGAGAGTGATCGGTTGGGGAGGATGTTCTTTCCCATACATGGCACCAACGTGCCTCTAGATGTCACTGCAGAACTGATCATGGATTTTAGGGGTGGAAAAACCTTAATTCAGGGAATTCCAGCCTAGGTAAATTGGATTCAGATTGCTCTGAGTCCCCTAGGTAGCCCAGGTATCTCAGCTGCAGCATGACCAGAAGCATAGAATTTTTGGCATGCCAGATGTTTTGGACTCCAACCACCATCATTCCTGGCCAACAACCAAGGATGATAGAAGTTCAATTGCATAGCATCTGGCAGGTCACAGGTTTCCCCTTCTTAAACAAAACAAGAAAGGGTTATAGTCTTTCCAGCTCCTTTTGCTAAGTTCAGTTGTTTGTGGCCATCACTAGTTACTCCTTTTTCACTCTGCCCAGTGTTGAGGAGGAGGGACATAATGTTCTTTCCAGTAATCTGATCACTTCAGGGTACTTCTGAAACTCACTGCCAGTGTGCAGCACTAGCTTGATAATCATACGTCCTACCAGCAATTAGTTTTGAAAGCACACTGCTTTTGAATAAGGAATTTCCATTTAGGTAGTGTGCCTAATAGCCATAGATTAACTCAGGGGTTCCTAACCTAAGGCCTGTGGGCCAGATCTGGCCCATGGCACCATTTTATGAGGCCCGCTACCCCTTCAAGGGCATTCAAGAAACAAAATGGCCACTTTTTTGAAGCTTTTGGGACAAAATGGCCACCCCCATCATGCAGGCAGGGCAAAATGGCCATCCAGCCCTCGAAGCTGACTGAGAGCATGACCCGCCTCCCAGCTTGAAAAGGTTGGGAACCCCTGGATTGACTGGTTCTCCAACTTCAGTGTTACTTAAGGCAATGGTGGTTGCACTCATTTTACAGACTGTAGAGACCTACATGAATCAGGGACAGGGGATTTATTGTCTTCTCTATCTCTGATGCTTATATTCTACCTTTTGAGTTCAAGGTACTATATGTGGGTCTCCTCCTGTTTACCCTTATAACAGTCCTGTGGGGAGAGTAAGTAGATAGGAAGTGACAGGCCCAAGACTTCCCAGTGAATTTCATGACTTGGGAGATTTGAACTTGGATCTAAAATCTTAATCACTGTACCACACCCAGGCCCTTCTGTCAGCACTACCAAGCCTGGCAATGATGAAGGATGATGTGAGCTGTGGTTGAATAGCTCCTGAAGTGCCAGAAATTGCCCATGGGTGCAAAAATGAATGGTGTGTTTTGTCCATCAAAGTAAGAAATTGCAAGTAGATAAATAGGTACCGCTTTGGTGGAAAAGATAACAGTGTTCTGTGCGCTCTAGTGTCTAGTCATGCCTGCCACATGACAATTAAAACATCTGCAGACAGTTGTGCTGAATTGGGGTTTTGGTAATTGAAGTCCAGGAACACCTGGAGAGCCATGTGACCCTTGGTGATTTGGGACCATGGATTTCAGTCATCCCAACTTTCCAAATTTAAGGCCCAGGCTTCTTTCTGGTAGGGATCCCCACAACCTCTTTCCCCACAACCTCTTGTCTTTGACCTTCTAGGTACTATGACATTGCTGAGGATCGTGTCCCTTCTGCGCTTGTAGCTGAGTACCACAGCCGTCTTTCCCAGTGCGAGGAACTCTACCGCACATTCGTAGACCTGAGGAACAGGCTCGCGGGAGACGATTCTGATTCCGAAGCGGAAAACGCCAGTGTGGTAGAAGCGATGAAATTCTATGAAAGGACAGAGCTTTTGAAACAAAAGCTGAAACTCATTGAAAACCCTCTGTTGAGGTAAAGTAGGCATGCATTTTATGTCTGGCTTTAATTAAAATATTTTTTTTTCCTTTGGCTTGGATTGAATGACCCACCAATGTCTAGTGAAGAGCCAAACTTGGATGTCAGAGGATGGGAAGCTATTATCCAAAACCCAACTTTTTCAAGCTCTGACTGAGAATGAATTGCTTGGGAGATGGTTCTTCCCAGCTGAGAAATGGTAAAAGTTACTTTTTTTACTTCAGCTCTCAGGATCCTCAATCAGTATATGCTTTATATCTCTGGCTGGGCATCCTGCTATGGCAGTGGAGTAGACCGTACAGCCAGCGACTCAACGCCGAGTGTTGGGCAGCAATAAATAACCTGGCTCCCTAAAGGGCCAACGGCTATGGGTGGATGAGTCCCTTCAGGTAGGGTGATGGTCCGTTCAGTGAAGGAAATGCCACTGGAAACCATCCTATTGGGCACAATGGCAAAATGAGCAGAGGAGGAACTCTGATTTCCAATGGTCATGGAGGCAGAAAAGGTCATTTCAAATGGCCTGGCTGTGAAGGCACACCTTGATAATATCCCCAAGGCTGCATCAGTCCATTGCAGTCCCGGTGTTAAATCCTGCATGCCTCATTCCATATGTGCCGCAGGAGATGTGGCTCTGTGATCATAGTGTGTGGGCCACTTCATGGGAAGCTGGGATCTACCTTATCATCCTTGGTTATGATGACTGGAGGATTTCAGGAACTGTGTCGTCCAAAATTAGTTTTTGACTATCGCTTTATTGCAGTCCATGCAGTGGTGGGCTCCAAAAGATTTCTACTACCACACTGTGGCCGTGGTATGGTGGGCATGGCTGGGGGGAAAGCCCTGCGTTGTACCCGAATTAGGACTTCATTATTTCAAAACTTGGATGAGCGGGGCCAGCCAGAATCTACTGAACTGGGGCAAACCTGCTGATGCCAACCACTGAGTCCATGTATTAATCTTCCTCGACTTGCTGCTCCATGGCCCAAACATGCAAAGTATTACAAAAGTAGTTTGTGTGTATGAAGCTTTGAGGGGATTCTTTCCTTCAAAAGAAAGCAGCTACATAAGCTTGGGGGATTAATTTAATCTTTCTCCCCTACACTGCATTTCCAGAGAAAATCTCAATTCCTGTCCAAAGCTGCTGTTTCCCAGACTTTTAGTGCAGTGGTTCCCTCAAAAAGTCTTGGCCAGTACAGTAAATGGTGAAGGCTTCTGGGAGTGTAAGTTCAAGAACATATGGGAGCCCCAAGTTGGGAAACTGCTGTTCTAATGGAGAAAGGCCGTGTATAAATGACCATGATGTAGTCCCGCTTCAACGTCTAAGGAAGATGACTTGATCTGTGAAAGCTCATATTAAAATATAGGAGTTAGAAGTTGCCACAATGTCTGTCTTCTTTTTTCAAACTTTTGTTTTATTTTTAGTCTGGTATGTTCTAATGCAGGGTTTCTCAGCTTTGGGCCCCTAAATGTTCTTGGACTTCAGTTCCCAGAAGCTCTGATCAGCAGGTGTGCTGACTTGGACTTCTAGTAATTGAAGTCCAAGAAAACCTGAGGGCCCAAGGTTGAGAAACCCTGTTCTAATGTAACAGAATGAAGTATATCCTGTGCTTGATTCTCATTCAATATGGCAATTTCAGATCGGGGGAGAGAAAATGGAATGTAAATAATATGAGCCTCATGGTTTAGAAGAAATGAACTTGATGTGTGATTGACATGTCTTATTGTAAGATCATTGGTTGGAATCCCTAAGAGGGAGGGCCAAAGGTGGACCCTGTGGGAGGAGATATAACCCAGAGACTCACGCACACACATGCAGGCACAGAGACACTCTCTGGAATGCTGTGCTTTAAAGCCGCCAAAATGTAGATGCTTGAGAGAAAGGGGGGCCTATGGGCTATCCCTTATAGAACCAGTTTGCTTTATTTCCTTGCTTTGAAATGCTCTCTAAGCTTTTGATGGACTGCATCCTGTATCTTGCTATGCTTTCAATATACTTCTAAAATACCTGAAGAGACTTGGAGTGATTACTTGGCACACGTTACGTGAATCTACACTAGTTTCACGTGCACCCTTTGTTACCACCTGGATTTCGGTCAGGAGTGACTGAGCACACTGATAGGAAAAGCTCTGAAGTGCTGTGTCCGATCTGGGCCAGGGAAGCAAGATCAGGTGCAATCCCATCGCCAGGAGGCCAGAGGAGTCCCGAGTCCTACCTGGGAGTAAGCGGATTGTTATAAAAAGATTTCCTACTTCAGGAAATAGTAACTTCTTCATTGGTGCTTGCTTTACTATTGCTATTACTGTTTCCTTACTTGCTCCATTATTGGATTGGTTCACTATCGGTCCTACTATGGCCGCAGCCTTGACCCCAATTATTAATTTGAAAGAAAGGAACATTTGTTACTGTATATGGAGCCTTATATTCATTTTAACAGCTATTTAGATGTTGGATTGCAAGTCTTATGATTCAACCCTATTGGCTGTGGCTTGGCCAGGGGCTGATGGGAAATGTAGTCCAACCTCTGGAGAATCCCAAGTGGCCTAGGAACTGTGCTTGCCTCAGTATGGGAGGAAGACTTCTAAAGTATGTTGCTCCTTTTGAAGGTACGTGTTTGGTTATCAGAAGCCCGCTGGTCTCCGAGCTAAAGGCCCACGCCCATCTGGCACTACCAACACCCATGTTGTGTCTTCCACAATCATGTCCAGCCTTTTGGAATGTCTGGTCAGGGACAAGCTTTCTCCAGCACCTTTTAATGAAGAAATACAGATCCAGGTACAGTGGCGATTAGTCCTCTTTTCCCCTTCCCTGCCAAGAAAATTGTCTCGGTCAACTTCCTTTTCCATTGAGCATTTGAGAAACTGGAGGAGGAGGAAGATATATTTGTATACTCTCTGTACGTTGGCTACAAAGCCTTTAGGAAGAGGCTGGGAAGGGAAGGTAATAGTCTCTCTCATCCTACCTGGTTGCTGTCTCATCTGCCTCTGGCTGATACAAGTTTGTTAGCTAACCCATCCCCTAAAGCAGGGGTTCCCAACCTTTTCAAGCCAGGGGCCGGGTCATGCTCTCTCAGTCAACTTCGAAGGCTGGTTGGCCATTTTGTCCCAACAGATTCAAAGGGGTGGCCATTTTGTTTCTTGGATGCCCTTGGGGAGATGGGGGACACACATGAAATGTTGCTGTGGGCCAGATGCATCCTGTGGGCCTTAGGTTGGGAATCCCTGCCCTAAAGTGACAGGATATCAAGAGATGATCTTTTGACTGGATTAATGATTGCTAAGAAAACCATTCCCCCCCCCCCCCAAGATGTGGGGCCACTGCTGACTAGCTATGTCCTTGGTTGTTGCCAACCTATTAGCTCTCGGTAGCAAGCCTGAGAGCAGAGGTTCTGGTGGCCAACATAAAACATGGGCAAACTGGTTATGAACGGATGTTGCCCTCTTGGACTGGAGTTGAGGCCTGATTCCATGAAAGCTTGAGACTCGAGCAGAAAGGCATTGCTGCTCTCCCTTGCTCTAGCCCAGTGATTCCCAATGTGGAGCTCACGCCCCACCTGTGGACTTCAACTCCCAGAAGCCTAAGTTAGTACATTGGCTGATCAGTGCTTTGGGGAATTGACTTAGGTGTCTGGGAATCGAAGTAAACAAACAAACAAACATTGGGAAACACTGCTCTAACTTCTCAAGAGTTGCTTTTTATTGTATACACTTCTTTCTCTCTCCCTACCAGTTCCACCATGATCTACCATCTGCTTTGAATGCCTGCTATGAAGGAGACAGAATCATCATTTGCCCAGGACATTACACCGTTGAGGGGAGTCTGTACATTGCTGACTCTGTTGTGCTAGAAGGTAGGAGCCTGTGTTTGCAGAAAGGCTTGATGTAGGTGCCTTCCCTTTAAAACAGTGATCCCCAGCCTTGTCATCCAAAATGGACCTGGACTACATTTCTAAGGCTGCATTAACAGAAGTATAGACTCCAAAACCTTTGAGGTACTAGACCCCATCTATTCAGCACTAGGTAGACAACATTCTCACCTACGGCCCCAGCCCCAGCCCATGGCACCATTTCATGTGGCCTGCGTTGCCGCCACCAGTGGAAGTTGACACGTTTACAACTGCTGCAGATGCGTTTTACGGTGGAAGGAAACACTCGCTCAGCAGTGTTGTACTGCAGCCGGTTCTAAACGGTAGTAGAACCGGCTGGCCATGCCCACCTCCCCCCACACCACGTCCACCTCCTCCAGACGCAACACGGAAGAAGAGGGGGAAGAGCAGCCGGAGGCGGTGCTGCTGGTAGGTGGCATGGGCAGGTTGGTGGGCTGGCTGCCTCCTCCTCCCAGGACCGTTGGAAGTGCTTCCCTTCCCATGCACGCGCCTAGCCCAGGGCTGAAAGGCGTGCGGGAAGTGCGGAATTGAAAGCGTGCCTTTCAGCCCTGGGCTAGAGGTGGCGCATGGGAAGGGAAGCCCTTCTGGTGCTGCTGGGAGGTGGGCGGGGCGGCCAGGGGACATAATTCACCTGAGGCAGCAGCAGGCATAGTGCTAGCTGCAACTGTTATAATGTTTCCATGTAAAAATACATTACCCAGTTACTGACCATTTGAACAGCTATAGCACGCCTTAAAATCTATATGTAATAGGCAAAATTCTGAGTTCAGATTTGGAATCGGCACACTTGATATCATATAAATCACATGTGTTACTCCCAGTAGCAAAATTGTTGTTGTGCATTGTAAGATAAGATAAGATTCTGTTTTGGACCAAATGCCTTGTTTATGCTATCCTGAAACTCTGCTGGGAACACTGTAGACAATGTTGTGTCTGTGAAATTTCCCCCAAAGAATTTCAGGCCTCCCATTCACCCGTTAATATAATCAGCCGTGTTTTGCTGCAGGGTTCTCGTAGTGTTCCACAAACGGTTGGTGTTGCATTCTCGATCTTTATCTTGTCAAAACCTCTTAATGGAAGGAGAGTGAGTGTTTAATTTCCTGCTGTTTCGGCTCTTATTTGCCCCTGCGTCCCTGCTGTCTTTCTGGTTTTTATTTATTTATTTTTGTTATGATGATTTCTCTCCCAATTTCTTGGATGGGTTTTGATTTATACAGATATCCACGCTCCTATGCAATGCCCCTGCAGTATATAGGGTTTCAATAAATCTATTTTATCAGTAGGAGTGAGTATAAGATAGTTTGGCATGCAGGGTAGTATTTATGACAAATCCCATCCCATCAGAGAGGTCAAGGGAATGTGAGTAAGGAAATTAAAGCGCACTAGACCAGATATTGCCACCAGCCTTTTAAGGAACAAAAGCTTACATCAAGTTTATTCATGGAACCGACGCAGTGATTGAACAGGTGTCAGGAAGTCTTATCACTTGTGGGCATTTTTGTAAAGGGTTTTTTGATGTCCCCATCACCCCACTCCTTTGAAAACCATGGAAGCTGATGGAAATAAAACCAGTGGGTGATTCTATAATGATATGGGCTATTAATTATGTTATCCGAGTGTTAATGATGTGAGAGGAAGCGACCAAATTGAACGACTGCACTAGCAGTATGGACTGCTTTGTCAAAAAGGGGGCAAGTTGCATCTATATCTATATAAATAAAATGGAAAGGTACGTCCGTGTGTCCCGAATGCGTTTCCACGCCTCTGGACAGAGCCCCCTGAAATTTTGCACACGCCTACCTTTGGCCTCACAGATTGCATAGCCAGACTGCCAAAATGAAGCAACCTTCTGGGCTTTGTCGTTGGCCAAACTTAAATCCTCATCAGTACATGTTTATGGCAGTAATTGGCAGAGCAGCAAATGAGACAGATTCTAAATCTCTCCACATTCACACGCTGTGTTGTTATCCACCAACAGCATGTTGGTTTTGTATTGAGGGACTCCAATCTACAGCCTATTCAGGGTCATCCACGTGACGTAGGGGTGTTTAAGTTCCTCAGCCATATCCTCCTGTAATGTTCCTTGTCCAGTGAGCTTCCTCCATCTTCCAATTTGATTTTGCTCTTGTTTGTTCTTGTCATAAAGCTTTTACTGAAGTTGGCGGACTTGAGACACATATCCGCTCAGAGGATGTTGAGGGTTGTTCTCTTGCTTAGCTGCGGCTACTTCTTATCTTAGGCGGAACATTTAGAACAGTGTTTCCCAACCTTTGGTTCTTCGATTTCAATTCCAAGTGTCATGAGTGCTCGGGGGTCTTTAGACTAAAATTCTGCCCTGGGTTTTGAAGCAGATAACAGTCCAAAGATTTATAGTGAAGTGCCGAGAGAATTGTAAAAAAACTTTCTCAGAGATTCTAACAAGGGCTTCCCAGACTTTGAGATGAACCGTCTCCCTCTGAGATAATCAGCCTCAGCGGACAATTAAAATAGCTGCATGGGAAATTTATGAGAATTCAGCCTCATAACCCAAATAATGCCCATCTACAAATCTCTCCTCGTGAGGCACTCCTAGGGTCCAGTTTTCTCCTTGAAAAATGACGAATGGTCGGCAGATAAGAAGTTCTTACCGCAGGCTACGATTTGGCTTCTCCCTCCCTTCTGTGGAGAGTATAGTCTGGCACTTTTCTAAGATAAAATATCTTCTTGCTGGACACCTAAAAATTCCCTCTTTAAACTAAGAGGCGAATAAAAGCAATCTACCAAGTATTCAAATAGCAGCACTTTATTGGCTTACAATATTGAGGTAGATTAATATGTGGTTATAATAGGAATTCAGGAATACAAAAAGAAATCATAAACAAAACATAAACTTGAATAACTAAGCTGTCTAAATAGATCTAAGAAAGCGGGGCGTAGAGCCCCTCATAGATTCAGATTGTCATGGTCTGACCTATGGGGAAAAGAGAGGTAACTTCTCTCTGGCTGAGAGAAGCTTACCCTATCTTGATCTCGATCTTCTTCTCTAAACATCAGGGGGAAAGGATTCTTGTTTATACACTTCTCATTCAAACACCTGCATCATAAATATGTGAAAATTCCCAACTATGTCTCAAGGAGACAAGCTGGCTGTGTGGGCGTTAGCCCCCTTACCCACCTGTTAGGGACATCTGCTAATTATGTGAGTCCGTTATCTCTTGTCCCATCTCTTATCTAGTGAGATGGACAAAGTGTCTGGTTCTCAGACTTCAAGTCTGCACATTGGCATGCAGGTGTCTGAATGGACAGATGTCTAAACATCTGTTCTAACTAACACCTGTGAATTAGTATTACATCATAGAATAAGAATCTAGCAAAACATTTTTACTTCAAGCAGTAAACAACTTTAATGAGAGCAAAGTTCACTCTTTTTAAATGCCAATTCCTTTGCACCAAGAAGCCTAAGTCAGTACATTAGCTGATCAGTGCTTTTGGAAGTTGAAGTCCAAGCACTAAAGGTTGGGAAACACTGATTTAGAAATACAGTAAATCCCCGACTTACAAATGTCTCGAGATACGAATTTTTTGAGCTACAAAATGTTTTTTTCATAAACCGGGGTCCCGACTTACGAAAAAAACCCGGTTTACAAAATACCCCGGGTTACGGGGGGGAAATTGTAACTTGAAAATTCAGTTTTTTAGCGCCCAAAATGGCACTGCCACCATTTTCTGCACTAAAAATCACTCCCAGCCACGCCGGAAGTGTAGGAAAAGGAAGCAGCAGCAGCCAAGAAGGTAGGCAATCTCTCCAGTTTTTATTTTTATTTTTTTAATGCATGCCTCAGAGAACTGATTTTTTTCGTAACTCGGGGTTTTACTGTATCTAAAGATAAAATACAAATAGTAATAAAATTAATAATAGAAGCTTTTTTGGCAAAATAATTTTCAGGTGTTTGCCAAAAGGATATCAAAGAGAGGGTGCTGCATGATCATTGTGGCAACAAACCTAAAACTGAAGCGCCAGAAAGTTCTGAACAGGAGAGGTAGGTTTACGTAGCCCCCCATTTGCATCTAAGTCAAAGATGAGCTACACTTACTGGTGGATACACGGTTCAGTTATCTACCTCCTAGCCTCACTGTCCAAGGGACTGTAGTGGCTCAAGTGGTTAAGACACTGAACTCGATGACTGGAAGGTTGGAGTTTGATTCCTGAGTACTGCACGATGGAGCGAGCTCCCGTCACTGTCTCAACTCCTGCCAACCTAGCAGTTTGAAAGCAAGAAATTGCAAGTAGATAAACAGATACCACTTTGGTGGGAAGGTAAACATCATTCCATGTTGAAGCATGCCTGCCACATGTCCACGGAATCGTCTGCAGATGCAGACAGCGCTGGCACTTTGGCTATAAACAGAGATGAGAACTGAACACTAGAGTCGGATATGACTGGCTTTCAAGCAAAGGCAACTTTTACTAGCCTCACTGTTGATTGCAAAATTACTTACTATTCCAAAAATCATTCTTTGGCCAGACAAGGAACCTCCATTAGGCCCAAAGGCACAAGGTTTCCATGCCCTGGTAAAAAACACAGCAGCGTTCTGGATTTACATTGAACTCATTTCTCACTACTAGCTCTTGGCCTGTTCTTCTCACTTTCACCTTACTCAGCTAGTTTTTACAAAACACTTTCTTGTTGGATCTGCTTTTAGCGGAAGAGTTTGTAAGCACTTTTTTAAAAAAAGTAACTCCAGAAAGCCCTTGCGGCTGTAACAGTGCCTGTATTTTCGCCTGCCGTATCATTATTCTTGCTAGCGACAAGCCATAAAATCTTTACATGCTCGTAAATTTCGCCAAGTGGCTCAGAGTAAACAATTGTGGATAGCTTACTTAACTCAGCATTGAAGGCCTTTAAAAAACTAACAGCAAGGTGAGGGAGGGTACATTCACCTGAATACTGCAGAGCCAAGCAGAACAACTAGAGATGTTCCTTTCTGTTTGGAGGTTGAATTATGATGTTGTGACCACTGCAGGATGGAAGAATGTTTCCTTTAACAAAGCAAGTTATCTATATCAAAAAAGAAGCCTTTCCTGTCTCTTCTTTTGTGTCCTGATCAAACCCTGGACTGCCAAAATGAAGCCACCTTGACTTTGAGGTTGGCCAAACTTATCCTCATTGGTGTTTCTGGCAGTAATTGGCAGACCAGTAAATGAGCCAGAGTATCCCTCCACATTCAGTGTGTTGTTGTTTGCCCAGCAGCCTTGAGCATGCTGGTCTTACATTTAGGGAGTCCAACTCTCAGTCTACTCAAGGCCCTCCAAGTCACATAGGGGGGAGGTTGAGTTCCTCAGCCACATACTCCTTTAATTTTGTTCCTTGTCCAGTGAGCTCCTTCCTCCATATTTTAGTTTTGTTCTTGTGTACCCTCAAGAATGTTCATGCCTTAAAGCTCTTCCTGGATGTGAGCCGGTGGACTTCATGCTCATGTCGTTTCAGAGGGTGTTGAGGTTCGTTTTCTTGCTTAGTTCTCTCAATGTCTGCTGCTACTTCTATCCTCATTTTAGGTGGAGCGATACCAACAAGAGGGCACATTTTCTCAACTGGTGTAGATCTGAGGCATCATTTCCTGTCTCTGAAAATAGTTCTTAAAATGTGGCTGGATGGGTGACTCTAAAAGGTGAAGTCCAGAAAGAAAAGGGGAGGAAATCCTATTTTTGTTCAGTTTTTTAAAAAAATTGCTGGAAATAAGGAGGGTGAAAGGCTGTGTTATGTTTCACATGCCTGCATAATCTACTTTAGTATTGTTAGTTATCACTTGAGATCTTTGACTCACAGATGCCTGCGTATCAGCTTCTATTCACAGTTTTGTAACAATATGATGCTAACTCACTTGGCTTTTGTAAGGTTACTGAGAATCTACAGGGAAGTATAGTGGTCAGTTTAGATCAGGGGTCAGCAAACTTGTCTCTCCAGGTGTTCTTGGACTTCAATTCCCAGAAGCCCTGATCAGCAGGAGTGCTGACTTGGGCTTCTGGGAATTGAAGTCCAAGAACACCTGGCGAGCCATTTTTGCGGACTCCTAGTTTAGAGGTTCTGTTGGCTGAGACTGATGGGAGATTCCGTTCAAGAACACCTGGAAGGCCACATTTTGCTTGCTCCAGGCATACTACTGTACATCTAACAAAAGTTGTATTTTTCTAGTGTTTCTATCAGGCTTCTCAACTTGGTGCCCTCCAGAAGACTAGCAGTAAAAACATGGTCACCCCTTTCTGGCTAGGGGATGATGGGACCTGTAGTCTAGTGCATCCAGAGGACTCCAGGATTGAAGGATCTGGCTTAAGCTATGTGAATTGAAGTGGGTTTTTTTCTGTATACAGATCAACCCCCATGTCCACAGGGGAATATGTTCCAAGACCAGCTGCTATCCCCAAAACTTTGGAAAGCAGCAAACTCTGTATTACACATACCAGATTCATACAAGCAGGGATGGAAGAATATCTCCATCTGCCCAATAAGCCAGAAGTTGCAATAACAGTTTCCTACCTAGTAGGCAATCTTTCAAGTGTGCATAAGAAATGGCTCCCCTCCATTTATTAAAACACTATTCCTTCTCAACAAAGGAGCAGGGATGCTCCACAGGTTACACTGTTAGATCATTATCATTAATACACACTCAAATCAGGAATGTGCATTGAAAACATCTTATTGAACCAAGGATTCAGTATTGTAACATGGTGCCGAAGCCAGGAAGGTTCCAGGAAATGTACCAAGGAAATGGAAATGCTTTCAGCTTCCCTGAGTAAAGGGCTGCAATCTGAACACTCAACAAAAAAGTACCGCAAGCCACAAAGTTACTTATTTCAGAGTACAACTGCATTGATTGTCTTGGGCATGGTCTTCTCCTACCACTATTAGTAGCTACGTTTTGCTGGTTTGGCTATTCTTCTCTGAGAGAAGCGTGTAATAAAACAGGAATAACAGGCCTTTAGGGCAGGGGTTCCCAGCCTAAGGCCCATTGGCCAGATCTGGCTCACAGCACTATTTCGTGTGGCCCTCCACCCCTCCAAGAGCATTTGAGAAACAAAATGGCCACCACCCCTTTGAAGCTGCTGGGACAAATGGCCATTCCCAACATGAAGGCAGTGCAAAATGGCTGTCTGGCCCTCGAAGCTGAGTGAGAGAGTGTGACCCAGGCCCCTGCTTGAAAAGGTTGGGAACCCCTGCTTTAGAGGGTTCAATTAGCATCTGAGCTGTAGCAAACCATGTTTGATTTTTCTTCTGTAACTTTCTCTGAAGGCTATGGTCTACCGGATGATATCGTCATAGAAGAGCAAGGGAAAGCTGATGCATTTGTTGAATGTGCAGGAGCAGATGTGAAAATCTCCAGCTTAAAGCTCATCCAACATGATGCAGTGGAGGGCATCTTGAGTAAGTTCCTTCCACCCGGCTTCAGACCTTCCGAATCAGTGAGTGGATGTCCTAGGTTGCCTACTAAAGAAGTCACAGTGATCTGCCCAAACATGTGATTTAAAAAGTTTGACTATATTAATTCCCTCCACCCTTAATGACAACTGATATCTCCCCCTCCTTCCTCCACCCCCACCCCATTTGAATTTGATAATATTGTGTCCTTCTGCCTTTTGGATTAGGTGCTAATTAGCACTTCTTCATTGGGAGGTGGATTTGAATAACATGTTATATGGGCTAGCAAGACTGTTTGCACACCTTTTTATGTGAAAAGATATTCACACACACCACAGCAGAAGGAGGTTCTTGGGTCACTATCAGAGAAACGTTACTAACTGAGTTTCCCCCCACAAACCTGCCCTTTTATGAACATTTAACATGGAAAATATGATTTCATGCAAAGTATAGCTGAAGTTGGAATTTGTAGCTAGAAGATTTGGTTGGGTGGAGAAGGTCAGAGAGGAACAGGTTAGCAAAGGGCTGCTCCAGGCAGCCGGACATCGCCGCCCAGCTGACCTCGGCCCCCACCCTCCTGGGGCCGGGGAAAAGAAAAGCCACGGGCTGCTCCGTGCGGCTGAACATTGCCGCCCAGCTGACCTCGGCCCCCATCCTCCTGGGGCCGGGGAGAAGAAAAGCTCCGGGCTTCTCCAGGTGGTCGGACCCTGCTGCCCAGCTGACTTTGGGCCCTACCTTCCTGGGGCCGGGGAAGGTTCCCCGGCCTGTTGCTCACTCGGAGGGAAGTGGCTATAACTGACCGCTCGAAGGGGAGTGATTGTTTTGTAATTGTCTTATGACATGCACTGATGATACTGTTGATGTATTTGTTGCTGTTTTGCTGCATTGTGTTATATTGTATTTTTATTGCACAGTATTTAATTTTAAATGTACTGTGATATATTGTGATTGCTGTTAGCCGCCCTGAGTCGCATAGCCAAGTGGGGAGCATACAAATCCAATCAATCAATCAATCAATCAAAGGCTCCAGCTGCAATGTTACCTCTGGAATCGGTGATCAGCATTCTTCTAATAAGCCCAGGAGTGTGTTTGTTCCCTAGGTAAATATTATATAAAAGTCTCCCTTGCTCGAAAGCCAGTCGTGTCTGACTCCATGGGATGGTGTGCATCTTCATTTACATCCAAAAAGCCAGTGCATGTGGTCATATGGCAGGCAATACTAGACGCTGGTATGCACGGAACGCTGTTACCTTTCTTGCCAAAGTGGTCCCTATGTATCTGTTCGCAATTTCTTGCATTGGAACTGCTAGGTGGGCAGGAGCTCGGACAGAGACGGGAGCTCACTCCGTCATGCAGTACCCAGGAATCGAACTCCGACCTTCCAGTCAGTGAGTTCAGTGTCTTAACCACTTGAGCCTCGGCAGTCCCTTTTTCCAGTGCTACAATGGCAGGAGGGAGCTCATTGCATTGTGCAGTGACCTGCCGACTACTTCTGGACTTTTCTCCAACCATCTGATTGGTTCCTATGAGAGGAGAATCCTGGATCAGTTAGATTAGGAGTGCAGAGCATACAGCTGCAGAGCCAAATCTGACCTTCCCAATCTTCCTCTTCAGACTCCCTGAGATGACACACACGCGCACGCACACGTGTCCTCATGACATGATCATCTGGTTGTCTTGTTTCACCAGAGCTTTATCTGCTGGCACCAAGAGCTTTAAGATGAAATGATTATTGTTCTGCTTTATGTCTAAACTTAAAGGGATACACATAAAGAGCCTCCGTGAAGATTGTGGTAATGGCAACTTTGTGTTACCAGCTAATCTTTGTCACACTTGGTCAGGTGAAAAGAACTAGAGAATGAACTCCTCAAAGGTGGCTTCATTTTGGCAATTTCACGTCTGGCCTAGACATGGAAGAAGAAGTCTAAACTACAGGAGTTCCATTTATTCAATAGCATTTACAGATGGGTTGATTCAATGGACGAAATCTTGTTATTCACATATGCAAATGGTGCAATTTTTGGAAGTGAACTGTCATAAGATATTTGTGTAGACATTAGCTCTTGCATACTGAGTTGTGCAATTTGGCATATAAGATATAAGCTCTATGGAGACTTCTTAATTTATTACAAATTACCTTTAAAAGATGTGCCATTTTTGTAACTGCACAACAGTAGATTTTTAGTCTACTGTGTTTGGGACTAGCATTAGGGTATTGGATCATTGCACTTTTATTCCATGCACTCTGAAATCACCTTTAATGAGTGACAATTTGCCAACAAATGTGATGTCCCGGTTGTGGATGTAAAACTGTGCAGCTTTTGACTTCAGTTGCTATCTAGTACACCTTCCAAAATCTTTTTGGTAGCTATTCTGCTCCTCTTAAATACAAACATGTTATTTTTTTGTAGGTATTCAGCGAGGGAAGACAGTGCTGGAGAACTGTGTACTACAATGTGAAACTACGGGAGTCGCAGTCCGAACGTCAGCTGAGTTTTTCATGAAGAACTCTGACTTGTATGGTGCAAAGGTGAAAAACTACTTGTCTTTGATTACTTTAGCGGTGCAATGCTTTCCATATTCACTTAGACGTAACTTCTATTTTCTTCCAGTGGGTTTACTCCCTGGAAATTGTACTTAGGATTTCAGACCTAATAATGATAATAACACACTGTTAACTTGTTTCAAACCTATGGTGACCCTTTCTAGGATTTCTTAAGTATCCATTTGTATAAAGAGTTGGTGCTAGATATTGTAGTTGGGTTTCTTTGTTCTTTGAGTAGCTTATTCTTTCATTTACAAGATGCCATAACATAAGCTACTTTTTACACACCTTTAAGTTATAGAAGCTTCTTGCCATAAAACATTTGATTTCCTTTTTTTATTTTTACATATGACTACTACATGCACCCACCACCTGTGAGACATTATAAACTTCATTTAACTATTATCTATATCAGGCATTCACAACCTATGGCCTGTGGGCCAGACCCGGCCCCTGACACCCTCGCTGCTCCCAGAAGCGGAAATAAAATGAACCCCATGCACGCGCAGAACACTGCTAAATGTGTTCTGCGCATGTGCAGGGTGTGTTTTACTTCTGCTTCCTGGTGGGAGGAACCAGGTGACCGGCCCGATCAGCTGTCCAGGAGGTGTGGTCAGGCCCGCTACCTGAAAACGTTGAGAAACACTGCTCTATATCATATTTGATTTATATATTTGTCCCTTCATTCCAAATAATAATAATAATAATACTTAGTAATAATAATACATCTTTCTCTGGCTTTACTCCTTTCTCTTTAAATAACACGTAATCTAAGAGTTCTCCCCATATTTGTCTGAAGTTGGGGCTTTTTTTAACGAATCTTTTTTTAGTTTTAATTTGCACGTTAATTTATCATTTATAGCTATATTTCATATCACTTTATGCCAATCATCCAATTCAAATTCACAATCTTTCCATTTTTAAACAATAATTTGCTTTTTCAAAATGAAAAGAAATTTTAAAAAATAAAAGAAGAAGAAAAATAAGAAGTACAACATATGAACGATTCTATGAATATATTTCAATAAAAGACTGACTGGTGGAAACTGGCAAACACACTTGCTGGCTTCTTGCCCTAAAGCATTTGCTGAGCTCCCAGAAAAGCCATTTTTAATTTTGTATTCTACCAAGAACTGCTTATTAGGAAAATATTTTACTCTTTTAATTTTAGGGTGCTGGTGTGGAAGTCTATCCAGGGAGCATATGCACCTTGATCGGAAACGGAATACATCACTGCAAAGAGGGAATTCTCATAAAAGTGAGTTCCCTCTTGAATGCTGGTGAAAGTACACCATTAGTTGTGTAAAGTTTCTTACGACTGATATGCTAAATTTAAGCACTGCCTGGGGCACTTAATTTCAGACAGAGGAAATTGACTCTTTTATCAACAGGGAGGTATTTTGTTGGCTAACAACCCCCCCCCCCCCCATGTTTTTTTCTTAAGATCTCGAGGTGAATTATTGCATATCGCAAGACAAAAGGATTCAGGCCAAGAAAGAACCTCTAGTGACCATTTAATAGGCTTTGTGACTGAGCAGGGATCTATTTCCTTATTCTCAAGTATAATGCTGTCCAGTCTTTTTCAGCTTGAGGTCCTGATTTATATTCAGACTCATTTATAGGGGTTTCATTTCATTGTTTATCAGAGGAAGGAGGTAGAAACCCCCCAGAAATTGTACCTTGAGGCCCTTCTGCTGGCAATAAATAAGCCTTAGGCCCTGGTGGCATGCAACAGTTAGGACAGGATATGGAACAACTGATTGGTTTAGAATAGGAAAAGGAGTGCAAGACCTGAGCGCTGCACAGCAGAGTGAGCTCCCGTCATCTTCCAACCTAGTGGCTCAAAAGCAAGAAATTGAAAGTAGACAAATACCTTTGTCGGGAAAGGTAACACCATTCCGTGCACTCCAGCATCTAGTCATGCCTGCCACATAGCCACAGAAATGTCTGCAGATGCAGACAGTGCTGCCTCTGACTGTGAACAGAGATGAACACTGTCCCCCAAGAGTCAGACACGACTGGCTTTCAAGCAAGGGAGACCTCTACCATTATCTTGAGGGGGGGGTGGTCTATTGATTTGGATTTTGAGGAGATGGCCTCTAAACATTTCTCTGTGTGCATTAAGAGCTTTATAGATTAAACTGAAGAAAGAGAGAAGAATTCCACTGGGATCTTATTCTTACGAAATGCCAGGGAAGTGGTGGTTGTGTAGTCAGTGTTCCAGTGGTGTGTTTTGACATTCTAGCCGTGTTCTATGCATTTGGTAGCATCAAACTTTCCAGTCCATTTTCCAATCATACTAACCTGATTTCTTATGTCAGCATCTTTCTCTGTGTTTAAATGCACTCTTACGGGAATAATCACTGGGATTCGCCATCTACGTTACAGAACTGCTGACTTGAGTGGGGTTGTTTTGTCTTGGCTTTTCAGGACTTTTTAGACGAGCATTATGACATCCCTAAAATAACAATGGTGAACAATGTCATCCATAACAATGAAGGATATGGAGTTGTCCTAGTGAAACCTGCAATCTGTTTGGATGGAAATGAGAATGTTCCGGAAAACTCTGAAGGTACGATATGTATGAGCATGACTGAAATGCTTCTATCAGCTGTAGTAGAGCTTTCTCAAGATAAGTGAGATATTTATGGAGTGGTTTTACTCGCCTTACACCTTTTACACACTTTTACTCATGCAGTGGTTTAATGGTGAAGACGCTGGGTTTGAGGACCAGAAGGTTGGCAGGTCAGCAGTTTGAGACCTGAGTGCTGCATGATTGGGTGAGCTCCCTGCATCTGTCCCAGCTCCTGCCAATCTAGCAATTCCAAAGCAAAAAAAAAAAGTAGGTAAAGGTAAAGGTTTCCCTTGCTCGAAAGCCAGTCGTATCCGACTCTAGGGTGCAGTGCTCATCTCTGTTTCTAAGCCGAAGAGCCAGCGCTGTCTGCTTCTGCAGACATTTCCGTGGTCATGTGGCAGGCATGACTAGACACCGGAGCGCACGGAACGCTGTTACCTTCCCACCGAAGTGGTCCCTATTTATCTACTTGCAATTTCTTGCTTTTGAACTGCTAGGTTGGCAGGAGCTGGGATGAAGACGGGAGCTCATTTCCGTCCTGCAGTACTCGGGAATCGAACTGCTGACCTTCCGCTTCCCAGTCAGCGTCATAGCGACTTGAGCCACTGCAGTAGAATAGGTACTGCTTCAAAGGAAAGGTAACAGTGTTCTGTATGCTCCGGCATCTAGTCATGAACTGCCACATGACCATGGAAAAGTGTAGACCCAGACAGCGCTGACTCTTTGGCTTTAAACGGGGGTGCACACCACCCCGTAGAGTCAGGCACGACTGGTTTTTGAGAAAGAGGGACTTTTACCTTTACCAGTTCTGCACCTCCAATTAGCTTCCTTGGCTGAGCGGGGATTCAAACCTAGGGTTCCTGAAACCTACACCGTCACTCTTTCCACTACATCATACTGTGTATCCCATGTTTCCCCAAAATATGTGTTGTGTTTCATGCTTATTTATAAGCATGTCTGGTCCTACCAGATCACACTTCTGGGAGGAAATTAGGACGGGTCAGAAATGTCTTCTCCCTATGACAAATCCTGAAAGGCAGATGTTTTCCTCTTCAGTTTCTTTCACTCTCCATGTGAAAAGAATGACAGAAGTGATGACTGAGGAAATTAGGGGTATGATACAGTAAAACCCCGACTTACGAAAAAAACTCCATTTCCTGGCCTCATTCGTAACTCGAGTTTTTTCGTAACTCGAGGCATCCCCATAGAAAATTGTGGCGGCGACATTTTGGCACTGAAAATGTGATTTTTACATACAAAAATGACAGCCACACCATTTTAAAAAATTTCGTAACCCAATCCAATCCAATTTTAATTTGTACCCTGCCCTACTCAGCGAAAGCCGACTCAGGCGGCATTACAGCATACAAAATACAAGGTACTAGGTACCGTTTTAGCAATACTACCATAGCAATGTGACAAATATAAACAAATATATCAAAAATACAATATAGACTGTAAGCACAACACAATAGCAGGCAAATACAGAAGCAAGAAGCAAAAATAAATTTCGATACAAAATATAAATAAGAAATTTAACAATACAATGATATAGTCAGTACAATAAATTACAGACGGAGTCTGGAGCTCATGTCTCGGGTGAAGTCGTGACCCGGCATTTTTCGTAAATCGGTACCCCGGGTTACAAAAAAACCATTTCGTAACTTGAGTTTTTTGTAACTCGAGTCGTTCGTAAGTCGGGGTTTTACTGTACTGTCAATTACTTAATGTATAAACTGAGTTGTAGTGGAAAGCCCTTCTAAATTGTTTTAACTAACTCAGTTATTGGATCCCTCTCCCATAAAGCAGAGGTTCCCAACCTAAGGCCCGTGGGCCAGATCTGGCCCAGGCATCATTCCATGTGCCCCCACCCCTCCAAGGGCCACCCATTTGAAGCTGTTGGGACAAAATCCCCCCCCCCCCAATTGTGCAGGTTAGGAACCCCTGCTCTTATGCTTTAACTCTTTCATTGTTTATTTGTCCAACTGCTGGTTAAATTATAAGAGTACTCATAAGGGGAAAGATTCTGGCACAACCAATTAAAAGCTATTATTCAGCTATCATTCTCCTGAATAATTGTTCTCTCTCTTCCTACCCCCAATTCCCATCTCCATCCTCTTTGTAGCTTGAATGACTTGATAAACCACTCTGTGTATCATTAAGTCTGATGTAGCTTTGATAATCCCCTAACTAGAAACCTTTCCTCTGTAAAATAAGAACAGTTAGTTTTTAATAATAGTTTAAAAGGAGTGTGTGTGTGTGTGTCTAAAATTTAAAACAAAAGATCATGAAAATGGTAGGAAAATGTAAGATGGGTGTAAATGCAAGGCAATACAAAAACTTAGACTCCATGTGAAATTCTGTGAACAAGCTTCATTGTATGATACAAGCACTAATGATAGCACATTCAGCTCAAAGTATCTCAAAGTTTACACATTCGTTCTTAAGTTCCTCCTGAGCTACTTTCTTGAAGGCAAATTCTCTAAATCTTGCATAATTCCTCGTGCATGTTTAGTTCTCATTTTGCTACATGAAAGAAGAAATGTTATATCACAGATTATATGTCTGACTGAGATTTCTTTAACAGCGTGGCAGCCTGAACTTACACCTTCGTTATGTAGTCAAGGGTGTCTTTCTCAAGAGCTTAGATCAACTAAGAATCCATCCTTGAATCCAAGAGAAGGTGCTTGACGGCAGCAATAATCTAATTAAATTAGAAACCGGGAGCCAGTACGTGGAAAAATAAGGAGAAGATTTAGGAGCAGCAAATGCTCAAAAGTGTGTCATTCTTAAAGGTGTTTCTTATGCAGAGTGCAGATGAAATTTCCTCCTGGCGCTGCTTTTCTAAGTGGCGATGAAAGAGGCAAAATAATTTGGGAAGTGGTGATTCCTAACTGCCTTTTGTGTCATCCTTCATCTAGTGATCTAGTTCCACTAAACCAGGGGTGCCCAAACTTTTCAGGCCGCAAGGCCAATCACGTGGTTCATTGGGCCAGTCATGTGGTTCTTCCCACTGGAAGTGGAAGTAAAATGTGCCCGCACATGCGCAGAACGCTGCAGGAAATACACCTGCAGCGGTTGTAAACAGATAAACTCTAGATCTTTTTTAACCACACTCCAGACAGCTTCCTAGCCAGCGTTGCTGATGGTGTAGAATTCAGCGAGTTCTGGGTCAGGAGCTAATGGAAAACTAACGTTCCCTATCTTTGATCTTGTCTTAATTTTTATATAAGAATAAAGGTAAAAGTTAAAGGTATCCCTTGCTCGAAAGCCAGTCGTGTCCGACTCTAGCGGCTGATGCTCGTCTCCATTTTCAGCCAAAGAGTCAGTGCTGCCTGTGTCTGCAGACATTTCCGTGGTGACATGGGCATGAATGACTAGGCCAGGGTTCCTCAAACTTGTCTCTCCATATGTTGTTGGACTTCAACTCTCAGAAGCCCTGATCAGCAGGTATACTGACTTGGGCTTCTGGTCATCCTGGCAAGACCGAGTGGCTTTGGGTCAGGGGTCTGGGGTTATCCAGTGAGTTACCACCTCTGGTCTTGGATGGGGCAGTTCTGCCCCAGACAGACCCAGTGCGCAACTTGGGGGTCCTCCTGGACTCGCGGCTGCTGCTAGAAGGGCAATAAGCCACCATGACCCCTTTTATATGAGAACCGGTCCCTAAACCTTCTTAATTCCTCCCTGTTCCTTTTGCCTCCTAGATTATACACCAGTGGTTAGGACTGTAGCTGTCAAAATGTCGGACCTACCTGACAGGGTCATTGTGAAATTAAGCCATTGTCCCACAATTCCTCATCTTTACCTCTGGTATTTAAGGCTGATGGCATTTGCAGTCCAAGAACATCTGAAAGGCCACATATCTCCCCACCTGCCTGTCCCTATTGTTTTAGATTTTGACACAGTAGGAATGCAGGAAAGTAAAGGTAAAGGTCACCCTTGCTTGAAAACCAGTCATATCCGATTCTAGGGTTCAGTGCTCATCTCTGTTTATAGACGAAGAGTCAGCGCTGTCTGCATCTGCAGACATTTCTGTGTACATGTGGCAGGCATGCCTAGACACCGGAGTGCACGGAATGCTGTTTACCTTCCTACCGAAGTGGCCCCTATTTATCTACTTGCAATTTCTTGCTTTTGAACTGCTAGTTTGGCAGGAGCTGGGACTGAGACGGGAGCTCATTCCATCCTGCAGTACTTGGGTATCAAACTGCTGACCTGCCGCCTTCCAGTCAGTGTCTTAACCACCTGAGCCACTACAGTCCCTAGTGCAGGAAGAGGGGACAGTATATGAGGAATGTACACATGAAACTAATTATTCACATGGATCTGTTTAACGCAGTCAATGATGCACTGAAGGCGGTTTTCAACGGTTTTTGCAAACCAGTAGTGGAAATTGCCCCATTCCATGTCCACCCGACCGGCCACGGCCACCACCCTACCCCATTGCGCAGGATGTCCGGGCATCGCGATAGTTGTGCTGCTCACGTTGTGCTGCCTGGACATCCTGCCGCCTGGGGAAGAAAAGAGCAGGCAGAGCAGGGAGGCAACAGGCGGGGTGGGGAAGGCCACCGTAGCGGTGCAGCGGCTGCACCTTCCCTGCAATGAGAGCCAGGGCCATCGCCACCGCCTCCTGCTCCGAGTCCTGCACTCAGAGCAGGAGGAACAGCAGGAGGCAGTGGAGACATCGCTGCCTTTGAAGCACCTCTGCTGCCGCCCGCCCGCCCTTCTCCACCATCCATGTGTCATCGTGGGAGGAGGGGGAGGCCAGCGGTGGCTTCAGCTCCTCGTCATGGCCCATATCTTGCACCTTCCCAGTAAGTGAGTCTCCTCTCTCAGGGGGAGGGGACTGGAGGGGGAAGTGTGTGTGTGTGTGTATGTAATGACCTCCCCTCTCAGTCCCAGTTTTTGCCAACCTAGCAGTTCGAAAGCAAGAAATTGCTGGTAGATAAATAGGTACCACTTCAGTAGGAAGGTAAATAGCATTCTGTGCACTCTGATATGTAGTAGTCATGCCTGCCACATGTCCATGGAAACATCTGCAAATGCAGACAGCGCTGGCTCTTTGGCTATAAACAGAGATGAGCACTGAACCCTAGAGTTAGATATGGCTGGCTTTCAAGCAAGGGTGACCTTTACCTAATAACAGAAGATCCGTGATTGCTGTGAAATTTGGCCCTGTTTAGTTGCAAGTGGTTAGTAAAGGTAAAGGTCGCTCTTGCTCAAAAGTCAGTCGTATCTGACTCTAGGGTGCAGTGCTCATTTCCATTTACAGCCAAAGAGCCAGTGCTGTCTGTGTTTGCAGACATTTTCATGGCCTTATGGTGGGCATGACTAGATCGGCCACAAAGTCACATGGCCAGATTTGGCCATTTCCACAGATTTGGCCATGCCCACAGAGGTGGTAGTATCACTGAATGCAGTGGATCCCAACATGATGCCCACGCCCCACTGGGGAACTTCAACTCCCCGAAGCCTAAGTCAGTACATTGGCTGATCAGTGTTTTGGGGAATTTAACTTAGGCTTCTGGGAATTGAAGTCCAAAAACCAAAGGTTGGGAAATACTGGTCTTAACACAGTTGTTTTTTGACTCAGGACAAAAGAAGGAAACGCAGCCCGCTGATGCAGATAGTGTGGAGTGTGGAAACCTACACAAACAGACAAGCGGTGAATTAGACTCCCGGGGAACAAAGCAGCCAGAGGACAATTCTGAAATTGCCAATGAACTTTCGGCTGCGTCGCTGAAGAAGAGCCAGCAGCGCAAGAAAAGGCTGAGCAACTTGGGGATCACAGAAGCCGACGACGACTTAATGTCGCAGGAAATGTTTGTGTCCATCATAGGCAATCAGTTCAAGAGGAACGGGAAAGGGAGTTTTGGAACATTTCTGTATTGACTTTACGGGATGGCGCTAGAAGAGCCTGTGACATAACAGCTGCTGGCTGGCGTGTTGCCGAATCGCTGCAACTTTTGTCATCCGTACTTTTATTTCTTTCCTTCATCAATGTGATTCTAGCACGTTTAATTTAATTTTTTTTCTTTTTTTATTTTTTAGCAAAACTTGAAAGCTGTGCTCCTTAGAGGAAATCTTGAACCCCGGGGCTCAAGAGCTAAACAAAACCATTCTCCATTGAAGAGATAGGCTTCTTTCTTACAATGTATATCACTTTAAAAATTATACTATTTATCTTAGCTATAACACGTCTCTTTTTAAAATAAAAATAAAAATTAGGCACTTAATAGAATAAGGCAGAACCGTGGAATCTTTTTTGTATCTTGTGATCACAAGTAAAAGAAATATTTGCTTTCTGTGTAGTGACTGTACCAATTTCAGATGTGTTCAATAAACATTTTTTACATTGAGCAAGCTCTTCTTGTAGATGTCTTGGCAGAGGCGTCGGATCCTGTTTAAAAGTGTGTCGGTTGCACAGCTAAGTCTGTTTAAATTAAGGGAGTGTTTTTACAGTGCTTTGATGCGCAAAGTTTGATTTCTCTGCCTGCAAGCGTGAAATGTGCTTGTTGTTTTGATGGCTCTAGTTATGTTGGTGAGCTCTTTTGTCCTGCAGTTGAACGGAAAGGCCAAGAATTGTGTGGACAAAATCCTTACCTCTGAAACAGACGGGGCGAGGGGAGAGAGGTTTTCTCCTGCTTCCTTGCCCATTGCAAACTTTCTGGCAAATCCAAATCTGTTGTTTTTGCAAATTCTTAATTAATTTTTAAAAATAATTTTTATTCAAATATTATCATAAAAATCCCAACATACAAATAGTAAAGGTAAAGGTTTCCCTTGCTCAAAAGCCACCAACTCTAGGGCTCAGTGCTCATCTCTGTTTCAAAGCCGAAGAGCTTCTGCAGACGTTTCCATTGTCATGTGGCAAGCATGACTAGACACCGGAGCGCACGGAACGCTGTTACCTTCCCACCGAAGTGGTCCCTATTTATCTCCTTGCAATTTCTTGCTTTCGAACTGCTAGGTTGGCAGGAGCTGGGACAAAGACGAGCTCATTCCATCCTGCAGTACTTGAGAATCAAACTGCTGACCTTCCACCTCCCAGTCAGCGTCTTAGCCACTTGAGCCACTGCAGTTCCATACAAATACAAAAGAGAAAAAAATGCACAAAATCTTTTAAAACGTACATAATCTATGTGCATCCACAACAAGTGGGACATTATATACCTTCATTCAGCTATCCTTTATAGCATTTTATTTATATATTTGTCCCCTCATTCCAAAAAAGAAACAATCTTTCCCTGGCCTTACTCTTTTCCTTTAGACTAATGCATATTCTATAAATTATCCCCGCATTTCTCTGAAGTCAGGTTATTTTAACTAATTCCTTTAAAAAATGTAATCCACACATTAATGTCATTGCCATATTCCACATCTCTTTATACCAATCAACCAATTCAAATTCCCAATCAATTTCCCATTTTTTAAAAAATAACCTATCTCAAAGCTGTTACCAATATAATAATCATTTCTTATTCTGTTCTGTTTATTTCTGAGGTCCATTAATAATGCTATTTTAAGATAACTCTCAAAGTTTATAGAAAATATTTGATTGGTTTCAAAAAGCCTCTTTGATTCAATGAGTCTATTTTAATTGGACAGTACCAATTAGATTTCTTCTTCAAGTGCCGAATCCATCCCTGATATTGGCGACAATGGCAATAGTCTTCCTGTTCTTAACTCCTTGGAACAATTGTATTTATTTATTTATTTTTCAGATTTCTATTGCCGCCCAATTTGACACCGTCTCTGGATGGCTAACAGCAATTAAAACAAATATTACCAACATAGCTAAACCCTTTTTAAAAAAACCATAAAAAGTACCCATTAAGTTACCCACCCAACCCCATCAGTTAAAAGGGAGAGGGAGCGATCTTGTTATATGAGCCAACAGGCAGCGGTCACCACTCCTATGGTGCCCCACACCTGCTTTGCCAGCCAGATTTTTAGCTCTTTCCTGAAAGGCAGCAACTCCGTCTGTAGCCGCAACTCGGTTGGCAAGAGATTCCATAGAACCGGCGCAATCACAGAGAAGGCCCTCATTCTTGCGCTAGAGAGACGAGCCTTTCTAGCAGATGGCGCAATTAGAGAGCCCCTCCGGTCCGCTCTGGTGGAACGGACAGATGTTCTTGGGGTGATGCGGTCTCTTAAGTATCTTGGCCCACTACCGTGTAGGGCTTTAAAGGTCATTACCAGCACCTTGAATTGCACCCGGAGGCACACTGGTAACCAGTGCTGCTCCTGAAGCAGTGGAGAGGCATGGGCATAACACCCGTACCCCATCACCACCAGGCGGCCACATTTTGGACCGGTTGCAGCCTCCGAATGGTCATCAAGGGCAGCCCCATGTAGAGCACATTACAATAATCCAGTCCAGAGGTCACCAGAGCATGCGTGACCATGAGCAAGGAGTCCCGGTCTTGGAGCGGGCGTAATGTCCTTCTGAGGACATTCCACACCAGTCTCTCAGTTGGAGTACTTTGTATTTCATGTCGTTCCTCATGATATACCCATGGCATTGCAGCTTTCTTTGCTTAATGGTCTTAAACAGTTCTTGTTCTTTATCCATCCAGCACAACATGTCTACATTAGTCACATGGTCAGCCTATGATATTCTTAGCAACTGTCTAGATCCATATTTCAAAAGCTTTGATTTTCTTTTCAGATGCTTCAATCAATGTCCAAGCTTCAACTCAATATAGCAACAATTAGATTTAGACCAGCAGATTTGGTGAGGGAACTTTGTTTTTTATTTATCATGTCTATGTGTTGATAAGATGGCTTTGCTAACAAAAATAGCCGCCCAGAGTCGGGTTTACCTGATTGGGCGGCATATAAATTTGAATATAAATAAAATAAGTAAATAAATAAATAAAAATAAGCAGGACTTATTTGAGAAGAGGAATAAACGTGTGCACTTTTGTTATGAACTGAGCCAGAATCCCTCTTTCTTACCTGATGGCAGAAAGGCCTGTACCTTTGTGCTGCCCTAAAGCTTTTATTAATCCCAGAAGACTTCCTACAAACACAGATACTTGTATAACTAAGCGCTGATATTTAGATGTATTTATCTCGGTCAATAAAACGGAATGTAAAATACTTTGTGGAAGCAGCAGTGCGCCTGAGGGGCTTATGAATCGTCCTTTGTGGCAAATCAATACTTCCCGAGCTGCTCCTCTGAAAACTTTGATAAATGATTAATAAGGCGAGTTGAAAGCAATCGATGCTTAGATATATTGTCACCTTGCCGGTTACTCCTGAGTATTCTGGGTTTTTTTTCCTTGAGAAAGATGAAAAGTTAAATGTATGCAAGTTGTATGCTTTCCTCTTTTTACTTTTTTTTGAGAGAGATATTTCCAAGAGAGAACATGATGTGCTGTTTTTAAAAGCAAGTAAGAAAGTTAGGACTGCTTTTTTACCAGGCTGCCTAATTAAAGTTTAATAGAGAGGAGTCTCTGTAGTCTTGCAACTTTAAAGAAGCTCAGAACTTGTTGTTGTAACAGGTGGTGCATGACTCCTTGAGTTCAATATTTTTGTTTCACATTTTTTCTTGTCTCGTTGACATACTGTGATTTCCTACTCCATCTCGGTCTTCTAGAGTTGGCAGGACTTACGTCTCCCCAGTGGCTCAGTGGGTAAAAGCATTGTGCTTGGAGACTGGAAAGGCAGGTTTCGATTCCCCGAGAGTGGGAATCGAGTGCACAGTGGGGGACATGAAAAGGAGACCCATTCGGGTGTCCCTTGTAAAAATCCTTTCAACCCAGAGTAGTCTCCATACCTGTCAAGTATCCTGTTTTGGCTGGGATTTCCCATAATTCACCACTCCATCATGCTCCTTCCCGCCATCACCGTGTATTTGAATGGCCAGGAAAAAGGTTACCGTGCATGTGTGCCACTGCCTCTGATGGGCACGCATGCACATTAACCCTTTTCCTGGCCAAAGAGGTTTCTGTGCATGAGCACAGGGGTTACTGTGCATGCGCATCGCTGCCTCACGTCAGGGGCAGCAGCGCGCATGCGTCAATGTCGGTGCCCGGAAACCTTCCCGTATTTGGACACTGGCAGCTTGACAGGTATGGTAATCTCTGACACAAAACAACAACAACACACACACCGTTGAAATGAGCGCCATAGATAATGCTTGAGGACATCAAGAAATATTTATCCTGGACAGTTCTTCTAAGTCAGCGTTTCCCAACTGTTTGTTTCTGAACTTCATTTCCCAGAAGCCTAAGTCAATTCCCCGAAGCACCGATCAGTCAATATAGTGACTTAGGCTTCTGGGAATTGAAGTCCCCCTGTGGTGTGTGTGCCCCACAATGGGAACCACTGTTCTATGTGGTTTTACTGCTTACTGTCTTCAGCCTTCTTTCTTTCTGCAATTGGAACATGGGTGGAAGATTAGAGCAGTGTTCGTCAAGTATATTTACTTTATCCCCTTAAAACATTTATTCATTTGAAATGTCATGTTGGAGGAGAGCTTTGTTGAACTATGGACTGCCAGAAGGACAAATAAGTAGGTCCTAGATCAAACCACAGTGGAATTCTACCTAGCAGCAAAAATGACTTGAGCTGGGCATTCTGTTTTGGGTACATCATGAAGATAAAAGATTGACAGGAAAAGAGAACAATGCTGAGGAAAAACGAAGGCAACCGTATAAGAAGAATACAATCCTAAAATGGATTGACTCAAATAAAGGAAGCCAAAGACCTGGATTTGCAAGACCTGAGCAGGGCTGTTGACGATAGACTTCTAGGAGGCCACTCATTAATAGAGCTGCTATAAGTCAAATGCTAATTGATGGTACACAACATAAACAACAGATCCTCTTGGAAAGATAGTGGGCAGAGGATAGATTAAGATGGTTGATCAGCAAGATTTTCTGACTCAGTAGTTCTTCCTAGTACAGTAAAAACCCAACCTACGTATGCCTTGAGTTATGTAAAATTTGACTTATGTAAGGATTTTTCACTAAAATGGTGTCCTGATTTACATAAATGTCCCAATCTACATAATGCTATTTCCTATGGGTTTGCTTCGATTTATGTAAAAATTTCCATTTTTTCCTATGGGTTTGCTTTGATTTATGTAAATATTCATTTTTCCGAAGGGTTTGCTTCGATTTACGTAAAAAAACATTTTACGTAGAAGGCTATGGAACAGACTTTTTACGTAAGTCGGTGTTTTACTGTATTACTGTTTTGCTATTATTTATTTTCAAATTCTAAATAGCGTGAGGTGCCTCAGGTGTAAATTTATAAACCAATAAGAAGCAACAGATGCGACATTATCTTAGTCTGATGTTGTTACAACTCATCCATATAAAGATACACCAACAAAGTTATGGGAAACTAGAGTGGCACATTAGAGCGTCAGACCAGGATTAGGGAGACAAAGGTTCGAATCCCTGGGGGGTTGACAATGACAAATCACTTTTTGAGCATCACACATACTTTGAACACCCTACTAGGGTTATCCAAATTTAACAAGACCCATACCCCCTGCCCTATTTGGTTAGCAAAAGAAAAAAAATTCAAAGACAGTCCTCCAAGAGAAATGACATAATAATACTTATTATAGCCAAAATGTTTACAAGACACCAGGGAATATGGGAGGTTAGGTAAACATGGACTTTCTGGAAGTTTTAAATCATTGTTGCTTTAGTTTTTCAAGTTGCTGTTTCCCTTAAATACTCAAAAGAAGCGCTCAATTAGGAATGCTAATCTGACTATGTTTTTCACAGATAATAAAGTTTTCAGAAGCTTTCTCCTTGATGACCGAGATTATAACATTCACAGAATCACACATCTTTGCAGGAGTGTGATTTGCCCTTCAAACATAATTTAGTCATTTTCTGCTGACTTTCTGCTTCTAACAAATGGCCAGTTAAAGCCTAGACTAGCTCATTGTGATCTGGAGTGTTGCAAGCCTACTTCTCTCTCCTTCTTACAAACATTAAATGCTAGAAACAGCTCCAACACTGTTGTGTCCTTCCCATTTATGACCCCAGAGAAGATACAAATGGAAAAGCATGCTGTCTTAATGTGCAATTTTAACATCTTTGCTTGATCTATCTTGTCAGAAGTGCTAATTAAGTATTATAATGCAGCCAGCTTGCCAATAGCAGTACATTATTATGTGTTGAGAGAAACTATCCTCCCCACTTTTGTAGGGCAAAGGGAGAGTTGCCAGCTGGCTGGGCGTCTAAAATTGAAATTATTTCCACTCGCTCCTATTTATTGGAAGCTACTTGTTAGATATGTGGCAAACACCAGTCTCTAGGTGTGAATGATATTCCTCAGCATATCAAGATACTGCTATTCTACCTGACCTACAGAACGTGATTATGAAGTATAGAGAACAGCGGCTTTATTGAAAGGTAATTCTATCTAAACACATACACAGGTATATACTCAAAATCTCCAGTTTAATTGCTACACTTATCTCCTCTACCTATGCAAATCACTATTCCATGCATGGTTGCTTTGGCCAATACATCAGGTAGCTATCCTTATAGCAGGGTTGCCCAAACTTTTTGGGCTGCGGGGTGGTCACATGGTTCAGGGAGCCAGTCACTATGGCCCAGGGGCTGGATTCGGCCCACGAAGCCCTTGCCACTCATGGAAGCGGAAGTAAAACGCGCCCATATGGGCATGTTTTACTTCTGCTTACAGGAGCGACGAGGGCTTCGTGGGCCGGATGAATTGGCATCACGGGCCAGATCCAGCCCCCAGGTTGTAGTTTGGGCATCCCTGCCTTACAGCAATAACCTTCCTACTTTACGAAGAGTGTGTTTTGACTGTCAAAAGAATGGGGATTCCAACTGATTTTTTTAAAAATCAGGATCAGTTTACCCTTAGTTGATTCAGTGATTAATCTGCTATACTGCCGCCAAAACATGAGTTAGATCTGATGGGACTCAAGGTTGAGTCAGCTTTCCAAGAGTATACAGCATGTTGGGGGCAAAATGCTAATTATCTTGTGAACCGCTCAGAGAGTACACTTAGTGCTATGGAACGTTATATGTGCAATTGCTATTGCTAAGGTCACATGATGCTTGTGTCAGAAGCAGACAGAGCTGGCTCTTTGGCTATGAAACAGACATGAGCACTGAACCCTAGAGTCGTATATGACTGGCTTTCGAGCAAGGGTGGCCTTTACCTTTAAGCAATGGTAACAGAGTAGGCCATACTGCCAGCGACTCAATGCTGATTGTCAGGTGGCGGTTAACTAAACTGACAACCCTGGATTAAAATCTCAGTTGAACCCATCTCGATGGAGGGCAGCAGCTTCATCCATCCTGGCTTGGGGATGAGGACTTCTTTGTGTGGCAAAAGGGGTCAGGACCAGAAAGTGGCTCACGGATCTGGATCAATGGCAGAAACACCCCGATGCAGAAGGCAAATGGAACACTACTGCATTATATGGTTTCCAGGACAATCTTCATGGATGATCACCATGATGATAGCCAATATTCAGCATTGGATACAGCTAGTGGTGGGATTCAAGAATTTTTCCTACTCTGTGGGTGTGGCACGGTGGACGTGGCATGGTGGCCATGTGGGTGGGTGTGGCCAGGTGGTCATATGATTTGCTGGGTGTGACCTGAGGCTCTGGAAACCAGATGGGGTAGGGTTGCCATATGTCCTGGAAAACTGGGATTGTCCCGGATTCAAGGTCAGAAAAATTGTCCCGGCCAATTCAATAATCATGCAAAAGTCCCAGATTTTTAAAACTTACTGGTTGTGTAATATAACACACCATTAAAATAAATTCAAACTCTCACCATCAAACGAATGATTTCCTGCCACATTGGAACTGGAGTATACCTGGAGACAAATCTTAATGTCCTCGCCTCACACCGCCGCCTGATAGGTGTGACCAGTGTGTTTCCTTGAAATGAGGACATTAAGAGTTGACCATGACATGACTTCTCAGAAGTACAACAGATTATCTTACAGTAAGAATTAACTGTTGTAAATAAATTCATTTATGTATTGATATATTTAATGTGAAAGTGTTTTATAGCTGTCACTATATTATGTTTGTTTTTAAAAGGCTATTTTGTAGATAGCCTGCCCTTTTTTGTCAAATATACTGTACTTCTGTCCCAGGTTTGTGGGAGATAATTATGGCAACTCTAAGATGGGGCAAGCCTGCCACCGCTACCTATATGGGCATACCAGGGCATACCGGCTGAATCCCACCACTGGATATGGCACTTAAAGAAGAAGAAGCTCCAGAGCTATTCATACTGTAGCTGCACTGCCACTACACTTAATGTCATTTCTAGTCTCCCCCCTCCCTAATTTTTGCTTTAATGCTGGTTTGAATTCTTGGAATTCCATACCTTACAAGGCATATATGGAAAGAGGAGAATGACAAAGATGACAAGGAAGACCCAGAGGAAGGTGGAGAGATAACATTTTTTGTTTATTTATTTAAATTTGTATTGTAATCAAAGAAATATTACAAGAACACTAAATAACACCAGTTGAGGCCACTAGAAGTGCTAGAGCAGGAACCTTGCATCTCCCTTGACACCCAATGGGATAAAAATCAAAGCAAAGAATAATAATGTTGGTTTGTAGTGATTGTTCTTGAGCAGCAAACATACGTCCTTCTATCTCCTTTCCGAGTATGGTTCTGTAACCAGTTGTTTACCTCCCTTGGCACCTGTGGTCTCCAGGCCACACCCAGTTAGTTTGCTAATCATAATATCACAGAGCAACACAGTGATGTGTTGTAGCCAATGCCCCGAGACCCAACAACCCCAACTAGCAAATACACCGTTCTTTCTCGTTGTTTCCAAAATTGTTCCTGCATCTCCAAATCAAAATTTTAATGAGGCTGAGATGGGTTGATGCAGATATCTAGGCTACATTTGACATTTTCACACTGATGGATTAACTTGCTGTCTTACAGGATCTACAGAGTTCCTTATTTTTAGGAACCGATAATGAAACAGGTTTCTTAATGTGTTCAGTGATTAGATAGTCTTATCCGTCAACTATCTGCCATCTAGTGCTGGGCTTTCATGCTTGCTCACAGCATGTGATGCATATTAATGGGACCATTTGTTTGCATGCTCTTTTCCCTCCAGTTCACCATTTTGTTTTATTCAAATAATCTGCCATGAATTTTCCAACAGTTGCACACACATCTTCTGTGATGGTATCACAAAACAAATCAAGACCATAATTATAGAGAGTTACAACTTGGTGTGATGTGGATGAAGCCTTGAGTCAAGAGTGAAGAACATGCTGAATTATTACTTCTGTCATCTCTCACAATTGGCCATACTGGTGGAAACTGGAGCTAAAGATTATAAATGGCCATAGATTCTTGCATCTGTTTTAGGTGGAGCCTCTGTACAATTGTGAAGAGCTTAGTAACCTATTTCTTTTTACTAAAGGTCCTAGTGACCTGCTAACTGGACGATTCCTGGGGCTGTAGTTGAAAGAAGTAACTTTTACAGCTCAGAAAATAAAATGAATGGCCCTTGCCTTTGACCTTCCACTTCTCTGTTTTACTGATCTCTCTCTCTCTCTCTCTCTCTCTCAGCCCATTGGCTTCCAAACAGCAAGATTGTTTTAAGAACTATATTAGGGATTCCCAACTTTTTCAAGCCAGGGCCCGGATCACACTCTCTGAGTCAGTTTCAACGGCCAGATGGCCATTTTGCACTGCCTGCACAATGCATACCTGTCAAGTACCCCGTATTGGCTGGGATTACCCCGTAATTCTGCGCCAATTTTCTCAATTTCCCACCCGGAACTGTCGCTACCCCGTAATTTGGCAGTGGGGAAAAAGTAGTTACTGTGCATCCCTTCTGTGCAGGTCCTTTCTATGCATGCCTAGAACCCTTCTATGCATGCATAGAACCCTTCTTTGCATGCTTAGAAGGGTTCTGGGCAGAAGGGGATGCGTAGAAGCCTGCACATAACGTTTCTGCGCAGGTTGCTTCTACGCTTCTACGCATGCGTAGAACGCTTTTACACATGCTTAGAATGGACCTGCACAGAAACATTCTGCACAGGTCCTGTAATCTCCGGAGCCACGCTTGACAGGTATGACAATGGGGGTGGCCATTTTGTCCCAGCAGCTTCAAAGGGGCAGCCATTTTGTTTCTTGAATGCCCTTGGAGGGGTGGGGGGCCACATAAAATGGCACCATGGGCTGGATCCAGTCCACGGGCTGGATCCAGTCCACGGACCTTAGGTTGGGAACCCCTGATTAATATGAAGGTGGGTGGAAACACAGTGGGAATCAGACAATCTCATTTAGGAACAATAGAATTAATCCAGTAATCTATATCAGAGAAATCTGGATTAGGCTCTGAAACAGTTGCTATGTTGACCATGATACCGCAAGAAACAATGTATAGAAGCAGTACTATGAATTAGTAGCCACATACTGACATTTTCCCAAGGTTTGTAAACTATCTTCCAAAAGGTTTCTGATTCAGTCTTTGATATATCTGTTCAGGAGGCAAAGGAAATCCAATAATCTCATTTAGAAGCAACATGGATAATTCAGGAGTTCTGGTTTCAGGGAATGTTGTCTTTCAAATCTGAGAATCATAGGTTATTCTGAAACAGTTATTATTTAGTTATCAGCGCAATCTCTTTGTCATGCAAGGGACAAATGCACTTACAAGAAGAAGATTTTAGCGACCTCTGCGAAGACCCAAGGTCTGCAGAAGTACAGAAAAATTACATTCTCGATGCAGAAATATGATGCAATTACATGGAATTGTCAACACCCTGATGAAAACTGAAGAGCCTCAATTGCCTTGAAGTGCCCACAGACTGTGAGGAAAAGGTAAAGTGGGTGACAGGGTGAATGAAAGGGCATAACCTGAAAAGCTGTGCCATTTTGATGCTGTTCCCTCTTGCCACAGCTAAAAGCAGCTGAACTTTCCTAACTCCTTTCCAAAGCTATCTACAGCAAGTTATAGACAATCACATCCTGTAGTAATGAATCCCATACGTTAATTAGGTAAAGGTAAAAGGTTGCCCCAGTTCCTGCCAACCTAGCAGTTCGAAAGGAGGAAATTGCAAGTAGATAAACAGGTACCACTTCAGTGGGGAAGTTAACAATGTTCTGTGCACTCTGGTGTCTAGTCATGCCTGCTACATGTCCACGGAAACGTCTGCAGATGCAAACAGCGTGACTCTTTGGCTATAAACGTAGATGAGCACTGAAACCTAGAGTTGGATATGACTGGCTTTTGAGCAAGAGCGACCTTTATCTTACCTTTACCTAAAAGATCAAGGTCTCCCTTGCTCAAAAGCCGATTGTATCCAACTTTAGGAGGTGGTGCTCATCTCGGTTTACAGCCAAAGAGCCAGTGCCGTCTGCAACTGCAGACATTTTTGTGGTCATGTGGCAGGCATGACTAGATGCCAGATCACACAGGATGCTCTTACCTTTCCTGCAATTTCTAATTGCAATTTCTTTTTTTTCCTTCAAATTGCTAGGTTGGCAGGAGCTGGGACAGATGATGGAATCTCACTCCATCATGTAGCACTCATGTCTTGAACTGCTGACCTTTTGGCCGTGTCAAACTCAGTGTCTTAACCACTAAGCCACCACAGCCTTATAAATTAATTACAGATTAGATAAAGAAGTACTTTCTTTGCCTGATGAGGTTCTTTCATTATTATTTTTTTGCAAGAAAAGCAAAACCCAGACAACTGCTACTCCGCGTAAGGTTTTTACAAAAACTGAGTAGACAAAGATTTTGGAGGGAAGGAAAAAGTAAAGAAAAAAGGAGTTAACAAGCGGTTCTGAAGGACCGACTCCAAATATAAGATATAGCAAAATAATTTTATTTCCAGACATTGAAACACACAGAAAAAGCTGGTTGCACAGCACTTAAAGGAGCAGAATTCTTACTCTATATAGAAGGCAGGCTAGAGAAACTCTTCAAGATTTCTTCTCTCTGTAGTAACTTATCCAGGTCTGTTAATTAGCTCTGCTTTCCTGATAACCTTTCCTGGTTCATGAGCTACATGGAGTAAAACTCTTAAGAATGAATTAACCCTTAAGTGCTTCTTTCATGATATGATCTATTTGTTATTCTTGTTCCAACAAAAAAGGATCTATTGCAACGTCAGGAAAACACCAATCAAGTTGATGGGCATAGTGATAGCAATGGCAGCAGCAGCTACAACAAAAACCTACCGCACACCAAAGTTACACTTCTGTTTTGGTATGGCGTAGCACTTAAAAAGAAAGAGAGGAAATAAAATGGTACATTTAGTGTTGCATTTTCCTTGGGATCAATAAAGATTTAGCAAGGGGAAATAATCACAAAAGCTGGCCATTGATTTTTTTTTTTTCATTAGGTGCATAAAGTACCTTGTACCTATTGTGCTATAATGATAATTCAATCTTAAAATATATTTTTTAAAAAATAAAGGTTGCTAGATTTTAGCTTCCAAGTATCACAGACTGTTTGAAGAATGTTAGAACAGAGCTCGGAAAAGTTGATTTTTTTTTTTACAAGCCCCAGAGTCCATCAGTATTGTGGTTTAATGTCACAGTTGAGTCTGACCCTTTGCGACCCCATGGACCATAGCACACCAGGCTCCTCTGTCATCTGCCATCCTTCAGAGTATGCCCAGATTCATGCCCACTACGTCAACAATGCTGTCTAACCATCTCATCCTCTACCACCCCCTTCTCCCTTTGCCTTCAATCTTTCGAAGCATCAGGGCCTTCTCAAGTGAGTACTCTCTTCTCATGTGGTGGCCAACATATTTGAGTTTCAGCTTCAGCATTTGTCCTTCCAAGGAGCAGTCAGGGTTGGTTTCATTTAGGATTGAATGATTTGATCTCCTTGTAGTCTAGGGGACTCTCAAAAGTCTTCTCCAACACCACAATTTGAAGGCATCTATTTGTCTGTGCTCAGCCTTCCTTATGGTCCAGCTCTCACAGCCATACATTACTACTGAGAAGACCATTGCCTTAACTATGCAGACTGTCCATTAGTAGAGAGTACAAATCTTATTGTCCAGAAAGTAGCATTTTTGAGCACCACTTCTTGTGATCCAGCCAAACTGGGAAAGCTAACTGAGAGTGCTGAAACTGGGGAAAGAGGAAAGCAGGCTGATAAGAGGGTACCACCTGATTCGTAGTAATCTAAGTGAGGTTCCCTACTTTAATTTCCAGTGACTAGCAGTGTAGGGGGCAATGCATGATGGTCTCCATATATTCAATGAGAGTCCCAATCAGGCATGTGCTGGGCACCCTTGGAGGGTGCTGGACAGAGGCGAGGGGCAGCGACAAAGGGATGGGAGAGAAGGCTTCCCCGGGGAACTGCTTGGTCGTTGCTCCTCACTTGCTCCACCTGGTGTTATATATTTAGAATATATATATCCACTTTAGAATAAACCGTTGCTCAAAGCAGAAGAAGGGCTTAATCTAAAGCCGGGCAGTTCAAATAATAATAAAATTATTATTTGTGCCCCAGGTTGCCAGAGGCATGGGTGTACCTGGATGAATCCCGCTGTCCCAGTGGCCCAACCCATGCCTGGTCCCAACATGCAAGCAGCTGTATGAATCTAATTCTAGAACATTCTCCACAGGAGGTCTTTTGTACATCTAATGGATCTTGTGCCCTATGGCGTCTGACCCACTGGGACCCCACTCAATTTTTTTCACTGGACAAAATGAATGCTCACCTACCTGCAGATCCACACCCACAGCTGAAAATTGGAGAGTAAGGTCCCTGTAACATTATACAGTACTGGCTTGATTGAGGCCAATTGGGAGCACTGAGCTTTCGGTTTATAGTACTGTGCCTTCATGAGTAGGGTGAGGCTGGGGAAATATATAACTAATTATAATGGAGCAGATGATTTTGCTAAAGAGGCAAATATAGATATTGGAGCAGAATGGCAAACAGCTGGGAAGCATTTTAATCAGTCGGAAGCAGCTTGCTTTGACTCCTTTTAGGAAAGAGAGATTTAATCAATGTGTGCCACGTTGTTTATCAGTGAAAATGGGGAATGTTTGAGCTAATGATGCAGAATATATTCAGGGTGGATATCTGCATGGTGACACTTCAGAAGACTTAAACATACCCTGCTCCTCTGATAAAATTCTCTTGTTATCAGACGGGCTGCTTGCCTCTATTTGTGCAAAGCTGAGCATAAACATAAGTGTCGAAGGCCTTGCTCTTAGGTCCACCAGCACAATTTGCTGTTTTGATGGCCACCACAGACCGGGTCTTTACAGTGGTGACCCCATACCTTTGAAATCCTCTCCCCAGAGAGACAGACATGGATCCTTGGCTCTACTGATTTCCAAAAGGACTCTGCAATATTTTTTACTCCAATTTTTCTTCTTCTTGCGTTGTATCTGATTCCGAATGTAGGCAATCCTCATGGTGATCAGCCATGAAGACTGTTTTGAAAATATATTGACCTTTCTTCTGCCTTCCACATTGCAGCATTACACCTGTACCACTGACCCAGTATCACGACTCCTGAGCCCTTTTGGCACATAAAGTCCTCATCAGCCCCACTTGGGGACCATCACCCTTCCCTGTTAATTTCACCACCTAAGGCTTTTAGTCCTCAGGGTTGTCAGGTTAGCTACCATATATACTCAAATATAAGCCAATCTGAATATAAGCTGAGGTACCTAATTTTACCTGAGAAACCAGGAAAACTGATTGATTCAAGTATAAAGACTAGGGTGGGAAATGCAGCAGCTCCTAGTGAGTTTCAATAATCAAAATAAATGAAAATAAAATTACGGATGTTCCTCCCTCTCCTCTCTCTCACCATCCTGAAACTGTTTTCCACAGCCACAGGCTACCTAGAGGCACAAGAGAGCCTGGTAAGTGCCGCAGATGCCAGGCCAGGGGGGGAAAGGGTGTTTTGCCTGCCGTAGAAGTGATCAAAGTTGGCTCTTCAGCTGACCAGATCACTTCTACAGATCTCTGGTGCAGCCAGGAAAATAGAGCAGATGACTCAAGTATAAGCCAAGTCTGCTTTTTTCAGCACATTTTTGGTGCTGAAAAAAATTGGCTTATGCTCGAGTCTATACGGTAACTACCTCCTGATGATCGACGTTGAATACCGAGCTCCCTACTGACAGTATGGTCTACTTATTACCATATCAGGATAACCTATGTTTGGTTAAGTTATTTCTTTTAGAGTTTTTAAAAATGCTTTTGCTGGTTTTAATCTGTGATGTTCATGTTGTACTTTGCTTATCCATTAGCTGGCATTCTTACTAGGTATTTTAAAATATCTTTTTTGGAAAGAGCATTTTGCGCAAGGCTGCGCCATACTTCGCCCAATCCTAGCAATCCCTTATTTTGACCTGTTGCCACCTCTCACAACGTGGACACGAGGATGGACATTGAGAGGGATAAAATCAGGAATGAGATTATAAGGGAAAGAATTTGGAATAGAGCCAATTTGAAACTATAGTATATACAGAGACAACAAATAAAGTGGTTTGCCCATTTGAAGAGAAAGTGTTAGGATTCCATGCTGTAAAAGGCATATATGAACAGAGAAGGACAAAGACCATGAGGCAGACCAAGAAAAATGGAAAGATAACATAAAAGAAACATCACAAGAATTCCAAATAACACTGGTAGAGGCAATTAGAAGTACCAGAGCAAGAACCTGTATCTCCCTCAACACCTGGAAGAGGAGAGGTCTACTAGGAACTGGTTCAATGCCGTTTCATGCCCAAGTCAAGAACAAAAACACAGTTATGTGCCCCTCAAGTCAATTTTGACTTATGGTGACCCTTTCCAGGGTTTTTTAGATAGAAAATACACAAAAGTGGATTCCTGTTCCCTTTTTCTGGAAGGTGTTTCGGGACTGTGCACCTTGCTCAAGGCCCCACCAGCTGGCTCTTCTCTGGGAGCACAGTATGGATTATTTATTTATTTATTTATTTATTTGAGTTGTACCCTACCCATCTGGGATGCCCTCTCACTCTGGGCGGCTCACAATATTAAAAAAGCAGAACAATCACCATAAAACCATAGAAAACCCCCCACCCAGTGCAATCAGCACCAAGGACCACTAGTCATGATGGGAGGGTCTCCTATTTAAATTTCAACAAGCTGCAAAAGGCCTCCTCAAAAAAGAAAAGTTTTCAGTTGCTTCTTAAAGGACCCTAAAGTGTCAGACAAATGCAACTCACCAGGTAAATTATTTCAGTTAGCTGGGGCCACCACTGAGAAAGCCCTCAGAAGCTTTACAGACTTTCTAGCAAACCTGGGAGTTGGTACTTGGAGTTGAGGTGTAAGAGAAGAGCAGGTGAAGCAGGCCTGATTTCTGATGAGTAGACGCTCTACCAAATAGGAAGGTCCAAAACTCTTTAGGGCTTTGAAAGTCAGCACAGCCACCTTGAACCTGACACATAACGCAACGGGAAGCCAGTGCAATTCCACCGGGAATGGGGAGATATGTACAAATTTTCTCACCCCAGTAACCAGGGACGTGCTGGCTATGCTAAAAAGGTGCTGGACAGGGAGGAAGGGGGTAGCACCTATGAGGGGTACTGAATGATGTCATGGATTGAGTGCCCATCTCTGGTCCCAGCTCCTGCCAACCTAGCTGTTCAAAAGCAAGATACTACAAGTAGATCAATAGGGACCACTTCGGTGGGAAAAGATCTTGGGGACATGAAAGGAGCCTCATTCACCCTCCTCATGGAGGTGGAGAGTAATGGATGGAGGGGAATCAGAGAGAAAGGCGCTTCCCTCGCCTTCATATCCCCCCCACCTCTGCCGGACAATGGGGAGGGGCAGAAAGAAAGAAGAGGTGGTACCCGGTGGAAAGAGAGACCTTTAATTCACTTCAGCTGCCTCTCCCACCAACCCCCCTTTCTCCCTGGCATTTTGGTTTGGGCACCTCGGACCCTGGCTGCTGGGATGAGGCCTCTGACTCCCACCCCCTGCCTTCTCCCTCAGAATCTAACCTGGCACTGCTGCTGCTGTCTCCACCACCACAAGCCATGAAGAAATACCCACCCCACGCAATACCTGCCCCATGGAAACAGCGCCCCATTGCCTGGAAGGTTCTGGCTTAGTGGGCGGCTGTGGTGGTAATCTAGTGTACCACCAGGTGACATACTTCTGCCCACCTCTGGGGGCGCCAGTCACTGGGGTGCACCAGGACTTGTCCCTGTGTCCCAAATGGCCAGCATGGGCCTGCCAGTAACCAGCCTGGATATCTTGTAATAATATATTGTCCTAAATTCACCTACCTGTTCCCAGTAGAATCGGCGAGATTTACACAATTGTTGACTGACTATTCATTAATTGATTTAATGGGTTTACTTTAGATGGATTTTAGCCTTTGTTGCCATAAACTAATTATCCTTCCAACTACTGTAAGGATTGTAGCTGAGCCCAGAGGTACTACTGAAGTGAAGAGTGGAATTACAGATAATGTTATCATTCTTACTAATCAAAAAGTCTCTGTGCTTAAACCAGATCACTTGTCTTGATGACACTATTGATACATAAATATATTTCTTCACTGTGCTCCTATGAATTCTTGATGTAAGAACCTGCCTCTGACAGCTTGAGCAATAGTACGTCAGTATCTATCTGATGGGGATTCTTATTTGCAACATGTTCTGGGACCTGACAGAGATAATCACAAAACTGATCACACTGTTGGAAAGAGAGGTTGAAGCTCACTGGTGGAGGGCATGTTTGTCAAACTGAAGGTTCCAGGTTCAATTATGGCCATCTTCTAGTGGCTGCAGTAATACTATGGCATGGCATCCTGGAAAGATGTTGCCAGTTAGAATCAAAAGGCAGTTTTGCCTTGGGCTTATGGTAATTGAAGTCCAAAAACAAAACAAAACTGGGAAGCCAAGGTTGAGAAACACTGCTCTAGTGTAGGGTTGGTCAAACTACTGCCAGTGGGCCAGCCCCAGCTCACGGCACCATTTCATGTGGTCCACTGCTGCCCTCACCACTACTGGAAGCAGAAGCAAAATGTGCCCGCACATGTGTAAATGTGCCCATGGCTGTCGTAAATGTGTTTACAACATCCGCGGGCACATTTTACGGCAGTGTTTTACAGTGGGAGGAACCATGTGACCAAACCACAGAGCTGTCTGAGGGGCATGGTCAGACCTGTGGCATGAAAGGTTTGGGAACCCTTGCTCTAGTGGTTTTCACAACATTGGCTGTTGTGACTTAGCTTGCTTTTGTCAGGTCTTTGAAAGAAGACAAGTTCTGTTTTCATGTTAGCTCTACAAACATAGGAGTTTTGAAGATGCATCTGGTCCAGTGATCTGATTCAGTGTTGGCAAAACTAGGTTAGATGAACCAATGGTATGATTTACCAAATCATCAGCTCCCTTTTGGGCAGGGAAAACAGTCAACCTGCACCAGAAACAGCAATTTTTTTGTGACACCTTCATCATAGTTGGAAGAGGTCTTTTAGGCCATCGAGTCAACCCCCACCCATCCTACTCAATGCAAGAATCTGAAGCCAAGCAGATCTGATAGAGGATTGCCCAATTCACTCTTGAATGCTTCCTGTGTTGGAGCGCTTTACCACCTCTTGAAGCTGATGGTTCTATTGTCATACTGCTCTAACAGTTAAGAAGTTTCCCCAGATACTTAGCCCATATCTGACCTTGTAGCTTCAGCTTGTTATTACGTCTCCTGCATTTTGGGATGAATGAGAACAGATCCTTCCCTTTCTCTTTATGATTATCTTTTAGGTATTTGAAGAGTACTATCCTATTCCCCCTTCTCAGTCTCCTTTTCTCAAGGCTAAACATGCCCAGTTCCTTCAGTCTTTCCTCATATGGCTTGGTTTCTACTCTTCTGATCATCCTTGTTGGCCTTCTCTGCAGCTGCTCTAATTTGTTTGCATCTTTCTTAAAGTGCCATTCCCAGGATTGGACACAGTATTCTAGATGTGGTCTAACTAGTGCTGAAAAGAGAGGGACTAGTACCTCATGGGTTTTGGAGACAATGCTCCTGCTAATGCAGCCTAAAACAACATTGACCTTTTTTGCAGCCACATCACACTATTGACTCGTAGCCTATGATCGACAACAATTCCAAGATCCTTCTTGCTTGTAGTGTTACTGAGCAAAGTATCCCCATCTTGAAGACTATAACCTAAAATATAACCTTAAATAAAACTGTCTGTTTTAACAGCAGTTTCTTGGGAATGTAACCACAGAACTGCTATTATGGTTATGTTCTGCTTTCAGGGATCCCACAGTGCAGTGGTTGCAAACCTATGGCACGCACACCAGAGGTGGCACTCAGAGAGCCCTCTCTGTGGGCACCCGTGCAGTTGCCCCAGCACAGAGTTCACCCCGCCCCTCTGCCCAGCAGGCCAATGGGAGCGCTTCCTCCCTTCCCGCAGCACAGAGTTCACCCCGCCCCTCTGCCTAGCAGCCCAATGGGAACATTTCCTTCCTCCCTGTTGCTGTGTTGGCACTTTGCGATAAATAAGTGGGGTTTGGGTTGCAGTTTGGGCACTTGGTCTCTTAAAGGTTAGCCATCTCTGCCACAGCGTATCTGAGGAAGAGAAGTTTTGAGAAGCCGTCAGTCTGGATTTCTTTTTCTGACTGGATGCCACCTATTCTAGTGTGAGGGGGTAAAACTCTGCCTATCCATGTTCTTCTATGAATTGGCAGCTTTATTTAGGGTTATTTTAAAGACTATTAGACTTAGACTAAAGCCTACTTCTTCAGCTGCACCTGCATCAATACGGTGCCTTACTCTTGAGAAGAGAAGAGTCTTCTGAGTTATAGCTCCCTGGCTGGACAATCCAGGCATTAGATCATAGCTGTCAAGTATCCCTTATTGGCCGGGAAAACCCCTTATTTCACCCTCTTTCCGGCCGCCATCCCTTATTAATTAGACTGCAATGCCCTATTGTCACCATTGGAGGGCAGTACAGGATAAGCATAGCTGTCAAGTATCCCGTATTTTCTGGGAAATGTCCCTTATTTCCCAATAGGGCATTGCAGTCTAATAAAAGCACAGCATTCCACAGAATGTCTCTGCATGTGTGTGCGCGTGAGTTTCTGGGTTATATCTCCTCCCATAGGGTCCACCTTTGGCATTCCCCCTCAGAGATTCCAACCAATGATCTTACAGCAAGACATGTCAATCACACATTAGGTTTATTTCACTAAAGCCACAAGGCAACTCATGAGGCAAGATTGTTTACATATTTTCTCTCCCCCCCCCCCTGATTTGAAATTGCCATTTTGAAAGAGGCTAAAGCACAGGCATACTTCATCGTGTTACATGCCGCAAAAAAAGTAGAGATCAACATGGCAACTCTTCTGGAAACTTGTGTCAAAAAAAGCATCAGTCGTTGTTTCTTTAGCAGAACCACCAATACCTGCTAAATAGGCAAAGCATTTCCAAGCACCGCTGCTGAAATGAATCCATTTTCAAACCAGCTTCAAGTCCCGAGAGCTCACTTACTATTATTACTTTAAAAAAAAAAAACAGGGAGAGAAAAGAGGGGGAAATGTCAAGGAGGATGAATAATATTGTTCATCTTTATGCACTGTGTTTCTGTCACTCCCCCCCTCCATACCCAGCCTTTACCTTTAACAGAACAGTCTTCTTTTTGGTGCCGGCATCCTATTTAAGATTTAAATCCAACTTTGCAACTTTATAGCTGAAGATGACTCCTGCTGTGGGAAGGGAATGGGACAGATGGCATGAGATATTACTGTAATTTTACTGACAAAGCACTAAGCAAACCACAGAAATAGTTCCAAAGACATCCATCCCCCCCCCCCCCCCCACAAGTAGAAAGTAGTTTAACCACCACCGAAGCACAATCCCAATAAACGCACTGGAGGGTGCATTTCATATATTTTGGTATGTTTGTTACCATCATCTCAATTTATTTATTTCGTTTTACTTCCCCCCCCAACAATTCTATTAAAAACAAATGCAGTGCATAATTTCGCAGATGTATAAGCTGAAGCAGAACATAGGCTGAAAAGAGAATCTGATCTTTCTGTAACTTGCCATTTGGCCCCTGGGCTTCATGACTGGAAGGTCAGCAGTTTGAGACCTGAGTGCTAAATGATGGAGTGAGCACCTGTTGTCTGTCCCAGCTCCTGCCAACCTAGCAGTTCAAAAGCAGCCAAAACATTGTGAGTTCAATCCTGATGATGATCATGGTTGACTCAACATTCCTTTCTCCCAATGTCGGTGAAATGAGTATCCAGGGTATTGGGGGCAAATACTAATTAACTTGTGAACTGCCCAGAGAGTGCACTATTACTATGGGGCAGTATATAAATGTAATTGCTACTGTTTTACTAGAGTAGGAGAGCTACAGTCAAATCTCCACACTTCTGATTCCAACCATGCTGTTGCATTTTTGGACTTGTTAGCTGCTTCTGAACCATCTTCAAATGTAGCCCCATGAAGAAAACATTATATCAATCAATTCTTGAGATTATAAATGCATGAACGAATGTTGTCAGGGCCTTATTGTCCAGAAATGGGCAATCTACCTTAGATGGTAATAGGTAGACCTGGCCTAAGGCAGATATTTGCTTCTCCACTGTAAGAGCCGAGTCCAGTAGAATGTAGATCACAGACATGATATTTCAGGGAGAGTGTGACCCATCCAGACAATTAGCCCCCAATCTGTCCAGAGACCCTCCCAACAATATGATGTCCATCTTGTCTGGATTCAGTCTCAACCTGTTAGCCCTTGTCCAATCTATTATCACAGCCAGGCAGTATTCCAACATTTGAATCGGAACATCTGGTGACAATGAAAAATAGAGATAAAGTTGTGTGTCATCTGCATATGGAAACAAGGCATTCCAAATCTCCAGATGACCTCCCCCCAGTGGCTTCATATAGCTGTTAAAAAGCATCGGGGAGAAGATCGACCCTTGTGGGACATCCCTGGACCCAAGTTGCTGAATCAACCCATCCATGTTGTACCATCTGGCCATGGTCATCAAGGAAGGCACAGAGCCAGCACAATGCCTGGCCCTCAATTCCCAATGTCACTAGTCAGTCTAAGAAGATGCTGTGATTGATGGTATTATTAAAAGCTGCTGAGAAATCTAGGAGGACAAGCAAGATCACACTCCTGCCACCACCCGTCTCAATCACCTTACCCATAAAAGGGATATTGGCAACTAACCTAAATTGATTCAGGTCATTTGTCTCCAAATCTGATTTTTTTTTTAAAAAAAGGAGTGGCCTGTACAATTGTCTCCTTCAAGCATTAACACATTATCATACAGAACTGAAAGTCCCCAGTGATGCACCTTTTTAATGCTAAACAAAAGAGCTAAAAAACTGGGACATGGAAAAAAAATCATCGAAGAGGCAGGAGTTGGGAAACATATTTAAAATGTGCGGTTCGTGCAGAACTGTTCAATGGGTTACTTAGACTGATGGAAGATTATGAAATGTAGACAATTCCCAGCTGCTTCCCTCTCTTTTATCTAGCTGGGAACATGACAAAAGAGAGTGCGTGCGGGGTGGGGGGGAGTAACACCCCTTAATAGGGGTTCAGAAAGTGGCACTTTGGAGAGAGTTCATCAGTGCTGAAATCCAACAGTAATAAATGCTGCGGTGAAAAAGTATTATGTTATATGTAGCAGCAGCACATGAAAGCAGGGCAGTTTTAAGGCAAATCTTAGTTTGAATTCAAGTTCTCCTAAGCTTTCTCCTTGTTTAGCCCAGCCAATGAATACACTTAAACTAAATGCTTACAGAAAGAACAAATTGTCATTTTCTCACAATTAAGTCAGAGAAATATATATGTGCTCAGGATTTTTGGTGAGTTTGTTTTAGAAAGAAGTAAAGTAAGTCTTTAGGTCTTATTTACTTACTTACTTATTTATTTATTTATTTATACATACCCCACTCATCTTGGTTATTTTCCCACTCTGGGCAGCTTACAACATAATATCCACACATCTTTTAAGTATTTCAGGCCTGCCATGTGACCCACAAAATGGAGGAGACATAATTCCTCTATGTAAGGCAAAAACAAACAACCAAACAAAAAACCCAAGAGAGAGAGAGAGAGAAGGCCAGAATATACAAAGCCTTAATACTTGCAAATAGATCAGATGACCACTAGAGGTGGGAAGACAGGAAACTTTCCAATTGTATACTTAGGGACAAATAACATAAAACAACTTCCTTTAGTTTAGGCTAGTATTCCTGTCTCTATGTTTTTGTATTAACACCCACTGCATGCTGGGGTCGCACTACAATACTCAACAAAAAAGGGTTCTAACCCAAGACAAAAATGCCCAGAAGAGCAGGTTAAAGGTACATAGGCTCTCTGAGTCCCTGTAACTTGTTTTCATACCATGAGACATGGCAATTCCACTATGAAACTCAGCTGTTTGATTTAGACAGGGAGTGAAGAATACACCATATATGACACTCACAGCTCTGTCTTCTAACAGTCAGGGGACTCAAAGGAACATTAGGGGTCTGCCACTGCTACCTCACCATGGCTGCAGTTGTCTCACAATCATGGAACTGTGCACAAAAACACATGATGGTCAGATGGAATCCATGTTTAGTTTCTGAACTGAAAAAGAGAGATTCTGAATACTGCATTTGGAGGTGAATGTACACAAACCTTAAAGCCATGTGCCCAAACTTTGTGGGCCATGGGCCAGTCACATGGTTCAGCGGGCCAGTCACGTGGTTCCTCCCACTGGAAGCGGAAGTAAAATGCGCCTTGCAATCTGTTTTGCAACAGGATGAGATAGATTTTTAGGCTGCCATTTTCTCTGCTTAAACCAGGAGTGTCCAAATTACGGCCCAGAGGCTGGATCCGGCCCTGACACCAATTCATTTGAACAATGCCACCCTTGCCCCTTCTGGAAGCAGAAGTAAAATGGGCATGTTTTACTTCCGCTTCCAGGAGCGGCAAGGATGGCACGGGCCAGATGAATTGGTGTCATGGGCTGGATCTGGCCCCCGGCCCATAGTTTGGGCACCTCAATGTAGATTCTTCCACCCCCTTCAGGAAAGTGTAAGCAAGCCCAGCAGGTTTTCAACACTCTGTGTCTCATTACTATTGACAAAGCAAGAATTTATGTCCTCGGAACGGCATGTGGCAAAACGTGCGCTCGGGTTTTATGAAAATCCTCCATTAGCTTTTTCATATTTTCTGGAGCTATTAAAATGTCGCTTGGGGTAAATAATACGTGACAATGTACCTGATAAATCTCACCTGCTTTTGTTCGCTGTCTCAAACTTGTTTGGCAATAACTCAGCCACTGGATGGCTTCACTGGCATGAGCCCCACTGCCATAAAGACATCCAAGCTTTATGCTTGTAATTCCAATTTCATCAAACCCAATTCAGTTACTCGAAATGCCATGCAATGAGAATTTAAACAACATCCTTTCTGCACTAACTGCAATGCATCATACCCTTTGGTTTTAGCCAGTCTTTAATTTACCTTGGTTATGGATGCATTCTCTTGCCTGTTGATAAGTGAGTCACCCTGACTCCACTGGTTTGCAGAGTGACACGTGGCCCCAGTCGGTAATTTGTCTTCTGAGATACATTTTTTCAGTTGATCTGTCTCTTCATCTGTTATCTTATGAATTCAATTTTTACTGTACATTAATCATACCAAAAACAAAGCCAAGCAAGGCAAGCTAAATCCACCAACAGCCCCAGAACTTAATAAAAGCATGACATTGAAAAATCTAAGCAAAAGCTTCAATAAAAGGTGATGAAATGGCCGGATAAAAATCCATAATGAAGTTGTTGTCTATATTCCATGCACCTCCATAATGAAGTTGTTATAAAGGTCCTCAAACTATCTTTACCTATAAGGAAGGACGTTAACCATTGGAATGTAACAAAGGCTCCCGCACCCAGCCCAACCATCCCTAACCCCCGCCTCACCATCGCCGCAAGGGTCCGGAGGTCGCCAGTGGGGCAGCCGCCCCATGAACGCGATCAAAAAACAAACAAACTACAAGTCCCAGAGTCCTCTGCACTGTGCAACCCCTTAGCCAATCAGGCTGAGGGACACAAGCACAGAGGAGGCCGGAAATGCGCGGTGCGCCGACTTAAAAAAAAAGTGCCTAGAGGGAAAGACTTTGAAAGACCCAGCCGGAGCCAGGAAAAGGTAAGTGTGGTCGGTGGGGGTTAGGGAGTGGGGGGGGGGGGGAGGCACGGCCCCAGTAACCACGCCACCCCTCCACCCCACCACCTAGCCTCGACGTGGCCTCGATGCCCGCATGGACAAAGGAAAGGCTGGAGCACCTCCTGGCCTACTGGAGAGAAGGACTCACTTCTCTCTGGGTTGGCTGGGAACTCTCTCTCTCTCTCTCTCTCTCTCACACACACACACACACACACACACACACACAAAGGGAAACACTACACACACACACACACACACACACACACACACACACACACACACACACACACACACACACACACACACACACACACACCAAACCTTCCCTCACTCAGCAAGTAGCCTCCGCCCTCTTTGCCTGTCTCCTCTGTCTGACTGTCTCTCTCTATCCAACTCACTAACCCCCCTCTGGTGGTCTACTCTATCTGTCACTCTCTCTCTCTCTCTCTCTCTCTCTCTCTCTCTCTCACTCACACACACACACACACACACACACACACACACACACACACACACACACACACACACACACACACACACACCAAACCTTCCCTCACTCAGCAAGTAGCCTCCGCCCTCTTTGCGTGTCTCCTCTGTCTGACTGTCTCTCTCTATCCAACTCACTAACCCCCCTCTGGTGGTCTACTCTATCTGTCACTCTCTCTCTCTCTCTCTCTCTCTCTCTCTCTCACTCACACACACACACACACACACACACACACACACACACACACACACACACACACACACACACACACACACACACACACACACACACACACACACACACGAGACACTCCTACCTTACCAGGAATTTTTAATGTGTGTGTTGGTGGTTGGAGTGGTATTGTATTGGGGGGTGGGTTGTGCACACCCACAACCACCCCTAACGACCAACACACACATTAAAAATATGCCAGTTGTATATGAGGAAGTGGGCTTTCACCATTCCAGTACTGTATTAGTAAAGGTAAAGGTCACCCTTGCTCAAAAGCCAGTTGTATCTGATTCTAGGATTCAGTGCTTATCTGTTTATAGTCAAAGAGCCAGCGCTGTCTGCCTCTGCCTGTGGCAGGCATGACTAGATGCCAGAGTGCACGGAATACTGTTACCTTTCCCACCAAAGTGGTACCTATTTATCTACTTGCAATTTCTTGCTTTTTGAACTGCTAGGTGGGCAGGCGCTGGGGCAGAGATGGGAGCTCACTCCCATCATGCATTAACCCAGGAATCGAACTCTGACCTTCCAGCCAGCGAATTCAGCGTCTTAACCACTTGAGCCACTACAGTCCCTTTTCCAGTTCTACATCAGCAGTAATTTAGCCACCATAAAGGTAAGGAGAATCCATTTCCATGGGCACTTCCTAATTTGAAAAAAAGAGGTAGCTAATTAATGAGAACTATACATATCTCCAAAATTCAAATTTTGGAGATATAAAATTAATATGGGTAATTACCTTCTTGCCTTTATTTTATTTAGACACACTCAAAAAGTATCAACTATATCAGTATTGGAGGGGAGATGCAAAGATTAGAGAGTGCTCAAATGCAAGAAACTTCAGAATTGTAGTGGATCATAGCTTGAATGTGAGTAGGGCTGTGTGGCTGGGAGCAATAGCAATTTCACTTATATACCGCCCCATTGCACTTACTGCACTCTCTGGGCAGTTCACAAGGTAATTAGCATCTTGCCCCCAACATGCTGGGTACTCATTTTACCAACCTCTGAAAGAGAGAAGGCTGAGTCAAGGCTGAGAGAAGGCTGAGATCTAATTTCTTCTTTTTGTCCAGCATCTGATTCTCAATATTGGCAATCCAGTATTGGCAATCAGCCATGAAGATTGTCCTGGGAACAATATAATGCAGTGGCCTTTCATCTGCTTTATGCATCATAGCATGACACCTGTACCACTGATGCAGCTGAGCAAGTCACTTTCTGGTCCTGATCGAGCTCACAATGACAGCAGTTTTGGCTGCAGCACAGCAGTTTAACTACCGTGCTACCACGTCTCTTGCTACATTAAATAGAAGCAAAGCATTTTAGTTACTTTTTTTGTTTTTTTAATTATAAGTTTTTATTCAAAATTAATATACAACAATACATACACACAAAGAAAACACATGGAAAAACTAATAATAATAAAAATAATAAAAATACATAACAAACCTCAACAACATTAGTTACTTTTTCAAAATGAGTAATAAGTCCTAGTCGCACAGTGGTTAAACTGCTGTACTGCAGCCAGAAGGTTGTGAGTTTGATCCTGACCAGGGCTCACGGTTGACTCAGCTTTCCATCCTTCCGAGCTCAGGAAAATGAGTAACCAGCATGTTGGGGGCCAAATGCTAATTAACTTGTGAGCCGCACAGAGAGTGCACTAAGTGCTATGGGATGGTAGATAAGTGTAATTGTAATTGCTGTTGCTCAAAGAGAAAAGTAAAAAGTTCCTTTTCCAAAATAAAGTTTGGAAGGTCTTCTATCCCCTCCTTGATTTAAGCAGGATATTAAGACCCAATAAATATCCACTCACTGGCCTGGCTCAATGGCTGCTTAATGGTAAAGAATTAAACAGCAGCTTTCCCATTTGCTGTACAAAAGGTAACAAAAGGAGAGTCAGATTTGTGCCATATTCTTTATTGTAACTGATGGTGGCCAGTTAGGTTAAGGAGAGACTGTAAAGGTTGAGTTGCATGCTCTTCCCTAATTCCTTTGGATGGGGCACTTGTCCTCCTTCTGCCAGTCATTGCTGTTCACCTTTATTTGCAAGCTCCATCATAACTCCTTTCCTCAGATAAACTCTTGACATTTCTTCTAGTATTTAGCTGAAATTTACTCTTTTCTAGCTTGAACTCATTAGATCTCATCTTTCTGTCTCCTTGACAGCTTTTCAAGTATTTGAACATGATTATCATGTACTTCCTTTTGCTTAAACCTCTTGGCACTTCATTAGAAGCAGAGCTCTCTTGGGATGTGATTATTTTTTTATCATAGCTTGAACTTGCTGATTTCGTTGGTTGCAAATCAGCTTGTGCTTATTTTGTGGTTGGTCATCAGGAATTAAACATGGGCTTCATTTGTTAGACTAACCACTCAAGCATGGAGTTTTGAAGATGTTACATGCCTAAAAGAAAAATGTAATGTGTGTGTGTGTGTGTGTGTGTGTGTGAGAGAGAGAGAGAGAGAGAGAGAGAGAGAGAGAGAGCTCCTCTAATAAATGATTTCACACTTATTTTTTTCTTTCATGTAAAGACAACCAATTTCTTCTAGCTTCCCCGGTAAGTTCTGTTTAAACTACCTTTACTATTTTTGTTATGCAGTAATACCTCGTATAACGTACACATCACATAGTGAAAATTCGCATAACGAAACATTCGTTATTCAAGGGCAAAACCCGGCACAACGAAAAAACAAACAAAACAAAACAGTTCGTTATCTGGGGATTTTGGTATGGGAACCCCGGATAATGAACATTTTTTGTTCGTCATCTAGGGTATCTCCCATTAGCTTTGCAAAACTAACCCACCCACCCCCACCCCGCATAACGAAGCAACTCGCAGAATGGAGTGTTTTTGTTATGCGAGGTATTACTGTACTCTGAATCCCAAAAATGATTATACTTCACAATATCAGATCTAATTTCTTCTTTTTGTCCCGCATCTGATTCTCAATATTGGCAATCCAGTATTGGCAATCAGCCATGAAGATTGTCCTGGGAACAATATAATGCAGTGGCCTTTCATCTGCTTTATGCATCATAGCATGACACCCGTACCACTGATGCAGCTGAGCAAGTCACTTTCTGGTCCTGAGCCCTTTTGACACACAAAGTTCTCCTCAGCCCCAGGCCGGGATTGATGAAGCTGCTGCCCTCCACCAAGATGGATTCAAGTGGGATTTCATCCACTTGGGGACCATCTTCCTTTCCTGTGGACTTTGCCACCCAAGGCTGTTACTCCACAGGGTTGTCAGGTTATTTAACTGCCCCGTAATGATCAGCATTGAGTCCCTGGCAGTAGATCTATTCTATTACCATAGCAGGATAACCTGGCCAGACTAGTCAGATTTAACTAGTGCAGAATAATGCAGCAGTGTTACTTCCATGACTTGGACATGATGGATGCTTCCATAACAGAAGACTCACACCACATAATAATAATAATAATAATAATTTTGTCTCAGAAATTATTCTGGGTTGGAAGGATATTTGCAGAAGAAACTCCACTCAGGGAACACTTGAATGAAACCCCTTTCAAGTCCTCAGGAGCTGGGACAGAGATGGACGCTCAATCCATCATGCAGTACCCGAGTCTCGAATTGCTGACTTGCCAGGTTTCCAGCTAACAAGGTGAGCTTCTTAACCACTGAGCCACTGCAGTCCCATCACATAATTAAAATGCCTGTATTGCTCTTCTAGTTTTTTTTTTATGCCCCCTCTCTTTACTGGATTTCTTTTCCGGCAAGTAAAAAAGAACAGGCAAACCAAAGAGAAAACATAAGAGGGCTGAAAATTGAAAACATTGTCTAGAACTCTTGTAAATGTCCATGGATGCAATTTACAGCGCAGTTCAATCGCACAGTAAACTCCTCAGCTGGGCACATCCTATGATTCTATTTATGTATCTTGAAATCACATTAGCTTTTCTCTCTCCCAGCCATACAGCCCTACTCAGTTATGTTCAAGCTATGATCCACTACAATTTTGAAGCCTTTTCCATTTCAGCACTCTCTATATCCCATTCACCTCACCTTCAATACCAATGCATTTGATATATTTTTGGAGCATGTCTAAATAAAAATATTACATTTGTCTCTATTGAATTTCATTTTATTAGTTTTTGGCTCACATTTTCATACTCTCAAGGTTGTTTTGAATATTGCGCTTACCTTCTGAAGTTTAAACTTGTACCATTTGTAAATCTGTTTATGTACAGCCCAGAACAGAAATGTGTGGCAGCCCCAAACTAATTCTGTTCCTAGATTTTTACGTTAGTGTTTCCCTTGCTGCCTTTGCTACCATTTCCTCTCAGTATTTTGCCTTGAGTTGGAGTTCTTAGCTCACTGCCTAACCCTTGGGATGTCTATGTGTTATTCGACCTGCTTCCTCCTTTCCGATCAGCTTCCAAGGCTTCAAACTACTTTAGTAGAGTACTCAAGCTTTCCTATCCCTCAACCCAATGCAAGGCTTTTCTTAGCCCAACTGACCTCTAATTTCTGGAGATAAACAACACTGGTTACCACAATTCCTTTGTCAACAACCCCAATCCCATGAGCATTTGGAATGTTTCTGAGCATTCTTTGAATGCACAATAGATCTTGCCAGTGGTTAGCAGGGACTCAGGGATAGGCATAACAAGTTCATAGATTGTTAGACACTCAAGCTAACAATAGTCAGATTCAATATTTCTCTAGTCTGATTTTCAGACTGAAAATAACATTTTAATATTTCACCACCCTAATCGCCCAGCCACCCTGTTTTGGGTAACCAGGTCCCTCCTTGGCAGGGGTGGTGGTGCCCAGTTGGCAGGGTTCGGCTGAGGACTTTGCTGACCATTTGGTGGAGAAAATCGATCGGATCCACTTGGGGCTTGACCCCAGCGTGGGCAGTGAGGGTCCGGGGGCCCCCTGGAGCACAGTCTTGCCGTATGATCTGGGATCAATTTGATCCAGTTGTCCCTGATGAAGTGGACAGGCTCCTTGCAGCAGTGTGGGCTACCACATGTCCTTTGGACCCCTGTCCCGCCTGGCTGGTGAAAGCCACCAAGGAGGCTGGGTCGGGGCAATAATAAATGCATCTTTGTGGCAGGGGGTGTTTCCTGCACCACTCAAACATGCCTTGGTGCGCCCCCGCCTGAAGAAACCGTCCCTTGACCATACCTGTCAACCCGCGGCTCCGGAAAAATGGGACCTACGCAGATCGCTTGTGCACAGGTCGCTTTCCACGCATGCGTGGAAGCGCTACATTGCTTGCGCAGCCCCTACACAAGCAGCGTAGCACTTCTGCAATGCGTGGAAGGGTTTTACCCCTTCCACGCATGCGCGGAAGCGCTATGCCACTCGCGTAGGGGCTGCGCAAGCGGTGTAGTGCTTCCACGCATGCGTGGAAAGCATTTCCCCCTGCTGTCAAATTACGGGGTTTTGGCAGCACGGGGCGGGTTATGATGTCAATCGATGTCAAATTACGGGGTAATCCCAGCCAAATCGGGATGGTTGACAGGTATGCCCTTGACTCAGCTGGCCTAAACAATTACAGGCCATTCTCCAACCTCCCCTTCTTGGGGAAGGTTTTGGAGAAGGCGGTGGCACGCCAGCTGCAGGGGTCTCTGGAGGAAGTGGATTATCTGGACCCTTTTCAATCAGGATTCAGGCCCGGACATGGTACGGTGATGGCATTGGTCGCACTGATGGATGATCTGTGGCGGGAGTGGGATGGTGGTCATCCGACCATCCTTGCTCTCCTTGACCTCTCAGTGGCCTTCGATACCGTCGACCACAGTATCCTTCTGGAACGGCTCAATGGATTGGGAACCCAAAGCACTGTGTTGTCCTGGTTTTCCTCTTTTCTGGAGGGCTGTACCCAGTCGGTGTGGTTGGAGAGTGAGAGATCCAGCCCTAGGCCCCTTAAATATGGGGTGCCGCAGGGCTTGGTGCTCTCTCCCCTCCTTTTTAACATCTACATGAAGCCGCTGGGTGAGATCATCTGTTCCCACGGGGTGCGGTACCATCAGTACACGCATGATACTCAGTTGTACGTCTCGGCCCGTGGGGACCCCAGTGTTGCGGTCAAAGTCCTGTCTGGATGCCTGGAGGCCATTGGGGTCTGGATCGGGGACAATGGGCTTCAGCTGAACCCTGGCAAGACCGAGTGGCTTTGGGTTGGGGGTCCGGGGTTATCCAGTGAGCTACCACCTCTAGTCTTGGATGGGGCAGTCTTGCCCCAGACAGACCCAATGAGCAACTTGGGGGTCCTCCTGGACTCACAACTGCTGCTAGAAGAGCAGGTGGCGGCCATGGCCAGGAGGGCTTTTACTCAACTTAGAGTAATTCACCAGTTGCGCCGCTCCTGGACCAGGACTCCTTACTCATGGTCACTCATACTCTGGTCACCTCCAGACTAGATTACTGTAATGCGCTCTACATGGGGCTGCCCTTGACGACGATTCAGAGGCTACAGCTGGTTCAGAATGCAGCTGCCCAGGTGGTGATGGGATGTGGACGTTATGCCCGTGCCTCCCCACTACTCCAGGAGATGCACTGGCTACCAGTTTGCCTCCAGGTGCAATTCAAGGTGCTGGTTTTGACCTTTAAAGCCCTATATGGCAGTGGGCCAGGATACCTGAGAGACCGCATTGTCCCGAGAGTGTCTGCCCATCCAACCAGAGCGGACTGGAGGGGCTCCCTAGTTGTGCCTTCTCCGTGTCCGCACCAGCCCTCTGGAACCTCCTGCCAACAGAATTGAGGCTACAGACAGAACTGCTGCCCTTCAGGAAAAGTCTGAAAACCTGGCTGGCAGGGCAGGTGTGGGGCCTTGATGGGAATACGGCTCCAGCTTGTTGGCTCATCCCCAGTTAGTACTTAGTTAATATCCCTCCCTTTGTGTTGTTGCATTCCCCCCATTCCCTTTTATTTCTTTTTATTCTTTTAATTGGGGAGGGGGGGTAGTAGGGTGGGGAAGTGAGTGGACAATTTGGGACTTTAAAATCTGTTTTTCTACATTTTTAACTGTTGTACGCCTCCCTGAGTCGGGTTCTCCTGATTGGGCGGCATATAAATTTAAATAAACAACAATAATAAAATAAAATAATAAGAGCAAAACTTAGAACGGTACTTTCGAGAAGGATGAACAGAATGACAAGTGAGAAGACAATATTTTGGGCAGCTGAGCTTTGTCCCATGACTGCTCAGTTATGGTTGACTACAGTGCGTTGTTCTGTTCAGTCATTTTCAAAGTTACTTTACAAATTTGACATGGAAGAGTCCAAATATATTTTTCAAAACACCTTGTGTAGGTAATGAATGCAATACGATTAGTCTCATATTTCTATCCCTTCTGTATTTTGACCACTTTTCTTGTTGCAGATCTCCCCCCCCCCCCCCGCAGTGATCCTGGCCAATTAAGGAATGTATCTTGAATGTGATAATACCTCCTGAATAAGTATTATCTCTTATAATACCTGAATGAGATCTGTTGGTGTGCTGATGTTGCTGAACTTGAAAGAAACTGACTTAGAGGGAAGACAGTGCTTCCTGGCTTGATCATATGTGTGGTTCAAATCATTGAAAAAACCATTTGATGAATGACAAGAAGGGGGAACCATTAGAGACAAGCAGAATCTGTTTGGACCAGTGTTGAAGTGAATATTTCTATTTTTTGTGCCATGTGTGGCTATCCCTGGAAAATGACCAATTGTGAGTGTGTTGAAAGGCTGATAAAAACATGCCCAACTAATATTCTCCTTCTCTTCTTTAGGTCACCCTTGCTTGAGAGCCAGTCGTATCTGACTTTAGGGTTCAGTTCTCATTTCTGCTTACAGAAAAGTGCCAGTGCTGTCTGAGACTGCAGGCATTTCCGTGGTCATGTGGCAGATATGACTAGACATCAGAATGCATGGAATGCTCTTTACCTTCCCACCAAAGTGGTACCTATTTATCTCCTTGCAATTTCTTGCTTTCAAACTGCTAGGTGGGCAGGAGCTGGGACAGACGACGGGACTCTGTCATGCAGCACTCGGGTCTTGAACTGCTGACCTGCAGACCTTCCAATCGTCAAGTTCAGTGTCTTAACTCCTAAGCCACTGCAATCCCTAACCCTCTTCTTCAAGAAGAGTCTTAAAGCTTTTGAACTCTGAGTTACATTTGTTAATGAATGGTGTGTTTTATTAGAAAGCCAAATGAAAAATATGCAATAGTAATACGTGAAGGACGGACATGAACAGTCTTGTTCTTTTAAAGCCAAAACTTAAACATTTTAACTGATTTTTTAAAAAAAGTCATAAAAGGATTCTCATTTCCTTTATGGCAGTCATTAAAATCAATAATCCAAATGAAAATATATAATGTTAAAGGATGAGATGCAGACACAAATGTTAAAAAGGAGTGATGTTAAAAATGAGAAGGTAGAAAAATGAGTTAGATAAGGGATAAGCATCCTAGAACCCTCCAGATGTTTGGATTAAAATGTCCCTGAGGCCCAACCACCATATCTAATGATCAAGGTGTATAGAAGCTGTAGTTTGAATCATTTGGAAGGCTTCTGATTATATACTTTTGAAATGCTTTGATCAAGCAATTTCTTTACAAAGCTGCAAATAATGTCTATGCATTTTCTATGATGACTTCTTGCTGGCCCAAAATAGTGAATAAACAGGCTGAGTTACACTTGATAACTCCAGTTCTGAGCTTTGCCAACCATGCCTTCAGAATCAGCCTGTTTTCCAGGTTAATATTGACCTATCATGTACGTGTGATAGGACACCATCTACATTTTTTGGAAAAAAAGCAGGTATTCCTAACATGTTGACTCAGATTTTCTTCTTCTTTTAATGATTGTCTTGTTTTAAGGAACAGAGGAGTCTCATTTCAGAGGCTTGCCAACTAGCTGTGTGATTAATTCAGAATTTTTTTTTACAAGAAGCTTTGTTTAAAATATGCAAATGCATTTATGCTCCACTGCCATGTTTTGCTGTGATTCTGTTTAAGCACATTACAATCCACAGGATGAGAGTACAGTTGTGTACTCCCGAGGCAAACTCTTTTATCTCCCTGAAAGTTTTCCAAGTTTTATCTCAATAGCTTCATTTCTCCCTATTGGTTGGTACCATTTGGAGCATAAATTCTTGCAATTGACTTTTCTTTTAGTTGCCCACAAAGCCTAGAAAATATGTGGGGCCTTTTTTTTGGGGGGGGGGGGATGCTGTCTGGCAGATTATGTAAATTGCCTCAAGTGGGCTGAACTCGATGACTGGAAGGTCGGAGTTCAATTCCTGAGTACTGCATGACGGGAGTGAGCATCTGTCTCTGTCCCAGCTCCTGCCAACCTACCAGTTCGAAAGCAAGAAATTGCAAGTCGATAAACTTTGGTGGGAAGGTAAATAGCGTTCCATGCATTCCGGTGTTGAGGCATGCTGCCATGTGTCCATGGAAGCATCTGCAGAAGCGAACAGCGCTGGCTCTTTGGCTATAAACAGAGATGAGGATTGAACCCTAGAGTCGGATATGACTGGCTTTCAATCAAGGGCAACCTTTACTAATAAAAACCCAAATCTTTCCACTGCTTGCAAGGTCTATTTTTTTTAGGTTCAGAGAAAGAAAAAAAATGTCTCATAATTCATCACTTCATGGTCCAAAGAGAGCAGTGTCTGATTATATAGCCTATCTATTTCTAACAAGCTGCTCCATCTGGAGAGAAGTTCCTAAATCCAGACAAGATTTGGAGTGCTAAAACAGCTAGCAGTCATTTTTCATTGCAATATATTTGTGTTATCAGATTGGAAAGCTCTGTGTGATGGCATACAGTGCAGGATATTAATGACATACTGGTTGTACTTAATCAGCATGTTGGCTGATAAAGCAAGGTGTATAATTAGATCTTTGCTGTCCAGTGCTGTTATGGGACTTAATCCCCAGCAAACATACATTGCGTTGGGGAGAGAGATCTTCAAGCTGACAAATTTCTTCATCCACAGTGAAGCCAACTTAGCACAAGGACTCCCATAACAGGGCCATCTCTGTCATAAAGTAGAAGGAGGCAGATGCTTTAGAGGTGCTGTATTCAGGGTGGTGATAAGGCCTTGGGACAACAGATTGATGGTGCTACTAAACCTGCCCACTGTCTTCAGGTATTGAGGAGGACAGCGTGTCATCGCCAACATTTGGTTTGCTTCTAACTAGGTCAAAAAGTCTGGCCGGACATCCCGCTATGGTAATAGAGTACACTGTACAGCTAGCGACTCAATGCCGAATGTCAGATGGTGGTTCACTAACTTGAGTCCCTAAAGGAGCCAATGACTATGGGCGGATGAGCCTCTTTAGGTGGGGTGAAATGCCACTGGAAACCATCATATTGGGCACAACGGCAAAATGAGCAGAGGAGGAACTCTGATTCCCAATGGCCAAGGAGGCAGAAGAGGCCATGTCAGATGGACTGCGTGTGAAGGTGCACCTTGTCATTATCCCCAAGGCTGTAACAGTCCATTGCAGTCCTGGTGTTGAATCCTGCACGTCTCATTCCGTGTGTGCCGCAGGGGATGGCTCCGAGATCACTGTGTGTGGGTCACTTCATGGCAAGCTGGGATCCACCATAAACAAATTCACACCAGTGACATTTTTCCTGCTTCAGGAAAAAAATGCATTCTCAGATACGAGTTGCAGTCGATGATAACTAGGCCAGCTTCTGTACACAAAGTGGGGTCTGGGTTAGAAAAGCCATGGATCTCATTCGCTGTAAGGCTTCCTATGTTCCTGTACATAACACCCCCCCCCAAAGATAGCTGCTTGAGTTGTGGAAATGATGGGGAGAAATGCAGAAAGTTTTATAGTGGATGAAATCCTTGGTCATTCTAGCTCAGTATCGTCTGCTCTGAATGGCAGCAGCTTTCTAGATGTTTAGGCAGAGTTCTCACTGGAGATCTGTGCTGTTACTTGCTGTGATCCCATCCAAGTAAGAATCCAACCTAGCCTCACTTGGAATATGTAATCAGATCTAAGCAGTGTTGAGCTGCTCCCGGTGCCCACAGGTTCCCCGGGCACCGGTAGCAGAAATTCCCCCAGGCCATGCCCACTTGGCTGGCCACGACCACCTCCCTACCCCAGACCATGGTGTAGGGAGGCCAAGTGGGCATGGCCCACAGAGGTAGTCATGCCCACAGCATTAGCCACGCCCATGGTAGGGGTAGTACATTTTTTTGCAGAGCATCACTGGATCTAAATAGGTGTGTTCAAGAGGAGCAGCTTTGAGGGCTGGATGGCCATTTTGCCCTGGCTGCATGATGAGGTGGTGATTTTGTCCCAACAGTTTCAAAGGGGTGGCCATTTTGTCTCTTGAATGCCCTTGGAGGGCTGGGTGGCCACATGAAATGGCTTTGTGGGCCAGATCCGGCCCAAGGCCTTAGGTTGGGAACTGCTGACTTAGATGAAGGGCTGCATCATTTGTTGTTCTGTATCAGGCAGCAAAATGCCTTGGGCAGGCTTTGCCCAGTCACTTGTCATTAACTCATTGATCCAACACTGTTCAGTGAAGAATGCTGTGTTTTCCTTAGGGCAGAAGGAACTTCTAATTTGATTGTGGGACTTGAAAGCCAAACTGGTGACAGCTCATAATGATGGGGAACTGCATTCATTTGCTAAAAGAGTAGCAGAGGAGTAGGTTAATAGCACTTCAACTTCACTCTGCGTGTATCTTATTTTCTCTCTCCTCTTTCTGAGACCGCAAATCCTTTTTCTGGTCCCATTTTCCAAGGGTTTCCTCTCTCTCTGTGGTGATAATGTTTACAGCCTCAAAGGGGGAGAGGCATGAAACAACTCCTGGGGCTTACACTGCCAAGTTTGTTCATTCTACCCATGTTTGACATGGGCAAACGCTGTCTAGCTATTTTTGAGCTGTCCTTATCTTTGTTGGATGTTGGCACAGTTTTGCCTCGTGCTGAAACTGAGACATCTTTAAAAATATAAATATCATGAATAATTAGAGCTGGATGAAATATTTTGTTGTATTCTCTAAGTGCTTAGTGGTTAAGATGTTGAGTTTGACGACCAGAATATTGGCAGTTCAGCAGTTTGAGACCTGAGTGCTGCGTGATGGAGTGAGCTGCCGTCACCTGCCCCAGCTCCTGCCAACCTAGCAGTTTTGAAAGCAAGAAATTGCAAGTAAATAAATATGTACCCCTTCTGTGGAAAAGGTAACAGCATTCTGTGCACTTCGACTTCCAGTCATTCCTGCCACATGACTGTGGAAACATCTACAGATGCAGACAGCACTGGCTGCAAACGGAGATGAGTCAGATATGACTGGCTTTCAAGCAATGGTGAACTTTACCTATTCACAAAGCAGGATTATACATATACATGAGAAGCACAGAGTGAAAAGTAATGACTGGAGATGAAGATTTTAATGCTGTAAAGTCAAGGAAGGTAAAAAAGCAGAGAAAATTAAGATAAGAATATAGCCTACAGTTGTTTGAAAATCCAATCACAGCTGGTAAGAGGATCCATTTGCTTCCAGCCGGCACTGAAGTCTTTACTGTTCTGACAGTTTGTCACTCGGGATATGTTTTATTCATGCCTTCCTGGCTCCTTGTGCACAGGAGGTATTTAGATGTGCCATTGATTGTTAGTGTCACACTAGCAAGAAGGGACGCCCTTTCACCACCAGATCCTCAAGTCCCCTGATGCCATGTTTCTACACTCTTGGTTCTGTAACAAAAGACCTACCAGGGAATACAGGACATCCCAGCTGGGAAGCTTGTTGAACAGCAGACTTCACAATCAACCCCCTACCTGGGATGCCTATTCCAGGTAAAACCATTTCAAATGGAAATCAGGTGGCTTTGTCTTCCCACTGAGGAATGCCCAAATTCAGTGCCATCTGTCACTTTTTGTTTTCTTCCACAATCATTTTTTTTTAAAAAAAACCTCAAACTCTTTGCATCCTTTGTAGGACAAATGTGCAGATTTTGGTAAAATTCTTGAAACATGAGCTGAACTGAAATCTTTCCTCCTTTTGCCTTGGCTAATAACTTGATCACCACTTTGCTTGTTTGGGGAATTAAAGCCCAAAAAGTTAAGATACTGCACTCCTTGGCATCTCCTTTCTTGGGGGACTGTTACACACTGTAAATTGAACAATGCTAATCTATTTCATTTTGTTTTGTTTTCCACATTTGTTGGCACATTCTTGTTAGGATTTTGACAGATTCAGCCTCTTGATATAGTTCTATTAAAATTCCATCCATCCTTGGTGATTTATTTCACCTTAGTGCTTTCAGAGCAGCATTCACTCCACTTTCTAGAACTACAGGTTCTTTATCACAAAGTTACTCTTCAAATAACTCTGTCATTCTTCTGTATAGTTCTTTAGTATACTGTTTCTACTTTAGTATACTGTTTCTACTTTTTTCTCTATTTTATCCTAGTCAGATAGTGTGTTTCCCTGCCAGTCATTCAGCATGGCTGATTTAGCCTTAAAATTCCAGACGGAATTGCTGCCCTTTAGGAAAGAACTGAAAACCTGGCTTTCAGGGTGGGTGTGGGGCACTGATGGAGGGGTGACCCCCACCTGCTGGCTCTTTTAATGGATGGGGTGAGTGGGTAAATTATTTAGAATTTATAATGGGGTTTTGAAGGGCTTTTTAATTAGTTTGATGCTGCTTTTAATTGTTGTTAGCCACCCAGAGTCGTTGCCGAGTTGGGCAGCAATAGAAATTTGAAGAATAAATGAATAAATAAATAAATTTGGGTCCCTTCCCTCCCTTGAAGTATCATATCTGAATTTGGCTAGTAAGAGAATGATAGATAGATAGACGGCCAGATCATACAGGTATATTACAGATCATGCATACAGATGGTATTTCTTATGTGCGCAGGACTTCTTACCTGCAGCAAATCTTCCAACTAACAAGGCAAGCTTCTTAACTACTGAGCCACTGCAGCCCCTAAATGATTACAAAATTCAGACCAGCATTTGTCAAACTATATTCTAAGGAATATTGGTGCGTTTAGAAACTAGGAATCCTTCAGAGATGCCAGAATTTGTGCATGAATTTCAATGAAAGAAAGCTTTCCCATACCTTGCACATTCTCCTGTTTCATCAGGGAACATTGTGTATGATTGTCATACCTCCAGAAGGATATTATGGAGCTGGAAAAAGTGCAGAGGAGGGCAACCAGAATGATTAGGGGACTGGAACACCTTCCTTACCATCTAAGGCTGCAACGGTTGGACTTCTTCACTCTTGAACGATGGCGTCTAAGAGGTGACCCTGACTGAAGTTTATAAAATCATGCATGGTGTGGACAAAATATATAAGGAAAAACTGTTTCCCCTATCGCACAACACTAGAACTAGAGGGCACTCCTTTGGGTCCTAGTTCTCAAACAAATAAGAGAAAGTACTTTTTCACCCAGAGGATTACTGGTCTATGGAACGTCCCTGCCAGAAGAAGTGGTGACAGCTGTCAGTCTTGACAGCTTTAAGAAAGGATTAGACAAGTTCATGGAGGACAAGGGTATCAATGGCTATAATTATAGATACCTAAGGACAACCTCCGGGTTGGAGAGATAGGCAGGATATCTCTCAATGCCATTTCCAGGGAATCCTAAGCAGGTGAAGGCATCTGCTTGGGAATAATACCCTGAAGCACATGGTGAGCCACTGTGTGAGACAGAATGCTGGATTGGATGGGCTCCTGTGGCCTGTTCCAGCAAGGCTGTTCTTATGTTCTTATGTACCCATTTCATGGATGACTGTACTGAAGCTTAAATTCTCTAAGTGCCTAAATTCCTGCTGCACACATGTGGCATATGTCCCATGCAAGATCCATTTACATGGAAAATGTTTGCTGTAGGTAGAGATTTTTCATGCTCCTTTCCTTTTGAAATAAAACCAAATATGGTATGTCTCAGGCTGCTCCCATTTGTGCCCTCCAACTCTGTATTCCTATGAGTCGCCATTGACATCTGTTGGATCTTTCCACTGTGAGCCAGATGGCTAATGAAGCTGATCTGTCACAAAGGGTCGAAATGGCCAAAGCTTTGATTGATAACAAAATGAAACAGATTGTAGTCCTGAGAGAGAGAGAGAGAGAGTGTGTGTGTGTATGTGGGAGACAGTCCCATATTCATCCTTGGCAAGAACTCAGCATCACTGATGTACTGCTAACCTGACCTGAATGGTACATTTGCATTGCTGTGATCTAGAGATAATATCTTTGTAATGGGACATTAATACTGGCTTTCCTGACATCGGAAGGTCTCCTTTCCAGGGGTAATATAATAGGGTGGTCTTTATCTAAGGAGCTGCCAAAGCTTTAAAAGATTGCTATCCTCTTAAAACATGCACCAATTCCCATGCCTTTGGGGCTTTGAAATGGATTTACAGAATTGTTGGATTGTGATGTAAACATACAAACGAAACTTGCAATGGTGGTAACTTTTTAAAGGGGCAAGGACAAAAATCGTGAACCTCTGGCCAAAGAGCTCATCCCCACCTGACCTTCTTTCTTCTTTACAAAAGAACTCTCCTCCCACTTCTGATTCTGCAGTAAGACTTTACAAACTCCTCCTTGCAGGATTTTAAAAGCCTAGTTTAAGCATGGGAACCAGTCTGGCCAGGTTATCCTGCTATGGTGGGGCTGCGATGGCTCAGTGGTTAAGAAGCTTGCCTTGTTATCTGGAAGGCTGGCAAGTTGGCAATTTGAGACCTGGGTACTGTATGATGGATTGAGTGCCCATCTCTGTCCCAGCTCATGGGGATGTGAAAGGAGCCTCATTTGGGCATCCCCTGAGCAGAGTTTCTTCCGCAAAAAATCCTTTCAACCCAGAATAATTTCTGACACGCAATTATTATTATTCTGCTATGGTAGTAGTCCCTACTGCCAGCGACTCAACGTCAGGTGGCAGTTAACTAACCTGACAACCCTGAGGACTAACTGCCTTGGATAGCGAAGTCCACAGGGAAGGGTGATGGTCCCCAAGTGGATTAAATCCCACTTGAATCCATCTTGGTGGAGGGCAGCAGCCTCAGCAATGCTAGCCGGGGCCGAGGAAGACTTTGTGTGCCAAAAGGGCTCAGGACCAGAAAGTGACTTGCAGAGCTGGATCAGTGGTAATGGTGTCACGCTGTGAAGCGGAAGGCAAATGGAAGACCACTGCGTTATATTGTTCCCAGGACAATCTTCATGGCCGATCACCATAATGATAATATTCAGAATCGGATAATGGCACAAAAAGAAGAAGCATGGGACAATTTGTGAGCATCTCTGAAGAGTACTAACCCGTGTTTGCCAGAGATCCGTTCAGACCTTGGATCCAAGAAATGCCACACCTTGGTCTAACATACCCTAAGGCTCAATGGAACTGCAATTTAGTCCACAGTTTGTGCCAGAGTTTGTATGGTTAAATTCAGTATGTTTACTATCAATTGCATAACATGAAACTAATAGCAAGTAAGCCAGATCTTTTTCCCCCAGGAGCATTTGTCTCATGTGGCTCCTGAGTTCTCGTTCTCTCTCTCTCTCTCACACACACACACATCTTTCTCATATGCATGATCACTTATATTGCTCAAAATGGGCAGTGGTGTGTGCGCACGTGTGTGTGATTAACTTTGAATTCTTCAGTGTGGCACAGTGTACTGATGAAGCAAAAAACAATAACAATACCCAGCTTTAGTGAGCACCTCTTGTCTTTCCTCCAAACAATTTCATTACTATTATTAATTTTATTTCTATCTTACTTTGTGATTGTACACAGGCCCTGAGTCGGCCTTGGCCAAGTGGGCGGTGTAGAAATTGAAAAATGAAAGATGAACGAATTTTTCTTCGTCAACTTGTACCGTATCCAATTCTGAATACTGGTGAATCTTAAGCCATGAAGCCATGAAGACTGTCCTGTGAATATAATGTTGTGGCCTTTCATCTGCCTTCCACATCGCAGCATGACACCCGTGCCACTGATCCAGCTCCACGAGTCACTTTCTGGTCCTGAACCCTTTTGGCGCACAAAGTCATCCTCAGCCCCAGGCCAGTATTGATGAAACTGCTGCCCTCCGTCAAGATGGATTCAAGTGTGATTTAATCCACATGGGGACCATCACCTTTCCCTGTGGACTTTACCAAGGCCACTAGTCCTCAGGGTTGTCAGGTTAGTTAACTGCCACCTGACACTCGGCATTGTGTCACTGGCAGTATGGTCTCTTCTATTTTCATAGCAGGATAACCTGTCCAGACTGGTATATATTTTTAGTTAGGTTTGCCACATTTAGCGCTATGTCAGATAAGCCTGCAGTCTCAAAAGCTGTTACATCACTAGCGTTATGTCACTTGCCAAAAAAAAAAAAAAGGGAAAAGATTGAGATGGGTATATGCCACTACATGGAAACATTGCCCTGAAAGGAACATCTGTTGTCTTGTTGTCTTTCCTCTAAACAACTTTTTTTTAAAAAAAATTGTCAGATTTAGCACTATGTCAGGTAAGCCTGCAGTTTCACAAGGTGTTATATCATTTTAGTGCTCCCCCAGCTCCACATTTTAAAAAAGAGGCAAGGAAGAGGGTGGTGTTAATGACAGAAAACAGAAATTTAACTGCCAAAAAGCCCCCTTCAAATTAATCCAAATGAACCTGGGACAGATTTCCTGTCTAGTCACACCTTTGGTTTGTCAACACTGCCAAATGCACATTGGCAGACAGAGCTGCAACAAAGCTGCCTCATGCATGTTGGCAAATATAGCTTCTTGAACCCAATATGAAAATATATTGAACACATATTCAGTAACTTAAAAAGCGGCTCCACCTTGCACCTAGTCTGCTCAGAAAAAGAGGCGTGACATTCCCCTCCCCAAAGGATGGAAGAAACTGTGATATCACAAGAAAGGGAAGTTTTTATGCTTTCAAAATAAAATAAAATAAGGAACTGAACAGGACTGGGCAGTGTTGCCAATTGTTTTCCTAATATTTACAGGTCAATGTGCCTCTAGATTTTAGCATCCTCATCTGCCCAAGCTCCTGCCAATCCCAGCAGTTCGAAAGCAAGAAACTGTAAGTAGATAAATAGGTACTGCTTTGGCAGGAAAGATAACAGCATTCCGTGCGCTCCAACATCTAGTCATGCCTGCCACCTGAACACAAAAACATCTGCAAATGCAGACAGTGCTGGGCAGTGATGCGCTGCTCCCAGTGCCCACAGGTGCAGGGCACCGGTAGCGAAAAATTCCCCAGGCCACGCCCTCACTTGGCTGGCCACGCCCACCTCCCTATCCCAGGGCATGGTATGGCCAGCCAAGTGGATGTGGTCCACAGAGTTAGCCACGCCCACAGAGTTAGCCACGCCCAGGGTAGGGGCAGTAAATTTTTTTTGCAGCGCATCACTGGGGTGCTGGGTCTTTGACTGTAAATGGAGATGAGTACCACCCCTTAGAGTCGAGCAAGGGAGATCTTTACCTTTAAAGGGTTGAGTCCTGGGGAAAAGTCTAACTATCCTAGTTAGAGCAAACTGAACCTTAGCATTGCCAAATGTACTTCTAACATGAAAAGTGCTTCTTTAGCTAATGATGAGATACGTTTCTTCAAAGAGCACAAATGACTGAAATGAATGGATACCCTGAGGTATATAGATGGCTATAATTCAAGGGTTCTCAATCTTTTAATGCCGCGGGCCAGGTTAGGCTCCCTCAGACAGTTAATTGGGCTGGACTGGTGGTTTCCACCATAAACTCTGCTGTAAAATGCGGGCGGTGCTGTCGTGAACATTTTTTTTATGCATTTGCAACTGTCGTAAACACATTTACAACAGCTGCAGATGTGTTTACTGCTGTTTCCACTGCTTCCGGCAGTTGTGGCAGCGGTGGGAGTGAGGGCTGTGGGCCACATGAAATGGTGCCCCATGCCAGATCCATCCCACAGGCCGTAGGTTGAGAACCCCTGCTATAGATCCTAGCAGTTAGAGCACCCTGCCTGTGCCATTGTGCTTTTTTTTTGCTGATGAAGAAAATATATCGGCCGATAGAAAGGGAAGCTGGTTTTGGGAACCACTCATGTGAACAATTAGAATAGTGGCCTTCCTGATTTTGGGGGGAGCATTCCATCTATATCTATGCAACCAAAATCTATATTTGTATGTGCTCCAAAGGCTCCCACATCCCTGGACCAATCCCGCTGAAATTTGGCACATACATACCTTGGGCTTGGGAGATCAGCACTGTGGGGGTCTTGAAACCCATGGGGGAGGGCATGCACCACTCAAATTTGGATGCAATTGATCTATACAATGTGTGCATTTCCCAGTGATGTAATTGAGCTGATGTCATAGTCTCAGGTAGGTTGAGATTGTGACATCATCTGACTAGTTCAGCTGTAGCCCTCTGAGCTCAGCTGTAGTTTTCACAGTAGGAGTGACCCACATACACCCAACGAGGTTTCCAAGAAGCCTACATTAAAGAAAAGAAAAACCCGAGTGAAGCTGGGTAATCAGCTAGTCTATGATAAAGCCAGTCATGTCCGACTGTAGGGTGCAGTGCTCCTCCCTGTTTATAGCCAAAGAACCAGCATGGTCTGCATCTACAGACATTTCTGTGGTCATGTGATAGCCATGATTAGATACAGAGTGCATGGAATGCTGTTAACTTTCTTGCCAAAGTGGTACCTATTTATCTACTTGCAATTTTTTGCTTTTGAACTTCTAGTTTGGCAGGAGCTGGGACAGAAGCAGGAGCTCACTTGGGTCTTGACCCACTGACCTGCTGTCCTTCCAGCATCTTAGCCACTAAGCTACCATGGCCCTCACAGACAAAATGCAAGCTGTCAAAGGAAACTTTTGCTTGTTTTGCTTTGCCATCTCAGAGAGTAAGACTGGGCATTTCTACATGCAAAATATACACTAACTACACCAGGAGTTCCCAACCTAATGCCCACAGGCCACACATTTCATGTGGCCCCCGCATCCCTCCAAGGGCATTCAAGAAACAAAATAGCCATCTCTTTGAAGCTATTGGGACAAAATGGCCCATCATACAGGCAGGGCAAAATGGCCGTACAGCCCTCAAAGCTGACTGAGAGAGTGTGACCCAGCCCCAGGCTTGAAAATGTTGTGAATCCCTGAACTACACCCTTTCTAAGACATACAGTATATATCTACTAGCAGAGGTGCCCGGCTTCACCTGGGTCCTGTGTGGGGTGCCTTGTCCTACCTTCCGGGGTGGGGGTGATCCCGGTCTCCATCCCGGTCACTACGGTGGTGGTGGGGCCATTTGTGGTGGCCATTCATTTTGGTCTCAGGTGACCTGTTCGGGTGGGCATGCCGTGAAAGCAAGCTCTCCCCTGCCTTTATCCACCAGCAGAGGTGAGAGAACTGTTCGCTTTTCAGCATACTACTGTCCACACCTCTTACTTATAGGTATAGATAGTGACACACATGCCTAATATAAAATATGGACAAATGAACATATTTTACGTATGTTTCTAACTGCTAATACATTATTCTCATGAAAAAAGCCTCCCTGCAATTTATGCCAAGCAAGAGGCATTGAATAGCTTTAATCATTCCATCGCATGTCCTTATTCCTTCTTTGTTTAATTCTTTGTTCCCGTAGCTACCTTAATCTAATTCTGAATCTTTTGATATTGTGCTATGGCCCTCTCTTTACCCATTTCCCAGGGCTGTTGGGAATCATTAGTTAGTTCCCCCTCCTTCTCCTCTGATAGGACTTGAAAGGCAAGGCTTAAGTGCCAAGTGCTCTCATGAATGCATTTCCTCTTTTTCTTATCTTTACTGGTCACTCGGGTTTCAAACAGATCTTTGAAAAAGCTCTCCATGTGTTAGATCTGGCTCAGTTTTAAAGGCATCACAAAACAGTCGCTGTTGCATTGTACATTCTTCTTTGCAAAACATAAGGGTTGCTTATAGCTTAAAAGGAGATGTTTCTGCTCATCTTGGGCAACTGTGGAATCAGAGGACAATGGTGATATATCTAACACACACTTTCCTGTTTAGTTATGTAAGAGGATGTAGTTATTACTGTTTGACAAAGGAATTCCAATTTCCCAGTCTTTCCCCAACTATTTTGGGCTTCTTGACCCGTACTCTGGAGAACTGCTGGCTTATATTGGGATGAGTAAGCAGAAACATATGAGAGTCCTCCACTGTTTATAGTTTCTTCCTTTGTAATTTTCCAAAGCTCCACCTGAGCATCCATTTGTTTTTAATTCATGGTATGGGCCATAGATATAAAAACGCCCCTGGTTCATTCCTAGGCAATGTTGTTTATTTTTATGTTTATTTGATTTGTATCCCGCCCTACTCAGCACAGGCCGACTCAGGGCGGCTCACAACACGTCAAATAAAGATACAATATAGCAGAAAACAAAAATACAATATAACAAGAGAAAAGCATGAAATACAATAAAAAAGTAACAGTGACAACTCAGTAATACAGCACACAACTCGCTCCCCACCCCCAAAGTTCAAAAGTAGAAAGTGGTGGTCCTGCTGCCTCTATGGCCTTAAGTCCTGGCCAGGGGCTCCAGAGCACCTGCGGCATTGGTGCTGGCAGTGTCGGCGGTCTTCAGCCATCCTGCAGCTCAGTCGCTTTTATCCCCTCCCGGGCTGGGAGGGGCTGGCCCTGGTGCACTTGCAGCATTGGCGCTGGCAGCGTCAGCAGTCTTCGGCCGTCCCGGGGCTCTTATTCCATCCCGGGCTGAGAGGGGCTGGCCCTGGAGCACCTGTGGCATCAGCGTTGGCAGCGTTGATGGTCTTTGGCTGTCCCAGGGCTCAGCCACTCTTATCCTCTCCCAGGCTGGGAGGGGCTAGTCCCGGAGCACCTGCGGCAGCAGCACTGGTGGCATTGGCAGTCTTCAGCCATCCCGGGGCTCAGCCACTCTTATCCCCTCCTGGGTTGGGAGGGGCTGGCTCCGGAGCACTTGCGGCAGTGGCGTTGGCGTCGTTGGTGGTCTTTGGCCATCTCAGGGCTCAGCTTCACTTATCCCCTCCCGGGCTGGTGTCGGCGTTGGTGGCCTTCGGCCATCCCGGGGCACTGCTAGGTAGAGCAGAGAGAAACTGCTATCCAGAAGGATGGAGAACCTTACGCAGGTCATGGGTAACACTGACGTATTGGGAATGTGGTTCTGATTTGGTAAAAAGGTACTTCTTAGATTTCTAAAAGAGGAGATGTAGAGTAATCTTAGAGCTCTTATCAGGCACAATACCTCATATCTTCAGATTGAACTGGGACAGTCTTCTCTTGGAAACTATGGAGAACCAATGATAAGATGGTATATCAGTGGAAGGGAAATATAGTCACCAGATTTTTTTGGACTACTCCCAGTTAAGACAGACAAAGAATTAATCCAAGTGGGCCAATAAAGCTTTCTAAATGTTGATGAATTGGAAAGCAGAGTCTTGGATATGCCTTCACTGTTTGAAGGTTTCATGGATGGAAGGACCATATAGCTGGTGTAGAGGAGGAACCTTCTCATATGGTTCAACTCATATTTAAAAGTTACCAGGTCTTGGATTTTGGCCCTGAGACTCGGGGTTTGAGGCCCATTGTCCAGGTCCCAGGTTTTCGGCCTGAAATCTCAGGAAATGCCAAATTGCTCATTCAACAACCCTAGATTTTAGGGTTTATTCTTGTTGCTTCAGGACAAGCTATTGAGACATGGTCAGAAGCACTCTTGCCTTTTTATGATTTTGTAAGTTTCAGAGTGTTGTGGTTTGCACGTTGTCCTTTCAGTTCATCGACATGAGCCTCTTCAGTAACCTTCTGTCACATGCACCATTTTGCAGTTGTTACCGAAACATCTATTCCTTGTGACATCACAATGGTACACTCAGTGGTGGGATTCAGCAGGTTTGCCCCAGTTCACCAGAACCAGTAGCAGAAATTCTGGCTGGCCCTGCTCATCCAAATTTTGAAATAAAGTAGTCCTAATTCTGGCGCAATACAGGGCTTTTCCCCTGGGCACACCCACCATACCACGCCCACAGAGTAGGTAGTAAAAAAAATGAATCCCACCACTGGGTACACTTTGGTTTGTGGTTCTCTTGTGGTATCGCTTCATCTAAGATAAGAAGCGAATTAGCAGTGGATGCTGAGAGAAGTAAGCAACAGAATGACCCTCGACATCCTCTGAATAGAAATGAGCCTCAAGTCCACCACCTCAGATCCAGGAAGAACTTTATGGCAAGAACAAACATTCCTGAGGGTACGTAAGAGCAAAATCAAATTAGAAGATGGAGGAAGGAGCTCACTGAACAAAGAATCACATTAAAGGAGGATATGGCTGAGGAACTGGATCACTCCTATGTCACTTGAAGGACCTTGAATGACTGAGAGTTGGACTCCCTTAAAGTAAGACCAACAACACACCATGTGAATGTGGAGAGATATAGAATTTGACTCATTTGCTAGTCTGCTGATTACTACCAGAAACAAGTACAGATTAGGATTTACCTGTAAATTTGGTCAGCCTCAAAGCCAGGAAGGTTGCTTTGTTTTGGCATTCCAGGGTTTGGCCAAGACATGAAAGAAGAAGAATGGTGCACTTTCTTAGGGAACAGGGTTAGACTGGCCTGGCAACTCTAGCACTAGCAGAACCCCTGACCCTTTGAATAGCATGTGGAGGTGTGTGTCTGACAAATCTGCCTTTGGTTGTCCTCTTATCTCTTTATATAGTGCATATGGTTCATTTATTTTTTCTAACGTTTTGAGCACTAATAGAACAAACATTTAGAGGCTCTTTAACGCATAAAACAGGTATTTATTATTGTATTATTATATATTCTGCTTCCTTGTTTGTCTTTAACTGATGTTAATGTATTATGTACTGCTTCCACTCTTTTATTATGATATTGTTATAATTATTATCTTTATTATTTTTCATATTCAGAACCTTTATCCTGAGGAAGCTTTATGTGAAAGACTGAATTTACCGTAACAGTCTAGATTTGTTTTGGATATACGCTGACCTCCTTCCTGGTCATGCCTACCATGTGTCCTTGAAGAAATTGCAACTTTTGTGCCTGAAGTCTCTATGTATCTTTGAAGAAAGAACTTTGATTTCATTCGGACTTACTTTGACCTCCTTGTCATATTATTGCTGCAACTTTTTGTGCCTATATTCACTGCAACGTTTTGTGCTTAAGTTTACTATGAGTTTTGGAGAATTTATGATACTGTGAAAATACAGAGTTATTTCTCTTAGAGTGGTTCTCAGTTTTCTTTTTGGTTCCACACCACTCTTGCCATACGTGGATTTTTTCTTTGGTTGGGAATGGGCAGAGTAGTCCTTCCTGCTTATCTAGCCTGTCAGGCGGTAAGGGATTTGCTAACTTTGCACAGACTTCTTTCTGCCTTTGCTGTTATGTACAGATGACTATCCTTCCATAATTTATTATGTGTGCGGAGCAACTGGAGAGTCATTTTCCTCACCTACTTTTTTATGAGCAGCAATTCATTTCAGTTTGGGGGAATTTCATGCGACTAAAGAGGCGTCAAATTATGATGATTTACAGGCAAGCTAGTGATGCATCCTTGGGCTCGACTTTCTCTGACATCTTGGAACTTCAGACTTCATCCTTGAAAAGGCACATTGACAACAGAGACTACAGTCAAGGACAACAGTTTGGAGAGATCATGATGATGCAGAAAAGATGTTTTCTTTGTGTCTGTGTCAGTTCCTGGTACTCCATACCAGCCATCCTCAAATGGTGTGCAGGGGAGCTTCAATTTGCTTTGGGAAACAGCATTAGCTGAAAAATTCAAGCATGGCCAGCAATAGGCAGCCAAAACTGTCCACTCCTTTTTGTAGCCTATAAGGTAAAGGTAAAGGTTTCCCTTGCTTGAAAGCTAGTCGTATCCAACTCTAGGGTGCAATGTTCATCTCTGTTTCCAAGCCGAAGAGCCCAGCGCTGTCTGCTTCTGCAGACGTTTCCATGGTCATGTGGCAGGCATGACTAGGCACCGGAGTGCACGGAACGCTGTTACCTTCCCACCAAAGTGGTCCCTCTTTATCTACTTGCAATTTCTTGCTTTTGAACTGCTAGGTTGGCAGGAGCTGGGACAAAGATGGGAGCTCATTCCGTCCTGCAGTACTCAGGAATCGAACTGCTGACCTTCCGCTTCCCAGTCAGCATCTTACCTACTTGAGCTAAATGGCTAAGATGCTGACTGGAAGGCAGCAGGTCAGCAGTTCGATACCCAAATATTGCAGGATGGAATGAGCTCCTGCCAACCTAGCAGTTCGAAAGCAAGAAATTGCAAGTAGATAAATAGGGACCACTTTGGTGGGAAGGTAAACAGTGTTCCATGCACTCCGGTGTCTAGTCATGCTTGCCACATGACCATGGAAATGTCTGCAGAAGCAGACAGCACTGGCTCTTCCGCTATAGAGTCAGCTACGACTGGCTTTCGAGCAAGGGTGACCTTTACCTTTACTAGAACTGTCGTCTTGAATCATCATTGGCTGCTACTCATATCCGAGTATACATTCTTCCTGGAAATCCAGGAAAAGTGCCATTGGTATGAATTGGTTTAAGGTGGATCCCGGCTTGCCATGAAGTGACCCACACACTGTGATCACAGAGCCATCTCCTGTGGCACGTATGAATTGAGACATGCCATGGTTCACCCACCACTCCAAATTGAACACCCAGATTGCAATGGACTGCCGCAGCCTTGAGGATATTAACAAGGTGCACCTTCACAGCCAGTCCAACTGGCATGGCCTCTTCTGCCTCCATGACCGGTGGGAATCAGAAGTGGTTCTTCCTCTGAATATTTTGTTATTGGCCCAAATATGATGGTTTCCAGTGGCATTTCCTCCACTGAGGGGGCCATCACCCCACCTAAAGGGGCTCATCCACTCATAGCCTTTGGCCCCTTTGGCGAGTGAGGTTATTTACCATCGTCCAACACTTGGCATTGAGTTGCTGGCTGTACCTCCATTATTGTAGCAGGATATCCAGCCAGACATTCCATATTGACTATTTCTTGTCAAAAGATAGAGAACCGCATCATAGGATCTTTGCTGAAACCAAACCCTACTACATTTGGCTTGAAAAGTGAAAATACATTAAAAGAAACAATAGGGAAGAAATTGTTATTTCTAGTTTTAAACAGAGGGAATACTGTAGTCTGTTTAGCAGTGAGCATATTTGGTTGAAAAATAGTCCCAAATCACCCAGCTATGCTCACCCCCAATTTAAAGATTCCATAGTCCACAGACCATCCAATAACAGAGGTGACTGTAGGTAGTATTTTTTTTAATCCCACCACTGGTGCTATCGTATCCCTTTCAGTCTTTTTTACTCAAGGATAAACATTCCCAGTTCAAAATAGTACAGTTGAGGTGCAAATCTACCACTTATTTGCTAATTAGGCCACCAACTGGGAAAGTTCATGTGTTAACAGCTTACTTACCTGGTTACTTGGTTGATCTGTACTTCACACATCAAGTTTGACGTGGTGGATCGAAGCATCAGGCTCTTACCATCAGGAGGTCCTACCGCTACTGTAGCAGGGTCCGATGGTGCATGGGGGACTGAGGCAACAATACGACAACACATCTGGCTAGGCTCATGTTGAAGTTGGCCATGTTAGAGCAATGCACTGGCCAGGTGCATTGCCCAAATACCCGACTTCATTTAATTGACCTGCAGTTCCAGAATGGGTAGTTCCCCATTGTGGACCACTAACTGACACCTTTGTGGCATAGTTGAACCTACCAGGGGAACACATCCCTATCACCATAGGTGTCAGATGGCCAGAGTCACTGTTTCACCATGTTACGGTGTGAGGTGGGACTTGCAGCAGGTGTTAACAGCACACTCCAATGTTTAAGTGCCGGCCCATATGCATCGGCAAGGGCACCGTGTGCATCACCACTCATGATGCACCAACTGACACCTCTCAGTTGGTACTTCCCCACCCACCCCTCTCACTCTGCCAATGGGGAGGCGAGAGGGGAGGCTGAAATCCCACCCAGGAGGTGGTTGATGGAAGTACCAAGTGACTCAGGAAACCCCTCGGATTTGCAGAATTATAAAAAGGGGGAGATATAAAAGAGAGAAGGAGGGAAATTTAAACTTACCAAAACAGCTCACAAGTGACTGAGTGTGATGAGTTGTACAGAATGTTGACTTGTTTGGAGGAGAAGAGGTAGAAAACCAAGAGCTAGCAATTATAACAATTACACTTATATACCACCCCATGGCACTTAGTGCATTCTCTGGGTGGTTCACAAGGTAATTAACATTTCCCCCCCCCCCAACATGCTGGGTATTCATTTTACCGGCCGTGGTAGGCCCTTCAGGATTGAACTCACAATGTCAGGAGTTGTGGCTGCAGTACAGCAGTTTAACCTCTGTGTCACTAGTGCTTTTTTAACAAATGGAAATGAGTTTTATGAATGAAGGCATGACTGACTGAACAGAATACTGCATTTTGTTGTTCAGCTGCTTTCATGATCAGGGAATGAAGAAGCAGACGAGTGAAGTAGTGAAATTCAGCTCTTTATTAGTGGGGTTTGAACACAGTTTGGATGGAGCAAAACTCAGACTTATATCTATACCTATAAATCCAAGTGTTAACCGTTGGAACTTGACAAAGGATCCACACCCGGCCATACTAGCCTGTACCGAGCATTCGTGCACTTGCCTGAAATGGGTCCAGAGGTCAACAAATATTTTAGAAATGCGCCAGTGGGGCAGGAGACCCACAAATGCGAACAAAGAAAAAGGACTTCAATTCCCAACATTCTTTGCGCTGCGCTGCACCACAGCCAATCAGGCTGATAGGCACGAGCAAAAAGAACATTGGGAAACGCACCGCGGTCAATCAAAATAAAGCGGTAGAAAATATTACAATGTAGGATCGGTAAAATCACAAATTAAACTTCATGTCCCAGCACCCTTTGTGCTGTGCAACCCCTCAGCCAATCAGGCTGAGGGATACGAGCACAGAGGAGGCTGGGAACACGAGCGCTGACTAAAAACAACAACAAAAAACGGTGGGAGCCGGAGGGAAAGACTTTGAAAGACCCAGCTGGAGGGAGCCAGGAAAAGGTAAGTGTGATCGGTGGGGGCGAGGGAGTGGGTGAGGGAGGCAGAGGTGCTGGGTTCAGAAGGGTTGGGGGGACAGACCCCTTTTGTCCCCCCAACCCTTCTGGACCCAGGAGACCTGGGAGAGGAGAACGAATCCACCCCCCCAACACTCCGTTTTTAAAGAGAAGAAACCGCTTAGTTTCTTCTCTTTAAAAATGGAGTGTTTTTTTGAGGGGGGGGAGAGAAATGATCCCCTCTCTGCTGGATCCCCTGGCTCTGGAAGGGTGGGGTGACAGACCCCTTTTGTCCCCCAAACCCTACCAAACCATGGGGACCAGGGAGAGGGTATTGAATCCACCCCCCTCCCAAACACTCCGTTTTAAAAGAGAAGCAACAGCTTGGTTTCTTTTTAATAACGGGGTTTCCTCCGGGGGGGATCCCCTCTCTGCAGGGTCCCCTGGGTTTGGGAGATTTGGGGGGACAATACACACACACACACACACACACACACTACTTCTCTCTCTCTTTCTCTCTCTCTCTCTCTCTCTCTCTCTCACACACACACATGACACTCCTGCCATGCCAGGAATTTTTAATGTGAGTGATGGTGGTTGGAGTGGTATTGTATGGGTGGTGGTGGTTGTGCACACCCAAAACCACACCTAACCACCAACACACCTTACAACACAATTTAAAACAGCCCGGCAATGCCGGGCAAACTATGCTAGTACACTATAAACAGTAACAGTAACAATAATACAACAAGCACATTGGCTAACAGTGTGTGCACATTTTCGATCCACTTATTTGCATAAGAATAGATACATGAGAAAAGATACATTCTGCTCATGTCAGAAAACACAGTTAACATACATAACATTCTTCCCCCCCTAGGTAAAAACAAAATCCTTTAATCAGGATGGCTGTCTAGTTTCCCTTCTGGGTCGGACGCTTGGCTGAGCCAGCTCAGGGGCTCGTAGGATGGGCAACCCGACTGGAGTGAGGGGTTGACTAGAGGGGGAGGATTGTAAACCCAAATTAAAGCCCGTTTGTCAGATGGAGGAGCAGAGAATCGCTCAAAACCAAAATCTAATTCTGTGGATGAATAAGAAAACTCAGGGTCCCTCCTATGTGGACTAAGAGTGGAGGGAGACTCTGAACAAAATTGGTCATCATCAATAAATGAATCCAGAGTGCTAGGCTGGGACAGTGGCTGGAATAGGGAAGCATTCCACAAATTCTCCTTGAAATTGGTTCCTAGTCTGATCAATCACAAACCCGGGCACCCATGTAGGGCCACCAGCTGCATAATTGTGGCAATGTACAGGTTCTCCAGACGAGAAACCCTTCTGGTGTTGGATTGCTATATTTGTGCCTTTGTCCTCTACCCTAGAGGGATCCAATCTGTCCAGCAAGGATGACAGTTTCCTTCACTGGAGCAATTCAGCAGGGGACAGCCCTGAGGCAAGGGGGGTGAGCCAATATGTGAAAAGAAACTGGCATAACTGGAGCTCCAAATCCCCTTCACCCATATGCCGAAGTGCGTCTTTAGCTGTGCGCACCTGCCACTTTACCTGGCCATTGGTGGCTGGGTGGAATAGGGTGGTAGTGATGTGCCTAATTGCATTCCTTTCCATGAAGGATTGGAATTCTGCAGATGTGAACGTGGACGCGTTGTTGGACACCAGCACATCTGGAAGTCCAAATGCTGCAAACAGCCTTCTTAGGTGCATTATCATGGTGGCTGAAGTGGTATTAGGCACCCTAATCACTTCCAGCCACTTAGAAAATGAATCCACAACCAACAAAAATAGGGCACCCCTAAATGGACCTGCAAAATCTATGTGCAACCTAGACCACGGGCCCTTAGCAGAATCCCATTCCCGAGAGGGAAGGTGGGATTGCTCTGGGTGAGAGGATTGACAACTGACATAAGTGCCAACCATTTGTTCTATGTCTTGGTCCAGTTGAGGCCACCAAAAGTAGCTAAGGGCAAGGGTTTTGGAACGGACAATTCCTGGGTGACTTGTGTGAAGTAGATGTAGAACCTTTTTCCTGAGAGTGACAGGAATGACCATCCACTGGCCCCATAGAAGGCAACCTCGTTCCACTCACAGTTCCAAATGCTTGTCGTGGAATGTTCTGAATTCCTCGGCTAAATGAGAGACAGGCCAGCCTTTTTGTACCCAAGACATTACTTTAGTCAATGTTACATCCTTGGCCATAGCCTTGTCTATATCTGATGGGATGACTGGGGTGGTGGTGGTGGTGGTGGTGAAAGCCTCAGTCATAAGGACCTGGTGGTCGCTTTCGATCTCGCAATCGGATTCCCCAAACCCTGGCAGTGGAGAACGTGACAGGGCATCAGTGTGGCTGATGTTCTTGCCGGGTCTGTGCTCCAAAGTAAAATCGTATGGATTTAGGAAAATTGCCCAATGCAACATCCTTGGGGACAGAATTTGAGGCTTGTGGTCAGTTACATTGGTAAAAGGCCTTCCGTAAAGGTAATCGTGGAATTTTTTAGTGCCTGCCACGATTGCATAATTTTTCTCAGGCTTTGAGAGCAAACAGGGATAGAATGCTACAAGGGCTTCCCTCCCACCATTTAGTACATGTCATAACACAGCTCTCACCCCCACAGGGGATGCATCACACACAAGTACAACTTCCTTGTTAGGATCAAAATGAGTTAATACAGCATCCGAAGATAGCAGCCTTTTGAGTTCTAGGAACACTTTCTCTGGCAATGGCCCCAGTACCAAACAGTATCTTTCTTAAGAAGCCGATGTAATGGTTCAGCAACTGAGGCTTTGCAATGGAGAAAAGCATAATAGAAGTTTAACAATCCTAGAAATGATTGCAATTCGGCTTTACATTTTGGCCTGGGTGCATTTCGCACGGCCTCCACCTTGGAGTCAGAGGGCATGATACCTTGGGGTGTAATGCGGTACCCTAGGAACTCCACTTCTTGTGCCAAAAACACACATTTGTCTCTTCTGAGATGTAGACTGGCCCTCTTGAAACGTGAGAGGACTCGATTGAGCCTGGCTGCTAGTTCAACGGTGTCCATAGCGGTGATCAGGACATTGTCAAAATATGGCAGGACACCGGGCAAACCTTTTAATATACATTCTGCAAGAGATTGAAATATTCCAGGAGCCGCATTCCCCCCAAATTGTAGTCTAGTTACCTTAAATGCCCCCCTAAGCGTTACTATGGTCTGGGCTATGGCAGCAGCAGGAGACAGTCAATTGTTGGTAAGCTTGGGCAAGGCCAAGTTTTGAGAAGCAATTTCCTCCATGCAAGTAGGCAAGAAGGTGGCTTACTATGGGCACAGGATATGTGTTTGGGCGAATAGCTTTATTGATGGTACACTTGTAGTCAGTGCATATCGTGACCTCCCCATTACTTTTCAAAGCAGTCACTATTGTTGTCTCCCACTCTGTGGAGTCCACTGGCACTAGGATGCCCTGCCCCACCAGTTTGTCCAGCTTGGCTTCTATCTTGTTCTTTAAAGCAAAGGGTACCCGGCGTGGCTTCATCTGGATGGGCCGGACGGTTGGGTCAAGCTCAAAGTCCACAGGGGGTGCTTTGTATAACCCTAAACCCTTTTTGAACACCTCAGGATGTGCAGCACAAACGTCCTGGATTGGGTCAGCGTCTATTGCGTGAATGCCAGAAAGCCGGATTCCTAGGGGCCTAAACCATTGGGTCCCAATAAGACAGTTAGTGCCCTGCTTAACTACAACCAATGGCAAGGAGGTGCGAATGTTTTTGAATTTGACCAAGAAATTTCCCACCCACAGGACAACCTTGCACATCTGGCAACCTTGCACATTCCGGAGGGAAGTTTTAAAAGATTTGAGCTTGGGCTGAGAGGCAGGGGGAATTCTCAAAAACTCCTGCTGTGGGATTATGGAAAAGGTAGTACCTGAATCCACATCCATCTTGAAGGGGACATCCTGTAGGCTCAGGTCTGCGAAGAAACGCTCGCTGATGATGCCCACTTGGCACAGCTCAGGCTCTGGTGACACTTTGGCGATGGAGGTTTTATGGTGATGACTCTTCTTGGATTCAGGTGCTGGAGTTCTTTGCTTTCGCTGTCGGCAAACTTTAGCAATGTGCCCTCGATGCCCGCAGTTGTGGCATTCTGCGGTGCAGAAGGGCCACTTTCTGTGGTCATGCCAGGCTCCGCAGCCATCACACTTGCAGAGGAATTTCTTTTCCCGATTGTCACGGTGCTCTCGGTGCTTTCGTCGGACTGCTCGGACTTCTCCTTCTGCGTCGCTGGACTCCAATGAAGAAGTGGAACCAAGCGATGCTGAGGAGGATGAAGATGAATTTTGCTGAGCTTGCACAGCTGAGTCGGTGGCACTGGTGGTGGAGTGGCGATGCCGGAAAAGCTTGATGCCAGACCGTGCGGCCTCAGACGCTACTGCCTCCTCTAGGACAGCCTTGAAAGTTAGCGTCTTGCTGATCATGAGGCGATATTGAGCATTTTCATCCCTCATGCCGGCCAGCAGATGGTCCCAGTGTGCTTCTTCGATGTTGTCCCACTTGCACGGGGCGGCAGCAATGCGCAGAGTGGTGGCGTAGTCTGCAACCGACTCCCCAGGTCGCTGCTCCCTTCTGTGGAAGGCCACCCTGGCTGGGAAGATCGAGACCTCTGGCTGCAGGTATTTCCTCAGTGCGGACATGATTTCTGTGAGTGGCATCACATCCATGTCCCTTGGGAGAACGAGGTGGGTTGCCAGCTCAAGCGTCTCAGAATCGCACTGAGCAAGGAAACAGGAGCGCTTCTGGTCTTTGTCGGCGATCTTCTGTGAGGCCAGTGTGTGGCGGAATCGGCGTTCATATGTTGCCCATTTCTCTGGACATGCTGGGTCAAATGGGCCAATGTTGCTGCCATGTGGGGACACCATCACATCCTCGTCACCAGTTTCGTGTTCAGGGAATGAAGAAGCAGACGAGTGAAGTAGGGAAATTCAGCTCTTTATTAGTGGGGTTTGAACACAGTTTGGATGGGGCAAGACTCGGACTTATATACACTATAAACAGTAATAGTAACAATAATACAACAAGCCCATTGGCTAACAGAGTGTGCACATTTTTGATCCACTTATTTGCATAAGAATAGATACATGAGAAAAGATACATTCTGCTCATGTCAGAAAACACAGTTAACATACATAACAGCCGCATAGTCGATTCCAACCCTATGGACCATTGCCCTCCAGGCACCTTCTGTCCTCCACCATCCTCCACAACCTGCCCAGCTCTGTGCCCTTTGCATCTACAATACCATCTAGTCATCTCATTTTTGACTGCCCCCTTCTTCTTTTGCCTCCACCTTTCCTAGCATCAAGGCTTTCTCAAGTGAATCCTCTCTTCTCATTTGATATCCAAAATACATTAGCTTCATGTTTACTATTTAATCTTCTAAGGAGAAAACTGCATAAATGTATAGTTAAAATGTTACAGGAGGTCCCACTCTGGTGGTTGTCATGAATTCAACAGTGCTTCTGAATGAGAGATCTTTGAGACATTTTCCTAACCATACTGATTATCTCACAAATGATTATGCATTCAAACAGAGGCCATACAGCTAGGCTAACTCTGCTATCCATGTCAATGGGATTATGAACCCTGTTTTATACATTTGCAGAATTACAGTTCTTGAGCCGTACTTTTAAAGAGGCAAGTGGAATCAATATGTACAAATGCTGATGGATATCAGGCAGGTAATCCTAAATAACATCTGCTTTATATTTTGCCTGGATTGCCTTGTTCTGTTGTAACGAGGGTGTTTTACACATGTTTTCAACCACTAGAAGGCACTCTGGTATAATTTCTCTCTCTCGTCTGTCTTTCAGACATCCAAGAAAAAGGGGGAAAAGAAGTCAAACAAACAAAGCACGCCTGTCTTTAAAATGCCTAATTGCGTAGATAATTGTGTCCCTTTCACACTGAAACCATGTATCTCAGACTCTGGCTAAACTGCCAGTGATGCCCAAGTTAGTGTTAACTGTTGATTTCAAGAAAAGCTAGGCAGTCGGATTCAAGATGCTTGGGGCGGCTTCTTGCATCTTTGAGGACCCTGGGTACAGCTAAATTGTAGACACTGAATCTAGAAGGGCCTAGTTGCAATCCCCAGGAGAGAGTGTGTATGGAAAACCTCCAGCAGATAATGCCCTAGTCCAGTGATGGTGAAACTTTTAGAGACTGAATGCCCAAGGAGGAGGAGGCAGCATGGTAGCAAGCACCGTGCATGCCCACACACTTATGTGACACCTCTGGTGCACGTATGGCAAAGTCGGGTGTGTGTGTGTGAGCCCCCTGCATGTGACCACTGATGGGTGCACTTGCCCCTGCATGTGCCCACCTGCACATAAGATAAGATAAGATAAGATAAGATAAGATAAGATAAGATAAGATAAGATAAGATAAGATAAGTCTTAATTGTCATTGTCCTGTACAGAACAACGAGATGTGCCACCCCTCCATATGTGCACCACCTCCACCTCCTAGGGGGAAAATGGTGGGTGGGGGTGTCTTGTCACCTCACCTCACCTCACCTCGCCCCACCACCACCGCCTGGGTGGGATTTCAGCCTCCCCTCTCTCCTCCCCATTGGCAGAGGGAGAGGGGTGGGTGGGGAAGCAGCACTGCCATTGGTGTCAGCCAGGCTGGGCTGGGCTGGGCTGGGCTTGCCTGTGATAGCGCGCATGCCCACAGAAAGGCCTTTGAGTGCCACCTCTGGCACACTACCTTAGGTTCGCCACCACTGCCCTAGTCTGAAGCCTGTGAGATCTTCAAATCAGCATAGACAATTCTGGACTAGATTTATCTGTAATCTGGCACATCACAAGGCCAGTTTCTCTGTATAAACTGATGTCTTCTAGAGGAGTAATATTGTGTTGGTAGCTTTGAATTGTTGAACTGGGAGGGAATCTAATGGCCAGCTAATATCGACCTGACCTATAAAACAGCATCAAAAATCTTTGATCCTTATCAGGAGACTGGAAATCAAGCTCTATTATGAAAACACTGAAAGAGCTGGGAATATTTAGTTTTCAGAAAAGAAAACTGAAATGAAATATGGTACCACTCTTCAAATACCCATAAGCTTGTCATACAAAGGAGGGGCAGGATCTGTTCTCAATCAGATGGCAGGACCCATATTAATGGTCTCAAATTATGGGAAGTCAGATTTTAGATGAGTATCACACAAAAAATAATCCTAACTTTTCACTGGTAAGGGCTCCAACACTGGAGACATTCAACAGAAAGTTATGAATGGGTAGCCATGTTAGTCTTTGCAAGCATATCAAGGAGTAAACAAAACACAAAAAAGTAGCACCTTAAAGAGAAACACCCTATACAGTGGTACCTCGCTTAAAGAGCATAATGCGTTCCACAGGATTGCTCTTTAAGCAACTTTGCTTTTTAAGTGAAACACCATTGTAAGTGAACAATTGTGACTTCTGGTGGGGTGGGTGGGTGGGTAATTGAGAACCCCGATTTAGTTGTTAAGCGAGATTTTGGTTGGTTTTAGTTGTTGAGTGAGGCAACCATTCAGAGAAAATTCTACTCTTTAAGCGAGTTAGTCTTTAAGCAAGGCACTCTTTATGTGATGTTTTACTATATTTTAATGTCAGCTGTCATGGATCAAGTCCACTTCGTTAGATAGCCATCTGTCATTGGATTATTGCATTGAGCAAGGGGTTGGACTTAATGGTTTTACAGACCCTTTCCAACTCCATTATTCTATGATGTTATGATGGTTGCTGAAATATCTCCTTCAACATATTCTTCCCTTTATGAGGGAGCTTCTGTATATAGTTTTTAGAGTTTTAGAGGATGCAAGGAGTGGGGTTACAATATAGAATGTATTGTATTGGAGTTTCACTTCTATGAGCCCTGGGTCCACTACACCATTGGAATTGGCTTACTGGGTCATTATTCATATACACCTACTATAAACAGCATCTTTTGGCGAATCAGAGTTCCTAGTACTCAGCTGCTTCTATGTTTAGAAAATGTATCCACTTGTTGATATCACTCCACCTAAGATAAGGAGAGAAGTAGCAGTGGACACCGAGATAACTAAGCAAGACAATGTCACTCAACATCCTGTGATTGGGTATGTGCCTCAGGCCCACCATCTCAGATCCAGGAAGAGCTTTATGGAAAGAACAAACCATCTTTAGGGTATGCAAGAGCAAAATCAAATTAGAAGATGGAGGAAGGTGCTCACTGGACAATGAATAACATTAAAAGAGGATATGGCCAAGGAACTCAACCTCCCCTATGTCATTTGAAGGATCCTGAATAGGCTAAGGGTTGGAGTCCCTAAATGTAAGACCAACATACTCAAGTAGGGGCTGCTGGTGTACAACAACACATTGTGTGAATGTGGAGAGATACAGAATCCGGATCAACTGGTTACTACCAGGAACATGTACTGATGAAGTTTTAATTTTGGCCAATGACAAAACCAAGAAGGTGGCTTCATTTTAGAAGTTTAAAGTCTGACCTTGTGCTGTCCCACCCCAGCGGGCATGGTTGCAGCACAGCAGCGCTACACAGAGAGTCTATTCAAGGAGAGTCCAAATAGCAAAGTCCAAAAAGCAAGCCAATGTCTGGTTACCAGTAGTTCAAGCAAGTGGCTAGTCCAAAGGATGTCCAGGGGCATCATCAGGGTTGGCAGAGAAGACAGGGTCATGGCAAGCAGATCAGGGTCTAGGCTGGCAATCTCAAGAGGTATCCAAAGTCAAGTAGGTATGTCAGCCTTTGCACAGAAGAATTGTACTAATGCTTCAATGTTGGAACAAGCTTGCTTAAGAATCTCCCAGCTAATGGGTATCAGCTGGGAGCCTTCTAGAGTAATGAGTTCTAGCTTGCTTGCATCTCAGCTGAAGCTCCTTTCTGTACCTTTCCCTGGCTAAGGGCTGATCACTATCAGAGTCAGGCTTCTGGATTGACAGGTCATCTGCCCAGGGAAACAGAGTTGGGCTAGAAGCAGGCTGAGATTCCTGGTCCATGACATTCTCAGGTTCAGGTGTAGGCAGAACTGGGCTGTGCATAAGAAGTGCCTCCTGATCCAGATCATCTTCAGAGTCTGATGAGAACTGGATCACAACAGACCTAGGCATGAAAGAAGAAGAACTTTTATAATGTTTCTAGATTTTTGTGTGTGTGTGTTTTAAGTGTGGTGGCAGGGATAGGAAAAATTAGACAACTTAATTGAGCTTCCAGGTCTCCTTGGGATGAATGTGTCATATATGGCAATAGGAAAGTATGCTGTTTTGCTTTTTTGTTTTGTTTTAAAAAGAGACTCAGGTGCCTGAAAGTAAATTTGCTGTTAGGCAGGGTTCCCCCCTCTTCCACTGCTGTAGCTGCGTTTACAAAGACAGATCTCTTGGTATAGACATCCATTAATTAAACATAATGCTGGTTTACATAATCTCTTTCCAAACATATTATCTTCAAACAGCTCTGATGCTGTCACTTTCATTTAATTCCTAGGGAACACTTAGCAAAGATATTGCAGAGAAGTTGGGGAAACTAAGCACTTACGAAAGTGCAAGATTGAGTAGACTATTCTGACATTTGAAATATGAGAAACAATCCCACATTCATATAGAAAATCCTTTACTAAAGCATCTGAATTGCAAAAGATAGTTTATGAAATCTATAGGTGAACTGATATTTGCTATGAAACTGAAAAGCAGGGCTTAGCTGAAGTTTTTCTCCCTGGCGGGTTTACTTTCTATATGGAAGGAAACTTTTTCTCAGCAGTGAAGATTCAAAATTTCAGTTCCTTCCTTCAAGTGTTAAGGCTTAGGGGGAAATGTTAGAATGTTATATTGCTGATTGGGGGGAGAATTTCTTCCAATATAATCTATACGACCACATTGGTGAACCTTGGCACTCCAGATGATCTTGGACTTCAATTCCCAGAAGCCCAAGCCCCCCATGAATCTGCACGAATGGGTTTACTGAGATTCATTTGGCCTGCGCCGCCCTCATCGCTCCCGGAAGCAGAAGTAAAACACACCCATATGGCACGGCTTGATGCTGGAGTGCACTGAACACTGTCACCTTTCCTGCCAAAGCAGTATCTATGTATCTACTTGCAATTTCTTGCTTTCAATCCATTATGCAGCACTCAGGTCTTGAACTGTTCACCTGCCAACCTTCCAGTTGTCAAGTTCACCATCTTAACCACTCTTATGTCCTCCTTAATTTTTGTGTCCTGATTTTCCTAAACTTTATCCAGTTAGAGATCCATTGGTTAGAATCTTTCCATTGTTTTATTTATTTATTTTGCCGCATGTTACCAAAGTGTACCAGAAATCTGGAAAATTAATTTTTAATTTAATTTAATCTTCACACTTGTATGCCGCCCAATCAAGGAACCTGACTCAGGGCGGCTCACATGATAATTAAACAATATACACAGTAAATACACAGTAAATACAATATATAAGATTCAATCTACAAAAACAGCATATTTGTTGTTGTTGTTGTTGTTGTTGTTCAGTCGCACAGTCGATTCTGACCCTTTGCGACCCTACGGACCATTGTTCTTCAGGCGCCTCTGTCCTTCACCATCCCCCTCAGCACTCCCAGTTCTGTGCCCACTGTGTCTACAATACCATCTAGCCATCTCATCTTTGGCCTCCCCCTTCTTCTTTTGCCCTCCACCTTTCCCAACATCAAGGCCTTCTCAAGTAATATACAATAACACATTACAATACTATAACGGCCTTTCCACCTTGGCCACAGGCAAATTCCAAGGGCGGTGGCGGTGAGGTCCTGCCACCATAACAGCCTTTTCAAGCCTGGAGAGGGGCAGGGCCCAGGAGTGGCAGCAGGTGGAGGGGGTCCTGGTGCCCATGGCTGGAGGGCATCATCACTCCAGCCGAGGCCACAGTCCAGGGGGTGGGGTGGCGAGTCTTGCTGCTTGCCATCATAGCAGCCTTTTAAAGCCCAGCCAGGGGTGGGGCCCAGGAACGCCGGCAGGTGGAAGGGTCCTGGTGCCCATGGCTGGAGGGCCTCTTCACCCCAGCCGAGTCCAGAGTCTGAAATCTTGGGCACTGGTGATGTCAGCAACATTCAAGCAAGCCGACGAAATAAAATAAATACAAACTGACTTGGAGAACAGAAACCAAGACAAGCCTGTACATGCAAAATCTGCAGCATTACATTTTCAAAAGGTTCTTCCTTGAACTAGAATACCTAAGAAGCAGAGTACAAGGGTGAATGTGCCAACAGCATAACAAAAGATATCCTCATCCCAATAGTTTTCTGGCCCGGTCAATTATTATCATGGTCAACAGTAGCATTCCCACTTCCAAAGTAGTCTCCCCTCTTTAAGAAACTTAACACTGATGCAGGTAGGTAAAGGTTGCCCTTGCTTGAATGCGAGTCGTATCCGACTCTAGGTTTCAGTGTTCATCTCTGTTTATAGCCAAAGAGCCAGCGCTGTCTGTATTTGCAGACATTTCTGTGGACATGTGGCAGGCTTGCCTAGACACCAGAGTGCATGGAACACTGCTTACCTTTCCACCAAAGTGGTCCCTATTTATCTACTTGCAATTTCTTGCTTTCGAACTGCTAGATTGGCAGGACCTGGGACAGAGATGGACGCTCACTCCATCATGCAGTACTCGGGAATCAAACTCCGACCTACCAGTCATTGAGTTCAGCGTCTTAACTACTTAAGCCACCGCACATACAAAAGCAAAATTTAAAGAAACCCCTCCTTTTTAATCCCTCATTTCTGGTACCTCCAGTGGTGGCAAGAAATTGGCGCATAGTCAAAGTCGTAACTCTCAATGTGCAGTTGATGAATGGATTGTAGGGCAGTCCCTCAAGCTCATTAAATCTACCAAAGGGACTCAGTAGGGGGCCAGCGGAGCAAATGAATGTTATGTTTCCTAACATCATCATCTTCATTATGGTTAAGGGAGGGAGAGATGGGCGGGAGGACAATGAAATTAGTCTAGGTTTGAGACAACCTCTCTCCTCTTTCCACAGCCTGGAGGTTGATAAAATGAGGTTTGGCTTGACAGGGAGCAATTTAATACACACACCTAAGCAGTCCTCCTTGTAATGATCTCTCTTTCTTTCAAACAGAGAAGACATCCATTAATCAAAACAGGATGTATTCTACCTGCTTAGCAGATGGCTATGCATCACCTTAGATGTACTAAAGTGATGCATAGCCATCTGGCAAAAGGTAGTTTGAATGGATCACATTGTCACAGCTGTGCAGTTGATGTGCCGATCATATTCCTGTTGTGTAGATGTTAATCAACCAGATCGTGTGAAAACTAATCCAAAGATTCAGGAAAATCTATATTTCCTGCTCATACACTGTTTTCCCTGCAGCAACATGAGACATGTCTAAGGGATCTGATGTTTATGTTCGGTCATGCTTTTGCGTTTTTAGAATTAGACTTTTTTTTGCCATTGAGGGAGCACTGCTTCTAGATAAGGGATGAACATCTTGACTAGTAAGACCCTGAGCACCTCATTGGAGGTGCCTCAATCCACAAAGACTATGGAAGCAGTAGAGATTGGGCCTTCTTGATTGTAGAACTTGACCTCTGGATTTACAGTCTTAGTGGTATCTACATTGAGCCAGAGGGGTATCTCACCCACATACACACCCATTGCATCGTTGTTATGTGCCACCAAGGCAGTCCTGACTTAGGGTGACTCTGTGAATTAAGGACCTCAAAGTCTTGCAAAGGAAAGGCTATGGCTTCCATTGTAAAGCTCTTGATTAACAATATTTTCTTAATGTATTTGTTTATGCTATAAGGGTTGGGGAGATCTAGACTAGCTAAAGCTTCGCCTGTTTCTCTGTTCTCTGCTGCCAAAGATACAAACCAATTTTAAAACTGTGGCTTGCTTCTTTTTCATTGGGAAATGCTGTGTCAGAGTCAAACTGCAAGAGACATTCAGCTCTGCATGTCATTAAATGCAAAACCATGGGCTTTCCTTCCTTGCACATTTTACGAGATAGCTTTCTTTGTTTTGTGCTTGGTCAGCAGGAGGGAGATAGAGGCTTCCTTTGCAAGTCTCATTGTTTAGGCATCAGGAAACAACAGAAAGACTTCCAATTAAAAGGATAGTCCCTTAGATCAGTGTTGGCGAACCTATGGCACCCAGAAGGCATGCAGGAAGTACATAGAAGGAAGCGTGCCCGGCATGGTGAGTTCCTCCCAGCCACGCCACTCCGGGAAGTGGCAGCGGCAGCGTGTGGGTGCGCACTTCCTCCTCCTCCTGGCCCCTGGCCATGCCCGGAGTGTGGGGGGAGGGGGAGGAGGAGGAGGGCATGGTGTGGTGTGGGAGGGTGGTTGGCATGGCCAGCTGGTTCTGCTACCAGTTCTATAGAACCAGATAGAACCAGCTACATACAACACTGGTGTATATGTTACAGTTAAAACTAGTTTTCAGTTAAAACTAGTTTTTCCCTAGTTGAAACCATTTTTAATCGAACACCTTCGTTAGTACTAAAATACACTTCCAATTAGGTATGAGTGTCAGTTAAAACCAGTTTCTAGTTCTAACAGAAGCAGTCAGTGAAAACTGGTTTTAACTAGGGAGAACTAGTTTTAACTGAAAACTAGTTTTAACTGTAACATATACCAGGTGAAACTCGGAAAATTAGAATATCATGCAAATGTTCATTCATTTATCTTAAAAAATGAAACAAATATATGAGATAGACTCATTACATGTAAAATGAGATATGTTATGCCTTAGGTAAAGGTAAAGGTAAAGGTTTCCCTTGCTCGAAAGCCAGTCATATCCGACTCTAGGGTGCAGTGCTCATCTCTGTTTCTAAGCCGAAGAGCCAGCGCTGTCTGCTTCTGCAGACGTTTCTGTGGTCATGTGGCAGGCATGACTAGACACCGGAGTGCACGGAATGCTGTTACCTTCCCACTGAAGTAGTCCCTATTTATCTACTTGCAATTTCTTGCTTTCGAACTGCTAGGTTGGCAGGAGCTGGGACGAAGACGGGAGCTCATTTCCGTCCTGCAGTACTCAGGAATCGAACTGCTGACCTTCCGCTTAATTCGTTATAATTGTGATGATGATGATGATGATGATGATGATGATGATGATGATGATGATGATGATTACGTTTAATTTCTATCCCGCTTTCCTGACACAAGTGCCACTCAAAGTGGCTTACAACATACAAAAAATACAATATCATCAAACAGCAAGATTAACAAAAGTACAATTACAATAATGCAAAACAGATATATCATTTTAAAAAAATACAATCACAAAGAAGCAGCATCCCAGTATTCATAACCCCAGGCGTCCCAGCGCAGTGGGAAACCGCCACAAAAGTCACAGTTACGTATGATCATGGCTTACAGCACACATGAGTTTATGTGATGATTATGGGGTACATGAGATTGGGGGGGGGGGGTTTGGGGTTTCCATAAGCTGTAAACCATAAGCATCAATATTATAACAAAGTAAGGCTTTAACTATCTCGCTCTGCATGCAATGAGTCCATCTCATATATTTGTTTCACCTTTTTAGTTGCATTACTGAACAGAATGAACATTTGCACGATATTCTAATTTTCCGAGTTTCACCTGTATACACACAGTTTATATATCTGTATTTTTCTTCTACGTGTGTTAAACAAAATGTTTTGTGCTTTGAATACTTGGGGGTAATTATGAGGTCAACCAACCTGTGAAAAACCAGCCTCCTCTTCATTTCTCTTCTACTTTGCTTCATTTAAGACATCCAGCTCCCATCTCTGCTTTCCTGCACTTTGGATCTAATAAACTAGAGAGGAAGCACCAGCAATCTATTACCTCATTACCAGCTCTATGTTAATGTGCGACAAGGGATGCAGATTAGATTTGGAGGAGGCTCCCCTTTTTTTACGCACTGATAAAAATTGCAGCAAATGTCTCTGCCGAAACTTTCCTTCTTCTTCTTCTTTCAAAGACTTGCTCTCTTCCTTACAGATGTCACTGCCCTGCACGAGACCTGATAAGATGAAGACGGTATGGTGATTATTGCTGTAATAACATGCTATATATAAAATGAGAGACTCAGTCCTGCTGAGAGCTTCTTACTCTAAGAACAACAAAGCTGAAAAGGGGGTGGTGGGAGCCGTCGCTCTTCTAGATTTATCAGCATTTGGTTTTATTATTCAAAGAGCAGCACTCAGAGTTGCCACATGAACATAAAAAGATCTTCCACATGTTACCTGAAAATTGGCAACCTTTTATGGGACCATTCACAGGCAGGGTTGAATCAGGAACAAACTCACAGACAAAGTGTTTTGATACAATTTTAAAGATGTTTACTTATGAATCAAATAAGGAAATTAAATACCAAATAAGAGAATTAAGAAATCCAGTTAGATTGAGTTCACTTTAGAAATACAGAAGATTGCTTAAAAATACTTAGACATATGGAGTTACTCAGGAATAAAAATGAATGAAGAAGTTACTATAAATGAAAAGCTTACGTAAAGATAGAAAGGGGAAAGGAAGAGAAGATTGCTTAGAAATCACATGCTTAAGATTTGCCTAAGGAAAAGAAAGAGATAGGGAGGAAAAGCTTGCTGGAGGTAGAGAAAGAGTGAGAGAGAAAGAGAGGGGGGGGGAGAAAGCCATCCTGACCACGCTGGATCAGGGAGTGAGAAGGTGATGGTGCAGAAGAAGATGCAGAAGGGGGTGCAGAAGGGGAGGCAGCAGAAGGAGGTGCAGAAGAGGGTGCAGAAGAGGGTGCAGAAGGCCGAGAGTCTCAAGAAACCCTTCCTTTATAGATGAAACAATTCAAAAATCCAGACAATTTCAATTGGTCCAAACAGGATCACATGGTAAATTAGTGATGGACAGTCCCCTCCTCCATGAAGTGATGCCCAAAATATCAGTAGCAAATGGCTAAACCCCCAAATTGCATAACTATAAATCTTAATACAGAAATCTACATAGCCCCCTCCCAAACAGCCCATTTCCTGAGATAGTGGTCTTTGATCTGTGGATGAAAGCAGTGTCACCTCCTTGTTAAGTCCTTCATCCTGTCCCATGCATAAAAACCTATCCTTGATGTACTTCAGGTTTTAAAGAAAAAGAAACATTTTGGGAGTTCAGAAAATACAGAGTCATTTTACAATATTCTTCATGTGGCAGAAACAGCATTTTACAATTATTTTTCATGTAGCAGAAACCAAATAGCTATTGCAAGTGTTACAATTAGAGATTTGAGTAAAACAAAAGGCTGGATAAGAAGCAACCATGGCAACAAATTGTCCATATCTGGATGATGGTAGTTGACTCCTTCCTTGACACAATTCCTTGAGAGCACAGGGTATGGTCATTGATATATGCTTTTATCAGAATTTACCAGCACTGTTCCTTGAAATGATAAGATATACAAAATATCATGTTACACACATCACAAAAGGAATGGGATGTGAAGACCCTTGGAAACTGACTAGCCTCAGGGAAAATGAAAGAAATCTCTTGTCAACCTCCTCCTTTTTTTGTAGCACAGTTCATCTGAAGTCTTCAGGGTCTTAAAAACTTGCCCCTTGACAATGCTTGAATAGTTATTTTTCAGGATTACACCTCTTCTGCTGGTTGAGAGATTTCTGGGAAATGTAGACCAGAAAAGTAACTTTTCCCAGCTCTGCCCCTGAATGTGTGTTATGGGTTGCAGAGCAAAACTAATAAGGAACATCTCTGCTGTTATCTTGAGACTATATTTTTAGCTTGTGCCTCATTAAAACGAAGGGAATATTGTAAAAGAGATTGGAAGGACAAATACTGAAGGTGAAGCTCAAGTACTTTGGCCACCAAATGAGAAGAGAGGACTCACTGGAGAAGGCCCTGATGCTGGGAAAGATCGAAGGCAAAAGAAGAAGGGGGCGGCAGAGAATGAGGTGGCTAGATGGCATTGTTGACACAATGGGCATAGGTCTCTGAGAATGGCAGAGGACAGAGGAGCCTGGCGTGCTGTGGTCCATTGGGTCGCAAAAGGGTTGGACATGACTGTGTGACTGAACAACAACAACAAATTATAATCAGAGTTTTGTCAACTTTGGCTGGCAACAATACTGTAGGATTTCCTAACCCTACCTAGGAGTTCCTGGTACAGTAATACCTCATACAAAGTCCACTTCATACAACATCGGATTCATACAACATCACCTAATTCCTTGAAAAAAGTTGCCTCATACAAAGTCGTGTGATGTTGTATGAGGCACTGTGGTTTTCACAGGTTGCATTGTGCCTGGGCAGTATAAAAGGCAGGACACATGCATGCATTGCTCTTGTGGGTTTTGCAGGAAGCAAAGAGTGTTTAGGAGTGGTTTTGAGCGCGTTTTTTGGATTTTTTTGGATTTTTTGTCAGAATTTTGAGAAGCATTCCTGGGATTTTTGCAGCATTCTTCAGGTTCTTGGACAATCAGGGTTGTTTGCCATGTTTTTGTAATGTATTTAGCCTTTAGACAATGATTTCTTAAAGTTCTGTCAGTTTCCTGTCTGTTTCCTTGGCTTTGCCCTGAAGTCTGTGCTGTTACAGTACAATGTATCTCTATGGAAATGACGTTGTATGAGGCATCGCGGCAAGGATTTGGATGTTGTATGAGGCATCACGGCTAGGATTTTGCATGCCTCATACAAAGTCCAAATCCATATAAAGTCCAAACTTGTGGAACCAAGTTTGGACATTGTATGAGGTATCACTGTATTTCCACAGTTGTCTTCTGTTTATGTCCTAACCAGGCATGACCTCAGATGGATTCTGAAATCAGAGAAAATTAGATGTGTTCAGGGCCTGTCTGTCTTTTGAGCTATCACGTCAATCCTGACTAATGGTGCCTTTTTTCTCTAGGTAGTGACTGCTCAGAAGTAGTTTATCATAATAACGGTCTCAAACTAAAGGAAGCCGGATATAGGCTGAATATCAGGAAAAATCTCTTAATGGTTAGAGCAGTACAAGAGTGGAACCAATACCTCGAGAGGTTGTGAGTGTTCCAAAACTGGAAGCATTCAGATGTGCTTTGATTTGGATTCCTGCATTGAGCATGGGGTTGGATTCGCTGGCCTAAAAGACCCCTTCCAACTCAGGGATTCTATGAGCCTATAATCATTCCCTTCTTTTGCGGAGGTGGGGGCAGCAGTCTGGGACTGACCAGGTTGCCCATGGCTAAAGATCTCATCTGTGATGCACAGTGGGTGATAGAAATCTCAACATTTAGCTCTTACCATTGAACTATCCAGCCAGCTGCATTCAGGATAGGGTGCAACATAAATCCTTTCATGCACAAACCTGCTTCCCCTCTATAGCCTCATTTAGGAGGAAAATACATCTTTGAGCTACTGCTGTTGTTAAGCCACTAGGAATCAGAAAGACATCATTCACCACCTATGGCAAACCACCTAGAGATCTTCCACTAGATCTCAATCTGCCTTCTGTTCTCATCAGTCCAAAGACTCCATGCTGCCTCCAGTAGCAGGTCTTGATGTTACATCCCTAAACTTGGTCTATGCTTGAACAGGGCTCTGAGAGGTAGGCATGCAGATTGCAGTCATGGATCCAAGCCTCAGTCCTTGAAGTTTCTAGTTCACACTAAGCAATGGTGCCTGGAAGTAAAAGCTCTCCATTGCTGAATGGGTGAATAAAGCTGTTCTTCCCATTTGCTAGGCTGATCTATCATCTTTACAGAAATAACATTCTTTACGATGCTTATAAATGCAGGAGGCATGGCCGTTCACCAAGGATCCATTACATTTATGGAGGCGGCCGTGAGGCTTCATTTCTTCCTGATTCATGCATCAGATTGAGTAATATGAACACAAGGTTGATGATCCAATAATAGGCTATTTCCTAACTGGAAAACCACAGATTTCCACCCTCTCTTCCTCCCTAGTCTAATAAGTTCAGTGCCTAGCAAGCCTTATTGATAACATGTTCCAAAAAGTGATCCCCCCCTTTGATTGATTATAAGGCAATTCTGTGGATCAGTAGCTTCCCTTGCCATCTAGTTTACAGGGTAACGCATCTGAAGCAATCATGTGCTTGGGAAATCAACAGGAGCATTTATTTACCAGAGATCGGGGAAAGTTGCTTTGCAGGCGCACCCCCCAATAAAGGACTCAGACACTGGTAAAAGTGGATAACGGCATTGGGCCACATTTATTGATTCATGCCCTAGTCCGAATTATAAATTTCTATTGGTATTCAACCAATTATAATTCTTAAGGCAAGCAGGCCGAAGTAACACTGGTAAGGTTCCACCCAAAATTGCCAACGGCAATTGGTTACAATGTATCCATTTGTATCAATTTGTTTGTTGACAACAAACAAATTGTTGACCATAGTCAATAATCTAACTACTGACCCCACCCTCTGACGCGTATCCGTAAAATAACGGGGTGATGCATGCTGCCCAGCTCGTGCCATCACCCCATTGCCTGGTTCATCGTTGACCGGACAACGTTAACCAACTTGTACCTGTCTAGTGTTGTCCAGTCAATTGCGAACCTGCCGGATACCTGTGGGTCATAAATGTTTACCTTACCAGTGCTACCCGCCACACGGGGAGGCTTCAATAAAGGCTCACCGCCCCCCCCCCCAGACCGTCAGCTCGGTCAACAGGCCTGCTCGCCAATCTCCCAACAAGAGGTCCATACCTCCCGGCGACAGATGGACCCCATCCCCTGTGTAAAGCTCATAATTTTGGAGACTGATGGTGGGGTGTCGTATGATGCGCCCCCAACCCTTGTCCATAAAGAACCGGGCAATAGCCCTGTTCACCGAGCGCCGAGCCCGATCAAGGGCCTGGAGGTTAAACCCTCCCCTGTAAGCGTGCCGCGGTATCATGTCCGACCAAAGTAGGGTTGTGGCGGGCCAAACATAATGCAAGTAGGCCAGGTCACTGCAAATCGCATGCTTCAGCGATAGGCCCGTGACCTGTCCCAAATCATTACCCCCGAGGTGTATAATCAGGACATCAGGCGGGTCAGCATCCCTGATGGAGAAAAGGAATGGCAACAGTTCCCGCCATAACATTCCGCGCTTACCGTACCACCTGAGACTTGCGGATGCACCCAGTCCCAGTCGGGGTCCCCACTCTGTCGCCGCAGCAAACTGTGCTGCCCTGTGCACATAGCTGTGGCCCACCAGCCATACTGTCACCGGTGTAAGACGACACCCAGGGTCTGTCAAGGAAAAAAGGAAACAGGGCAGTGACTTAACTGGTACTCACTGTTGAAGAGGGCGAACATACAACTGAAAACATCGTGATCCCCACCGTCCCATGTTGCATATTTCAGCCCCAGAGTACCCAAACGCCGCTGCGGTGGAAGCCGCCCCTATCCTAAATGAATGGGTGCCGTAACGAGCCCCAGGGAGGCCCACACTGGCTTGTGCCTTACCGGTCACCTTCCAAATTTGAAATTTAGTAAGGGGAGACCCATCTTGGTGACAGAAAAACGGGCCAGGGTGCGTACCACGTAGTGCAAGGAACTCCTGTAGGGCACCAACCGGACAGATGTCTGCCATGGAACATCGTAGCAGTCTTACACCACTGCCTACACCGTGCTGATCAACCTTAGAGGAGCGTATCCTCAGCTGAGCCCAATCATTGGAAACATAGACATCTTCGAGTTCCAGTGCCCTACGACTCGCATCCGCCTTAGACAGTAGCACCAGCTCACTGATGCGGAGCGCCCCAAAAAAGGCCATCGTAGTAGCCGCGTGAAACAGGGTTGCCTCATACCTGTCGAAACACAGGTCATGCCAACCCCGTGCAAGGTGGGTAAGTACCCCTGGAGAAATAGGGTGGCGGTCGTCCGGGCTGCGCCCACGTTCCCGCGCCCACCCTTCCAAAACATGTCGTATGCGAAAATCATTTGTGCTGTCAGCAAAACCACCCACCTTGGCCATGAATGCCAGCGCTGACAGCCTGGATGCTATGGTGCGGGGGGCTAAGCCCTGGGCATGTAAGTAAACCATAAATTGGAGGACGTGAGCCACTGGGATGGGCCAACTTTCAGGCAGCCGTGATTGGGCACAAAAGGCCCTGAATGAACTGAATGCATGGTCATACGCCTTACACATGCGGGGGGCGAGCGACATGCTGATCGCCCGGTTCACCTCTCCTTGCCAAGCGTCCATATCTCATCTGGGAGCGGCGAGGGAAATTCCTCTGCGTCCGGGGCCAAGGCACGGAACCGGGGGATCTGCAGGCAGGACAAAGCGTCAGCAATATCGTTATTAATACCTGGAACATGTCTGGCCCTAAAAAGCACATTGAGGCGTAGGCTGCGCAACACAAACTGGCGAACCAGTTCCATAACCCTGGGAGATTTTGACGCCTGTGAATTGACAATGTGGACAACTGCCGCATTGTCACACCAGAAATGGATGACCGAATTGGCCCACTCCCCGCCCCATAGCATCAAAGCTCCCAGAATGGGGAAAAATTCCAGATACGTGAGATCGCGCAAGCGATCCGTGCCCCACCAGGCTGGCGGCCATCTGCCATAGGCCCACTTCCCTTTGAAGTAAATCCCATAACCCAGGGACCCTGATGCATCTGACTGAGCCTGAAAACGAGGGGAAACCAAAAGGTCGGACCTCCAAAAGGACACCCCGTTGAATTCCCTCAGGAACTGAAGCCAGATGAGCATATCAGCCCTCATGCCCTTGTTCAGTCGGACCCTGTGGTGGGGCCTGGCCAAGCCAGTCATGGCGTCGCACAAGCGTCGAGCAAATGCTCTGCCAGGTGCGACGACCCTGCAAGCAAAATTGAGGTGACCATGTAACACCTGGAGTTCCCGAAGGGACACCTTGCGTTTTGCCAGCAAGTCCAAAATGAGTGCAATGATCCGGTGTGGGAATGTATCTGGTTTCTGTCTGCCTGTCTTCTACACATTTTGTAAACAAAGGCCTCTTTGTATACATGAGAGACAACGCTTGACAACGCTTGATTTTGGGCATGTGTAGAAAAGTGAGAAGAATTCTCCTTATTTGGTTCGGACATTCTAATTGGTTGTGTGTGCCTTAGTTTTGTTTCTGATATACTCTGTTTGAATAAAGAGACGCCATGTTTATTGCTTTGTTCAGCCAAGACTGCAGTCATGTGTATGTTTTCTCTCTATCTCTGTTTCTTCCTTACTCTGCCTAATGAAGCTGGACTCCGTTAGACTTCTTAACTCTTCCTTTGTTTATCTGGGGCTATAAACTGCTCCTTATGAGGCTGATTAGATCTTTACATGAATCGAATTTCAACAAGTGGTGCCCCGCGGGAGGCGGTTGAATGAAATTCAAGGAACTCTTTGAAATCTGCTTCAGCAATTAGCACCTCATTAGCACCTCATTGCGACCAGGGACAAGGTCTCACTCACCCACGACCAGAGAAAAGGTCCGACCAGAGGAAAGGTCAGTCAAGCGCTCGAAATTCATCCAAATTCTACATTGGATCCCAACAGGGTGAGTGAAAGATTTATTATGGGGTGTGTGCTAGCTTCGCCAGAGCAGGAGTTTTGTAAAGATCTCTCATATCTTCTGAATAAGAATGGGCAACGGGCTGATACGAAGGAAGTACAACAGCTGGTCCAAGTTTTGGGAAAAATCTGCCCTTGGTTCAAATATTACTGTCTGGACTTAAAAGATTGGGATAAGGTTGGCAATGAATTGCAGAAGCATGATGGGGTTTCTGTCCCAGTGCAATATACCTGGAAGGAAGTCAGAAACTGTCTTCAAAGACTTACTCCAAGAAATATGTTGTTGTCCCAGCGGCTTGCTGGTCCCCCTCCACAGCTTTTGCCCCCAGCCAAGGGAGGGACTCTGGCGACGGCCCCTCCATCATATGAGAAACAACAGCATGAGCCCCCTGATGGAGATGGGGGTGGAAAAGGAGATGGGACATTATATCCTGCCTTGCAGCAATCAAGCACTTTTAGCCCTACAAAAGACCTGTTCTCTGCTGCTTTAACTGCAGCCGTGCTGGATATGGAACCTGTTGCTGTATATCCAGTGAACAGAGAGGCTCTGGCAAATGGGATTGCTGCAATACTGCCTGCCAAGTCTAAAAAACAACTAGTGCCAGCTGATTGGGAACAAATGGTGGGGACCTCATCACAGATTGAAGTTATTAATGCATTTACCATGCTATGCTGGTTTTAAGTTATTGAATGCCTCTTTCACTTACACCTAGTGAGAGAAGAAGAAAGGTAATGCCTTACTCATGTAATTGGGGAGTGAGAAATGCTTGCTAGAATGCAACAGAAACCTCCTTTATGTAAGGAAGAAGAGAAATGTTCATGTTTTGTTCATGCTTAAATGTTTTGCTTATTCTCTTGCAGGGGAAAGACCTGTCTTTGCTTATGTTATGTTTTGCCTTATGTAACTGCATATCTCAAGGTACCTCCAGAAGTACATGGAAGAGTTTTCAGTACCCTACACATGTAAATGGGTTTGTGACATTGCATTTGTGTTAAATGTCAGGCATGTTTCATGTTTAGTTACATGGTGCTAGTAATAACATGGCACTGGTCATCAGACAGGGCATGCTCCTGTTTCTTAGGGGAGTGTCTTCCTAAGCCATTGGTCATTTATTGGCAACAAGGGGATCCTGAGTGGAAGGGCCCCTGCTTGAGCGATCCGCCCATGGAGAGAGAAGAAGGTTACTCAGCTCCAGGACGGTGGTTCACCAGTGGACTAAATTTGCTGACATTTGTTCTTTTCTTTCTTACTGTGCTTCCAGCTGTAAAAACAATGACTCATGGGGGCAACCCCAACTTTTGGCTTCGTCATGCTAACTATATGTTTGAGGTTCATGGTAAGAATGCAACGTTATACTATGAGCATCCACTGGCAGTGTCTCAAATGGCCTTTCTTCCGGTATTGTTCAACATGCCTGAGTTGGTTATTGGACACTTGCAACATATTGATAGGTCTACACTCTTCTCTAATCCCCCAGAACAATTTAACAACACCCGCTGGCGAAGCATGACATTCAAGAAATACACTAAAGGGCTTTGTTTCTGCTGTCATAGTTCTGGGGTCTGGAATAGTAAATGGAAGCACTGGACTCAAGCAAAAAGGGTTTTGCGGAATGTAGGCAATTATACAGAATGTGACGATTATTTTTGGGTATGGGGTAGTTATAACAGTTCTTATAAGCTTAATTTTACCTTGTTTAACACTACTATTGAAGATATATATGATGTGTTTCCTATGTTTACTCCTGATTATTCTGCTATAGATAGTGGTTCAATTTGCAATGGATGGCAAATTAAGGATCCCAACATGTGGTTCTTTTTTAATGGAGTTGCCACGAATTTCCATCCAGGACAATATCAATGTGCAGCATTGGGTTATTTTACCTTACCCGTACAAGTGCAAATGCCGCTTCAGGCAGATGCACGGCGCCAGAGAGCTGCTGCCGGCCCAATGGGTTCTGGTTGCAATGATGAAGTGATAATCGATGTTCAGCTTTCTGATGGTAGCTCCTGGGGGAGAGCTATAGGGGGTGTTATCACTGGAGCACTCACATTGGGATCATACCCAGGTGTCATTTCCCAGGAGAATAGAAGGTCCATTTTGGGACTCACCTGTAGGCTGGAGAAATCAATCAACGCCACAGGGAGGGTCATACGGGATCTTCAAATGGAAATCACTGAGCTCCATCAAGACCAAATGCAGGACAGACTGGCCATAGATTACCTGTTAGCAAAATCCGGAGGATTTTGTAAACTGGTCGGGAACCAGGGATGTCGGGTAAAATTCCAGGATCTGAATAATACTATTGAGAAAGAACTTCAGAATTTACAGGAGAGCATTACTAACAATGTACGCACTGATGTTAATCTCTTTGATTGGATGACTTCTTGGTTGCCTGATTTGTCTGTCCTTAGACAAGTTTTCTTTTATGGGGTCATTATTATTATTTGCCTTATATCTTTGTGTTTTTGCATTTATTGTATTCCTAATCTTATTTCTATGTGTAACACATGTCCACTGCGTAGAAGGGAGACATCGGGTTTTGCACGACGGCAATTGTACTCAATGAGGTATCATCCTCCGGAACAAGGTACCAGGAGTCAGGAGGGGTACGATGTCCAGGAGGACAGTGATGATGTATATGGAGGAGTAGTTATGGAGTATGATGACATGCAGGGGTATGATTAGCCGTCCCTCTCTCAAATTTAAATGAAAAAGGAGGACGTGTGGGAATGTATCTGGTTTCTGTCTGCCTGTCTTCTACACATTTTGTAAACAAAGGCCTCTTTGTATACATGAGAGACAACGCTTGATTTTGGGCATGCGTAGAAAAGTGAGAAGAATTCTCCTTATTTGGTTCGGACATTCTAATTGGTTGTGTGTGCCTTAGTTTTGTTTCTGATATACTCTGTTTGAATAAAGAGACGCCATGTTTATTCCTTTGTTCAGCCAAGACTGCAGTCGTGTGTATGTTTTCTCTCTATCTCTGTTTCTTCCTTACTCTGCCTAATGAAGCTGGACTCCGTTAGACTTCTTAACTCTTCCTTTGTTTATCTGGGGCTATAAACTGCTCCTTATGAGGCTGATTAGATCTTTACATGAATCGAATTTCAACAATCCGGGAAACCTTATCAACAGGTAACCTGGATGCTTGCACAACCGTGTCAATCTCAACCCCCAGGAATGTGAGCTTGGTTGAAGGGCCCTCGGTCTTTTCGGGCGCTAAAGGGACACCGAGTTCCTTCATTAGCGTCTGAAATGTATTTAGGAGACGCGTGCACGTGTCCCAGCCCCGTTCACCCCCGAATAAGAAATCGTCGAGGTAGTGGGCTACAGACCGGGACCCTGACCTGTGAACAAAGGCCTATTGCAGGAAGGTGCTAAAGCGCTCAAATGCTGAGCATGAAATGGAGCAGCCAAAAGGCATGGCTTTATCGAAAAAATTCACCCCGGAACTTGAAACCCAGCAGCTCAAAGTCGCCTGGGTGCACTGGCAGAAGACGGAACGCTGACTTAATGTCGCACTTAGCCAGTAGTGCACCCGGGCCACATGAGCGCACCATGCGCAGGGCCTGGTCAAAAGATGTATACCTGACCGAACAAAGGTCGTCAGGGATAGCATCATTGACCGAATGGCTGGCCGGGTAAGACAAGTGGTGTATCAAACGGAACCCCCCCGTGACTTCTTGGGCACTAACCCCAACGGGGAAACCTTGAGATTGGGAAATGGTGGGACAGGGAAAGGGCCAGCGACCCTGCCAGCAGCAACTTCCTTAGCAATGCTCATGGCAGCCACCTCCTCCCTTCCCCTGAGTGGTAACAGGTTGGGTGCATCCTGAGGGGACCTGACCCCTGTGAAAGGAATGTGAAACCCCTGCTGGAAACCCTCAAGCAGGTAAGCTGCGTCTGCCCTCCTCGGGTACATCGTGAGCCAACGCTCCAACATGTCCACATTAATTGGGGAGGGGGCCTTTTGCTTGACCAGCTCCCTCCATGGCAGTTCTGCCCGCTCCCTGTCCACCTCTACCTCTGCCCCGCAGTCCGCCTGCCCTAGGACACACGGAGGCGGCATGGGGGCCAGCACAAGAGGGACACTCGTGCCTGTATCGGCAGTGCTTCCTGTTGCACGCACCATTGGCCAAGAAGCTCCAACACAACAGGCGGGCTGGAACCCCCTGCCTCGCCACCTGGCGGGGTGCCTGGGCTGGAGCAGCTCGCTGGACCGCATGTCCACAATGGTACCTCTCCCCTGGCGCCGGGCGCGTGGGGGTCATGTACAGAAGCCACAGCTTCTGGCAGGGCTCATCCCACCTCATCTCCGGGTGTAGGGGCACTCTCATACGGAATTCCTCGTCGTAAGCAAACCACGACGGGCCAGGGAAATCAACCATCGCCCGGTATATGTTGTCCAAATACTGGACCATCGGAATTGCCAGGTCAGGCCGGGCCCTGAGGTACACGCCATGTATATAAGGTACGCGGGTAACCAGTTGGCCCACGTGCGTGGCGGCTTACGTCGACGAGACTGCTCCTTGTCCTTCTCGTCCTGCTCCTCCCTCTCCTCTTTGGTGGGTTCTCTATTCAAGAGGGAGAAAATGTCCACATACTCCCCCCGCCAGATCTTTTCCTTGGTGGCCTGGGCCAGGTGATCCCCGAGGGGCAATGAATAACCTGTTGTCGGCAAGGCCGACACCGGAACATTGACAGTGCTGGGCACCATGAAAGGAGCCTGGACCAGCCCCGCCACCCCCAGTAAGTTCCCTGGAGGACAGGGTACCCCGCCCCAAGAGGGGCCTTGGAGTGTTGGAGCCGTTCCCTGATGGGCCGGCGGCGTCTGACCCGCCGTCCCAGCCAGGCGAGGCCACGGCCACTCTAAACCTCCCCCCGTTGTGGGTTGTGGTGTGGGTGCACTAGCTTGGACCGTATACTCACAAGTTGCACCCCCATGGGCCACCCCCACCGGGGGTTCCGGCCCACTGCGGGCGTCGGAGCTCGCGACCGCAACCGAGCTCGTAGATGGGGCCTGACCACTACCTGCTGGCGGCATCTGCTGCGTGGGGAGCTGCGAGGCCGCGGCTGGCGCCGACCTACTTGCCTCAGGCAGCTCAACCCTTTCGGCCGCCTGCCGAGGACCGGCAGGCGCTGAGTTGACCTGTAAACCAAAAGGTGCCCCGGATGGATTAACTACCCCTAAAGATGCCTCGAGGGCCGCTACGCGGGCCAGTAGGGCATCAACGTTTACATAGCCCCCAACGCTGATGGGGGGCAAAGGGCCGGCCGGCCCACCGGTCACTGGTGCCGGGCCAGGTCTCTGGACCCCGGGGCCCGCATATGGCCATGCCCCAACCACCGGCCCCAGAGGGGCCGGGGGCATGCCCTGCCAGGGAAGGGAACCCAGCCAACCCCCTTGGTTAAAGCCCACTGCTGGAAGCTGCATGCCAAGGCCCGAAAGCCCAGCCTGGCTATGCGCCAGGCCCGGGCTGGTGGCCGCTAATTGCGGGCCGGGGGCCGCATCCCCTGCAGGGCCGGTCTGAGGCTGCCCAGCCTCGGGCCAGGGAGCAATCGACCCCATCCCACCGGTCCCGGTGGGCGCCCCCGGAAAGGGGGCCTGCTGAGGGGGCGCAGTCGCGGTCCTCCGACCCGGCTGGCGCCTCCTGGAAGTGCGAACCGCGTTCGCCATCGCCTTCTTTTTGGAAGGCATTACCGCAAATCGTTGGGAAGCCGAAGAAAGAAGCGAAGAAGAAACCGCTGCTCAAAAAAGGCTTCCCAGCTAAAGGAGAGAGCGACGGACCGATTGGGGAAAAACTTCTCCTCTCTGTCGCTTCGCAAAATGGCAGCGCGGCTGCCTCGTGGCCACCCCTTTTAAAGGGTGCTGGCCACGCCCCCCCTAACTACCCAGATGTCCAAGTCCGGTGGGGGGGGCCCGCAAAGAGCGCGGCGGCCATTTTGGCGCCGCGCTTGCATTCTTGCTGCACACATTTCAGAGTCTCTCTATCAGCAGAAGCCGAGTGGGTTTTATCTGGGATGAGGAGAGCAGGGGTGGAGGAAGGGATATTTATTTATGTTCTATTTTTCAGGAAGCTTTTCCACCACGAAGGCTTTCAGAGTGATTTCCATTAGAAAAATCATTAAAATGTGTTATAAAGCAGTGTGTGAATAACAATCAAGCAGGGTTGCAAAGCACAGAGGAGCAATAAGGTAAATTCAACATCAAGCCTCGGGAGGGAAACCAGACTAGGTCAATGGAGAAACTTTGCCCTCCCTTCCACAAATAGCTGTTACTTCAATCCAACAAAGAGCATCGTAAAGACTTCAGAAAATTATTGTCATGGTGTTTGGAGAATAACCCCGCACCCTTGTGGTTAAAGTATGGGTCTGGCAAGGTTATCCTGCTATGGTAAAAAATAGACCATACTATCAGCAACTCAACACCAATCATCAGGAGGTGGTAAACTAACTTGACAACCCTGAGGACCAGCAGCCTTGGGTGGCAAAGTCTGCAGGGAAGGGTAATGGTCCCCAAGTGGATTAAATCCCACTTGAATCTATCCTGATGGAGGGCAGCAGCTTCATCAATACTGGCCTGGGGCCGAACAGGTGCGTGCTGGCTACGCTAAAAGGGTGGTGGACAGGGGGTGGGGGTGGGGGGCAGAGTAGCCACCCGGTGTTCAGTGCTCATCTCTGTTTATAGCCAAAGAGCCAGTGCTTTCCGCATCTGCAGATGTTTCCATGGACATGTGGCAGCCATGAATAGATATCAGAATGCATAGAGTGCTTTTCCACCAATGCAGTTCCTATTTATCTACTTGCAACTTCTTGCTTTTGAACTGCTAAGTTGGCAGGAGCTGGAACAGACGAAGGGAGCTCACTCCGTCATGCAGCACTCAGGTCATCAAGCTCAGTGTCTTAACCACTAAGCCACTGTGGCCCCTATCAATCCTACTAGGACCATGTATAAAATAACCAGCAGTTTGAAAGTACGAGGAGGTATTCCTGCATAGCTCCTGTGATGAGCCATGAAGGAGTTCAAGTTCAGACTGAGAGATATAGAATGCTATAGATCAATATCCAACCAGCTAACCAGCCTAGGGTGGGAAGCTTACCATCCATGACCTATTCTACCCTCTCCAGGTAATAGCTGGTCATGTATCCCACAAGCTGTTTTTGAGAACAAACTGGTCCCATTTTAGCTGCAAATGAAAACCTCAGAGGAATATAGCCAAACAATCTCTTAAGTAATTAATTTTCATTGGAGCAGATTCTCTTAAGCTGTTCTATTGCACTAAAAGGAATGGTATTAGATTTTTCCCCCTTCTCTGCCCAAATGTGCCATTGCTAAAGTACTGCTAGAGTGCTTTTACCAACTTAGACTCCTCGAGCATTTCAATAAAGCGACTTTATTATTATTAGCAGATTTTACTCCCTGTATTATATAGACTCTGCTGGAAATTTTCTTAAGTGTATGATTTCTCCCCCCCCTTTCTTCCAGTATTAGTATATTAAAATATCTTGATGATGAGCATGGTATAAATGCCTAGGAAGATTTTATGCTCTTCTGGCATGCCAATAAACCTCTGAGTCAGATACTTGCTTAAATTGCTACAATCATAAAATACATTTAAAAGAAGTAATAATGCTTCCTGTAGAAAAGGCATAGTTTAAGGAAATCAGTTCCTAACTACATCCTAAATAGTATGAATAGATCATTCAGAAAAGCTGTCATGTAACTAAATTTGAAGGGGTGGTGGTTAAAATGCTGAGTTTGATGACTGGTAGGTCAGCAGCTCAGAAGTTCAAGGCCCGAGTGCTGTGCAATGGAGTGAGCTCCTGTTGTGTGTCCCTGCTCCAGCAAACCTATCAATTCAAAAGCAAAAAATTGCAGGTAAATTAATAGGTACTGCTTTGGTGGGAAGGGTAACAGTGTTCTGTGTGCTCCAGCATCTAGTCATTCCTGCCACATGACCACAGAAACATCTGCAGACGCAGACAGGCTGTAAATGGAGCTGAGAAACCCCACTAGCGTTAGACACGATTGGCTTCTCACCAAAGGAAACTTTTAACTTTACTAACAAAATAGGAATTCTGTAAACTCTGCCTGCAGCTTTAGGTCAGAAACTTTCCAAACTTTTCCTCATGTCAGAGAGTCATTGCCCCTTTTTTGCCATGCTCTCTTCTTACTGGCTCACCTTGTGCTCTTCATTGTATGATCCTGTATTAGATCATTGCAACCTACTTTTGTCAGAGCTTGTCTTTGAAAGTTGCTTGGAAATGGTTAGCATTACAGACTGTAGAAGCTGGAGTTCTAACAGTAGAAGATTTTCTTGCACTACAGTGGAACCTCGGTTAACAAACGGTGCGGTTAATATAAAAATCGCATAACAAAAGGAAATCCATAGAAAATAGTGGCTCGGTTTACGGATTTTCCCCCAGAACGGATTAATCCCCTGGTTCTTGAGGGAGATGGGAGGTAGCTGTGCGGTGTAGACAGCCGGCCAAGGGAGTGCTACCGGAGCCATCATTAGACTTTCCTCCCTCGGCCACTCCTTGGCCTTGAGGGAGACGAGGACTCTTGCTGGACTTTCCCTCAGTTGTGTCGACTTTGCTGACCTTAATGACTCTGCCCTCCTGGCTCTGCCTGCCAGGGAATAATCGGGGCCTTTTCAGTATGTTTTTGTACTTTTGCATTTTTGTATTACTGTTGCATTATGATGTATTGCTTTGTAGTTTTGTATTTTGTATATGAAAATGTATTCTTGCCTTGTAATCTGTACTGTATTTTTGTATATTTTTGAATATTGTGAACCGCTTTGGGTCATCCACAAAACGAGGAAAGCGGTATATAAGAATAAAATTCAATTCAATTCAATTCAATTGCTTTTCGATGCATTCCTATGGGAAACTGCATTTTGGTTAATTTATTTTGGTTTTCAATGCATTCTTATGGGAAATTGCATAAAATGCATTCCAATGGGAAATTTGGTTAAAGTAATTTTTGCTATAAGAAAACGTTTCAGAGAACACATTAATTACATTAACCTAGATTCCACTGTATGTAGTTTATGCACCAGGAAATATCTTACTTAATGGTGTAGCAGAGCCAGGGTATTCCAAGTTGAAAAGCTGGTACCTTTTAGCTATGGCAATATAGGACTGTGGTGGCTTAGTGGTTAAGATGCTGAACTTGATGACTGGAAGGTTGGCAGGTCAGCAGTTTGAGACCCAAGTACTGCACGATGGAGTGAGCTCCCGTCTCTGTCCCAGTTCCTGCCAACCTAGCAGTTCGAAAGCAAGAAATTGCAAGTAGATAAATAGGTACCATTTCGGTGGGAAATTAAACAGTGTTCTATGTACTCCGGTGTTTTGTCATGCCTGCCACATGTCCACGGAAATGTCTGCAGATGCAGACAGCGCTGGCTCTTTGACTAGAAACCTAGAGTCAGATACGACTTGCTTTCGAGCAAGGGTGACCTTTACCTTTACCTTTCTGCCATATTATCTACATTCCCATTCTCTATATTCCCATTCAATCTGGCTTCCACCCTTACAGTACTGAGGGGGCGGTGACAGGGATTGGACTTTCCCAGAACAGTTTATTAACAGGAGCCAAATGTTCTGGCATGGCTTAGGCTGGAATTGGGAATTACAACTCATCACGTTTAAAGGAGCTGCTCTTGGTGGAAATGAAGCAAGCTGGAATATAATTGTTGTGATACTTTAAGCTAATTTGATTTTGCTCTTGCGTACTCTCAAGAATGTCAAAAGTTAATCTCAAAAGTTAATGCCACATGTCTTTGCCAAGCGTGCTTGGTCCATGTTGGGTTCAGGCCCCTTTGATAGCCATTCTGCTTTGTCCTGAGATGGGGGCACAGTGGGTGGAAATTACTCTCTGCTCCCAAACACTCTAGCTTCCTACACTTGGTAGTATCTCCTGGGTTAAATTACTCAGTCCACAAGACGAAACACATAGAATGTGCCCTAGTCCAGCAAAGGTAGCTGCTACTGCCCCATTTATCAATTAGCAACACTAATTGGTATTGCATTTTTATCTGTATCTTTACATCTTGTTGTGAGCCGTCTTGAGTCCTGGATTCTGGATGAGGAGACATGGGATATAAATTAAGCAATTAATAAACAAATCAAGTAATCTCACTAAAACCACTCAAAAACATCTGTCTCCTATGGCCCCCTATACATGCTGGAATTCTTTCTTCACATATAATGGGATTTTATTTTTACACTTATCAGATGTTATGTAGGGGTTTTTTCCTGACCTGCCTATCTATCCAGGCCTATATAAAGAACATAGGAAAGAGATGAGCTAATTTCTTAAAAATTGCTACTTTTACTAGTAATATTTGAACATGATATTCCTAAAAAGCATGCGTAGAAACAGGAGACTGGCCAAAGCTGTTGTAAGAAGGATAGCCAGAGTAAATAGCCCTGTAAGTATACCTTCTCTTGTCTGATTTTAGAAGGTAAACAGGATCCAACTTGGATAGTTCTTCGATGGGACACAACCAGGGGAAACCAGAAATCAATGGGCAGAGTTAGGAACGAACCACGATGAGCTACTGTTGATCAGAAGTGGCCATACTGGGCAGGATAATCAGTTGTTTGACTCAACAAACTTCCCATGTTGATAGGCTTTGGTATGTACAAATTTGTCCAGCTCTTCTGTGACATCACTGCAGCTAAACCAGTGGTTTAGCCTACCCAAACCAGGACCAGTATATGTAGAAATTTTTTCAAGGTCAAAGCAAGTGGTTACATTCTCAGACTATAGTGTAAATCCAGAGTCCCTCCATTGATACATCCATTTATGATGTTGCCTGGAAATTTTGTGATTTGTAGCTCAGAAAGTTGTAGCCGTCGTTGACCGCAACTCAATCTGAGTATATGTTGTTGATTTTCCCCTGCCCCAGGGTGCCTGGAGGCCTGGTCTTGGAGTCCATCTGGTTCTGGGCTGCCTTTGCCCTCTGAGATAAGCAGGAAAAATGCCACTGGTATGCCATTGGTTTAAGGTGGATCCCTGCTTGCCATGAAGTGACCCACACACTATGATCATGGAGACATCTCCTGTGGCACATATGAAATGAGGCATGCAGGATTTAACACCGGGACTGCAATGGACTGCCTCAGCCTTGAGTATATGGACAAGGTGCGCCTTCACAAGCAGTCCATCTGGCATGGCCTCTTCCGCCTCCATGACCTTTGGGAATCAGAGTTCTTCCTCCACTCATTTTCCCCTTGGGCCCAATATGATGGCTTCTGGTGGCATTTCCTCCACTGAGGGGACCATCACCCATAGCCATTGGCCCCATTAGGGAGTCAGGTTAGCTAACCACCACCTGATACTCAGCGTTGAGTCGCTGGCTGTATGGTCTACTCCATTAACACAGAGGGATGTCCGGCCAGACCAGAAGCTCAGAAAGTAACTCAGCTTTATCCCAGGTCCCTCAATACATGTAATCTTATCACCAGATCTGACAGGCGTAACGATGAAGGCTGGGTGAGAGGGGACCAAGAAATAATTAGCCTCATTGAGAGGGATGAAAGATGCTCAGAAGAGATATTCCCTTCATCCCACACTAGCTGCAACTGCAAATTTTAAAATACAGCAGCCAAAAAACATCTGGAGCCTTTTTTCTTGCCCCATTAAGCAGCAGTCTCCTTGATTAGCACTTATATGAAAGAAAAGTGATATGTTCACAGGTGGGGGAGGGAAACTAGTTTAAATATCAAAGATCCTTCAGCATGAATGGGATAAATTACAGGTGTGCTCCTCCGCAAGTGCTTTCTTGCTAACTCTTTATGTTGTGCAGACAGTGAGAGGCTAGAGCAGGGATTCTCAACCTGTGGCCCATAGGCCAGATGTGGCCCACCGCACCATTTCATGTGGTCCCCCACTGCCTCCACCACAGCAGGAAGTGTCGTGCGGTGGAGGAAAGGCAGAATGGCTGTCCGCTCCCCAAAACTGTCTGAGGGAGCGTGACCCAGCCCACGGCTTAAAAAGGTCGAGAACTCCTGGTCTAGGTACTGTGGTGGCTCAGTGGTTAAGAAGCTCAGCTTGTAAGCTGGAAGGCTGACAAGCCAGCAGTTTGAGGCCCAGGTACTGCATGACGGTTTGAGTGTCCATCTCTGTCCCAGCTCCTGCCAACCTTGCAGTTCGAATGCAAGACATTGGAAGTAGATAAATAGGGACCACTTCAGTGGGAAAAGATCTTGGGGACATGAAAGGTGCCTTTTCTCCAGCAAAAATCATTTCAACCCAGAAAACATTCTGACACGGAATTATTATAGTTAGAGGCCGAATGGGTCCTGAGACAGTGAATTGCATCAGTTCATCAGCACAGATCGTTTTGTTTGGATCCTTTCCTTTTGAATAGAGATTTGATGGTGGGGTGGGGGTGGGGGTTAGGCTTCTACAGGCTTCAAAAGACTTCATTTCATGCCAAAGTGCTTCAACCCTCTGCTGTTTTACTGTAAAAAGAATTGTTGCTGAGCCTGGCATAATGTTGTCAGTGATATAAAAGCGGTTGCATTAGCCAAAGTGGTTTTCAACAAGACTTCTTTTTTCCTTTCTGTTTTTACTTCTCAATGGCAGGATAATCATCATAATGTCTGGTGATTCATTACAACTGGAACTGATCTGCATGTTCAGAAAAGATGTAGGTTATTACTTTCCTGGACTGTGCTATTTCAGGCCGGCAAGGGAGAAATACAAAGAGAATATATATGTATTTTTAAAATCTCAGTTGAGATTCTTAACAAAGGAAAAAGGAGGAGGTGCAGAAGGCTGTGCAAAGACCCAAGCCAAGCCTGGGAAGCTCTACCGCAGGGGTTCCCAACCTAAGGCCTGTGTGCCAGATCTGGTCCATAGTGCCATTTCATGTGCCCCCCTCCAAAGGTATTCAAGAAATAAAATGGCCACCCTCTTTGGTCCAGGCAGGGCAAAATGTCTGTCTGGTACTCGAAGCTGACTGAGAGAGTGTGACCCGGCCCCTTGCTTGAAAAGGTTGGGAACCCCTGCTCTACTACTTTGAAATGTTGCCTGCAGCCTGTTTCTTCAATCCTCTGCTCCATAATTAGGCAAAAGTCTGTAGTTTAGTCCCATCCATATCTGTCAAGCATGGCTGCAAACAATACGGGACCTGCACAGAACGGTTCTGCGCAGGTCCCTTCTATGCATGCGTAGAAGCCTTTTACGCATCCCCTTCTGTGCAGAACCCTTCTACGTATGTGTACAAGGGTTCTACTCATGCGTAGAAGGGACCTGCGTGTTGGATCAGGGCCTGATGTGGGCCGGAGGGTCCTGGAGGAGACTGGTCAAGCAAGACACATGAGGCAAGATGGAGCGAAGTCCAGTCTTTAATGATGATAATTCACAAGTTTATATCCTTGCCTAATCTGGCCGCCTGCATATGTTGCGCGTAGCAATACAAAGGAAGCCCTGAGTCTGCACATCATGTTTACACAAGTTAATTGGGGAAGTTTTCACCAGGGGAAGTTTCTTATCTAACTTAATTAACTACCGTGGACAAGCATTGTTCCTCGTTATCAGGGGCAAACAAGTGGCCAAAGTTGACTCTAGGACTTTAGGGCATCTGCGGATGCAAGATTATCCATTACATGCCTATCGAGTTAACTATATGTGTTCTTCAGCTTTCCATTGTCCTAGCTGCCTGTCAGATCAGCAATAAGTGAATCAAGCCATATCAAATATCCGCTCCCCAATTTCTGTCCCCTCGAAACCTTACAGCTCGAAGGAGTGATCTCCCAAACCAGGGTTCTGTCAGGGACAGCTGTGCCAATTGTGTGCATGGATCCCACACCTGCGCAGAAGGGGATGTGCAGTAACTACTTTCTCCACCGTCAAATTAAGGGATGGCGGTGGCTCCGTGCAGGAAAGGAGGAAAAGTGGTGCTAAATTACGGGAAATCCTGGCCAATACGGGATACTTGACAGGTATGGTCCCATCGGAGGAGAAATGCAAACCAATGCGGTCTAGTGCAGGGTTTCTCAACCTTGGGGCCTCCAGGTGGACTTCAATTACCAAAAGCCCAAGTCAGGACACAACATGATTCCTTCCTGGGTTTACAGCTTCTATCTCCAAGACCACATACAAATTCTCCAGGCAACGGTGATGCATCCATGTTACAAATGCACCCAAGAGGAACAACAGGTGATCTGCAAAAAACCCAGCAGGGAATGTTAACTCCAAGGTGAACATATTTGTCTTTGATTTTAATTTAAACTCGCTAGATCAGGGAGGACAGGCTATTTGAGATGCTATGTTCCATTTCTGGTTTAAAAAAGGGGATTGTTAAAGGCAAGAACAGTGATTTGTGTTCCTTTTTTAAAGTGCAGGGGTAGCTTGTAAACTATGTTACTATGAAGCACCAAAGTAGCATTTTTTTAATGATGAAAAACAGTCTTCTTCGTATCCAGAGCTCTCAATAATTCTTTGACTGGTTAATGAGAAAATTATACCAGCACCTCTAATAAATGCCAGAAACCATGTTTAACAAATCAAACATGTAAAGGGCAGTCAACATAAAACATTGTATTTGTTTTATTCAGCAGAGCAGGAGGCAAGACCTTCTTTTAATGGGCTTATCAATAGCCACTATTGCCATCTTCTTTACTCTTCTGTCACCTTCATGCTGAGAATCAACAGAACCTAACCATGATTCTGTCACGATTTCGTCAAAAGGTGTTTTTAAATGCTCATTATTTTTTCCTGAATTCTTGTGACCTGAGTCGGTAGAGATCAAGGAAATAGACAGAGAGCTAACCTGGAAGTATTTATTCTTTTGTTTTCTACAGTACAGTACTTTTTAATTAGTCCTACCTTTGTATTGGTGGCCATATTGCAACACCAGAAAGAAGAAAGAGTGCCCTGAGTTGGATAAAATTGCATGTCCTATTGTACAGATGGATGTACAGAAATGATTTTTTGTAGTTAATTTTAATCATAATTACAATTAATCATAAGCTAGGACAGTGATGGCCAACCTTGGCACTCCAGCTGTTCTTGAACTCCAATTCCCAGAAGCCCAAGCCTCTGCGAACCCACACAAATGGATTTACTGCTCATACGTCTCTGTATCCATTCATTTGGATTCACAGAGACTTGGGCTTCTAGGAATTGAAGACCAAGAACAGCTGGAGTGTCAAGGTTCACCATCACAGAGCTTGTGTGTAGCCTTTGTATTTTAAAGTCAGACTTGAACTGGAGAAAGGCATCTTCAACTAGAGGACTCTTCTCTATAAAAGAGGACGCATGGTCACCTTAATTGGTATGCTCATCTTTTGGGTTTTTTTTAGTCTTCTTCCTCTTTCTTCTGTTCATTCTTTTTACATACACAACCAGACCCTGCAAACATAGGAACTCAGATCAAACTCAGGTCTCTGGAATGATGTTTTGGATCCCTCCTCCTGCAATACCAATACTCAGCTTTCTTTCTTTCTTTCTTTTCTTTCTTTCTTCCCTCCCTCCCTTCTTCCTTCCTTCCTTCCTTCCCCAGAATGATTATTTCTCTTCAGTGGTGACACATTCAGCACTGGGCAACTGTTCTCTGCAAGTAAAATGAATCCTTTCAAGAGTTGCTTATTACTTGTGACTTTAGAGTTGCCCTCTCATTAGGCTGAGTGGGACAGTCATCGTAGATAGAAAAGAAATAGGCATAGTAAAGCCACCTTTCTTGCTGCCCTGGAAGACCCTTGACCATTCCGGAAAGCTCTCATGAATCTTTGCAGCTGTCACAATTGGATACTACCCAAATGCATTGCTCTGAGGACTTCTCTGACCCGGGGAATTGCCTGGGTCATGAGGCAGACAATTTTCTATGTCACCCAAGTTAAAATAACTGACCCTGAACACCACTCAGAGCACGGCATTTGGGAAGTCGCTGGCAGAACATTAGCCCTGCTCCTGTGAGTTCTATCCTCATTTTTTTCCTTACAAAGATGCTTCTTAAAAGGGATTAAGGGGAAAAACTTGATTTTAGAGAAATATGAGGAGCATTTATTGATTATGTATTGGTGGAAGGGAAAGGAGTAAAGCAAGAACAAGAGGTATTATCTTTTTGGAATGAGGGGACAAATATAATATTTAATCAAGGAGGTTTATAAGTCCCACTGGTAGTGGGTGCATGTTGTTAGGTACAGGTAAAGGTTCAGAGTTCAACATCTCTTAATTCAAGTCTGATTGGATCACCCTTTAAAAGTCACTTCATAGACCTCAAAACAATGTAAGAAGATGAAAGAATAATCAGGTAAAATGGAGATACATGTACTTGGAGACAGGACAAATTTTCTGTGAATGTGGAGAAATTAGATCAATGCAGCTTTTTGTGTGCATGTAATTTATGCCTCATCACATGTACAAAAAAATGAGTTATGGCTAAAATAAGTCTATTGAAATAGCCCGCTTCTGGTAAATAGCAGTTTAATTATTTTAACATTTTAATTTGTTTTGAATTTACCTATATTTCATACTTACTTGGTTGATCCATACTTCATATGTCTAGTTTGACATGGTGGATCAAAGCATCATCTCCCAAGAGATTTTAGCATCCTCTCACCATTGGGAGGTCCTACTGCTACTGTAGCAGGATCCGAAGGCGCATGGAGAACTGAGGCCTGTGTTTTCAATGTTCCTTTAGCTATTTGAAATACGACAACACAGCTGGCTGGGCTCATGTTGAAGTTGGCCATGTTAGAGCAATGCACTGGCCAGGTGCATCGCCCTAGTACCCAACCCTACTTAGCTTACCTGCAGTTCCAGAATAGTGGACTATTCCGGACCACTAGCCAACACCTTTGTGGCATGGTTGAACCTGCCAGGGGAGTACACCTCCACCACAATAGTTGTTGGATGGCCAGGGTCACTGCTGCACAACATTAAGGTGTGAGGTGGGATTTGCAGCAGTATATTTCATATACATCCATAATTTTAAGTTGCACAATGGTCTGGTTGGAATAAAGAAAGAAGGATTTTTTTGCTACTTAGTGAAAGGTAAAGGTCACCCTTGTAGACAGTGTTGGCTCTTTGGCTTTAAATGGAGATGAGTGCCAAACCCTATAGTTCAAGGGTTCTTAACCTTTTAAAGCCAGGGCCGGATCATGCCCCCTCAGACTGTTGGTGGGCCGGACTGGTGTACCCCACACTGCTGCCACTTCCCTGCTTACTGTAGGTGAAGGAGGGATCCTGCCTGTCCTTTTGAAGCAAAGCCAGAGCAGCACCCAGGAAAGAAGCGGCCGACCGTGTGGTGTCTTCTGCTTCTGCCAGTGCCATCCTTACTCAAATCCACAGCAAGATGGATATTGTAAGCCTTCTTTCAATAGTAAGCCTTCTTCCCTGCTATGGAGCAGCATTAGGGACACGCCAAGCCAGGCGAGTGGGGTGGGGGGGTGGGGAGGGTGATAGCTGAATGAGTAAGGGCTTAGGTTAAAAAATCATGATGTGGGTGTCGGGGTAGGTTTTCGAGTTTTTAAATTTTAATCTTAAAATTTTTAAACAATGTTATATTTTAATGTCTTTGTATGCAGTGATTTTATATGTTGTAAGCCACCCGGAGTCGCTTCAGCGAGGGGACGGCAGCACAAATGTGAATTATTAATTAACCCAGCCCACGGGCCGTAGGTTGAAAACCCCTGCTATAGTTGGATACAAGTGGCTTTTGAGAAAGGGTGACCTCTATTTGAAAGGGTACAGCCACCACCCTGGTGAGTAGATACGAGATCTTTCAAAATATGCATTTTTCCTGCGACTATTTCAGAATCCCGTTTCCTCCTTCCTAAATGTGGTGACAGCAGAATAAAATTCTGCCTAAACTCTTACTTGTTCTGGGCATTGATTTGAATTTGCTTGCATTTTGCACCTCCGCTTCATCCATTACTCTGCATTTTCTCCCTCCCCTTTGCCCTGCGGAAACACCCCGCCATAAATTAGTGGGAACAGAAGAACATAAAGAGACAGGGAAGCAACCACTGCTGCTGGTGGATCTGTCGAAATTATTCTGTACAGGGTTTCATGCCTGAGGTCAGATTACAAGTACTAAAAACAAATATAGCCTGATTGCAGATGATTTGTAAGAAACAACATTGAAATCAGAGAATTAGGAGGAGGACTGGTAATGTCTAAATCATAGATACACTGTGAATTCTAACACAGTGCACAAATAGATGGGAGAGAGAAAGGTAAGATATTATTTACATACACACAAATGCACACACACCTCATAGCACCCAGTTGAAATGGAATAGCAATGCATAATTGCGCTATGCATCAGCTTGAAACACCAGCCATACTACAAACAGGGGAGCTTGTCAAACTCCCTAAGTTATGAGAGTATAGCACCAGAATAGTTTATTTAATCATAGGCCTGTCAGGGTTATAAGAAGAGCAAGTAAAATCTTTGCCAGAAGCACTTGCTAATCTTATTCACAAAGCTCCTATTTAGACAGTACTGACAGAAGTATTAAACAAATTCTAGTCTTTCTGTATGTTTTTTCTCCACACCCACTTGCATGTCTTTCAGTTTCTTAAACTACAGGGCAATAAATATGTCACCATTAAGCCTCTGCTGCAAAAATATTTGTTTGTTCTGAATAATAAGTACAGTAAAACCCCTACTTACGCAAAAACTCTGTTCTGTAGGCTTTTGCTTAAATTGTTTTTTTATGTCACTCGAAGCAAACCCATAGGAAAATATATTTCTTTATGTAACTCAAAGCAAACCCATAGGAAAAATGAAATTTTTATGTAAGTCGAAGCAAACCCATAGGAAAATGATGTTTTACGTAACTCAAGCAAACCCATAGGAAATTGTGTAAATCGGGACATGGTTTTAGCACAAAATCATTATGTAAATCGAATTTTATGTAACTCGAGGCATATGTAAGTCAGGGTTTTACTGTACTACAAAAAGTAATATCTGCTTAAAGTGAATAATGTTTAAGATTTAACTGACTACACAAAAAATATTAGCAAAGCAAAGCAATTACACCTATATACTGCCCCATAGTACACAGTGCACTCCCTGGGCTCACAGAGTAATTCACACTTTGCACCCAACATGGAAGGCTGAGTCAACCTTGAGTGCCATTCAGATTGAAATCACAATGTTCTTGCTGTTTAACCACTATGCCACTAGGGCTCTTAGCTAGCAGTATTATGCAAGAAGTGGCCAACAAATGTCTTGAATCGAAGGGGTAGCCTTCTCTGACATGGAACTGTGCAAATGTGTTGGACTATAACACCCAGATGGGAATTGTGATAGCTGGAGAGTACTAGGTTGATGATAGCAGAGACTGGTCACTCTGATGCCATAAGGGATAATAACTCTGCTCTGTGTTTCAGTCTAAAATTTAAAGCTGTCTCAGATCTAGACTTAATTGAGGAAGTATGCAGCACCTTACGTAACTTCTCTGAAATCCAGATTAAAACATGGAGTAGATTTTCCTTCCTCTACAGCTTTAGAGCCATCAGCCTTCTTTTTGGAAAGGCCTCTTCAACAGTGAAATAGACTACCTCAAGAGAAGCTGTGCTCTCCATTACCAGATAAATTTGTTGTCTGATACTGAACACTTTCATTTGGATTCGTGTTGTCTACGTTGGCTGATACCAGCTCTCCAGGATTTGAGACAAGGTTGTTTTCCGAGTCCTACCAGGACATATTAGAGAATGTATCTAGAACCTTCTGTATATAAAGTACATCCTGTACCAGGGTTTGGAATAAGTTACCTTTTTGGATTACAGATCCAAGATTCTCCATATTGGCAGTGAGATTCTGGGAGTGGTAATCAAAATAGTAAAATTTCTATCTTCTGCTCTGCACCATTGAGTAACATCACTTCCCGACAGTACAAACACAAACAAATGTATAGTGTGGATTTTGCAAAGACAGCCCAATGAGATCTCAATGGCTGCAACTTCTTCTTCTTTCATTTCCTGATCAAACATTGGACTACCAAAATGAAGCCATTTTCTTGACTTTGTTGTTGGTCAAAACTTAAGTCCTCATTGGTGCGCGTTTCTGGCAGTAATTGGCAGACCAGTAAATGAGGCAGTCTGTATCACTTTACATTCACACAGTGTGTTGTTGTTTGCCAGCAGCTCCCACTTGAACCTGCTGGTCTTACATTTAGGCACCCAGACCCTCAGCCTATTCAGGGTCCCCCAAGTGACATAGGGGAGGTTGAGGTCCTCAGCTATATCATCCTTTAATGATATTCTTTGCCCAGTGAGCTCCTTCCTCTATCTTCTAATTTGGTTTGCTCTCGTGTACCCTGAAGAATGTTTGTTCTTCCCACAAAGCTCTTCCTAGATCTAAGCTGGCAGACTTGAGGCTCATATCCATTCAAAGGCGGCATGAAAGGCAGGAAGATGGATTCTCATCAATGTCTCCCCTACCCACACCATGTAGAAGTCAGTTAATTCCAGACAGTGATTTATCTGGACAAAAGACAATTATAACCCTTACCTTTCAGGTAACCCTGTTTGCTTTAAACATGAGGCTGATGTGACTATATGGAGAACCTTGAAGTAGATTCTGAATGACTGTTGTGTTAATATCAGCAACACTCAGAAGAGATACCCAAGGAATGTTAACTGCGACAGTTATTAAAATGATCATAAAATGTGCCAATTAACCCAGCACTTTCCCATCCAAAGATTTCCAAGCTTTTTATGAAAGCCATTCTGCAGCATTCTTTATTTACTATCTAATGTGGCAATGATCAGCTGAGAGAAGTGGAGATGAAAGCTCAGTAGCAAAGACATAGTTCCAGAATAAAAGACATGCATTAGAGCAGGGGTTCTCAACCTATGGTCCCCGGCACCATTTCATGTGGCTCACCACCCTCGCTCCTGCTCCCACTGCTACTGGAAATGGTGGAAGCAGCCATAAATGCATCTGTGGCTGTTGTAAACTTATTTTATGCATTCAATCCTGACGGGGATCAAGGTTGAATCAGCCTTCCATCCTTCTGAAGTTGGTAAAATGGATACCCAGCATGTTGGGGGCAAAATGTTAATTACTTTGTGAACTGCCCAGAGAGTGCACTAAGCATTATGGGACTTTATATAAGTGTAATTGCTATTGCTAAACCCAAGACCAGGGGTGTCCGATCTACAGCCCATGGGCTGGACCTGGCCTACAGCACCATTTCATGTGGCCCACTGCCCCCTTGCTACCACCAGAAGCAGAAGTGCCCACATTTATGACAGCTGTAAAACATGCCCGTGAAAGCGCACCCATGCCTGCCAGAAATGCTGCCGTAAATGTACCCACAGCTGTCATAAACGCATTTATGACAGCCACATTTTGCAGCAGCATTTACAGCAGGAGGAACCACATGATTGGCCCACTCAGCTGTCCACTCCCCCCCCCCACAAAGTTTGGGAACCCCTGCCCAAGACGAAGATAAGTTCAGCACTAGCGAGTGGATAGCAACTCCCAATACACCTGAGGGCAGTAGTACAAGGTAGGAATGAGAACAGGTGATGAGGAAGGAAGCTTCCTCTACCTAGCGTTAGAGCTAGCCCAGATGCATCCCATCCATTTCCCCAATGTGACACTCTACTTTGCTGAATTGGCCAAATACCTTTTCTTAATTAGCTGCTGTTTACCTTTTATCACTTTTCTGCCAATGAATGGCAGTCAAGTTGATTTAGAACTGCTAAATGAAGCCAAAAGGATGAAATGTTGAGCAAAATAAATCACACGAAAACAGCATAAACACAATTAATTGGCTATGCTAGTTTAGGATTATGGAAGTTGTAGTCCAACAGTGTCTGGCGGGCCACAGATCATCTACTTATGGCATGAAGCATTCCTGGCAACTTCCAAGGTCTTATAGGCTGTGGTGGCTTAGTGGTTAAGATGTTGAGCTTGACAACCAGAAGGTCAGAAGTTCAAGACCCGAGTGGTATGTGATGGAGTAAACTCCTATCATCTGCCCCAGCTTCTGCCAACCTAGCAGTTCAAAAGCAAGAAATTTGTTAGGTGTCTGGGTGTGAATCCTGCAGAGCTAAGCAGTTAGCTTGTGGCAGCAGCGGTGGTACCTATGTAGTGTTTTCACTCTCACCCAGACAATAACATGCAGAGTAACGATGAAATAAAATAGCTTTTACTTAGCAAGTCAGTTCAAAAGGTCAACATAAAACATTAGATTCCTCTCTATGAAAGTAAAGTCAGGTAAACAGCTTGTAAGTCTTTGTAAGCAGTACTTTCAAGGTCTAAGTCCCAGTCAAAGTACTCACAGCAAACTCCAGCCTTTTCCTGGGCTGGCTGGAGGCTATGCAAAACCTTGTTGTCCTGGCTTGAGGAAATATCAGAGCCTCCAGGCTCAGTGTCTCTGCTAGGCGTTGCTTCTGGAAACTGGACTCACTTTGTCCATTCAGTTGGATTCCAATCCTCTGGAGAGTTTCAGACTCTCTCTCTCTCTCCCCCCGCCCCAGAGATTTCAGCAAAGCCAGTAGCAGAATCCCAGGAACTGAAGCATCCTGGCAGAAGCAGTTTTGCATACAAGCAGTTTGGCTAGCAAGCAGTTCGGCTAGCAAGAGTTTTGGCATGAAGCAAAGTGGCATAAAAGCCTGCGGCTAAAAGCAAAGTGGCTTCTGAGAAGCCTAGATTTATACTTGATAATTTGCTCAGTCCCCCCCTCAGAGGTTACAGCTGGGTGCTGTGCTGAAAGATCTCTTAAAGATACAGCTTCATGCATCTTACACAATACCTACAGGACATCACAATCCTATCAAAATTGCAAGTAGATAAATAGGTACCACTTTGGGAGAAAGGTAATAGTGTTCCGTGTTCTCCAGTGTCTAGGCATTCCTGCCACATGACCACGGAAATGTCTGCATATGAAGACAGTGCTGGCTCTTTGGCTAGAAAAGGAGATTAGCATTGCCCCCTAGAGTTGGACACGGCTGGCTTTTGAGCAAGGGAGACTTTTACCTTAAATAGTCCTCAGATTTCTGCAGCAAAGGTGGCCTTTTAAGCCTTGTGTGGTGCCATAAAGCCTGGCATAGCGTACAGAATGACAAAGACATGTGCACAGCTGTGAATCTCCTTTATTATTACTAAAAGCAGCTGAGGAGCCATAGTGGATATTTGTGGCTTTTTGCTGCTAGCCAGAGAACATTTTCCATTAACACCAGCCTGTTACTGAGTAAACTGCAATGAAAAATGGAACATTTCTTTCTTTCTTTTAAGCAACAACTCTTTTTTAAAAAAGGGATCAGTTTCATCCCCAGCTGGAAAGCTCTGATATAAGGGAGGCGAGCTGCAATTCAAAAATGGGAATGAGTCCAATATATCTCAATGGACCTTACTTAAGGCAGACACGCATTGGTTAAACAGATGATCTTTTGCTTTGGTGGTTTTTGAGAAGGCACCGTGGAAAAGTTTAGTTCTTATTTTGAAGAAATATAATTCATGTTTTTCATATGCATTTTTCTTTCCCCTACTAAGTGCTTAATTTTTATAGGGTGGTGCTGGGCACATTCAAAAATGGAGTGCAACCCCTTGCAAATAATTTCAAAATGCAATATTTACTTACGTATTTGTGTATTTAAATAGGGTAATACAGAAACAGTCGTCGACTGCAACTTGTATCCAAGAACACATTTTTTCCTGAAGCAGGAAAAATATCATTGGCATGATTTTGTTTAAGGTGGGTCCCTGCTTGCCATGAAGTGACCCACACACTATGATCTCGGAGCCATTCCCTGCGGCACACACAAAATGAGACATGCAGGATTCAACACCTGGACTTCCACAGACAGTCCATCTGGCACAGCCTCTTCCACCTCCATGACCATTGGGAATCAGAGTTCCTCCTCCGCTCATTTTGCTGTTGGGCCCAATGTGATGGTTTCCAGTGGCATTTCCTCCATTGAGGGGGCCATCACCCCACCTAAAGGGACTCATCCACCCATAGCCATTGGCCCCTTTAGGAACTCAGGTTAATTAACTGCCACCTGACACTTGGTGTTGAGTCACTGGCTGTACGGTCTACCCCATTACCATAGCAGGATGTCTGGCCAGACATTACAGAAACAGTATCCTGCTTGTATATGGTGCAGAACAGGGATTTGCAAAATTCCCTCCTTCATGTATTGTACTGCTTTAGGTCCTATTAACTCAAGGCAGTATGTGGTCAATGATCAGGAAGATGGAAATCGTAGTTCAAGAAAATCTGATTTACACTTTTCCTGTAGACCAGAAGTGTCCAACCTTGGCACTCCAGGTGTTCTTGAACTTCAATTCCCAGAAGCCCTGATCATCACGAGTGCTGACTTGGGCTTCTGGTAATTGAAGTCCAAGAACACCTGGAGCCCCAAGTTTGGCCACCCCTACTGTAGACCATCAATACTCAGTTGAGCACTGATATTAATAGTTCTTTCGGCACATTTCTTTTTTGATAGCATCATTTTGCACATCCAGCTATGTATTGCCTTTTCCCTCTCCCACTGCTCTTTGTTCATTCTCTTCACCTCTTAAAGGAGGCAACGTCTCAGAACAACAAAAGCAATGCCAGAAAACACACTTGGCAATTCTGCAGAATGCACATTCATTATAATTAGTCAATAATGGATGATTGACATGGGATATAAATTCCTATTATAGATCAAGGTTGCTTTGTCATTGTCAAACCGACTGCAACAAGAGATCATATGTGAGTGCAATACAGTTGATGAAGCTTATAGCTGGACCAGGAGTTACCCAAAGGTTTTGTTTGCTTAGTGCTTTCTTTTCATGGTTAATGCTGAGTAGAAAATGTTCTTGTGCACAGTGAATTGGCACTTTTCTTGACATGAAGAGCTTTGCTAGATATGGCTTAATATTAGAAAAGGGTGAAGCAGTTAACCTGTCTTGGGGGAGAGGGGAGAGTATTCATTATAAGACAATGAAGTGACCATCTTTTATTTTTGTTACAGTATTTTACTTCTTCCAACATGTCATTGTTTAGGTCTCCTGGTCTAAGCATCAAGATACCTTTGCTAGTTAGTTAATTTGTATTCCAATGAATTTTGTCACCTCTCCACTGTTCTGTCTTTTCCTCCTGTTGTTGTTCTATGTCAGGGGTCTTCAAACTTGGCTCTCCAGATGTACTTGGACTTCAATTCCCAGAAGTCCTGATCAGCATGTGTGCTGACTTGGGCTTCTGGTCTGAAGGCCACTGTTCTATGCCATGAAGTTGCTTTGGACCTATGGCAACCCTATGAATGAGTGGCCTCCATCATGTCCTACCATCAACAGCCCTGCTCAGCTCTTGCAAACTCAAGGCAGACCCAGCTCTTGAGTCAATTAATTTCATGTTCCATCTTCCTCTTTTCCTGTTACCATCAGCTTTCTGCCGGAGTATTGTCTTTTCCAGCAAGTCTTCTCTTCTCATGATGTACCCAAAATAAGAGAGCCTCAGTTTGGTCATTTTTTGCTTCCAGAGAGAGCTGGACTGTAAGGAAGGCTGAGCGCAGAAGAATAGATGCTTTTGAACTGCGGTCCTGGAGGAGACTCTTAAGAGTGTCCTGGACTGCATGGAGATCAACTCAGTCAATCCTGAAGGATATCAACCCTGGCTGCTCCTTGGAAGGACAAATACTGAAGCTCAGGTACTTTGGTCACCTAATGAGAAGAGGGGACTCACTGGAGAAGGCCTTTATGCTGGGAAAGATCAAAGGAAAAAGGAGAAGGGGGTGCCAGAGGATGAGTTGGCTAGATGGCATTGTTAACACAATGGGCACAAAGCTGGGTGGGTTGAGGAGGATGGTGGAGGATAGGGGTGCATGGTGTATGGTGGTCCATGGTGTTGCAAAGGGTCGGAATCAACTGTGCGACTAAACAACAAGAGAAACTCATCTCAATTTATAGCCAAAGAGCCAGTGCTATCTGAATCGGCAGATGTTTCTGTGGCCGTGACTAGACAGCAAAACACACGGAACACTGTTACCTTTCCTGCAAAAGCAGTACTTATTTATCTACTTGCAATTTCTTGCTTTTGAACTGCTAGGTTGGCAGGAGCTGTGAAAGATAACAGGCACTCATTCTATCATGTTGCACTCAACCTGCTGACCTGTCAACCCTTCAGTGCAGATGCAAATGGCGTAAATTTCAGTGAGTAATTGCTGGTAGGAAAAGGTCATTGCTTGAATCTCTCATTGCACCATAGTTGGTATGTGACAAGGGATACATTTAAGTGACTTATGATGACCCTGAATAGCCTGAGGGCTGGAGGGGCTGCTGACAGACAACAACACACAGTGTGAATGTAGAGAGCTACAGAATCCAGTTCAATTGCTTGTCAGCCAAATACAACTAGAAACATGTACCGATGAGGACTTAAGTTTGGCCAACAACAAAGCCAAGAACATGGCTTCATTTTGGCAGTCCAAGGTTTGATTGGGACATGAAAGACAAAGAAGAGACTTGTTAACAAGGAGAAATTTGCTGCTACATTTTATACCATTGTTTTTATGCTAGCATAACTAACCAAGAGGATTCTGACTAATGCAGTACAGCAATGGCTTCTATTTCTCTTCCAAAAGAAAAGTCTGTTCAATTTATTCTTTTATGTCCTGCATGCTTTCTTGGAAGAAAACTCTATTTAAATCAATAACACTTGCTTCTAGTATAAATGACATGTAGGAGCTCCAGAAATCCAAACTACACATGTTTAAAATCATGCCTCCAGCCTACAATATTTTTAAATATATATATATAGAGAGTTGCCATTCTTTTAAAAGTAAAGTTGCATCCATAATGTATTTTAAACTTGTTCCAAGTATGGAGAAAAATAGAATGGATTTGTAAACACACTTTCATATCTGATGCCAAGAGGTCAGTTCAGCTGTTATTGGGAAAATCCTTATGGTGTAAATCAGGTCAGATACTGATTCAAGCTCAATTGGAAGGAAGTCAATTGACGATGATTGAAGAAAGTACCCCGGTTCTGGGTCATTGAGCTGGCTGTAATTAATTTATGAGACTGACACCTTCTGCCTCAAACAGCTGCTTCTTTCTCTTTCCACTAAGTGGCATGAAGGATAAACTCCAATCTAAGGCTGGTGATTCAAGATTTGAGACAGCTAGGTTAGGTACTCCAAATGCTTTTAAATCGAAGTTTACAATTTCCAATGTTTGATCCCAGGTTCCATTCATGGCACTTGAAAAACATGTGCCTAATTGATCATTTATCACATACTGTATAGTTTGCAAACCAGATTAATGGGGAAGAACAAACCTCTTTCTCTTTTTCGTCTGCTGTATGAAACATGCGTTTTGATTATTATCTGTTCACATTTTTTTTTGGAAGAGAGGTTTCGGATACTTGCATCATACTTTCTTTAAAATGCTTAAAGCTGTGCTCACAGTTGTCAATGCACAACTAAAATGAACAATCCATTAAGGCAAATGGGAAGATGAGAAAGAGAAAGAAGGAGAAAACTCATCGTCGCCGACTGCAACTTGTATCTGAGAATGTATTTTTTTTCCTGAAGCGGGAAAAATGCCATGGCCGTGAATTTGTTTAAGATGGATCCCAGCTTGCCATGAAGTGACCCACACACTATGCTCACGGAGCCATCTGCTGTGGCACACATTAAATGAGACATGCAGGATTTAACACCGGGACTGCAATGGACTGCTGCAGCCTTGAGGACAAGGTGCGCCTTCACAGCCAGTCCATCTGGCATAGCCTCTTCTGCCTCCATGACCATTGGGAATCAGAGTTCCTCCTCTGCTCATTTTGCCATTGGGCCCAATGTGATGAATTCCAGTGGCATTTCCTCCACTGAAGGGGGGGGGGGGCATCACCCCACCAAAAGGGGCTCATCCGCCCATAGCTGTTGGCCCCCTTAGGGAATCCGGTTAGTTAACCACAACCTGACACTCAGTGTTGAGTCACTGGCTATACGGTCTACTCCATTACCATAGTGGTGTTGCCTCCAAACTCAACATCAGAGATTATATTAAAACCAATTACAACGACAGCTATAACAAGAATTTAAATTTTGACAGTTATGTAATATTTCTCCTTTTCTACTTGTGCCATGTTCTTTCCACAAGCCAGAAGAGATAGTAATGGACAAGACAAAGTGGGATTAGTGAGAGACATGTGAATTTGAATGATCTGGATAAAGCCTGAAGTATCTTAATTAGGTATACAGTAGTTTCTCTTATGAATGTACATTGTGAGTAAACTGTCTTTAACATCCCAAGTACTGAGACTGTTTTTTTGTCAGAGCAGGAAAGTATTATGCCTCCTTTACTTTGCAAAGTCAACTTGCGTTGTTTTATGATTATGCCAGAAATTAACATGGCTTTGTTTGCAGGCATAGTTGTCCAGTTAAAAGGTCTGCCTGAATCATGAATTGCATGCTTTTAATGATGGGCTATCTGTAATGTATAGTTTGGGCTTAAGCCAGTGGTTGTGACCACTTCTTCTGGCAGTAAATTTCACAATTAACTATGTAGTACTTTGTGTCTGTTGAAGTGGACTTGATCCACAAAGGTAAAGGTTGCCCTTGCTTGAAAGCCAGTCGTATCTGCCTCTAGGGTTCAGTGCTCATCTCAGTTTATAGCCAAAGAGCCAGTGCTGTCTATGTTTGTAGACGTTTCCATAGACATGTGGCAGGCATGCCTCAAGCCCTCAACACCTGAGTGCACTGCAATGATGGCAATACAAATTTGACCAATAAATAAATAAATAAAGGTCACCCTTGCTTGAAAGCCAGTCATATCCAACTCTAGGGTGCAGTGCTCATCTCTGTTTCAAAGCCGAAGAGCCAGCGCTGTCTGCTTCTGCAGACGTTTCCGTGGTCATGTGGCAGGCATGACTAGACACCGGAGTGCACAGAATGCTGTTACCTTCCCACCAAAGTGGTCTCTATTTATCTACTTGCAATTTCTTGCTTTTGAACTGCTAGGTTGACAGGAGCTGGGGCAGAGATGGTAGCTCACTCTGTCATTCAGTACTCAGGAATCGAACTCTGACATTCCAGTCATTGAGTTCAGCATCTTAACCACTTGAGCCACCACAGTCCATGAAAGCTAACATTAAAATACAACAGCTAGTCTTTAAAGTGCCACATGGTTTTTTTGCCTCTTTTGTTTTGTTTACTCTCTATATGCTTGACACACAGACTAACACAGCTACCTTTTGAAAAATGTCAACTATATAGTATTTGTCTTTGTGTCTCTATGTCTGTGTTTGTGCGTAGAAGTACTTCTCCTTGTCTGTCAACGTACTGACCCAAAATTTTATGAGCTGTCTTTGCATGGAGTAGACACCTGTACAAATCTCATTCTGATCCCTTTCAACCAGTTTCTCCTCCAGTGAAGTCTGGTGAATGACTCTAGTTCTACGATGGAGTGAGTAAAGTTTGTTTTCAGGCCAAACTTTACAGGAGCTATTTAAGTTTCTGAAAAAAAAAGTCCCCAAATAGGTTTAGCACCTTGGACACCTCCTTTAAAGTTCAAATCAAAATCCAGGGTGAATTCATTAGCACCCCACAAAGTTGGAATTGCCGGCCTATTCTATTGTCCTACCAATTAAAACTACACTATTACTTGATGAACAGCGCATGCCATTTTGTGTGTGTCTTTTCCAGTTTGACATCTGGTTCTGATTTGATAGGTTCTGATTTGTAGATAAAGATCAGCTTCTTTTGGATCTGTATCGAGGCATTCCGAAGCACAAAATGATACCTGTCTGCAACTCCAGTAATTGTTATTTAAGTGGAAATGAAACCAGTGCACTCCCAAAGCTATTGTTCAATGAAAGCCGCTAGATTTTCCAGACGTCAAAGATGGCAGCTATAATGGGGGGAAAAACAACAGAGAGAGACGTGGCAACCTCACAGTCATCTTAAATGACAAACCTATAATTTGTGGTGGTGGTGGTGAGAAGGTTCCCCGAATACATGTTATATCTCCTACTTCCAAATTGCTGAGTTCTTGTAGAAATTAGTTTCTGCCCAGGAGAAGATAATGTCAGTCAAGTCACTTGCTTTCTTCTGTGCCTTAGAGGGGTAAAAGTGGAGGGGAAAGAAGGAGACTTTCCATTCATGTAATGACACTTGATGGAAAGCTCCACATTAAATTCAATTCCAGCTCCTTAGCTGGAGTCTCACCAGCCCTTCAGGGGACAAAATACAGCTGTAGAGTGAAATTCAGGTTGCAGAAAGGTTATGACTTACTGGCCAGCCAGAAGGTAGCATCAGATTGCATGGAGGGAGGGCTCATGATACTTTCAGAGCTGGCCCAAGATTTTTTGCTACCTGAAGTTAAGGATCACGTGATGTCCCTTTTCTAGTCATTATATGGCTGCTGAATGGACTGACAACTGAACTTTACTTCACCGCAGTGATGGATCAGTATCACCCATAATGTAACTAGCAGGCTAGTTTTGCAGGGACTAACATAGAGTTGTGTGGCATAACTCATTTTATCCCCAGTGGTCAAACTCCTAATTCTTCTTCAAGTGCTGTATCTGATTTCAAATATTGGCGATCATCTTGGCGACCAGTCATGAAGATTGTTCTGAGAATATAATGCATTGGCCTTCCAATTGCCTTCCACATTGCAGAATGACACCCATATCACTGATCCAGTTATGCCAGTCACTTTCTGGTCCTGAGTCCTTTTGGTATGCCAAGTCCTCCTCAGCCCCAGGCCAGTATTGATGAAGCTGCTGCCCTCCAGCAAGATGGATTCAAGTAGGATTTAATCCACTTGGGGACCATCACCCTTCCCTGTGGACTTCAGTACTCAAGACTGTTAGTCCTCAGGGTTGTCATGTTAGAAAGCCACCACCTGACAATCAATGTTGATTTGCTGCAGTACGGTCTACTCTATTACCACAGCAGAATAACCTGGCCAGACTGGATCAACTACACATTAAAGGAAATATATATTCTATCCTATAATGAGATTTCTTGCCTTGGCAGCTAGATTTGCAAATTAAAACCGTGCTTATATTCCATCGATAAATTCCAAGCATGTTAAAAGCAAGGCACAGAGTTGAAGATAGATGTGCTATGGAAAAGCAACATCTTTCACCACTTGAAAGAGCGCCTCTTCTGCTAACGTATATTGCACATCTTATACTTAGGCTCAAGTGGCCATGGTAGCTTAGTGGTTAAAGATGCTGGGCTTGACAACCGGAAGATTGGCAGTTCAGCAGTTTGAGACCTGTGTGCTGCACAAATGGAGTGAGCTTCTGTTGTCTGCCCCAGTTCCTGCCAACCTAGAAGTTTGAAAGCAAGACATTGCAAGTAGATAGATACCACTTCAGCGGAAAGGTAATAGCCTTCTGTGCACTCCTGTGTCTAGTCATGCCTGCCCACATGACCATGGAAACATCTAGATGCAAACAGTGGTGGTATTTTGGCTGTAAACAGAGATGAGTACCAACCCCTAGAGTTGGATACAACTGGCTTTAAGGCAAGTAAGACCATTACCTATATTTATACTCAAACTGGGAGGGGGGGGGCATCTGGACAACCTATGACAACAGGTTGGAGACTGCCATTGCTGTTTCCACAAGCATATATTGTCTCTCATAATTGCCTTGCTCTGCCTCATGGAATAGCCAATCTGATAGGCCTCACATGGTACATGGTTTTCATTGTTTTCAACTATGCTCTAACCCAGTGATTCCCAATGTGGGGCACATTCACCACAGGGTGACTTCAATTCCTAGAACCCTACGCCAGTACACTGGCTGATCAGTGCTTTGGGGCATTGACTTAGGCTTCTGGGAATTGAAGTCCCCAAATCAGTGGGAACACACTGATGTAGTACAAGATTGGTCCTGTTCAAATTCTTTTCCTTATAACTTCATTCTTGATTTTATCACTTTTAGTCACTGCAGCAGCCATCCTCAGCCATCTCATTTCCCTGGTGACCCATACAGCAGGCTCCTACACACAGTATTGGACAAGATGTTAGGACACCTAACCAGAACCATCATATCCCAACTATGCTCTAACAACTACTATAACATAACACTGAGGCCACACTTGGACAAATATACCTGTTAGAGTTTCTCCTGTTGTTGTTTTTTGTTGTTGTTCAGTAGCACAATTGATTCCGACCCTTCGCGACTCCATGGACCACCATACGCCAGGCACCCCTATGCTCCACCATCCTCCACAGCCCACCCAGCTTTGTGCCCATTGCGTCAACAATGCCATCTAGCCATCTCATCTTTGACCGCCCTCTTCTTCTTTTGCCCTCAACCTTTCCCAGCATCAAGGCTTTCTGAAGTGAATCCTCTCTTCTCATTTGATGTTCAAAGTACTTTAGCTTCATCTTCATTATTTGACCTTCTAAGGAGCAGTCAGGTTTGATTTCCTCTAAGATCAATCTGTTTGTTCTCACTGTCCAGGGTACCCTCAAAATTATCTTCCAACACCACATCTCAAAGGCGTCTATTCTACTGCACTCAGCCTTCCTTATGGTCCAGCTCTCACAATCATACATCAATACCGGAAATACCATTGCTTTGACTATGTGGACTTTTATTTTCAAGGCAATGTCTCTACTTTTAACTATATTGCCAAAATTTCTCATAGCTTGTCTGCCAAGAATCAGTCGCCTTTTTATTTCATGGCTGCAATCCCCATCTGCAGTGATCTTGGATCCTAAGAAAGTAAAGTCTGTCACTGCTTCTACTTCTTCCCCATCTATTTTCTAGGGACTGATAGGGCTTGTTGCCATTATCTTGGTTTTCTTATGTTGAGTCTCAAGCCAGCTTTTGCACTCTCCTCCTTCAACCTAAGCAAGAACTTCTTTAGGTTTTTCTCACTTTCTGCCATTAGGGTAGTATCATCTGCATACTCAAATCGTTGATGTTTCTCCCAGTGATTTTCATTCCAACTTTTGATTCATCCAGCCCTGCATTGCGCATTATGTGCTCTGTATATTAGTTATATAAGCAGGGTGACAAAATGCAGCCTTGTCTTACTCCTTTTCCTATTCCAAACTATTCCGTCATTCCGTATTCTGTCCTAACTGTTGCTTCTTGACTCATGTACAGATTTCTCATGAGGCATATAAGGTGTTCTGGTTTCTCTTCTATCAAATACCAAACAATGAAAGACTTAAGTTGGAAATTACCCTTAGAATGCTAGTAACATTTTACCTGCTTCAAACCTTTCAGCAGCATCACCTGAATTCAAAAGGCAGCCTACTGTTAATTTTGTAGGGTCTTGTAGTGTTTGTGTTGATCAAGGAGACGCGGAGGCTTGATTTCATCCATAGGCATAGGCCAACATTAAAAGCAGTCCGGCTGGACTTTATTAGAAACAGGACAAAGACATTCCAGAGAGAGCATGTAAGATACTTTCATTGGTTATCTGCGATAACAGGAGACTACTTAATTGGTTAAATATCTGCATGTCTTCCTCGTGCTCACCTTGCTCTAATTGGACAGAAGCTGTGTGATAGCGTGCCATCCTTGAACGGGCAGGGAGGGGGAAAAGCCTTGAGTGAGAAGCCCCAAGTGGGCCTCTTTTAACTGTGCAATACAGATGAGCTAAAGGGAGAATAATTTATGGCCAATGAGTCACAGTGATTGTGCTGTGAAACCCCACATCTTCCCCCTTCTGTTTTTAAGAAGCTTATAAGCATAATAAATTTAACCCTTGCATTTGCGAGCCGGAAGCGTCCTTGCAGGCTGGCAACGAAGGTATGCATTGAATTAAGCAACAGGCAGTTATAATTTACAAATGCACAAACAAGCTTTAAGGCAACAAGTGTTTGTAGAGAGGTAAGCAGGAATATAGTTCCAAAGTTAAAAGTAAGGTCCTCCCCCGGTGTCGACCCCAGGAGGAAAACAGTGAGGCTTTGACTTACAGTTACAATAGGAACATAGAGATTAGAAACAGCATCAAAACTCATTTACATGTGTATGCTAACAGCTACAATAGGACTGAAAACTTTCCCATGTACTCCTAAAGGAATCTTGAAAAATGCAGTAACATAACACAAAATATAACATAAGCAAAATATAAACAAACAAAAGCAAAATACAGGTCATTCCCCAAGCAAGAGAATAAGCAGGATATTTAAGCATGAACCAAATATGAACAGTTCTCTTCTTCCTTACAAGAAGGAGGTTGCATTCTAGAAAGCAATTCTCACTCCCCAATTAAGGCATTATATTTTCTCTTCTCTCACTGGTGTAAAAGTGAGAGAGGCATTAATAACTTTTACTACAAAGCATGGTAAATCAGCACAAATATCATTAAAGCATTTCACACTCATAGCATGAGCAGGTAAAACAGGTACTAATATCAGCAGAGCATTTAAAGGCATTTGAATATAAAACAGAACAAAGCATGATCATACAGTTGAACCATAAAAAGGTTTTCAGGTTTAATAATGCAAACAAAGCCAATTCTTCTTAGAGTCACACAAACTTTTTAGTCCAATTAAAAATGTCCAAATTGAAAGATCAAACGTTGATTGAAGCTCAGAAAAAACTATCTTCTTCTGTTTTTAACTTCTCTCCAGTTCAGATTACAATTTAAACAAACACTTCTCCTCCAGCACAGTTTTTTTTTAAACAAACACTTCTTCTTGGCATGGCAGGGTGAAAGTAAGCCATAAATTTCTTCTCACTGAATTCACAAGACAACCAGACAACCCCCACCCCCCTCTCAGCCTTTCAGGCAAACACACATTCCTTCATGCTCCGGCCGTCCCCATCTGTACTAAGGCAGGCCGATAAGGTGAAAATCACAGGAAATTTCCATTCGCTTTCTCTGCAATCCGGACGCCTGAAACTTGGAACAGCCCATTCGGATCTCTTTGATGGAGGGGTGGATAGCACAAAATCAGCCAAAAACTCCTTGTACTTTTGAAGCAGTCTGTTGTCGTTGGAGGCTGAATTTACCCCCCTCCTCCTTTGGGTTTCTGACATCTGCAGTAGCTGATTTTCAACTTTATGACAAGCTCCATCTGTTAGCTGGTACTTGCAATCAGACCCCTGTTTGGGCTTGGTTTTTGTGCGTTCCTCCTCTGGGCCATCCTCCCATTTTTTGGCCATACGTGAGGAAGCAATTTTACTATTCAGCTTCTCCGGCTTTTGTGAAGAGGGTTGCTTCACGGGGGGGCTGAGATCCCCCAAGCTGCTCTTTGAAACAGACTCTTTGCTTTCTGGCACTCTGCATGCATTGCTAGCGTCAATCTGTGATGAGGTCCCCAACATTTGTTCCTCATCAGCTGGCATCAATGGTTTCTTAGGCTCGGCAGGAAGTATTGCAGCAATTTCATTTGCCAGAGCTTCCCTGTTCACTGGACCAGCAGCAACAGCTTCCATATCTAACACATCTGGAGCTAAAGCAGCAGAGAACAGGTCTTTTGTAGGGCTAAAAGGACTTGCTTGCTCCAAGGCAGGATTTAATGTGCCATCTCCATTTCCACCCCCATCTCCATATGAGGGCTCCTGCTGTTGTGTCCCATATGATGGAGGGACAGTCAGACTCCATATCTTGGCTGGGGGCAAAATCTGTGGCAATTGTAAAGTAAACTCCTGGGAGAACAAAAGATTTTTTGGAGTAAAGTCTTGCCCTTCTTTGGCTTTTGCTCTTTGCCCAACATCCCATTTGAGTGGTCCAATTCCTGGGTGCCAGGGACATTGGCATTTGACTCCCTTAGTGAAGCCTTCTAAACTATTAAGCGTGATGTCTGGACATCCGCTCTCCTTGATGTATCTCTGCAATTCATTTGCATGGGTTCTTGGCCCTGAAGAAACTTCCCCCCCCATACTCACAATTGGGAGCTCGAAAGCTGAGAGACGCGTCAGGGGGCTATTCCAGCCGATGAGTAGGGGGTTTGGGATCCGGTAATCATGGCGCGGGTCACCAGATGTAGTGTTTGTGTTGATCAAGGAGACGCGGAGGCTTGATTTCATCCATAGGCATAGGCCAACATTAAAAGCAGTCCGGCTGGACTTTATTAGAAACAGGACAAAGACATTCCAGAGAGAGCATGTAAGATACTTTCATTGGTTATCTGCGATAACAGGAGACTACTTAATTGGTTAAATATCTGCATGTCTTCCTCGTGCTCACCTTGCTCTAATTGGACAGAAGCTGTGTGATAGCGTGCCATCCTTGAACGGGCAGGGAGGGGGAAAAGCCTTGAGTGAGAAGCCCCAAGTGGGCCTCTTTTAACTGTGCAATACAGATGAGCTAAAGGGAGAATAATTTATGGCCAATGAGTCACAGTGATTGTGCTGTGAAACCCCACATCTTCCCCCTTCTGTTTTTAAGAAGCTTATAAGCATAATAAATTTAACCCTTGCATTTGCGAGCCGGAAGCGTCCTTGCAGGCTGGCAACGAAGGTATGCATTGAATTAAGCAACAGGCAGTTATAATTTACAAATGCACAAACAAGCTTTAAGGCAACAAGTGTTTGTAGAGAGGTAAGCAGGAATATAGTTCCAAAGTTAAAAGTAAGGTCCTCCCCCGGTGTCGACCCCAGGAGGAAAACAGTGAGGCTTTGACTTACAGTTACAATAGGAACATAGAGATTAGAAACAGCATCAAAACTCATTTACATGTGTATGCTAACAGCTACAATAGGACTGAAAACTTTCCCATGTACTCCTAAAGGAATCTTGAAAAATGCAGTAACATAACACAAAATATAACATAAGCAAAATATAAACAAACAAAAGCAAAATACAGGTCATTCCCCAAGCAAGAGAATAAGCAGGATATTTAAGCATGAACCAAATATGAACAGTTCTCTTCTTCCTTACAAGAAGGAGGTTGCATTCTAGAAAGCAATTCTCACTCCCCAATTAAGGCATTATATTTTCTCTTCTCTCACTGGTGTAAAAGTGAGAGAGGCATTAATAACTTTTACTACAAAGCATGGTAAATCAGCACAAATATCATTAAAGCATTTCACACTCATAGCATGAGCAGGTAAAACAGGTACTAATATCAGCAGAGCATTTAAAGGCATTTGAATATAAAACAGAACAAAGCATGATCATACAGTTGAACCATAAAAAGGTTTTCAGGTTTAATAATGCAAACAAAGCCAATTCTTCTTAGAGTCACACAAACTTTTTAGTCCAATTAAAAATGTCCAAATTGAAAGATCAAACGTTGATTGAAGCTCAGAAAAAACTATCTTCTTCTGTTTTTAACTTCTCTCCAGTTCAGATTACAATTTAAACAAACACTTCTCCTCCAGCACAGTTTTTTTTTAAACAAACACTTCTTCTTGGCATGGCAGGGTGAAAGTAAGCCATAAATTTCTTCTCACTGAATTCACAAGACAACCAGACAACCCCCACCCCCCTCTCAGCCTTTCAGGCAAACACACATTCCTTCATGCTCCGGCCGTCCCCATCTGTACTAAGGCAGGCCGATAAGGTGAAAATCACAGGAAATTTCCATTCGCTTTCTCTGCAATCCGGACGCCTGAAACTTGGAACAGCCCATTCGGATCTCTTTGATGGAGGGGTGGATAGCACAAAATCAGCCAAAAACTCCTTGTACTTTTGAAGCAGTCTGTTGTCGTTGGAGGCTGAATTTACCCCCCTCCTCCTTTGGGTTTCTGACATCTGCAGTAGCTGATTTTCAACTTTATGACAAGCTCCATCTGTTAGCTGGTACTTGCAATCAGACCCCTGTTTGGGCTTGGTTTTTGTGCGTTCCTCCTCTGGGCCATCCTCCCATTTTTTGGCCATACGTGAGGAAGCAATTTTACTATTCAGCTTCTCCGGCTTTTGTGAAGAGGGTTGCTTCACGGGGGGGCTGAGATCCCCCAAGCTGCTCTTTGAAACAGACTCTTTGCTTTCTGGCACTCTGCATGCATTGCTAGCGTCAATCTGTGATGAGGTCCCCAACATTTGTTCCTCATCAGCTGGCATCAATGGTTTCTTAGGCTCGGCAGGAAGTATTGCAGCAATTTCATTTGCCAGAGCTTCCCTGTTCACTGGACCAGCAGCAACAGCTTCCATATCTAACACATCTGGAGCTAAAGCAGCAGAGAACAGGTCTTTTGTAGGGCTAAAAGGACTTGCTTGCTCCAAGGCAGGATTTAATGTGCCATCTCCATTTCCACCCCCATCTCCATATGAGGGCTCCTGCTGTTGTGTCCCATATGATGGAGGGACAGTCAGACTCCATATCTTGGCTGGGGGCAAAATCTGTGGCAATTGTAAAGTAAACTCCTGGGAGAACAAAAGATTTTTTGGAGTAAAGTCTTGCCCTTCTTTGGCTTTTGCTCTTTGCCCAACATCCCATTTGAGTGGTCCAATTCCTGGGTGCCAGGGACATTGGCATTTGACTCCCTTAGTGAAGCCTTCTAAACTATTAAGCGTGATGTCTGGACATCCGCTCTCCTTGATGTATCTCTGCAATTCATTTGCATGGGTTCTTGGCCCTGAAGAAACTTCCCCCCCCATACTCACAATTGGGAGCTCGAAAGCTGAGAGACGCGTCAGGGGGCTATTCCAGCCGATGAGTAGGGGGTTTGGGATCCGGTAATCATGGCGCGGGTCACCAGATGTAGTGTTTGTGTTGATCAAGGAGACGCGGAGGCTTGATTTCATCCATAGGCATAGGCCAACATTAAAAGCAGTCCGGCTGGACTTTATTAGAAACAGGACAAAGACATTCCAGAGAGAGCATGTAAGATACTTTCATTGGTTATCTGCGATAACAGGAGACTACTTAATTGGTTAAATATCTGCATGTCTTCCTCGTGCTCACCTTGCTCTAATTGGACAGAAGCTGTGTGATAGCGTGCCATCCTTGAACGGGCAGGGAGGGGGAAAAGCCTTGAGTGAGAAGCCCCAAGTGGGCCTCTTTTAACTGTGCAATACAGATGAGCTAAAGGGAGAATAATTTATGGCCAATGAGTCACAGTGATTGTGCTGTGAAACCCCACAGGGTCTGCCTTTCAGCCACCAACCAGGATACATTTTCATCACTGTGTTATCTCAGAAGCATCAGAGAGGGGAAACAAATTGACCCCTGGTGATGTGGGAAATGAACATCCTTACAAAATCACAAAAGACCTCATTTTATTGCAAAGTGATGAAAGCCTTATGGAAAATGCCACCACTTTGGGGAAGAATACGTAATGACATTGTGCTCTCATAACCAGTGAAAATGTGCATAAACATGGCATACAAACTAGGCAGTTTTTCATTGAACCTTGCTTTTAGTATTGTTATACTTGTTTTAACTGTTTAAAGGTTCTACAGTGCCCATATAAATGTGTGTTATAGGGTGGTCTCTAGATAATATAATTTTTAAAAAAATTCAAATACACCATGGCTTGAAGATTTCAGTGAATGGCATACATTAAAATGCTTTGTGGAGCATATATTGCATCCAAATAAATGCTGCACTTATTCAATTTTTCTACATTTACAAAAAATTGTCCTGTACCAAAATTTCCAGTTTCCGGGTGGTCTAAGTCAGAATCTTGATTCTCTTTGGTATTCATCCATTTAGCAAGATGTGCTGTTTTTGTTCTACATAGATTCAGCTTAGCTTGTTCTGGTTTAATAGAGTTTGAAATGTGTGGAGGAAATGTCTTTACAATTTTAGCCATCATAGGGAAGGGGAGGTGTTGGTGCCCATGGAGTGGAAAGTGCTGTATATTTTTCCCCATTTATTATTTGCTAGCACTTCTTGATGTACTTCTAGAGGGGCAAGGCCAGCCAATAATCAACTTTTCCAGCTGAGCTTGATGATCGGCAGGTCAGCAGGTCAGCAGTTTGAGACCAGAGTGTTGACTGAAGGAGTGAGCTTATGTCATCTGTCCTAGCTCCTGCCAACCTAACAGTTCGAAAGCAAGAAATTGCAAGTAGATAAATAAGTATCACTGTGGTAGAAAGGTAGCAGTGTTCCGTGCGCTCTGGTGTCTATTGTTTTATTATTATTTTTAATGATAATGGCTGAAAGCCTGTTGCATAACCAACAGGCAGAAGCGGAATGATGTAAAATCCTTTCACTTCCAACTGGCAATTGAAGAGTCACCACTGTGATTATTTAGGTGTTCCCATCTACTGGCTTGGTATGTGTCAGGAATCCTTGGTCAAGAGTGAGGACTCTTTAATTGCCAACTAGAAGCCAATGAATGTCATGCCATTTGCCTTCTGCCTGCGCAAAAAAGCAACATGATTTCAGTCAATATTTATTGATTTAATTGTGTTCTGCTAATGATTATCCTTGGAAGCTACTCTGAGATTTCCCTCCCCCATGAAGAAAAAATAATTTTCTGAAATCAATCAATAAATAAGAGCATGATGTTTGTTCTAGGATTATCAGACCACACTTTTGGGTGAGACCAAGTGGCAACATACTAAATTGGTGCAGGAAAACTAGAAATGATCTCTAGATTAAGGGTAGATAACAGTCTTAATTTCAATTTCAACGAATGTAATTGTTGCTGTTGCCTCAGCATAAAGTTGGCAATGAATTAAATTCTCTCTGGAACATCCTTGTATTCAGCAGAGCTGCTGACTGAAGTAATGGGGCTATATTTTTTTGGGAGAAATGCGAATTAGTGATGGCTGTATGCTTCATTTTCGACTAATAAGCAAACCAGTTGTTCAGATATATAATTGGCACGTCAGCTACCCTTGAAAATGTTTGAGCTAAGGGGACTGGATGCTCAAGGCAACAAGAGGGACGAGCATCCAGGGACTTAAGGGAAGCACAATAATCAGATATAAAAATTTTAATGAGCTCTTTTTTGACACCACAATTTGTCTTTGCAAGTTACTTTAGTGAGCAAGGCCAGAAGCCATATGTAGATGAGTTTGTCTTGTGACTGGTGCTTGCCAGCCTGCTGCAGCTGCAAGGGAATATTTGGGTGATGAAATGATACTGCACATAATGGGGTTGAAGAAGGTAACAAGTCATTCCCTTCAGGGAAACACATTGGGTTCATTTTTTAAAGAACAGGCTCGTGCTGAGAATTGGAACTTCAGAATTTTTTTTTAATGTTGCGGAATCTAATTGAGTTTCAGGAAAGAAAAACAAATAATGATTCTGGGTTTTCCCCTTGGCGGTTGCACTGCATTTTTTGTCATTATTACTAAATGATTACTGCTTTCCTCTTTGAGGAAAGATCGCAGAATGGGGATTAGGCAGCAGATATGTATAGGGCTATAAACAGAGATGAACACTGAACCCTAGAGTCGTACATGACTGACTTTTGAGCAAGGGTGACCTTTACCTATGTATAGGGACTGCAGTGGCTCAAGTGACTAAGACACTGACTGGGAGGTGGAAAGTCAGCAGTTTGATTCTTGAGTACTGCAGGACGGAATGAGCTCCCATCTTTGTCTCAGCTCCTGCCAACCTAGCAGTTCGAAAGCAAGAAATTGCAAGTAGATAAATAGGGACTACTTCGGTGGGAAGGTAAGAGCGCTCTGTATGCTCTGGTGTCTGCCACATGACCACAGAAATGTCTACAAAAGTAGACAGCTCTGGCTCTTCGGCTTTGAAACAGAGATGAGCACTGAACTCTAGAGTTGGATACAACTAGCTTTTGAGAAGGGAATCCTTTACCTTTACCTTTATGTATAGGGTAAGGATACCCAGAATGCTGTAGTGTATTGCACAGAATGACAAACTAGGACTCAAGAGACATGGTTCAAATCCCCGCTCAGCCATGGAAGTTCACTGGGGGGAGTGGAAATAAACACACTTCGTAAACATCTCACTTATCTTAAAAGCCCGATTGGGATTCCTGTAAATTGGTTTCATCTTGACAGCACGTAACAAGAAATGCATTCTTCTTCTTTGACCCTCAAGTCCAAATATTGATGATCAGCCATGAAGATTGTCCTGAGAATATAATGCAGTGGCCTTTCATCTGCCTTCTGCATCACAGCATGACCCCTGTACCACTGATCCAGTTCCGCAAGTCAATTTCTGGCCCTGAGCCCTTTTGGTGCACAAAGTACTCATCAGCCCCAGGCCAGAATTGATGAAGCTGCTGCCCTCCATCAAGATGGATTCAAGTGAGATTTAATCCTCTTGGGGACCATCACCCTTCCCTGTGAACCTCTGCACCCAAGACCGTTAGTCTTCAGGGTGGTCAGGTTTATTAACTGCCACCTGATACTCAGTGTTGAGTCGCTGTCAGTAGGGTCTACTCTATTACCATAGCAGGATAACATGGCCAGACTAGCAATATATGTAAAGGGTGGCCAATTCCACATAATCAAAAAGGAGGAAATGTCACTAAAAGAAGGGGGGAGGAGATAAAAGAGAATACAGATTTCCATAAAATGGTATATCTAATTTTATGCAAATGGAAGCGTGGCGCCAAAATGGCCGCCGCGCTCTTTGCGGGGCCCCCCCACCGGACGAAGCCATCCGGGTAGTTAGGGGCGTGGCCAGCACCCTAATAAAAGGGCTGGCCACGAGGCAGCCGTGCTGCCATTTTGGCGAAGCGACGGAGCGGAGAAGTTTTTCCCTCTTACCTCCGTCGCTCGTATCCTTCCAGGGGAAGCCTCTTTTGGGCAGCTTTTTCTCTTCTTAGGCTTCCTAGCTAACTCAGCTATGCCCTCTAAGAAGAAGGCGGCTGGCAACGTGGCTCGATCAGCGCGGAGGCGCCAGCCGGGTCGGAGGACCGCGACTGCGCCCGCCCAGCAGCCACCTTTAACGGAGCCCACCGGGACCGGTGGGATAAGATCGGTGGCCCCTTGGCCCGATCCGCGGTGTGCGCAGGTTGCCCCGGACAGGGCCTCGGCCCTTGGCTCGCAAGCGATGACCACCGCCCCCGCCAGGGTCCGTGCGGCTGGGCCCTCTTGCCCGGGTGCACAGTTCCCCATGGGGGGAGAGAGCCACGGGGGGTGGTTGGGTTCCCTGCCTTTGCATGGTGTGCCCGCGGCTCCACAAGGGCCGGGCATGGGCTCTTGGCCTTATCTGGCCCCTGGGACTCAGGGGCCTGGACAGGTACCCGTTACCTATGGGCCGGTTGCCCATTTGCCCCCTGTTGGGGCTGGGGCCTTTGTCAACGTGGAGGCCCTTCTGGCCCGCGTTGCGGCCCTTGAAGCATCCTTGGCGAGGGCCAATCAAACAGGGGTGCCTTTAGGATTCCAGGTGGCACCTTTGGCTGCCGAACAGCGGCTGGCAACGGGTTGGGTTGAGCCGCCTGAGGCGCGCGGGCCGGTGGCGGCCACTGCCTCGCAGCTCCCCACTCAACAGGTGCAGCAGTCTGGTGAGGGTCTGGCCCCGTCAACGAGCTCAGCTTCGGTCGTGAGCTCCGACGCCCCCAGCGGGCCGGAACCCCCGGTGGGGGCGGCCCGTGGGGGTGCATCGGGTGAGTGATTTTACGGATACACGTCAGAGGGTGGGGTCATTAGTTAGATATTGACAATAAATGTGGCCCAATGCCGTTATCCACTTTCATTTGTGTCTGAGTCCATTATTGGGGGGGTGCGCCTGCAAATGCAAAGAGGCCTCTCACTTGAGTTGAGAAGACTATGGTCAGACAACTTGCATTCCTGCTGGGTTTGCTGTATAAATGCTCACTGTTAATTGGCAACTTCCTATTTTTATGCTACTTGTTTTCTTGTCTTCTTTTTTAAAAAAACACAAAAACAAACAAACAAACATTTTAGTCAAACATGGACTGGACACTCATTCTTCTATAGAACATTTTTGAGGAAGGGTCATTCTCTACCAGTGTTCAGATAATAATGATAATTTCATGTCAGAAATTATTCTGAGTTGAAAGGATGTGTTCTGATGCAAGACTGTCTCCCCAACAGAGTACCTGTGGCTATCTTACATATAAGTCATGGAGCTGCATCTTGTGACTCAAGGCAGGCAGGTGTCTATGAAACTGTAGCCTCTCTTGATCTTCTTTCATGCTGGAATGAACTGCAGTTTGTATGTGTTTTTTTTAACTTTAAGAACAGGGGTTCACTGTGACAGTCTGTTTAGCCAGGTTTTCAAGAAGAATCAAGGAGTGCAACTGATTTTTACTGATTCCAATCAACAGAGTTTTAACCGCTGCAAGAATGTCATTTTTGTAAAGTTAGTGCATCTTAGTTTATTTATTTATCTATCTGTTTGTTTAAATTTATATAGCCGCCCCCCTCGCAGGAGCGACTCTGGGCAGCATTAAAACCCATAAAAACTCAAAAAAACACTTAGTTGCCCAATTCACAGGGTCGCGGTGGCTTAGTGGCTAAAATGCTGAGCTTGACAACAGAAAGGTCGGTAGGTTAGCAGTTCGAGACTCGTGTGCTGTGTGATGGAGTGATCTCCTGTCGTCAGTCCCAGCTCCTACAAACTTAGTAGTTAGAAAACAAGAATTTGCAAGTAGATAAATAGGTACCACTTCAGCAGGAAAGGTAACATCTTTCCGTGCACTCCAGCATTAAGTCATACCTGCCACATGACCACAGAGATGTCCTCATATGCAGATAGCACTGGCTCTTGGGCTGTGAAATGGAGATCAGCACCACTTCCTAGAGCCGGACGCAACTGGGTTTCAAGCAAGAGAGACCTTTACCTTTATTGCCCAATTCAAGAGAAACCAAGACACTTCATAATAATTTGTATTATTTTCGTGTTCAGGGAATGAAGAAGCAGACGAATGAAGTGTGAAATTCAGCTCTTTATTGGATGGGGCAAAACTCGGACTTATATACACTATAAACAGTAACAGTAACAATAATACAACAAGCCCATTGGCTAACAGAGTGTGCACATTTTTCGATCCACTTATTTTCATAAGAATAGATACATGAGAAAAGATACATTCTGCTCCTGTCAGAAAACACAGTTAACATACATAACAATTATGATAAATATAGTACCTAATGAATGGTTGTATGGAAAACATTATGCAGGCATAGATACCCAGCTGTGATAATTGCAGCTAATTGCACCCCAACTATGAGAATTCTACCACTTGGGGATCGTTGAAGCTGACATACATACGGGTCAGAATCAGATTGTCCCAGAATTCTCTGTAAGCTCTGATGCCACCATGATCTAGACTCAGTGGTGGGCATTAGCAGGTTTGCACCGGTACTCACATACGGTAGTAAAAATGGCTGGCCCCACCCACCTCCATGCCCACCTCCTCTTAGAAGAGGCTTTGGAGGGGTCTGGCTCCATTTCCTCCTTCATCAAAGGCTTTTCCTGGGCTCCGTTTCACCCCAAAGCACATCCCCAGCCACTCCGGAGTGGCTGGGGAGTCACTTCGGGGTGAAACAGAGCCCTGGAAAAGCCTTGGACAAGGGGCAAGTGGCTTCAGAGGTTCGCTATAGAGTGATAAAAATAGAAGAGGCTTCTATTTTCATTGCTCTATAGCAAAGAGCAGTCGCATGGCCAACAAGCCATGCCCACCCATTCACATGGCCATGCCCACAGTGTGGTAGGATTTTTTTTAAATGCCCACCATGGTCTAGACTATATTCATTTAGCAAGACTGAGAGTTGACAAGTGGCTAAGACAGTGTTTCCCAACATGGGGCTCACACCCCAGAGGGGAACTTCAATTCCCAGAAACCCAAGTCAGTACATTGGCTGATCAGTGCTTGTGGAATTGATTTAGGTTTCTGGGAACTGAAGTCCCAAAACAAAAGTTTGGGAAACACTGGGTTAAGAGGTGGGCTTCCCCATGAAAGAAGGCTCACATAGAGGTTGAAAATGTCTTTGGTTCTGAAACCTGGGCTTGCTGGCTATGCTAAGATCCTGGGTTTGCACGAGAAAGAGATGGTTCTTATTGTCTTGACCTACAACATCCTCCTTGATTATTCTAATTTTTCTAGACATTAGTATTAATAAGGTAGAACTGCCACTAATTGTTTTTCATCCCTATTGGGATGAATACTGGGTTCATTCTGAACTAAAATTAACTCATGTGATCTCTATTTTTCCTGGAAATAATCAAGTAAATAATTTAAATGAAAAGAGCTAAATGCTTATGGGAAAAGGCAAAACAATGTGCAATCTGTATAAAGATCACACACGAATACAAAGATAAAACAGCACATGTCTAGAAGAAAACCACCTTGAAGCCACAAACAGTAAAAACATATGATAAAGAAAACCCTGGGAGGCTATTGAAATCTATGAGGTCCCTGTAAATCCGACAAGGTTATTATGCGCCACAAGATCTATACCTATAAATCTGTGTGTTAACCATTGGAATATGACAAAGGATGTTGCACCAGGCCCCACTAGCCCCGACCGAGCCTCTGTGCACTTGCCTAACAGGGGTTCGCAGGTAACTGTCGGGTTGAATTTTGCGCCAGTGGGGCAGAAGCCTCCTGATCACAAACAAAAAGAAAGGACTCCATTTCCCAACATTCCTTGGGCTGCACCGCACCACAGCCAATCAGGCTGAGAGGCGCAAGCAAAAGGAACGTTTGGAAACGCGCTGCAGCCAATCAAAATGAAGCCGCAGGAAAAAAAAACTGCTGCACAAATGGTAAAAACAAACCCAAAACTACAAGCCCCAGCGTCCTGCATGCCATGAGCGCACAGAATGCTGAGGAAGCCGGTGCATGAAAAATAAAAATAAAAAACACACTGGGAGTGCAAGTCCGCCACAGGCGGATGCAGCGCCTCAAAGCCACACAAACACCCGCCGGCCTTCTTGCATGGAGCAACAGGGAGGAGAGGGAGTCCCTCTCCTCCACGCTACCCCGCCGAAGACACAGCGAGACCACCACCAGCCTCAACAAAAGTTGAGCCGGGGTGTAAAAAAACCACAACAACAGAGGGAGTTCAAGGGGGGGGGGAAAAGGTATTGATGCCTTGCCCCCCCCCCCCCTGGAAAGCAAAACAATTCCTCCGGAAAGCAAAGGAACCAGACGGCGCTCTGCCCAGTGCCTTTACTTTCCAAGTAAGTGTTTCGCTTTCAAGGGAGGGTGAAGGCATCAGTGCCTTCCCCTCCTTGAAAGGAAAACAATTCCTCCGCAAAGCAAAGGCACCAGACGGGCGCTCCGCCCAATGCCTTTGCTTTCCGAGTAAGTGTTTCGCTTTCAAGGGAGGGCGAAGGCATCATTGGCTTCACCAACCCTTCAAAGTGAACCCATTCCCAGGCAAGCAAAGCCAGCAGACGGCGCTCCGCTCGCTGACTTTACTTATCCCAAAAGTGTTTTGCTTTCAAGCGGGGGCAAAGGCCTTCCCCCCCCTTGAAAGTGAACCCATTCCCAGATAAGCAAAGCCAGCGGACAGCGCTATGCCCGCTGACTTTACTTACCCCAAAAATACACAAAAATCACAAACAAAAACATCCAAAAACATCCAACATCAAACCCAAAAATAACACCAAGAAGAAACACACAGGAAACCCCCCACAAAAAAACCACTCAACAACAACAACCCCACTACAAACCCCCAAAAGAAATTAAAGCAGAGAACTCACCCAAACGACCTTCCTCCACGACGTCCGGAACTGAAATGAGGAAAGAAAGAGACTACTTATCGGAAGAAGCGACACCCAGAGGCCAGTAGAGAAAAACAGTCAAAGTAAAAGAAAACCTCAACAGCACCACCCAGAGGCCACAGGAGAAAAAACAGTCAAAATATTCACAAAAAAATCTAAAATTTCTAAAACATTTCTTAAATCCTGTGTACAGTTTTCACTCAAAAACAAACAAACATCTAAACACAGTTTAAAAACATTGAATTAAAAACCCCCCACATACTACACATTTAAAAAAAAAAAAAAAACCAAAAAAGCTGATCACAGTTTATAACAGCCCGTGCATATAAATAAACATTTAAAAAATCACAAAACCTTTCAACACCATTTAAAACAGCCCAGGACCATTTGTTCAAGAAAAAACAACCCTTTACTATTCAACACAATTTAACGTCTTTTTATATAACAATACACATAAAAAAAAAAACCACTTCCAAAACAATTTAAAACAGCCCTGCACCGCCGGGCAAAATCTGCTAGTTTACTATAATTCACCAGGGGTGTTGTGATCTGCTGGAGAATGCTACTATATTCTGATGGATTTCTTTTGACAGTCAGAGAGGTCAGGGATCAAGCATGATGGGGAAGTAGTAATTTTAAAAATGGTACCTTGGCATATCATAATCCTCTTGTTTTATCCTACACATTTACTCAGGTATGACTTATAGTTTATCCTAATGTTCTTTCTTATACCAACATCCTGGTCTGGGCACCTCTGAGCTGCTGGATGATAATATTGCTTAATCTTCCTTTCTCTACTCCTCTTTGGAAAAACCAATGCTCTCATTCCCTGTTCTGCTTAGAAAATGTGATGTTTTGTTCAGTTGCACAGTCGAGTCTGACCCTTTTGCTATGGACCACAGCGAGCCAGGCTCCTCTGTCATCTGCATATCCTCTAGAGTCTGCTCAGATCTACGTCCACTGTGTCAACGATGCTGTCTATCCATCTCATTCTCAGCCACCCCCTTCACCTTTTGTCTTTGATCTTTCCTAGCATCAGGGTCTCCTCCAGTGAATCCTTTCTTCTCATTTGGTGTCCAAAGTACTTGAACTTCATCTTCAGTATCAGCCCTTCCATGGAACAGTCAGGGTTGATTTCTTTCTGGATTGACTGATTTGATCTCCTTGCAGTCCAGGGGACTCTCAAAAGTCTTCTCCAGCACCACAGTTCAAAGGCGTCTATTCTTCTGCACTCAGCCTTCCTTATGGTCCAGCCCTCATAGCCATACATTACTACTGGGAAGACCATCGCTTTAACTATGTAGACTTTTGTTGGCAGTGTGAGAGCTCTACTTTTTATTATGCTGCCTAGGTTTGCCATAACTTGTCTTCCAAGGAGAAAGTGTCTTTTTATTTCATGGCTGCAGTCACCATCTGCAGTGATCTTAGATACCAAGAAGGTGAAATCTATCACTCCTTCCATTTCTTCCCCCTTCTATTTGCCAGGGAGTGATGGGGCCAGATGCCATAATCTTGGTTCTTTTATGTTGAATTTCAAGCCATCTTTTGCACTCTCCTCTTTCACCCTCATCAAGAGGTTCTTTAGGTCTTCTTCACTTTCTGCCATTAGGGTAGTGGCATCTCCATATCTCAGGTTGTTGATGTTTCTCCTGGTAATCTTAATTGTGCTTCATCCAGCCCTGCATTATGCATGATGTACTGACAATATACAGCCTTGTCATACTCCTGTTCCTTTTCTAAACCAAAAAAGTTCTTCCATATCTAGTCCTAAACTGTTGCTTCTTGATCCACATACAGGTTTCTTAGAAGACAGATTTTATTTATTTATTTATTTATAATTTAAATTTCTATGCCGTCCAGTCAGGCGAACCCAACTCAGATGAGGTGGTCTGGTATCCCCATCTCTTTAGGGACTTGCCACAGTTTATTGAGATCCACACAAGATATGTGTAGGAGTCCAGTAAGAATCCAAGAAAGCATGGTGGGAATTTCAAAAAGAATGGTACCTTTCGAACTGCATGACTGTACATGGTTTATGAGTATAACAGAGGTGGTACCATCAAATTTTGGGGTGAGGAGCTGCCATGTTTAATCCTTTTCCTTGGTCCACTCAAACTTCCCTCCTTGACATCAAGATACTGCCAGTTTCTGGTATTTCCCAGTCATTATTATCTTGATGTGGTGGCTCAGTGGTTAAGAAGCTTGCCTTGTTAGTTGGAAGGCCAGCAAGTCGGCCAAATAATAATAATAATAATAATAATAATAATAATAATAATAATAATAATAATAATAATAATAATAATAATAATAATAATAATAATAATAATATCTTACTTGATCAGATAAACATTCACATTATTGTTCTCTTTCTTACCTTCTTTCCTTCCAATTTTGAAGCAAGGCACATATATATGCATTTCATTCTTTTCTTATTTATGGTGTATACTTTCATTGTGTGATATATTTCAGAACTGTACTTTATGTTTTTCTTGGTACCTTTCTGATTACTGGCACTGATTCAACCCCACCCACCCCCTCTTCTTTTGCTTAGTGTTATATTGTATGAATAAATCTCACTTGATAGGCTTCCTGTAAGCTGTGCCATTGTTATAGATAGATTCTTGTTTGAGTGAACTTTTTTGGTTTAGAAAATAAAACCCAAGATACTTAGTAATGTGCATCATTTGTCTTCAAAGGAAAAACACTGAAAGGCATATACTAAGCGAGTTTGTAATGTAGCTAATATTAGATTTGGGCAAGAGTCATGGATGTCTGAGAGCCAGGTATCTTCTCTTTAAGAATGGATGTTTTGGGCTCTAAATATCATAATTTACTATTCTGGAAGTTTTGAATGCAAACAAAACTTATACATTGTGGCACATATTTTATGCATTTTATTCTGCAGCCTGAAGAATATTTTTATATTAAGCCAGGAAGTGTGAATTTGATTGGTTTTCTTTTTTAAAAAGCAGTCTTAATTAAATCACTCATCTCTAACTGAGGTAGAAGTCAGTTGTGTGTGGGTCAGCATAAGGTTTGTGTAATATGCATACCTGTCAAGTATCCTCTTTTGGCTGGGAAATCCCGTATTTTACCCCTCTTTCCCACCGCCATCCCGAATTTGGAGTGGCCAGAGGGGGGTTACTGCACATGTGTGCCTGTCAGAGGCAGTAGTGCGCATACGCGAAGGGGTTACTGCACATGCATGAAGGGGTTTCTGTGCATGTGTGCCCATCAGAGGTGGTATGCACATGCACGGGTGCTTGCGCCCAGAAAATTTCCCTTATTTTTTGTGGCCGGAACTTGACAGGTATGGATGCAGCTGCTAATTGTGGCTAACTGATGAAGTGCTGATGTAATTGCAGTTGCGCAATAGGACGTGTGATCTTACATGAACACCAGTAGGACTCTGGCCATGATGTGTTGGTATGACAGACAGGCTTTCATTGGGAGTAACTACATAGTTTTTGTTATATGAGAAAACTAACTCTTTTGTGGACTTGTAAATTCTGGGCCTATCTTGTTCCACAACATAGAAAGTTACACAGAGGGAAGAACTTTCATAGAGTCTGAAGTGATAATTTTTCTTCCAGTTGAATCAACAATGATGATAATGAAACCTAATTTGACTATTATCAGTTTGCGTGTTTCCTTAAAAAAGATCCATTTGTATTAAAGACTCTGGGGTTTCATTCTATAAAATCTCTTTGTTCTGACAAATTGAAAGCTATCACTGTCTCCCAGCTTGAGAGGAGATCATAATCCTGTCATTATTAAATGCACCTGTAATATTTTCTGTTTGAACTGGTCTTTATTCCAAATTGACAAATTCCTCTGCATTTAGAAAACTGTCCCCCCAAAGCCCCACACATTCTGATCACACTTCAAGCCATTAGCAGCTTTTTGATTCTTTTCTTATTGTATCCAAATGCATCTGTCTATGGCTATTGTTAATGATTTAGTACAGGCAATTTGAGATTAAGAGATGTGATAATTTGCATTCTCAGCTGGGATGTAAATGAAGTATTTAACATCTGATAAGATGTGAAAGTGAAAAATCAAATTATTCTTTGACTTGATACTTCATATTACACTTCAAAATGAATTTTATGTGCCTGTATAGAGACATGTGCCTGTATAGAGACAGTGGCTTAGTTAAGACACTGAGCTTGGCAACTGGAAGGTCAGTAGGTCAGCAGTTTGAGACCCGAAAGCAGTACAACAGAGTCAGCTCCTGTTGTCTGCACCAGCTCCTACCAACCTAGCAGTTTGAAAGCAAGAAATTGCATGTAGATAAATAGGTACTGCTTCGGCAGGAAAGGTAACAGCATTCTGTGTGCTCTGGTGTCTAGCCATGGCCACAGAAACAGATGCAGATGCAGATGGAGACATCACTGGCTCTTTGGATGTAAATGGAGATGAATACCACTCCCTAGAGTTGGATATGACTGGCTTTTGAGCAAGGCCGGCATTTACCTAGATGTTGGATTGCATGCTATTAGATGATGAAGGTTGTACCAATCCCTGGGACTTTCTCCTGCCAAAGGTTGGCCAAATATGACTGGACTGCAACTCCGCATTCTTCACCATTGGTGGTGTTGGCTGGGGATCATGGGCACTGTAGCATCACAGCATCTGGAGGGCTGCATTTTGCTTAGCCTTCCTTTAGACCCAGTTTGCGAAGATACTCCAGAGCTCGGAATGTTATTTTTAGAAGGTTCTGTATACAGTTTTATTTATAGCTTGTTAGAATAAGACTTAGACTAGGGCTAGATGTATGAAAAGAAATAATTTTGCTTAGATAGATTAAAAGCTATGTGTGAGCTATCAGTAACCTGTTTTATTATTACTACAATCTTCATTACCTAATTTGTTATTAAAATAAAATCACATTTTGTTGGGTACAGCAAACAACTCTTGGTTTCACTACAGTAGTTATCAAGGAATAAACACAGCCACCCTGAGAGATTCACCAGGTAAAGGTCATCCTTGCTTGAAAGCCAGTTGTATCCGACTCTAGGGGTAGGTGCTCATCTCTATTTATAGCCAGAGCCAATGCTGTCTACATTTGCAGACGTTTCTGTGGACATGGGGCAGGCATGACTAAACACCATAGTGCATGGAATGCTGTTTATCTTTCCACCAAAGTGGTCCTTATTTATCTACTTGCAACTTCTTGATTTTGAACTGCTAGGTTGGCAGGAGCTGGGACAGAGGAGGGAGCTCACTTCATTGTGCAGTACTCGGGTTTCAAACTGCTGACCTTCTGACCTTCCAGTCATCAATTTCAGCATCTTAACCACTAAGCCACCACAGTCCCTATGAGAGCTTGACTATAGCCCAGCAAAAGGTTTCCAATTTGGGAGCTAATAGTGGTAGCATTATTGAAGGGTTAGACACATAATAAGAGTCTAATTAAAATCCCTCCATGGAGTGAAGGAAGAGCTAGAGCAAGGGTGGCCAACCTTCTCATGCCATAGGCCCTTGGCCAGATGTACAGGCCGGAGATGTTGCTTCTCCTGCTGCTTCCACCACTTCTGGTGGTGGTGGTGGGTGCAATCATGACACATTTTCTTCTGTTTTCACCACTTGGCGGCGGGAGTGAGGGCAGCACATTTTTGACACATTTTCAGCTTTTCTCGCTGCATTTTTGGCTGGTTTTGCTACATTGTTGGGGCTTCTGGCATGTTTCCACAGTGTCTTTTTGGTACTTCTGGTGTGTTTTTGGTGCTTCCAGTGGTGACAGCAGGGTCCTCATCATGGGCCAAATTAATTGGTGCCACAGCCCAGGTTCGGCCCATGGGCTGTAGGTTGGGAACCTTTGGGTTAGAGAAAGAACCTGGAAGCCCCACCAGTTGAGACCAGTGTTTCCCAACCTTTGGTTTTTGGACTTCATTTCCCAGAAGCCTAAGTCAATTCCCCAAAGCACTGATCATTGCTCTTCTGATTGACTGGTAATGATGCAGATTTTGTTATTGCAAGTCCCTATTTAAATTGAATGGGCTGCAGTAGATTAGTGGTTAAGACACTGTGCTTGATGACCGGGTTGGCAGGACTTCAGTTCAAGACCTGAGTGCTGTATGAGACAGAGTGAACTCCCAGTTCCTGCCAACCTAGCAGTTTGAAAGCAAGAAATTACAAGTAGATGATGATGATGATGATGATGATGATGACGATTATTATTATTTTTAATATTATTATTATTTGGACTTGTATGCCGCCCACTCGCAGATGTGACTCAGGGTGGCTAACAACAATATCACATCCACCCCATCTATATATATGTATAGCAAAGAAGTACGTTATTATGTCCTGGATACGTTTCCCCCCCCTGTGACCCACCCCCTGAAAATGCACCTGGCCCTACCTTTTGCGTCCCATCATCCGAAGAGGCACCGGCCCCACCGGAGACAATCACAACAGCGGCGCTGGCAACCAGGCAACCAATGCTGGCACGTACCTCACATCACTAACAGGCGCCCAATGTAACTGCTGGTGTGCGAGCATGCACGCATTGCAAATAAGTGCCCCGGTCATGCCCAAAACTGTCTCCCAGCCAGCAAGCACCAAAGAAAAAACTGCCGCCCGAGCCAGCCTCCGCCTTGCCGCCACACAACGCGGCCAGGTGAGGCATTGCCATAGGCACCGCCTCAGCCCTGCCACCCAAAACAGCCTCCGCTTCAATTCCTCACACCCTGGTCATGCCAGAGGCTGTGCACCTGGTAGATATGGCAACACTGGTGGAGGTGGCCGCGGTGCATTGCCCGGTGCCGGGGAGGGGTGGACGCCCACCCGGTAACTCCGATGACCCTGGCAGGGTGTGCGAGTCCACCGTAGGTGGATGACGCGCCCAAAAAAAACCTCAGAGGAAGAACCCACCGCTAATTCTTGCTGGCGCACCCAGACTTCCAAGGTAATGCCAGCACCAGGTGAGTGGAACGGACCCTCCCCCGATCCCCAGGGAGAAGCCTGGGCACCGATGCTAGTACAATATAAAACAAGATACAATTAGCATACTCTAGAGAACAAGATACAATTAGAAAAATACAATCAGCATACAATAATAAAAAGTCACCTAAGCCAAAACATGCCGAAACAAGAATTCACTCACAAAAGTCCAGGCCTCAGAGTCCAAAGTCTAGGCTGGGCAGGGGGCGATGTCCGCCCGCATGACCCAGCAGCTAAGTCTGTGGCCAAGTCCACAGCGCCAGGGAACAAAGGGGGCATGAGGCCCGGCCACAACCAAGGTTTATACCACTTCAACGGGAAAGGTAACAGCATTCCGTGTGCTCCGGTGTCTAGTCATGCCTGCCACATGACCATGAAACATATGCCGATGCAAAGAGTGCTGGCTCTTTGACTGTAAACAGAGATGAGCACTGATCCCTAGAGTTGCACACGACTGGCTTTCAAGCAAGGGAGACCCATACCTTTATTATTAAAATTGAAAGTTAGAAAACCATCTGAAGGAACCTTAGGAGTGTCAGAAGCTTTTAATTTGCTTCAGTTTGATGATTTGGATTTGTCACTAATTTGATTTTGACCCTTATCTGGACTTAACTCAGATTCCCCTGATCCAACTCAAATTTGATCCAGATAGGTACAAATAGGCTTGATTTGATTTAGGATTTGATATGTGCCTCAATCAATTACTGTACATAGTTAAATCACTTTCTTGTACACCAGGAGAAAGCTAGCATGTGTACCATCCTTTTAAGTAGTAGCTTCAAACAGTTGCTTGAAGGGACTTTTGAATTAGTTCTTTTGAATACCAAAGTGTTAAAAGTTAGCCCTGGCATCAAATTAGAAAGCACAATACAAACTCATTCCTCTGTCTGGTATATGTATTGAAATGTTTCATTGAAGTTTTGGAAGAAAGCCTGGGAAATATTGTTATGCACAGTTTTGGATTAAAATGACATGATTGCTACAATATATGCCTTCCATTTCATTTCTAATTCATGTTCCCCCTTTCTACCATTTAGATGAAAAAACATCTTCCTCATTAAAATTGGCAGCTTTTACAATTATGTTCTTTTGACGAGCACATCTAAGTAGTGACCTTTCTTCATTGTAAATACAATTTTTTTTTGAAAAATTTAAAGGAAAGAAAGGAAAGGAGGGTGTTTTTATAGAATGTGGGCAGACTCAAGGGATGGGTTCCTTAATGTTCTGAATATTCTTTTAAAGTACACTAATTGACTAAATTAATAATGGCTTTCCTTTCCTTTTACTTCTTACCAGACTCAAGTGCATTTTCCCTCCAAAGGAATGAAAAATGTACTATTTCATTCTGATTTCTCCCCCAATTCATTGCAACTTCCCCTCCCTGCAACATGGAATCCAAGGTCACCTCTGTGGATTTTGGCCATTTATTTTGTGAAAACAATGTGTGATCAAAGATGTATTGCAATGATTAGCTACTGCAGTGGCAATGAAAAATGGGGAGCATCAATCCTTTTTAAAATTTTATTTGCAGGGGTGGGGGTCTTTAAGACAAAGAAGACTTCAGAGATAATTGCTACTTTTCATGGAGTGTATGTATGGTGTTACATGTACAGTGGTACCTCACACAACATTTTTAATCCATTCCACAGGGCTCGTTGTTGTACAAAACAATTGCATGCATCGTATAGCGATTTCTCCTATGGAATGCATCATACAACAAATTTTTTTTGCTAAGTAGTTTTTCCCATTGAAAAATTGTTGTACGATTTTTTCCATAGGGAAAATTGTTGTGCGGGACTCCATTCCCCCCCCCCCCCCCCAAACCTAATTGTTATGTGATTTCATTGCTATACAGGGCGATTGTTGCATGAGGTTCCACTGTACTGTTATTATTATAATTTTTGTAATTTTTACAAGATACCTTGAACAGTTTATATTGCAAGACGTAATAGAATAAGAGACTATCTACATCTTAAATGTGTAGTGCACCCCCCCCCCCCCCCCGTACCTACCTGGCTTGTGCCAGAACAAGGTTATATAGATAGATGCCTAACTTTCCCTATGCCCTTTTAATAACACTATGATATAATCCTTATCCCGATCTGTGTGTTTCTAGATTTCTTTAAAGGGAAAAAAATTTTTTGGCTACATTGTACCAGTTTTGCAGATGTGGTAGACAGGAAGATTTTATTTGGAAGAGCCCTGGTTAATAATAATAATAATAATAATAATAATAATAATAATAATAATAATAATAATAATAATAATAATAATAATAATAATAATAATAATAATAATAATAATAATAAAAATTTAAATTCATATCCCACACTTTCTCAGTCGAGGCCGACTCAATGCAGCAGTTACAACATGTCCAACAACATACAGTATAGTAGTACAACAATAAAGAAACACAAAAATATATTCAGTAAATAATCAATAGTCGATAATAAACATAAAATTAATCACAATGAAAAAATATTAAATTAAATAAAGTTACAATGGCAATAACAAAAAAAACAGTATAGACAAGAGTTCAGAGTCCAGCTCACACTCCCCGAAAGGTCCAGAGCTGAGCACCACAAACGGGACCAAAGGTCCATGTCCAGGTGGCTAAGTGTCCCCAGAAGGCAAAACACCGTCCTTTCCAGGGTCCTCCGAATGGGCACCTGCCTCCTAAACTGCTGTACTGCAGCCCAAACTGCTGCTGCGAGTTGGATCCTGATGGGACTCAAGGTTGTCTCAGCCTTCCATCCTTTTGAGGTTGGTAAAATGAGTACCCAGCATGTTAGCAGGAAAATGCTAATTAACTTGTGACCTGCCCAGAGAGTGCACTAAGCGCTATGGTGTAGCATACAGTATAAGTATAACTGCTAATTTCTAATTTATTTGCGATGGTTTTCTTGAGTTGCTTGGCTCTCCGAAAACTCAGTTTTTCAGATATTCATTTTTATCCCATGTTCATTTCTTACTTCATTGACATTGCTGAGTAGCCTTTGTGGGCCATCTAAGTCCTAAGTACTGTATTGTCTGCATATCAGATACTGTTGATTATCTCTCCAGTTATGCTAATAGTGTCATTTGAATCAACAAGTGCTTCTCTAAAATAGTGTTTTTTTGAAACCGTAGAGCTTCTCTTTCTAATCTATCTGTATTGGACAAAGAGAATATGTAGCTAGCTATCAGTATATCTTATTTGAATTCCATCCACATCTACTGAGCCACAATGGTTTTTGACACTGCCCTGACAGATATGTAAAAATGCAAATTCACACCATTTTATTCAATTATAATAAGTGTCTTGTCTTGCTCATCCTTTGAGCTATCCAGCTTCTAACAAAGGACATGTCATAAAAGTCTTCCTGTCCCAAGACTCTTCCAAAAAAGATATAACATATAGGTAAGAATTGTTCTCTGCTTCCAGAAGCATTCAATGAAAAGAAAGTCAGTGTTCTTCATTCAGAATCAGCTAAAAGAATCTGGAAAATACCCTAAATACCATAAAGCTTCCTCAATAAACCAATTAGGGGAATTGTAATGTTTATTTTAGAAACCCAACTCCTCAACTGATTTCCACCAGTGATTTTTTGCTGTAAAACTCTTTATTGCTGGTTGTTTTCCATGACCAATGAACTTCACCCAGCTATTATGGGTTTCCAATACATATAAATGTATTCCATTATATCCACTCTTATGTCTGAAGAAATGGACTTGGTCCACGAAAGCTAACATTAAAATACAGGAGTTAGTCTTTAAGGTGCCACAGCACTTTTTTGTCTTTTGTTTTATTTACTCTCCGATATGGAAAATACCCTGTATATTAAAATTCACACATCTGGTATGTTCTTGCAAAGCCTGGAAACAAGGCTAATGGTATTAGGATATGCCATGAAAGCTGGAATCAGTTTGTCTCATGGAAATTGTGATGTTTATCTGAAGCATACCTGTCAAGTTTTGGGAAATTTCTGTCAAATAAGGGAAATTTCCCAGCCAAAACAGGAAACTGGACATCTATGCTTATCCTGTGCTGGCCTCCAGTCTAACTCCAGTCTAATTACAGTCTAACTAATCTGGGGTGATGGCAGGAAAGAGTTTAAAATACGGGGTTTGACAGAAATTTCCCGAAACTTAACAGGTATGATCTGAAGCATTGTAAATATGGTCAAGTGAAAGAAGGGTCCAAAATCGATTGTTCCCCATTTTCCTTCACCTGTAAGCTTTGTGTATTATTATTGCACAAATCTACATTATGTGATGCAGATTAATTTGTTGCACTCCATCTGGCAGCTGAAGAGAGAGTGAGAAAATTAGTCAGAAACTTTATTAATCACTTGGGGATCAGCTGAGCACTGCAATTAGCCTGCAATGACATTTTTAAAATGTTGCAGATAGTGTACTGTAAATCAGCTTCAACTTGGTAAATCAAAGCTCCCTGGGAAATTTGACTTCTTAAAGTCAGTAGACCGTGTATCATATGGACTCACTGGAGTCAGGATTATCTAGGTGTGGGCCAGGAAAACTGCACTGAATGATCTAGAGGAGGCAAGAGAGTTGACTCATAACCGACTTGAAAAGGAATCAAGTCTGGGGGCGTGGCTATGATGGTGCCTGAATAACACGTACTCAGATCTGCTCGCGCCATGAATGAGGTTTTAATGCGAATAATTGCAAAAAAAAAAAGGGGGAGTTAAATTCTCAGAGAAGTATCAGTCAGAGCCTTGAAATATACTCTTTTTCCCTGTGGCTGTATTGGAGTTGGAGTTCAAGGAACGGACGGTGAGTGAGGCGCAGTGCAGGCTGCACCAAGCAAGCCGTTTGGGGTTGGACGGGGCTCCTGTGATTTAAAGAGGAAATTGGGCTCTGAGATTTTTTTTCCTTCAAAAAAGAAAATAAATAAGTGCTGGCAGCACCAGACAAGAGGTCCTGGAATGGAGGAACTGAAGGAGGACAAGTAAGTGTGGAAAGAAAGAGGAGGTGAATGTAAGAGGGAGAAAAGGATGGGAAGAAGTAATGGCGGTGAATGAAAGTAAGATCAAAAGTTAAAGAGTGGAAGAAGACGGGGGGAGTAAAATGAATGGTTAACAACGGAGTGCTGGAATAGAACTGAAGAAGGGAAAGAGTGACAGTGAGAGAAGTAGTGTGAAGGGAGAGAAGATGAAGAAACAGGAAAGTTAAGAAAGAAAAAGAACGGGAAACGGAGATTGAAATTGGAGGTTGTGGTTGGAGAAGAAGGGAGGAGGAACCTCGCTTGGGAACAGCTGCTGTGGTTTGAATCTTAATGGTGGATTTATTTGAGGAATTTTTACGTTTGGACTGAGTAGTTTAACTTCATGGAACGAGATTGGCTTCTTTTTTTCCTCTGGATTACCATCCCTGATTATCATGTTGGATTATTATATTTTTTTACTCTGGATGATTGTTTTATTCACCTTCCTGTGGAATTAGTATTGTTTTGGAAATTTTTGTTTCGTCACTTCAGTTTTTGAGGTTTTTTCCTGGAACTTTAACAGTTGGAGATAGGAGCAGAATTAATTATAAGGATTATTTTTCTCATCTTTTTTCCTGTGGATTGTTTTCCTTTCTTCCCTTTTTTTCTCTTCTCTCTAATATAAATACTCTCTACTCTTTTGGATGACCAGGAATTGATTGGAAACAATGGAATTGGATTGCGGATTGGATTATAAATAAAAAATAATAGTAGTAACTTGTTTTGATTGGAACTATTAACAGCTCAATTTTTAATTTTTTGCATCAATTGGATATATTCTGAGTGCTATTGGACTATAGTAAGAAGAATCAAAATTGGATTATAATAACAAAATAATATTACATATTTGACTGGACAATAATTGTTATATTAGTAAAAAAAGTTTATTTGGACAAATTGGATAAATTGGACTGTAACTGGATATAATATATTTTTGGATTACAAATTAAGAAGAAAGAAAAGAAGAATAGAGAGAAGAACAAAGAAAAGAAGACACGAAGTGAGATCTTGAGGAACATGGTTTAAGAGACAATTGTTTTGGAACATGTGGGGAAGGAATTATGGATAAGAAGAAGGATGACCAAGCAAAGAGGGAGGAAGGGAAAAAGGTGGGAGAAGACGATCCCATGGTGAAACAAAAAAAAAAAAGAAGAAGGGAAAAATGATAAGGAAAAGAAAGATGCCAGAGAAAGGGCAAATAGTTCACCAGTACAATTTGATAAGGTGGTTATGATGACTGAATTTGGAAAATTGGGTAATAAATTGGAGAGGATGGAAGCACATTTGCAAAAAGGTTAGGAAACAAGAGCTTGTTACGATGTTTAATGAATTTGTTCAGAAAGCAAATACTAATTTTGATAATTTGGAAAAAACTATTGTATCCACTCAAGAAAATGTGAAATTGGTTAAAGCAGAGGTAAAGGAAACTCAGAAAAAAAACCCAATATGAATTTAATGTTAAGATGGAAGTACAGGAGAGGAGAGTGGATATGATAGAAGAGGCCATGAGAAAGCAAAATTTGGTTATTAGAAAATTGTCAGAGAAAAAAACCAGATCAGTTGAAGATTCGAATTTTGGATTGGTTGAATAATCTCAATACGGGTAAAATTTTTGCAGCTGAAGACATAGTTAATATATTTCGATTGGGGTCAAAAAGGATGGGTAAAGTTCAAAATGTTCTGGTTAAATTCTCAAATGTTGGAGACAAATTGAAGGTGATGGCTCACATAAAACAAATGGGATCTGGTGTTTTAAAAATTGATGGAGATGATAAGTTTATAATGATATTTCTATTGAGGAGTGAAATTGGAGATATAAAATGAAACCCGCAACGAAAATTCTTTGAGATCAAGAGATTAATTATTATTGGAGGTTTCCATTGCAGGTGAGGTTTTTTATGCAAAAAATGCACACACTTGACTCAGGAATGGAGCCTCTGGAGTACTTTCAAATGATTGGCTTAATTAGAGGAGGTACACAGGAATGGTCATCTTTGAGACATGCATTGATGGAGACAGGGGCTATTGAGAGGATACAGAGTGAGGAAGAAACTGGAGGTGCAGCAGGAGGGAAGAGCCTTGGGGAAATGAGCGTGGTTGAAGTGATGGAGTCAGACAAGGGATGAATATTTACAATTAATTAGCGACATGGATAATCAGGTTAAACTAGTATATAGAGTGCTTGAGCACGTAGTGGATATTTAGGTACATCTTCCATGTCCCCCCCCCTCCTTGGGAAATTCTTTTTTTTTTTTTTGCATTGGTGGCTTTTTGGAAAAGATGTAGAGGGGTGTAGAAGGACAGATTTTTATTTTTAGTTTTGATTGTAGTTTTATTGTTTTATGAAGTTTGGGTTAATGGCGATAGAAAGTTTATTTAAATGCACTGCCTATGAGGATCATGATAGAATTGAGAGATTTTATGTAAGAAAGTTTCCATGAAGGTTATTAAGATATTGATATGGAATGTGAAAGGTACTGGCTCTCAAGTCAAACGCAAAAGATTGGAATCAGCTCTTAGAAAAGACCGTCCAGATATAATCTTTTTGCAAGAAACACATCAAAAATCGGAAGACACAAATAAATTATTTTTAGGTTGGACACAGATTTATGAAAAAGCATATGGCACTTCAAAGGCAAGAGGGGTTGCGATATTAATTTCGACTGGATTGGGTTTTACTATGACAAAAAGTATCCCCAACCCAGAAGGTAGATTTTTGATTGTAAAAGGTATAATAGATGATGAAAAAATAACCCTTGTGAATATATATGCTCCAAATGAACAACAAGATAAATTTTTAGATAAAGTATATTGAATTTTGAAAAAAGAAAAGACGATAAAAATGATAGTAGCAGGTGATTTTAATTTAATTAGGTCTAACATGGATTGTACTAATGTGGTAAGAGACAGAACAGGATTGAAATGAAAATATTAGATAATTGGATCAAACTTTTAGGATAAAAGGATGTGTGGAGAGAATTTAAAGGTTCAGAAAGAACTTATACTTACTTTTTGCAAGTTCATAATTCATATTCTAGAATAGATTATTTTTTTGTTACAGATAATATACTTAAGAATATAGAAGAAATAGATGTTGGAATTTTTAATGAGTCCGACCACGCAAAACATTTAATGCAATTGGGAGTAGGAATGATGGAAAGGAAGCAAAATAGTAGGAGATATGATCCAAAAATGTTTAGTGATTCTAAAAATAAGGAAAATATAGAAATGATTTGGAATCAATATTGGCAATGGAATGATACAGGTGAAGTGACGTATAATATATTGTGGGATGCCATGAAGTCAGTTTTTAGAGGAGAATGTATCAAATTAAATAGTATAAGAAACAAACAATTAAAGGATAAATATGAGAAAATTGAAAAAGAAATTAAACAGCTTCAGGAGGAACATATAAGAACAGGAAAGAAGAAAATTCTTGAAAATATACAGAGATTGAAAAGGGAGTTAATAGGTAAAGATATAGAAAAAGTTAAAAAAGACTTGATATATCTAAAAAGAGAATATTTTCAATATAGTAATAAAAACTCAAAGTTATTAGCTAGAGCCGCAAAAGAAAAGAGAATTAAAAGAGAAATTGGTGTTTTGATAAATCAATAAGGAGTGAGGTGTAATAAAACAAAGGAGAAGGTTGACATAATAAAAGGGTTTTACCAAGAGTTATATTCCGAGAAAAATATAAAAGTAGAATGGTTAAGGGAATATTTGGAAAATTGGAAGGGAATTAGAGAGAGAGGAACATAAAGATAGAATGGAAGCTTTAATAACAGAGAAAGAGATTAAAGAGGTGATACAGAGGTTGAAAGGGAATAAAGCGCTAGGCAAGGATGGATTTACTGCGGAATTTTATAAAAAATTTAGAGAATCGGTAACTCCAAGACTTCTGAAGCTGTTTAATTATATATTAGATGGAGGACTATTGTCGACTTCATGGTATAGATCAGTAATTGCCTTGATCCCCAAACTGGGAAAAGATCCAGAGAAGATAGAATCATATAAGCCAATTTCATTGATACATCAAGATGCTAAAAATTTTACCGCAATATTAGCAAATAGATTAAATGAATTTATGAAGGAATATATAAATAAAGATCAAGTTGGGTTTTTGAAGGGTAGATATATGGCAGACCTTACAAGGAGAGTAGTGGATTTGGTGGATATAGCGGAACAACATAAGGAAAAGATTGGATTGTTATCTTTGGATATTTTTAAAGCTTTTGACACTTTTCAGTGGGTTACAGTTAAAGAAATTATAAGAAATTTTGGGTTTGGTATGAAATTTATAAATTTAATCGACCAGTTATATCAGAAAGGCACAACTAGAGTAAAAGTGAATGAGATATTTACAGAGGATATAAAATTAGAAGCTGGTACTAGACAAGGATGTCCATTATCACCGATACTATTTGTGATGGCTATGGAATTACTAGCGACACTTATAAGAGAATATAAAAACATTGAGGGAATAGAAGGAATAAAAATTAGTTTATATGCAGATGATACGATGATTATAATGAAAAACCTGGTGAAAGCAATGGAGCAAATTCAGGTACATCTGAGAGAATTCGACGAAATGACAGGATTAAAAGTGAACTGGGATAAATCTGAGGTAATTTTCTGTAATGTAGGTGAAGCTGAACGCAGAAGAATAGATGCCTTTGAAATGTGGTGTTGGAGGAGAGTTTTGAGGGTACCTTGGACAGCGAGGAGAACAAATAGGTCAATCTTAGAAGAAATCAACACTGACTGCTCATTGGAAGGTCAAATAGTAAAGATGAGGCTAAAGTACTTTGGGCATCAAATGAGAAGGGAGGATTCACTTGAGAAGGCCGTGATGTTGGGAAAGGTGGAGGGCAAAAGAAGAAGGGGGAGGCCAAGGATGAGATGGATAGATGGTATTGTAGACACAATGGGCACAGAACTGGGAGGACTGAGGGGGATGGTGGAGGACAGAGGCGCCTGGAGAACGATGGTCCATAGGGTCGCAAAGGGTCGGAATCGACTGTGCGACTGAACAACAACAACAAAGGTGAAGAAGAGCAAAAAAAGATAAAGGAAAGAAATAATATACAAATCAAAAATAGTGTGAAATATTTAGGAATAAAGGGGACTGGAGTGGCTCAAGTGGCTAAGACACTGATTGGGAAGCGGAAGATCAGCAGTTCGATTCCTGAGTACTGCAGGATGGAAATGAGCTCCCGTCTTTGTCCCAGCTCCTGCCAACCTAGCAGTTCGAAAGCAAGAAATTGCAAGTAGATAAATAGGGACCACTTTGATGGGAAGGTAACAGCATTCCATGCGCTCCGGTGTCTAGTCATGCCTGCCACATGACCACGGAAATGTCTGCAGAAGCAGACAGCGCTGGCTCTTCGGCTTAGAAACAGAGATGATCACTGCACCCTAGAGTCGGATACGACTGGCTTTCGAGCAAGGGAAACCTTTACCTTTATCTTACCTTATTTAGGAATAAATATTACAAATAAAATTGAAGAACTTAAGAAACTGAATTATGATAAACAAAGAATAGAAATTAAAGAAAAAATAAAACAATACAGTAAGTTGAATTTATCTTGGTTTGGTAGGGTTGCATTATGTAAAATGAAGTTACTGCCAAAAATATTTTTTTTGTTTGATTTTCTCCCAATTCAATTAAAGGAAAAAGATATAAAGAGCTTTCAGAGTATGTTAAATACTTTTTGTAATGGAGGGAAAAGTCCAAGAATTTCAAAAAGTTTATGGTATATACCGCAAAAAGAAGGTGGTCTGCGTCTTCCAAATATTAAATATTATTACAGAGCATTTCAATTAAAAATATTGCAAAGATTATAGCAAAGTCTGAAGTTATCTGGGACGAGATAGAGATAAAAGAATTACAACGAAATGGTAATGCAATTTTTTTGGGTAAGGAGATAAAGATAAAGGCAAATAATCAGTTGACAAAAGCAATGTTAGATGTTTGGAAAAATACTAAGAGGAAACTTGCACCAGAAGTATCTCCGATAATGGACATAGAAGACATAAATATGTTTCCTGTAAAAGTAGACAAAAGAATAAAGGACATACTTTTGAGAAAGGATGTGTTTCTGTTAAAAGATTGGATAAAAATGTGTGATAAACTTGAACTAAGAACTGAAGTGTTCAAACAGATGGAATTGAATTGGCTACAAGTAATTTTGGTAAATAAATGGGGGAAGAGATATAAAGATGAGCTTAGTTTACAGGGGGATAAAACAGAATTTGAAGAGATGATTTGTAAAATAAGAAAAGGAGAAATGGGGATAAAAGGACTAGTAAGTAAAATATATAAAATTTTAAATAAGGATGAAAATTCACAAAATGTTTTGAGAATGTTGTGGGAGGAGGATTTAAATATAAAAATTCCTGAATTACATTGGAAAAATAAATGGAAGAGAAGAATTATGAGAAACCTTTCGATTAGATTAAAAGAACATAATTATAAAATATTATGGAGGTGGTACTTGACTCCAGTTAAATTGCATTGAATGGATAATAACAAAACAAAAAATTGTTGGAGATGTAAAAGCAATCTTGGAACATATGAGCATATGTGGTGGAGTTGTAAAGTGATAGATGCTTTTTGGAAATTAATTGAGAAAGAAATATCAGAGATTTTTAAAGTTAATTTTAAGATGGAGTCAAGTATTGCCTTACTGAAAAAATTGGATAATATAAATATGAATATAAATAAAAAAGAATTGTTATCCATAATGTTAACTGCTGCAAGATTATGTATAGCAAGAAAATGGAAAAGTGATCTAGTGTTGAAAATGGATGAATGGTATAAGGAAATGTGGGAAATTGCTTTGAATGACAAATTGACATGTGAATTGAATGTGAAGAAAGGTATTTTGAAAGAGAACAAGTTTTGGGAAATATGGAGGCCATTTGTGGAGCATGTTTTAATATGGGATAAAGGAGACAAACCAATACCTAAGCATATGAGTTTTTGGAAAGATTAAATCAGAAATCTGATCCTCATGGCTTGTATATATCACTGGGTGTTATTATTTTGTAATATATTCGAATGAACCTTATAAATTTTTGGAATGTTAAATATATAATCAAAAATAATGAAATAATGAAAAAAATGGTTGACAAGTGATATATAGTACAGTAATACCTCATACAAAGTCCGCTTCATACAACATCGAATTCATACAACATCACCTAATTTCTTGGAAAAAATTACCTCATACAAAGTCGCTCGACTTTGTATGAGGCATTCAGTTTTTCCCAGGTTGCATGGTGCCTGGGCAGTATAAAAGACAGGACACATGCGTGCATTGCTCTTGTGGGTTTTGCACAAGGCAAAGAGTGTTTACGAGTGGTTTTGAGCGTGATTTTGGATTTTTTTTGAATTTTTCATCAGAATTTTTAGAAGGATTCCTGGGTTTTTGCAGCATTCTTCAGGTTCTTGGACAATCAGGGTTGTTTGACATGTTTTTGTAATATTTTTAGCCTTTAGACAATGCTTTCTTAAAGTTCGGTCAGTTTCCTGTCTGTTTCCTTGACTTTGCCCTGAAGTCTGTGCTGCTACAGTACAATGTATCTCTATGGAAACGACGTTGTATGAGGCATCACGGCAAGGATTTGGACGTTGTATGAGGCATCGCAGCTAGGATTTTGCATGCCTCATACAAAGTCCAAATCTGTAGAAAGTCCAAACTTGTGGAACCAAGTTTGGACGTTGTATGAGGTATCACTGTATAGATATTCATGTAAAGATATAAGTCATGGGGTATAGGTTGTAAGAAGGTATGATATATTTAAGGTTCAAGAATTGGTATTGTTTACAATGCCATTATAATAGAGTACCGTATAAGCAATTCAATGCATTAACTTGTTTTTCTTGTTTATGTATTTTTCCTCTTTTTTATATTTTTATATTTTGTATTGTTTATTATATTTTTGTTATTTTAAAAATTAATAAATAAAATATTAAAAAGAAAAAGAAAAGGAATCAAGTCCTGGAACTGAATACTTGCATACCATTTTAAGCACAGCCAATCTTGTTTGATTTTGGAGCCTAAGCACAATCAGGCCAAATGGGGTACATAGAAAGAGCCTCCTCAAAGATTGTGGATACAATTGAACATACCCTAGTAATTGCAAACTTGTGTTGCTGGCTAATCTTTCTCACACCAGATTGAACCAAAGGAACTGAGGAATGAACTCACCAAAAGTTTTTTTTTTTTGTCAAGACCAAACTTAACAATGATCTCAAAGCTCAGATCCAGGAAGAGCTTTATGGCAAGAGCAAACATTTTCATAAGAGCAAAACATGCTCATGAGAGCAAAATGAAATTAGAAGATGGAGGAAGGAGCTCACTGGACAAGGAATAATGTTAAAGGAGGATGTGGCTGAGAAACTCAACTTCCCCTACATCACTTGGAGGACATTGAATAGGCTGAGGGTTGGAGTCCCTAAATACAAGACCAACATGCTCAAGTGGGGGCAGCTGGCGAACAACACTCTATGTGAATGTGGAGAGATACAGAACCTGTCTCATTTACTGGTCTACCAATTACTTCCAGAAACATGCAACAATGTGGATCTAACTTTTGCCAGTGCCAAAGCCAAGAAAGGCAGCAAAGGATGAGATGGTTAGATAGCATTGTTGATGCAGTAGTGTGTATTTGGGCAAACTTTGGAGGATGGCATATGACAGAGGAGCCAGGCTTGCTGTAGACCATGGGGTTGCAAAGGGTCAGGCTTGATTGTGCAACTGAACAATATTTCTTATTGTTATCAATTACAATAATGAGGTAGATAGGAGGAACTGGGGTAAAGCAAAACATATACAATATATATGTCACAGGTACATGACCAGTGGCAGGTTGATGGCACATTGATACTTGCCAGATGATTAGGAGACTGAAAGGGAATGAATTCTTAATAAGTATTGTGAGAACTCTGAGCTCCACCTAGACTACTTTTGTGACCTACCAGTGGTATCTATAACACCATGTCTGTATCACTAAACTGTACCCATAGTTTGGAAGTGTTGCATATTTACCGCATATACTCAAGTATAAGCTGACGTGCATATAAGCCGAAGTACCTAAATTTGACCTGAAAACCCAGAAAAATAGATTGACCCAAGTATAAGCCGAGGGTGAGAAATACAGCAGTTGCTAGTGAGTTTCAATAATAAAAATAAATGAAAATATGGTAACATTGATTAAATTGTTTGTGCATCTCAACCCAGCATGGTCTTGGGACCCTCGTGGTCATTGACCCAAGTATAAGCCATGTCCCCTTTTGGGGGCTTAAAACTCGGTTTATCCTCCAGTATATATGGTATACCGCAACTTTCAGAATTCCCCCAGCTAGCAAGAAAAGTAGCTTTCTAAAAAGGCTCTATCCTGTCCCAATACATGATTCACGTACTTGAATCATGGTTGGTGCCTTCAATCCCCATTTATTGTAGAAAGGAAGGAATTTTTTTTTTTAGAACCACAATCCAGGCAAGGTTTACAAAGATTAATCTTGTTTACGAGGGGAAAGATATCTGTTATCACAGAAGGAACATTTGGGAGAAGCATGCCACTGCAGCTGGGAATTGTCATAATGCCACTGTTTGCTTAATTGCTTCACTGCTGCTTTTATAATTAAGCCCCATTAACTTGTCATGTATTGATAATAGGGATGACCCTCAAAACAGGCAGAAAGACTGAAGTCTTCTAGAGGTCTCCTTGTTTATATGGCTGCTGTGTTTCTTCTTTTTGCCACTACTGAGGTGACATATGAGAAAAACACTGAAAAGGTGGGGAGAACATCTGTTCCTCCCCCCTAAGACAAAGATACAGGTATTCCAATGTATGGATTGGCAACCTATAAAGAGGGTAAGGTGGAGGCTTGAGTTACATTTACCCTGGAGAAAAGTCAAGCAGACATATTTTCTGAACATTTTTTGTTTGCAACCCGTGGTAGGATAGGGCTGAACAAATCTGTTAGTGATAAGACATTCTTGAGATCACTGATTCATAGGGTCACTGCTAGGGTGCAACTATAATGGAAAAAAAATGAGGGGAATACTACATGTTTGGGGTAGACCAGTGGGGTAGACAAGTTTGGGCGTAGACCATGCTCCATAGGGGGACTTTAATTCCCAGAAACTTAAGTCAGTACAGATCTCAGTCAGTACCTCAGTACCTGAGATATGCAGATGATACTACCCTAATGGCAGAAAGTGAAGAAGACCTAAAGAAGCTCTTGCTTAGGTTGAAACAAGAAAGTGCAAAAGCTGTTTTGAGACTCAACATCAAGAAAACCAAGATAATGGCAACAGGCCCTATCACACCCTGGGAAATAAAAAGGCAAGAAATGAAAGCAGTGACAGACTTTACTTTCTTAGGATCCAAAATCACTGCAGATGATGACTGCAGCCATGAAATAAAATAAAAAACAATTAATTCTTGGGAGGCAAGCTATGAGAAATCTAGGGAACATAATAAAAATAGAGACATCAACCTGCCAACAAAAGTCCACATAGTCAAAGCAATGGTATTCCTAGTAGTAATGTATGGTTGTGAGAGCTGAATCATAAGGAAAGCTGAGCACAGAAGAGACACATTTTAAATTTGGTGCTGGAGGAGAATTTTGGGAGTACCCTAGACAGCAAAGAGATCAAATAAGTTGATCCTGAAGGAAATCAATCCTGACTGCTCCTTGGAAGGACAAATATTGAAGATGAAGCTAAAGTACTTTTGCCACCAAATGAGAAGAAAGGACTCACTCTAGAAGGCCTTGATGCTGGGAAACATTGAAGGCAAAAGGAGAAGGGGACAGCAGTGGATGAGATGGCTACATGGCATTGTTGACACAATGGGCATAGAGATGAGCGGGCTGTGGAGGATGGTGGAGGATAGTGGTGCACCTGGTGTGCAGTGGTCCATGGGGTCGCAAAAGGTCAGGCTCAACTATGCGACTGAACAACAACAAGTCAGTACATTGGCTGATCAGTGCTTTGGGGAATTGACTCAGGCTTCTGGGAATTGAAGTCCAAAACCCAAAAGTTGGGAAACTCTGGGGTAGATTGATTCATACTTTTTCCTGTTGGCCTCATGATGGAAAGGAGAATGTAAATCAGCCTGGAACCCTTCCCCACAAATTGTAGTTCATTTTTTTAAATTCACCACAATGAAATGTGGTAGAATGGTAGTCCACAAAGAGGGTGTCTGCCATTGCAAATTGTAAGTATACAGGTCTTCTGGGTTTTTGGACAAACAACACACTAAATGTACTTGCTTTAATAATGTTTCTCAGTCTGTTATGGGAAAACTTTGCTGCCAGTCTTCAGAACAGAAGTTTGATCCTGAGAGGGTGTCTAGAAAGGCATAAGGAAGGGAAACATTTACCATGGAGAATATTGTTCTTCAGAATAAGAGGATGAAAATAAAATAAATTTCTGCAGTACAGTAGTACCTCGGATAACGTTTGCACCAGATAACGCTAAAATCACATAACATTAAGCAATCTGGGGAAAAAAAATTCCATCACATAACATTAAAATCCTATGGGATGCATCACATAACATTTGCTGAAGCCTGTGCCAGTTACAACCCTATGGAGTTTTACCGTTATGTGATGCATTCCATAGGATTTTAACATTTTGCAATGCATGTATTGCATAACATTAAAAATCGGACAACACTAAGACTTGTGGAACCAAGTTTTAGTGTTATCTGGGGTTTTACTGTAGTGCTAATTAAATAGGAGTGCAAAGCATAAGATTTGACAGTAACAGATGTGTTTCCGTACAGCAGCAGTTTCACTGACTTACGATTTGACACTTCATCCAACCACAGGGTGTTATCTGCTGGCACTTGGAATTCATACCATTTGAGGGACCAATTAATTTGACTTAGCCCCTCCCCTCTCCTGTATGAGTGTTTGGGACACACAGACAGGTCACATTTACATCACAGATGCTACAGGATAGCCTAGTTAATCAGATAGGACTGACAGCTTGTCTCTCAACCTGGGAGATGTTAAAAAGACTGCCCTACTTATATGAAGGGTGATTCTTTGGTAAGAGAAGAAGGCTGTGTTCCTGTCATAGAGAGCATAAGGAGGACCAGCAATCCTCTTGCAATAGCAAGATAATGCAAAGTTTTTTTGGGGGGAAATGGACTACAGCTCCCAGAATTCCAAACCCATCATGCATTGGAATAGGAACAATCTTGCATGTGCTGACATTGGGTGTTCGTGGGAGGAGGATTTTACAACCTAATGTGATTCTCCTGTACTACTAATCCACTGGTGAAGTATTTTCTGCCTCCGGGTTGGCCTCTCCTCTCTTTGTTTGCTTGTTTCTCCATTCTTCTCTCCTGATTCAATGATGATGATGATGATGATGACAATAGTAATAAGAGAATCCTAGGGAACACAATAAAAAGTAGAGACATCACACTGCCAACAATAGTTCGCATAGTCAAACCAGTGGTATTCCCTTGTATGGCTGTGAGAGCTGGACCATAAGGAAGGCCAAACGAAGAAAAATGCTGAGTGGGCAGCATACAAATCGAATAAATCAAATCAAATAGATGCCTTTGAAATGTGGTGCTGAGAAGAATTTTGAGAGTCCCCTGGACTGCAAGGAGATCAAATCAGTCAATTCTGAAGGAAATCAATCTTGACCGCTCCTTGGAAGGACAAATGTTGAAGATGAAGCTAAAGTACTTTGGACACCAAATGAGAAGAGAGGACTCACTTGAGAAGGCCTTGATGCTGGGAAAGATCGAAGGCAAAAGGAGAAGGGGGCGGTAGAGGATGAGATGGCTAGATGGCATTGTTGATGCAGTGGGCGTAGAGCTGAGCAGGCTGCGGAGGATGGAGGACAGAGGAGCCTGGTGTTCAGTGGTCCATGGGGTCGCAAACGGTCGGACTTGACTGTGGAACTGAACAAAAAAAGACCCTGGACAAATGATATAATGCTAAACTAGGAGAAAAATATTTTTGAAATATTGCAAATTGCCTACCTTCAGCATAAGGAGAAGACAGGCAAAAGGATAGGTTTCACTGTCATATCATGTCTCATTCTGCACATCATCAGTGATGTCTTGTCGACACACCAGCAGCTGCCCTGAAGGGGCGATATAGGCAATCATGACAGCCTAAAGCAAAACAAAACAATCCAACTAGAAATGCTACCAAACAAAAACAAAAAACAAAACTACCGTATTTATTCGTGTATAACGCGCAAAATTTTATACCAAAAAAAGAAATCAAAGTTTGGGTGCGCGTTATAAACGAGGACTGGTCTTTTACTTCCTTTTTAGAATTGGGTCGGCTGTCTATTGCTGCGGCGGGTGAAGAGGAGGCGGGGGCGTGGCTTTGAAGAAATTGACGGGATCTGATTGGGTGGCGCGGGAGACGAGGCGTGGCCCGGAGGTAGCTTGCGCCGCCCCCACCCAGGAGCGCGCAGCAGCGGCGCGCGCTTCCTTAGGGCAGTTCGAGCGAGGCTCCTGGGGGTCGAAAGTGCTCGTTTTGGATTGCATTTTCTTCACCCTGCAACAGGTGGGTCTGATTATCCCCCCTCCCTCAATGTTTTAAGGCGTGCTCTTATGAACAATTTTATACCGAGGTTTCATGGAAAATTAGGGGTGCGTGTTATACACGAATAAATACGGTACTCATTCTGCTGCTGAACAAAATATACTGCAGATTCATGCTAAAAGATTGGTTCTAGTCACTATGAACACTAATGTTGTGCAGCCAACTGAATAAATGTTGAATGGGACTGCGAGAAACATGGCAGAAATGGTTGGACAAAAACCTCAGTCTAGTCACCCTCTCAGCAGATTTATGATTCAATGCAGGAGAAATGGACATGGGATGGGTCTAGACCAGTAATGGCAAACCTTGGTGTTGGGAACAAATTTACTCATGAGTAGGTCTTGTGGCCCACCAGTGGTTGGTTCCTGCTTCCAAGCTGCCACCTCTCTAGCTTAAGCACCCCAGGATACTAAATTGGTGTAGATAAGGTAGCGCATAGCCAAGTAAACACTCCAGGCATCTTCAAGTATTTTAAAAGTGTATTGTAATCAGAGTAAGTTACAGAAGAAAGTTTTTCAAAAGTTCAGAAAGCATATCAAACTAAAGAAAGTTCCTCTAACTGAGGAAGCCCATGGCCCCCCTTCTGGCTTAAGTGACTACATGTTTGAAGTTCACCCTTAGCTCAAAGCATCAGATCAAGAGAGCGTCTTGCCTCCTCCCTCTGGGTTATATCTCCTCCCTCAGGGTCCACCTCCTTGCCATTCTCCTAAAGAAATCCAGCCAATGATCATACAGCATAACATGTCCATCACACATTAGGTTTCATTTCTTCCAACTCACGAGGCCAGCATGTTTACACATTCCAATCTCTCTAAGGTATGTGCTAAAGGGTCTCCCCCGCATGGAAATCTCCATCTTGGATGAGGCTAAAACCTGGACACAAATCCTGCCTTGACACTTGGCACTCCAGCTGTTCTTCAACTTCAATTCCCAGAAGCCCTGATCAGCAGGAGTGCTGACTTGGGCTTCTGGTAATTGAAGTCCAAGAACACAAAGAGTGCCAAGGTTCGCCATCGTTGGTATAGACTGATTTGTGATCTCTAGTTCCATCTCTAACCAGGGACTGAGAAATTATTGCTTGCCAAATGTGGTCCGAGTGCAACTCCCATCAGCCTTGCTGGCATAGCCAAGGGAAAGAGGTTATGAGAGCTGCAGACCAGCAAGACGTGACAGAAGGTCTTGGTTAGAAAGAGTCATAGAGGTGGAGAATAAGCAAAAGGTTCTGTAGCTACAGTAAACCCTCCTTTCTGTAACTGAAAGTGTTAAGCCGAGGCTTAGATCTGTTTCCTTTTGCATTGAGTGAAATTACTTGAGGTCTTGCTCATTTCAGTTCCAGCTGAAGAAGAAAATAACAGACAAAATGCATGGAAATCCTTCTGGTGCTGCATCTGTGTCACACTTGTATTCACTTCGATGTGTGAGACTGAGAAATATCCAAAGCAGCGGACGTGCCTGGAGGTCTCCCTGTCTCTATGGTGTATGTCAGTAAAGACAAACAGGAAATGGGTAAGGTAGTGGCTGCATGTTAACATACTGCATCACTCCCCTCTAATCATGGTATGTTTGGGAATAACATTCTGAGTTTCACATTGTAATTTCCCCATACCACTTTTATAGAACAAACCTCAGGCAGTGATTCTCATCCATAGCCTCATGGAACAAAGGAAGTACTGTACTTGCTACCGAGGTCACTTCACACCATTATCAATTTTCACACAGCATTGTCAATAAATGCTAGGTCTAAAAGATAAACTCATTAGCAAATGTCTAATGGCACAATGTTTCTTTTGCATCCACCTACTAACTATTTACAACTTCAAAGCACCAAATTTCACAGAAATAAATCTGACTATCAATTGGGGATCTTCAGGTGTAAACAGCCACACTGATTTGCAACTTTATCTTATATGCTAACCAACCATCGTGTACCTCTGTATCCCCACCTGATATGGATAAATTAATGCTATGAAGTCTCACTCTTATGTCTGATGAAGTGGACTTGATCCATGAAAGCTAACATTAAAAATACAGTAGTTTGTCTTTAAGGTGCCTCAATGGGTTTTTTTAATACATTTTTTTGTATTTTTTTGTTTCGTTTTATTTACTCTTTGATGTGCTTGCACAGACTAACATGGCTACCACTTCAAAAATTGTCTTCTTCATGTATAAAAGAAACATGAGACAAATATAGGAGGAAATGTTTTTCACTGAAGGATTTGCTGATATCAAGTCCAATTGAAGAAGAAAATAATAGACAATTGCACACAGAGTTACTCCCTGCTTTCAGATAGTTCAATCCAGGCTCTGAGGAGAAATGGAAGAATTTGACAGCATCCTCCGAGAGGTTCGGTTGTTGGGTTTGCGAGAAAAAGCTTCTCACCTGTGGAGGGACTGAGGTGACACAAGTGGTTAAGAGGCTGAACTTGCTGACTGGATGGTTGGAGTTTGATTCCCAGGTACTGCATGATGGAGTGAGCTCCTGTCCCTGTCCCAACTTCTGACAACCTAGCAGTTTGAAAGCAAGCAATTGCAAGTAGATAAATAGGGACCATTTCGGTGGGAAGGTAAACAGTGTTCCGTGCACTCCGGTGTTGAGGCATGCCTGCCACATGTCCATGGAAATGGCTGCACATGCAGACAGCACTGGCTCTTTAGCTATAAACAGAGATGAGCACTGAACCCTAGAGTTGGATACGACTGGCATTCGATCAAGGGCAAACTTTACATTTACCTATCAGCTGTAGAACTCCCTTCTCTGGAAAGTTTGGCTGACTCCATTTCTACTGAGTTTCTGAAAAGCAGTTGAGGTTGTATTGTTCAAAATGGGCATTTGATGCCATAGGATTTTTAAAAATAAAAACTGGCTTATAAAGGATGCCTACACATGTTTTTAAGATGTTCTAAATCTTTTGTTAAAAATAACCCCCCTGTGCAACTTGATGCTACAAAGGTTTTCCATTATTAGAATTGTGATTCCAATGATTCCATTGTGTGCAATCAAAGACTGTAAATGCTGAATGTGTTGATGTCATAATCCCACAACACCAATTGAATCTGGGAATGTGATATGTCTCCAGCTCAAGATCACAAGAGTCAAGTCATGCCTGTGTTTAAGGAATTGACTTACTTCTAATTAGAAAGAACTAGTTAGAGCTGGAGATAAAGGGGAAAGAAGAGAGAAAGATACTTTGGGATATGTTTTGAGAGCTGGAACATTAGGAAAGCTGAGCGCAGAAGAATAGACGCCTTTGAGATGTGGTGCTGGAGGAGAGTTTTGAGAGTCCCCTGGACAGTGAGGAGAACAAATAGGTCAATCTTAGAAGAAATCAACCCTGACTACTCCTTAGATGGTCAAATAGTAAAGATGAAGCTAAAGTACTTTGGACATCAAACAAGAAGAGAGGATTCACTTGAGAAAGCCTTGATGCTGAGAAAGGTGGAGGGCAAAAGAAGAAGGAGGTGGCCAAAAATGAGATGGCTAGATGGTATTGTAGATGCAATGGGCACAGAGCTGGGCGGGTTGAAGAGGATGGTGGAGGACAGAAGGTGCCTGGAGGGCAATGGTCCATGGGGTCACAAAGGGTCGGAATCGACTGTGTGACTGAACAACAACAAAAACCCTCTCTTTTAGAAGATTCAGGGAGCTTCAGGTTCTGATAGGTAGAAACAGCTCAAAGGTGGATGATGGGTATAAATTCAGGTGGAAAGGAATATCTTTCCAGTTTAGCTAATCCCTGGAGAGTTACCTTATGCTGTCATTCTTGCAATTTGATAGGGCAGTGGTGGCGAACCTATGGCCCGTGTGCCAGAGGTGGCACTCTGAGCCTTCTCTGTGGATACTCATGCAGCCACCCCAGCACAGAGTTCACCCTGCCCCTCTGCCCAGCAGACCAATGGGAGCACTTCCTCCCTTCCCCCAGCACAGATTTCACCCTGCTCCTCTGCCTAGCAGCCCAAAGGGAGTGTCTCCTCCCTCCCATGTTGCTTTATTGGTACTTTGCGATAAATAAGTGGGGTTTGAGTTGCAGTTTGGGAACTCGGTCTTTAAATGGTTAGCCACCACTGGCATAGAGATTTCACTGCTGTTATGTGACTATTAGGGTTCTGTCGTGTCCAACCCTTATAAGCAATAGTCCAGGCAACGATGAACAGAACAACAACAGGAGTTTATTTAACAGTCTTTCAGGTTACACTTACAAGGCGCTCCGGACATAAGATGGCTATACGAATCCCGTGAAATCAGTTGATTTGGAGTCTGTTGTAGAAGAGGCAATGCACTGGGCTATACCATTACAGTGATAGTGTATAGAGGAGACCCAGGCTTAGCATATTACTGGTCCAGCCCCACCCTTGTTTACCCTTGGGGCTTATATAGTGTCTCCCCGGTGGTGGCTCCTTGATAGTAGCGATCCATCGGACAAGCATAACCAACCAATCATAACAAGATATACAAGTATTAACCAACCAGGAACAGGATCCAAAAGTGTACCCAATCACAGAACTCTGATTAGCATAATGAGCGCGCTCAGAGAGGGAGATTTCGCTCCAACTTTAGCTCCTAATTTGGATGGCGGGAAACCACCATTTTATATTTGCAAGGTGTTGCTTGAACAACTTGCAATTCTGCCTTACACAACAGGTTCGTTAGCCTTTCTTACTTTATTTGGGATTTGTTCACAAACTGCTAACCTCTGTCTTGTGATATGGATTGGCTACACTCCCTTTTGCTGTTGCTGGAAGTTTGGAACCCATTTTTGAATGTGTACTCAAAGTATTTTGGGAACTTTAACACCATCTTTAAATAAAATTAAAAAATAATAATTTCTAACCTCATTTAGTTCTTTATGGAAATCAAGGGTAGGGTGTCTTCTGTGGTGCTAGTTCCCGTCCTTAGATCATGCCTGTCAAGTATCACATATTGGCCGGGATTTCCCGTATTTCAGCACTCGTTTCTCTCCTTTCCCGCTGCCGTCCTGTATTTTGAATGGTGGGGAAAGGGGTGACTGCGCATGCGCACCCATCAGAGGCAGTTCTGCACATGCACAAAGGTGTTCTGTGCATGCACAAAGGGGTTCTGTGCATGTGCAAAGAAGTTGTTTCTGCACATGCGTGCCCGGGCTGGAGCAGTTCCTGTATCTTCCGGAGCCATGCTTGATGGGTATGCCTTAGATTGTGCCATGCAAGACACCATTTATTTTGTATGTGTTTTGTTCTGTGATATCATGGAAGATTGGTGTGCAAGCTGAAAGTGTGCAATCTTGTGATTTAATTGTGTGTCCCAAAAAACACTAAGACGTCTTATGACTCAGAGTGTGGGAGAAGACCCTGTCAGGAAGATTTCCCTGGCCATAGGATGTTAACCTTCATGGAAGTCTTCCACACCAGAAAATAATTGTGTCATGTGGCTAAGTGACTAGTGTGGTCCATTCTGTAAAGGTCAGTTTCTTGACAGGACAAAAGCAGTGCGTTTTAGCTTCAAAACTTCAGGAAAAATAAGAAATCATGTTGGCTTTGCTGTTTGTAATAAAGCATATTCCTTCTGGGGAAAAAATTAGATTACTGATTAACTTTTCCAACATCTGTATGCATAGCCAGTTTTAAATTTTTATTTGCAAACAAAGTTACAGCTAATACATTTTGACATAGCATATAGTGGATTCTTAAAAGAATCTTTAAAATGTAGCATTAATCACAAGTGACAAAGCATTAACCTTTTTGCAGCCTTCTTTAATTTAGGAAAATAAACAGCTATGGAACAGTGAATTGCCTAAATTAATACTATCGACTGAATGCTGATCTGTCACCTTCATTTAGTTTTTAATATTATACAGCCAAAAGTTTCAGCAGTTTGTTAGAGGTTTTGAATGTTAAAGCCCAAGTTTTCACTTCAGTTTGTTCTTCCTCATAGAGAATGGTGTTTTTCTATCTTAAATGACCTTCTGAATGTTATATGTATCCACCCAATGTGAACAACTATTGAATGGAAGTGTCATTCTTATGGTCAGTTGCCTGGGAAAAGCTTCAGAGAGCCCTTTCTCAAGCATGTAAAGGGATGTGTATAGAAGATCCAACATGTACATTTGTTACACACTAATACACACAGGGTAAAGTTACTTCTGAAAGTATATCTCCTATAATCCCCAAGCAGCTTGGCTATTGTTGGCTTCTGGGAAATGTAAGTCAGACAACTCTTTAAGTAACTTTGTACAAGACACTGAGCCTGGTGACCAGAAGGTTGGCAGGCCAGCAGTTCGAGAACTGAGTACTGTGTGATGGAGGGAGCTCCCATTATCTGTCCCAGCTCCTGCCAACCTAACAGTTCAAAAGGAAGAAACTGCAAGAAGATAAACAGGTACTTCCTCTGCAGGAAAGGTAACAGCATTCTTTGTGCTATGGCATCTAGTCATGCCTGCCAGATGCCACGGAAACAGATGCAGACAGCACTGCCTCTTTGGCTGTAAACAGAGATCAGCACGGCACCCCCTAGACAACTGGCTTTCAAGCAAGGGAGACCTTTACCTTTTACAATTATGTCAATTGCTACTTGAAAAGGCTGATGAATGTACATTCAGATGAATATATTGTAAATCTCAGACCCCTTCCAAAGGTATCTCCTTTCTCCTGCTCACTTCTATGTGAGGGACTTACTTGGATGTCAGAGAGTAAATCAAATGAAACCTATTGTTTTGCATATAGCATCTATAGACAATGTTGTGGGTGATGCTAGGTCTGAAGGATAAGCTTATTAACAAACTAGCATTTTTTGCCCGGCATTGCCGTGCAGTTTTGGATTGTGTGTTGGTGACAGGGATCCGTCAGGGAAGGTGTTTTCCCCCATACACACAATACACATAAACACAACATGCACACACAACACACACACATGACTCATAACCCACACCCACCACAGTCACACACATAACACACGACACAACACACATGACACCCGCACATGAAACACATACTCCCACACATAACACATGCTCGACACACAACCCACACCCACCACAGCCACACACATCACACTTCTCTGTGTTCGCCCCAACTCTTTGGAACCTCCTGCTAGCAGACTTAAGGCTTCAGTCAGAATTGCTGCCCTTTCGGAAAGGGTTTAAAACTGGCTGGCAGGGCAAGTTTGGGGGGCTGACGGGGTATTGACTGCTGAATGTTGGCTCAGTTGATGCCACATGTCCTTTCAATGTTTGTGGGAAGGGGTGGGTCTTTTTAGACATGGGGTGATTTTATAAAGAGTTTTTATTGTAGTTTTTTTATGGGGTTTTATATTGTAATGTTTTTATCTGTTGTACACCACCCCGAGTTGCCCTGGAGCAAGAGGGCGGGATATAAATCTAAATAAATAAATAAATAATAAACCCACACAGCAAACCCACACAATACACACTGACACAACACACAACCGCACAACACACACTCACACAATATAACTCCCACACACACACAATACACACACACACACAACACAACCACACAAAACACACCCGACTCAACACACCCGACACACACTCACGCAAAGCAGCGGCAAGCAGGCACCTTATTAGGGCCACCAGAGAGACCTGATGTGTTGTGATCTTTCCTCCCCGTGGAGTTCACCAGGCAGTTTAGCCGGGGGAGAAGGAGGCGGGGAGGAAAGATCACAACACAACGGGTCTCTCTGGTGGCCCTAATAAGGTGCCTCCTTGCCGCTGCCACCTCTGTACCCTCTGCTGCCACCTCAGCGGAGTTCGCCCGGCAGTTCAGCCGGGGGAGACGGAGGTGGGGAGGAGAGACGAAGGGTATCTCTGGTGGCCCTAAAAAGCCGTCTCTCTGCCACCACTGCTGCCGTTTCTGCTGCCACTGCGGTTTCTGCCACCACCACCCCAGCTATTTACCTTCATGTTGCTGGTATCTCCTCTCGGCCTCCTTCTTCCCCAGCGGCTGTGGTGGCAGCGGCGGCGGCAGCGAGGCGGCTTTGTAGGGCCTCCGGAGAGACCCTTTCCCCCTGGCTGACCTGTTGGTTGAACTCCACTGATGCAGCTGATGAGGGGGAAAAGATGCACGAGATGGCCGTTTTTTCTCTGTCGTGCGTGCCGGCTGTCCTGCCTCCTCTGTGCTCATGTCCTCATGCCTGATTGGCTGAGGCGTGCTGTGGCGCAGAGGATGCTGGGTGTTGTAGTTTCTGATGTGTGTGGTCACATGTTTCATGCCAGGATCGGTTTGTTGAATCACCAGAGACACATCTGTCAACTGAGAAAATGACTTGTAGGGAAAATGTATGCTCAGATATGAGTAGCAACCAATGACGATGACGATAAATTAATGCCATGAAGTCTAACTTTTATGTCTGAAGAAGTGGATTTGAGCCACAAAAGCTAACATTAAAATACAGCAGTTAGTCTTTAAGGTGCCTTTGGTGTTCAGGGAATCAAGACAATGGAAGCAACCATACAAGGCTTAACACATCTTTATTGCATGGCATACAGTACGAACACGAGGTAATGGCGGTGATACAGCTCCTTTTATACGGTGACTATACATTTTGAATGTGGCTACACGGTAGCCTATTGACTACTGTTGGTGTGACGTCATCCGGAGTCATGCCCTTCTTGTCCAGGTGTGTCATGGCGGGGATGTTTCCCGTGGCTGGAGATGGTTGGGGAATTTGTACCATGTGAGCTGAATGCTCGCTGCTCCCCTCTCTGGTAGCAAGCTCGCATTCCCATATAGCTGAGATACATTGTGTTCTATACAGATTGTTAAAGGATACATTCTTTCCTGAAGTAGTTACATTGATCTTAAAGGTACAATGCAGCAGTTACATTCCATACACAACACCGCCACAGTGTTGTTGTTTTTTTGTTTACTCCCTGATATGTTTGCACAAACTAACATGGCTTCCATTCCAAAAATTACTAGGATATGTGGCTGTTTGAAAAGCTACTTCTCTGAATTTGGCTGCTCTTCAAAATACTGAAATCCTTAAAAAAAATTTTTTTTTAAAAAAAAAAAGGCCCCTGTATTTCAAGAGTCATTTACTTAGCTACGAACACACATGCACACAAAATAGCTATAAAATGGAAGTTCCACTTCCCTATTGGTTGTGCTCGCAGCTAACGAAAATTCAAGGTTAGTCTATGAAACAAAGCAAACCTACCCTCCACTTTCCTTCATTATCAAATCAATCTGCTTGTTTGTAGTATGTATTGTCACTTTCTGAAGCTCCATCATAATGGGAAGAAAGAGAAAATTATTGATAACTTCTGAGTTGTCTGAATCAATCCCAACACTTTTTTCTGCTTTGCACTTGGTCCTGGTTTGCTCTTCAGCATTGATCCTACCAAAGAGCTGCATTCTTCAGTTCGATTCATCTCTTTTCTCTTTCCCCGCATGCATCACATTTCATATCTCTTCCTTTTTCTTGAAGGAATCTCATTATCCTTCAGCTTTACCTACATCAGGGTTGCCCAATAGGAACTGATTATCTCTGTAATGAAGTTCAGCAGGGGTGCCTGGTATAATCTATTCTTTGAAACACTATCTTACCCTAATGATTTCTATGTCCTTATTTACTGCAATCTCTCTTGCTTCACTGACTGCACCTTTGCATAATAATCCAAATATTCTGTGAACGAGAAAGAGAGGGAGGGAGGAAGGAGACACAGACTGTTTTTCTCTTTCCATTATGTTTGTAATTATAGGTATACACCACTATAACCACACCCTACATTGCATAAATACAAACATGTGATGAAGTGTCTGAAATGTGGGGAGAGAAAATGGCCCTTTTGCCAATTCTTTTTACAGTGCTTGGCTGTATCATGAAGCAGAAGGCCTTTTGGACCTATGTCTAGACTTTGAAGAAGTTACTTTTTTTTACAGCAGCTCCCAGAATCCTTTGGGCAGGATGGCCTGCACCCACACATGCCTGAGGAATCAGGGAGATGTGTTCCAAAAATATTTTTTCAAAGTTTCTTGTTGGTTCCTGATTCAGATGCCAACGTGGCCCCTAAAGAAATGACTGTGAGCTTATGACTTGCTACAGACATCAATGTACTAACCATTTGCAATCCAAAAGGGCCACAACTAATCCAAATAACAGGTGTTAGGTAAAGGTAAAGGCTGCCCTTGCTTGAAAGCCAGTCGTATCTGACTCTAGGGTTCAGTGCTCATCTCTGTTTATAGGCAAAGAGCCAGTGCTGTCTGCATTTGCAGATACCTCTGTGGATATGTGGTAGGCATGCCTTAACACCAGAGTGCATGGAATGCTGTTTGCCTTCCCACCGAAGTGGTACCTATTAAATCTACTTGAGATTTCTTGCTTTCCAATTGCTAGGTTGGCAGGAGCTGAGACAGAGACGGCAGCTCACTCTGTCATGCATTACCCAGGAATTGAACTCCGACCTTCCAGTCAGTGAGTTCAGTGTCTTAACCACTTGAGCCACCACAGTCCACAGGTCTTACCAGTTGTAAAAAGCCACATTGATTTGTATCTGTTAGGCTAATCATTCTGTACCCCGGTACTTGATGTGTATAAACTGATGCCATGAAGCCCCACTCTTCTGACTGATGAAGCTAACATTAAAATATTGTACAACAGTTAGTGTTTAAAGTGCCACAGTGTTTTTTGTATTTTTGTTTTGTTTACTCTCTGATATGCTTTAAACACAGACTAACATGGCTACCACTTCAAAAATTTGCTTATTTCTCACAGATGGAAATGAAACTATTCTATAGTTGCTGAAAGGGATGACAAGAAGTTTGAGCCTTTTTCTTTTTTGCTTTTGGGGGCCTTAGTGGAAAAAAATGTGGCAATTTTGCACATAAAGTCTTGTTTTTCATGGAAATTCTATTATATTTAAATGAAAAAAAAGCAAATTTCTGTGTCACAATACAGGAAGGTTTTGTGTGTGTGAAAAGCTGTTTTTTTCTAACTATTGCTTCAATTGAAAGAACAAACAAACCCTGGTCTTTCCATTCTTTTGAAGAAACAGGATGAAAAAATCTCATACTAATTTTTTTCAATTGGAGTTTTTGATGTGTCGAGACACCCTTTTTTGTCAAGGGTAAAAAAAACCCTAGCATTTGTTAACCTTTTCCTTCAGCGCAGGTAAAAGCCATGGGTTCATCAAATCCAACGTTGCTTAGTTTCATGGAATCATCTTGCAAAATTTACATTTTGGACTTCTATGAGCCGTTTTGGCTAAGACAGCTGTAGTCCAAAAAAAGGGAACTTTTCCAGGCTTTTAACTGGCATTATATCAATGCGTTTTGGCTTTGTTTAATGTGATTGCATGCTGAATCTAAGTTTAGTCCCAAAGTAGATCCATTAAAAGGGAAGATTACTTATCAATCAACACTTAGGTAAGTCTTACTGATGTCAATGGGTCCACTCTAGTTGAGATTAATTTAGATTTACCCCCACAAGTCCCTCTTGCCCAGAGTTGCTTATTGTTAAGAGACAGGTGATCTCTCTGGAAGACCTCTTTTCTAATGCTGTGATTTAACTGTTTACCTGGGGGTGCAGCCGATTGAATCAAGACCCTGTAGGAATCGGGGCCGCAGAGGGCCGGAGGTCCCGGAGGAGACTGATCAAGAAACGATACGAGGCAGTATGGAGCGAGATCAGATCAGTAGTTTATTGAGGGAAAACTTCAACATATATAGTAGAAAAAGCGCAACGGTGGCAAAACCGTCATCTGACAGAAATCACATCACCTGTTTACTCGGGTTCATTGGGAATCTCTCTGGGGGAAGTTAATTAACTGGGACAAACATTGACATGGGAAACACCATTGTCCAAGGATTAAGCTGGGGTAAACATGGCTTCTATTTGCGTCTGGGATAAGACTGAGACTCGGAGATGAGTGATTACTCTAATGGGTAACTGAGTCTGGAGAAATGCTCTCTCAGCGGAACCGCTGGTCAGGTCAAGGAATTGGGTGAATCAAACCCTATCATTTATCCACCCCCCTTAATTTCTCTGCCCGCAGAAACCACCGCCGGGAGCCTTCTCACCTAAGCGGCCTCTGCAAGGGCCGTTTCCATGCCAGATGGGCATGGGGAATCCACATCTCCCCTTTCTGTTTTACTTAAGAGCCTGACCGGCAACTCTGTGTAAGAGAGGCATCAGCTGATGATCGGGAAGGACTCTTTGGGGTTTCTTCTTGGGGCGGCACTTCGAGATCAGTGAGGGAATACATTGCGCAAAGCAGCAGATTGCTATGCCTAGTATAATCACCCCCACAACCACTTTGAGTACCGTCTGGAGCCACCCCCACGGAATCCACGACCACATCCAATTCCACAATGAACTCCACCAAGTTCTCCATGCAGAACCTTCCCTTATGCCCTCGACTATGGTGTGGAGGGCCGTGAGCTGACTCTGTACCTTGCGGGAGTTGTCAGTAAGGTTGAAACAACACATACCATGGAAAGATTCGCAACCCAAATGATGAAGCAATAGGAGATAGTCTATAGCCGCTCTATTGTCAAGAATGGCATGGCGAAGCTCCGCCTGCTCCTGGTTGAGCAGCGCTATCGCCGAGGAGGTATGGTTGATGGCTTTAGCTAATCCGCAAGCCAACCGACTAATCCTCCGAGCGTTGCCGAAGGCTAAGCCTGGCACGCCAATTATGCTGACTGCCAACGAGACATACTCGGCTGGACTCATAACTCTAAAGCTGCTCTCACATGAGCTGTCTAACTGGGTGGTGCGAGTGTGCCGTATGGGTGCTGGAACATTTGTAACATTTGTGCTTGGGGTAACCATATCCTTAGTAGGGAGTAACAGTGTCAAACGACTAATGCAACAAGTAGCATCTGATACATTTGCAGGAATGTAGTTCCACGTGTACTGATTACATGTAAAGAACCAACCAGATGGTAACGTAACATGAGCATACATTGAGCCAAGCTTCACTGGGTTATTGCAAGTCCAGTTGCCACTGCCGACGTAGAGGCAGCGGCGCCGGGTTCGACCGACTGAGGAGCAGCCGGTCATTCGAGCACAAGTAGAGTTCGGGCTGACCGCCACTCGAGGAGTGTGGAGAGTGGCTGCATCAGCCGGCAAAGTCATGGTTAGCCGCATTTCCCAACGGGCATACTCTGAAGAAGCCGTTGGGTTGTATGGGCTGAAAATCCGTTTCACAAGCCAGTCCCCATCCCTGGGGTATGCGCCTGGAGAATGGCACACTGGGATGAGGCAGGTGCTCAAGATTGAGGCAGAACCAATGTCCTGTCTCAGGCAAAAATCGGACTGGTTGACGAGGCCCGCCAACCTTTCCCAAATGTTGTACTGCATCCTGGCAGAGAGGTCTCCGCTGGGCACCAAATCGTTGGCCTTCAGCAAGGTAGCCTGAACGCCTCCCCCGCAAGATAGGGAGAGGATCAGGATGATGGTAACTGCCATGGAGTTGGCATGAATCTGGGCGAAGACTGCAGCCACGAGGTTCTCCGGTGACGGCTCCCTCTCCTCGCGCTGGATGGCATCCTGGGCCTCATGGCAAAGGGCCTTGACCATCCCCCAGGTGATCTTTGGCGCTGTCATCTGCGACCGCTGTCTCTCCCGGCGGGTCCTCTCGGTCAGGGTGAGGTCCTCCATCTCCGGGATCGGACTCGGATCGGCCTGGGTCCACGCCATGTGGTTCCAAGTGAGGCTTGACACACCGAGCTGGTATCCAAACGACACCTGTAGGAGACATAACTGCAGCATACCCTCTTCCCCAGGTTATGAGTGGCGCCGGGCCCCTCCAAGAAGGGTCCGGTGGCACCCGGTATCAGACCATCGGTTGCGGGAGAGCTTCCGAACGGCGGAAGTGCTTCTCCTGCGGCGTACAATCTGAAAAAACATTAAGGTGATTGTATGTGAACAATACCTTATTCAGACAATGCTGTGCCTGAGCCTGCGACTTGGGGAGGGCTGGTGGCTCCCCCCTTTCTGTTTGTTTGTCAATATAGGACTTGAGCGTCCGATTGACCCGTTCCACAATCGCTTGTCCCTGCGGATTGTAGGGAACGCCAAAAGTATGCTTAATGTCCCAGGTGGCCATGAAGGCGGTCAGCTGCGTAGAGCAGTAGGCCGGGCCATTATCGGTTTTCACGTGCCGAGGTTTGCCCATGGCCGCAATGCAGGAAAGGAGGTGCTGCTCCACGTGGGAAGCAGTCTCCCCCTTCTGCGTCGTTGCCCAAACGAATTGAGAAAAGGTATCTATGCAAACGTGCATGTACTGCCATCTGCCAAACTGCGGGACATGCGTGACATCCATCTGCCACACCTGGTTAGCCTCTGTCCCTCGTGGGTTGACCCCCCACGAGGGCCCCCCCGGTGCCCCTGCGCAATGCTGGCAAGAGCGAACTATGCCTTGGGCTTGAGAAAGTGGCAGATTGAACTGTCTGGCGAGCGCTTTGGCATTTTGGTGAAAAAAGGCATGACTCTGAATTGGCGTAGTGAAAACACCTAACACTGAACGTTGCTGAACTTCCTTTGCCGCCGCATCCGCTCTGCTATTGCCCGTGGAAATCGGACCCGGTAGGTCTTGATGACTTCGGATGTGGGCAATATAGAGCGGCTCTGTGCGGTTTCGCAAATGAAATTGAGCAGTGAGAAACAGACTAAGCAAATTCTTGTCTATCGCGGGAGTGATGTATGCTCCCGGTAGACTGTGAAGCAAGTTCCTGACATACTGACTGTCAGTAATGATGTTTAGGCGTTCCTTGGCGAAGGTGCGCAAGGCAAGGTTCACCGCTGCCAACTCTGCCCGCTGTGCGGACTTCTGTGGAAGAGTTAACAGCGTGCGCCAAGCCTGGTCCTCCTGCCAAGTCAAGTCACCATATGTGCGACCTCCATCAGTAAAAACTGTCCTGGCCCCCTGAAGTGGAACCAGCGAAAGCAATTCAAACAAGCTGACTGTCTGCGTCTGAAGTGAGACAAGTCTGGGGTCCTTTGGCAAGTGGTACGCCAAGCATCCGGTGAATCCTTCCAAAGCGATTGGAAGCGAGTCACCGAGTTGCATCAATTGCTGAATCTGTTCCTTGGTGAACGGGACTACAATTTTGGCTAAATCGTGCCCTGAAATGTCCCTAGCTCTCAGCCTTCCGCGGTAAACCACCACGGAGACCAACTCTTGGGGAGGAACGATGTTCCGGGAAGAGGTGTTCGGCAAGTACACCCATTCCACGATACTCGCCCCTTTCTCGGAATCTATTCCGAGCGACCCAGTGAACATGGATCCTGCTCAAACGATGTACAAATTCAGGATCGGAGCATATGGCCCTGGGGTGATCCTATCTACCCACCTCTGGCTGAGAACTTGGTTCACCTTCTCGAGAGCCAAGCGCGCTTCTCGAGAAATGTGTATCCGGTCTGCTGGCTGCTTACCTAAAGTTAGCAGCGAGAAGAGCGGTTTCAAAAGATCCGTATCCAATCGGAAATACGGTCTGGCCCAATTAATGTTCCCTAAAACCTGCTGCAATTCTACTAAGGTGACTGAATCCTGTAAGTTGATCTGAGGCAAAACTGGTGCTGCGAAAGAGCGGAGAAGCCGATGACCCAAGTATGAGAAGGGCTCGGTTCTCTGCACTTTCTCCGGGGCAATGAGCAACCCTTTCTCCCCCAGGCTGGCCTGGAGGTCAGAAAACATTTCGCTGCCGAGTTGCGGCACCGCGACCAAGATGTCGTCCATGAAGTGACAAACTAAAGCTTTTGGGTAAAGGTTTCGAAACTTTGCCAGTGCGTTGTGAACATAAATTTGGCACAGGGTGGGCGAGTTGAGCATGCCCTGTGGCAAAAATTTCCACGCGTAACGCTGCGTAGGCTCACTGTGGTTCACAATCGGCACCGTAAAGGCAAACCTTTCCCGGTCCCTGGGGTCTAAGGGAATCGTGTAAAAACAATCCTTGAGATCTACGACTAGGATCTCCCACCCCTTGGGAATCATATTAGGATTTGGGATGCTGCATTGAAGCGGACCCATTGGCTGTATGCATTTATTGATCTCTCTGAGATCGTGGAGGAGTCGCCACTTCCCCGACTTCTTTTTGATGACAAAAATTGGCGAATTCCATGGACTTGTGGACTGCTCTATATGTCCTGCGTCTAGCTGTTCTTTAACCAGTTGTTTGAGGGCGACTAATTTCTCTCCCACTACCGGCCATTGTTCTACCCAGACCGGCGTATCGGTGAGCCACTTAAGTGGCAACGCCATTACCCGAAGGTAAGCGTAGCACCGTACTGCTGTAAAATATCTCGCCCCCAAAGGTTGATGTGCACGTCAAGAATGTGCGGCCGAATTACCGCCGTGCCGTCAGCCTTTGGGATCGTGACTGTCACCCACTCCCGGCTTTTAAACGCTTCCTGAATACCGCCTACCCCCCACACATCGGAGACCGGCTCAATGGCCCACTCTCTTGGCCACTGGCTTCTGCTTATCACGGATACATCAGCTCCGGTATCTAACAGGCCTGAGAATGATCTATTATTCAGAAATACCTCGATAACTGGGCGCTGTTTCCACTCAATGTTGGTCTCGACTGTCGCTAAGACCTGGTATCCTTGCACTGCCTCACTGGCGCTCGAGCAGTCCTCTGACCGGGACTCTGAGCTGTCCCTGAGCCTTCCCTGGCTGTCTGCTGGCGAGTGACAAGGAACCATGATCAGTTGCGCTAACGTGTCTCCCTTGTGAATTGTTTGGGGCAGGTGAGTCCACAGCTGAACTTGGAGAACGCCTGAAAAATTGGAGTCAACGACTCCTGGAATTACAAGAATTCCGCGTGCTCCTGCTACACTGCGGGGCAAAACTAAACCTATAAAGCCCTTGGGCAGTGGACCCATGTACTGAGAGTCCACCAGATAGACCGTGCCTGGCAGGTCGCATGTAACGTCAGCCTGACAAGTCAAATCTAATCCTGTACTACCCTTGGGGCTGGCCTGCGCCCTCGCAGTGCCTGGAGTGTGACCTGAATCTAGTCTAGCTCTGGCGAGCCTTGAATCCGGGAAGTCTCTGTTTGGACCGGGGCCAGAGACGTGCCCGCGTGCCGGTTTCCTGAACTCGGACAGTTTCTGGCCCAATGGTAGCCTTTCTTGCACTTCAGACACAGGGTGTTTGGAGCCTTGGAACGGCCGGAATGTTGTCCGCCTCCCTTGGATCGGCACTCCCTAGCGAAGTGACCGATCTTACCACAATTGTGACATGCTCCTTGGTTCTTTCCTTTAGGTCTTCTACCCCCTTGCACCGCTGCCGCTAGCAAACCCATCTTGTAGGATTCCGTGCCAACGTCGGCGCAAGCTCTAATCATGTCCGTGAGTGTCAAGTCGGGACGATTGCCCAGTGACTGCAAGATTTTACGGCAGTCTAAATTAGCATTGTCCTTGGCTAACTTCATCATGAGCTCTTGCTGGGCTTCCTCATTATCGATCTGCCTACTAATCGCCTCCTCCAAGCGATTGATGAAGTCCATGTAGGGCTCTTGGGCTCCCTGCTTGACTGCGGTATAATTCTTAGCTGCCTTGCCGGTCGCAGGGACCTTGAAAAAAGCCCTAAAGGCAGCCTCTGCCGACATCTGGAGAGTGCCGAGTGGTAAGTTGATCTGTGCATCGATGGATTCGAAGGCACTTGAACCATACAACTGGTCAGGAATTACTGCGCCTCCCATCCTGGCAGCCCTAGTTTGAGCCTCAAGGCGAAACTCACTGTCCCAAATCAGGTACTGGCTAGGGTTGAGCATCATCCGCATGACGGCTTTCCAGTCATGTGGAATGAACATGGTGTTCTCGCACACTTGCTGAAGCGTGCCCCTAGTAAATCGGCTTTGGAGCCCTGTCTCTGAAATGGCCTTCCATATAGCCATGAGCAGCTTATACGGGACTGGTGAATGAACTATCTTCTGGGCCCCTGTGAGGGCATCCATTTCTAAGCGAATTGGACAAATCTGACTAAGCTCAGCTAGTTCTTCCGCTGGCAATTCCCCCTTCCTGATCTCTTCTTCTACTGTGCGCTGAAGGGCACTCTTGGTAACCTGGGAACCTGGAACTGTCAGAGAAGCGCCTGCGCTCCCCATTCCTTGCATTCCGTCGGTGACGTCTGCAGCTGTCACCGAGGGAAAGTTCCCTACGCTACTCTGCTTAAACTGCAATGACGGATAGAGCGCCGTGGGCGCCGATGGCTCGGCTAGCGCTGGGGGTTCTTTGGCCTCTACCCGGACTGGTTCTATCTCTGCTAAGAGTTTCCTACATTTGTCCCAAGTGCGAATTACGCCTCCTGGAGCTTTCGGGGGTGCTGAATGCAGTCTCCTATCTGGTCCCAAAGCTTAAGGGTTAACGTACCTACTTCTGGGTAAAGCAGGCAGTGTTCCCTTAGGTACGCCAAAAGTCTCGGTAGCTCTCTGCTGTGAAACTTTAACTGAAACACCCTGGCCAGGATTCTAAACTCCTCTTCACGAGTTTTTTGGCTAGCGGACGGATGCTGTCACTGAGAACAGGTCCCCATATTGCCTGCGAAGGGTCCTCCGAAGTTTCCTCCTGGCGACGATTCTCTGGGTAGAGCTCAGAGCGTGGTCCCCTACCACGGGCCCTCGATGGCCTCTGCGCTGTCAGGGCTCACAGCTGACCCTGCGGAACGTGTTTTTCCGTAACCTGCAAGCCGCCGTGAAAGTCGGGAGCAAACCGTAGGAAGCCTCTCGGTAATGCCTCGCCGCGTAGGCCGTTCTCCTGACCGGCTGGTTTACCGGCCGAGCTGCCGCGCTGTCCTCCGGGACGAGTGGCCGCGGTTCAAGCGCAGAACCGGGCCGTGTGATTCTCTGACCCGCTCGGGGGTCGCTTACTCATGAGTAGATCACGTCGGGGTCACCAGATGTAGGAATCGGGGCCGCAGAGGGCCGGAGGTCCCGGAGGAGACTGATCAAGAAACGATACGAGGCAGTATGGAGCGAGATCAGATCAGTAGTTTATTGAGGGAAAACTTCAACATATATAGGAGAAAAAGCACAACGGTGGCAAAACCGTCATCTGACAGAAATCACATCACCTGTTTACTCGGGTTCATTGGGAATCTCTCTGGGGGAAGTTAATTAACTGGGACAAACATTGACATGGGAAACACCATTGTCCAAGGATTAAGCTGGGGTAAACATGGCTTCTATTTGCGTCTGGGATAAGACTGAGACTCGGAGATGAGTGATTACTCTAATGGGTAACTGAGTCTGGAGAAATGCTCTCTCAGCGGAACCGCTGGTCAGGTCAAGGAATTGGGTGAATCAAACCCTATCATTTATCCACCCCCCTTAATTTCTCTGCCCACAGAAACCACCGCCGGGAGCCTTCTCACCTAAGCGGCCTCTGCAAGGGCCGTTTCCATGCCAGATGGGCATGGGGAATCCATAAGACCCCCCAGCCTATAATGCATGTCCTTTACTGAAGTCCCTTCTTTCCAACACTTGTCATAAAAGATTCAGTCAGAGTTATCCACTTTGCTTGTAAAGCTTCTGCTTAAGCCTCTGTAGTGTCAAGAAGACTACTAATGAAATACTTTCTCAGTGTATCTTCTCAAAGAATCAAATGGATATTAAGCACTAGAGTGCTCCCAACACTCCATTTAGCACAAAATAACTCAGTGAAGCAACCAGCTTTACTCTTGATATTATGACACTTTAAAGTCAAGCACTGATTACAAACCGGCATTGCTGATAAATGACACAACAGGGAACCCTTTTTCGCACGCTCGCCTAATTAGTCATTATAAAGTGTTATATTATTTCAGTGTCAAGTTCCTGCAAAAAACTGACAACTTCTTCAACCTGTGTGTGCAGTGTGGAGGGACTGGCCCTAGTGCCCACAAATGATGCTTGGGTTCAGGTTTCTGGTCAACTTTGACCTGGACAGCAGCAACAGAGGAAAATAAATGGGGAGAGGGGAAAAGGATGGCAAAGTGCATTTCTGGATGTGTTGATCTTTGTGATATGCACTAGATTTCTGAAAAAGACAAAAAGGATGGCATTCTATTCACCCTTTCACCTGAAGTAACTCTCATCAATTCTTTAGGAGATGGCTTTAAGGAAACATGCACTTTGCCATTACTCTGATATTTAGCTTATTATAGACTTGCTGATTACCTGGCATTGCCCGGGTGGTTATTTTTTGTCTGTGTAAATGTTAAGGAGACCAGGTCTAAATATGGTATATATCTGTCTGTGTGCGTGTGTGTATAAAGTAAAGGTTGTCCTTGGACGACAGCCACTTGTATCCAGTGCTCACCCTTGTTTATAGGCAAAGGGCCAGTGGACTTGATCCATAGAAGCACACGTTAAAATACAGCAGCTAGTATGTAAGATGCCACAACTTTTTTGTTCTTTTTGCTTTCTTTACTCTCTGATATGCTTGCACAGATGTAAACATTCAAAATGGTAGCATGTGGGTCAAGCATATCAGAGTAAACAAAACAAAAAGAAGACCCCTTAGCCTACTCCAGACAACTGTCTACACACACACACACACACACACACACACACACCAGCCCTCCCCACACTCCCATATATACACACATACATGTCATCTCCACACCCCCACCCACTCACCCACACAAAGGCTAGTCACACACACACACCATCCCTCTCCACACACCCATCCACCCACCCTCACAATGACCACAGAGAGAGGGAGAGAGAGAGAGAGAGAGAGAGAGAGAGCGCAACATGGGAACAGGAGCTGCGTCCTGTCTCTCTCTCTCTCTCTCTCGTTGAGGCTTGGGAAGGCCAGGCGATGGGGAGAGGCCCAACAAGCCTTTGAGGCCTACACTGACCCATCAGAGCAGGCCTTGAAGGGATGGAGCAGGCCTCGACAGGATGGAGTAGGGAGGGGATCAGCCTCTCCTCCTTCTCCTCCTCTTGCATCAGCCAGGGCTTTTGGGAGCTCATTGGGTCAAACCCTCATGCAAACCCATGGCCCCCAAGGGCCGCCACCGCTGCTACTCTTGGAGGCCTGCCATGTCCATTGTCACTGGTATGGCCACCTCCCTCATGGCCAGGTCCATCCTGCAGCCTCCGCCTCCTTCTGAGCCATGGACAGGCTGGGATAGGCCATGTCTGGAGAGCCACTGCACCCAGAAGTGGGGCTTCCCGGCCGCCTAAGCTGTTCCCTCATAGCCAGGGGGTGCCCCTGCTGACAGCAGCAGTGGTGGCTTTGGCTCTTCTCGCCTGGCCCGGACCATCTTAGCAGAGCATTGTGGGGAGGCGAAGCAGGCCTAGGGCTGGCCTAGCTAGGCCCAATGTGTTGCTCACCCTGACCCCTAAGCAGCAGCACCGCGGCCACCATCATGGCGAGCCTGGCCGAGGGCGTCGGGACAAAGAGGTGCTTCCATTTCTTATTCACTCCTTCTCTTTCTTCTCCAGCCCAGCAAGACCCAGCCTGGTTGAGGTGAAGTGGTTTTCATGTCCTCCGGCTGAGGTAAAGGCACTTTCAGCGGCACTTGTCTCTCTCCCTCTCCCCCTCTCTTCCTCTTTGCACAGTCAGGGCCCACCGGACAGCCAACGGCAGCTGTCCTCTCACTAACTCCCTCCCTCCCCCCCTCTGAGGGATTAACTGCTGAGTTCAACCAAGGCACCATGGGAACTGTAGCTTCTGCTCCTTTTCCAAATTTTGGGGGCTTACACCGCCATATGGGTCTCGGGACCCCCCAGTGCCGATCTCACAAGGCCAAGGTACGTGTGTTCCAAGTTTCAGCAAAATTGGTACATGGGTGTGAGATCCTATTGAGCACATACAAACCCACACCTCTGTTTTATAGATATAGCTGTGCAGATTTGTGTTTTGAATCATCTCTCCCATAATTCCCCAAGTACTAGAGCTATCTGTGGAATATGGGGATGTAGTCTGAAAAACATGAACCTGCACACCTCAATTACTAATTACTTAAGCAATTACTATTATTTTTTTAAGATGAAGATGGATGTGCTTACATTCTATGCTTGCTGCAGGCAGGGATACAGTAAGACTAAGCATGGTTACCTCACATTGTTTCTACCTCTCATACATTGTCATCATTGGCTCAAATTCAATCTGAGTATATGTTGTTATCCTGCCCCAGGGCACCCAGAAGCCTGGTCTTGGAGGCCAACTGGTTCTGGGCTGCCTTCGCCCTCCGAGGCAAGCAGGAAAAATGCCACTGGCATGGATTTGTTTAAGGTGGATCTCAGATTGCCATGAAGTTACCCACACACTATGATCATGGAGCCATCTCCTGCGGCACATATGAAACGAGACATGCATGATTTGACACCGGGACTGCAATGGACTGTCACAGCCTTGAGGTTATTATCAAGGTGTGATTTCACAGCCAGTCCTTCTGGCATGACCTCTTCCGCCCCCATGACCATTGGGAATCAGAAAGTGGTTTCTCTTCTGCTCATTTTTGCCGTTGGGCTCAATATGATGGTTTCCAGTGGCATTTCCTCCACTGAGGCAACTATCACTTCACCAAAAGGGGCTTATTTGCCTGTAGCCATTGGCCCCTTTAGGGAGTGAGGTTATTTACCACCGCCCAACACTCAGTGTTGAGTCGTTGGCTGTATATTCTACTCCATTACCATAGCAGGATGTCCGGCCAGACAACAGTCACACACAATCCTATCCCATCTCTTCAGTTGTCCTTCTCTCTCCCTTCTCACTCCGTTCTCACTCCATGGTGTTACCCCTCCAGATCATACCTGTCAACCGTGGCTCCAGACAATCCAGGACCTGCGCACTACGGTTTTTCGCAAGTCGTGTTCTACGCATGCGTAGAAGGCTTTTACACTTGCGTAGAACCCTTTTATGTTCTACGCAAGCGTAAAAGGGTTCTACGCAAGCGTAAAAGCCTTATACGCATGCATAGAACACGACTTGCGCAGAAGGGATGCGCAGTACATCTTCCCCCCACTGCCAATTCTGGGGTTTCGGCAGCTGCAGGCAGGAAATGGCGCAAATCGGCGCCAAAAATCGCGAAATCCTGGCCAATCCTGGAAGGTTGACAGGTATGCTTCAGATACACAATCCCTCCAAAATGCCATGCCTGAGTAATCAGACTTGCAAATAAAGCCCCTATATATCTCCCGATCACCAATCATAAACCAAAAGAAGGCTAATTTTGATAGAAAAATCCAAACATAGTTAACTGTGTTCCCTTGGCAGAATTGTGTTTGTAAACACACGGAGAGGGTACATTTGTGTAAAAGTGGATAAACCCTGTTTCTGGCGCTATATACCCCCTCCTCCCGCACCAAATGATTAAATTGCTACTGGCCCCATGTTGAGAATGCCAGCCTTCTATTTTAGAATAGTTCTTTCTAAATATTACACATTATCCATATATTTCCTTATTATTTTTAACAAGTGCATTTGAATAACAAGATCTTCCTCAAGAGTTCATCAACTCCTGCTGTTCCCCCCCCCCCCCCGCCTAGAGTTATTATCCTCTCTCTGAAAATGACATGCAGTAATTGGTTGCCATAGAAGCCATAATGAGGTTAAAAAAGAAAGATTAAGATGATCACAGGTAAAGAATGTCAAGTAAGAACGGACAGTGACCCTTTGCTAATCCAAACCCTGTCTTTCAATGAAGGCTAACATACTGGGGCATCTTATGCAATCAGTTGAATGAAATGGCACACCTTTTCTTGGACTGTATCAATCTTGTAGAATGTGTTTGATGTTTCAGTGCTCAGATACAATTCCTTGAGCACGGAAAATGAGCAATCTACCAGAAGGTTTTACTCTACCTGTCCTTTCATATATTCTTAAACTGGAGTTTCTTTTGTGGATAATCATTCGTGAATACAGTTCCTCTCCAGGTGACTTTTGTCATGGAAGTGGCACATTCCAGAGAATATTTTTTTAACCACTGAAATGACATTAGCTGTCCCATGTTCAATAGCCACAACAAAAATGTGCATTTTGTAGCAGAACATAAGGATCTGTTTCTCAAAAGGGCTTCTTCCATCACATACATTTTTATGTATGTTCCAAGCAAGTGTACAAAAACACAAATGTGAATAGAATGCAAAGCTTCACTTGTCTCATTTTCACATACAAAATGAGAAAGCACACAGTTGGCTGGGATACGGGGAGGTTTTTGTCTTGTCAATCTTAGGAAAAACGTGCAGATTTGTAAAATTGACTCTTCAATACATTTGTATAAAACCTTAAACAATAATAAATACAGGCTTGTTCCCATATGGAATTTTATGAAGTAGAAGAAGTGGATTGGTTGCTTGTATCTTTGTGAGTAATCTGGTACCACAACCCTGGCTTATTTAGCCCTGCCCAGGGTTCTTATTTACTCCTGCCCAGGTGTCCTTCTTTTTAAGGGGATTGGAGAGGTTTTATAAATGTTTTTAGATAGTTCTATTGTATTCAGTTTTAATTAGCATTGGGTATAGGTTTTAACAGATGTTGTGAGCCACCCTGGGTCACTTAGGTGAAAAGGGCGGTTATATAAATTCAACAAATAAAATGAATGAATGAATGAATGAATCTGACTCTTGTCTTGTTCATGATGTGTCTGTGGGTATTTATCTATGTGCACTTAGGTCCAAAAAAACCGTGGTAGAAACATATGACACAAATTGCACAAAGTGCAAAAACAACAACAATAACAACAAAAACAACAATAACAAGAACAACAAAAACAAGAATGACAACGACGACGACAACAACAACAACAACAACAATAATAATCACAGACTTTTGCAGAGTCGAAGGTTAGCTTCTGTGCATGGCCTTATGGGATTTCTTATTTAGCAAGAGTTGCCCATCAATAGGTTCCTTCTATCCTGTACCAGGGATTGCAGTGGCTGAAGTGGTTAAAACGCTGTATTTGAAGACTGGAAGGTCGGAGTTTGATACCTGATGGAGTGAGCTCTGGTCATCTGTCCCAGCTCCTACCAACCTAGCAGTTCGAAAGCAAGAAATTACATGTAGATAAATAGGTACCACTTTGATGGGAATATAAACAGTGTTCCGTGCACTCCGGTGTCTAGTCATGCCTGCCACATGACCACAGAAATGTCTGCAGATGCAGATAGCACTGTCTCTTTGGCTATAAACAGAGATGAGCACTGAACCCTAGAGTCAGATATGACTGGTTTTCGAGCAAGGGCGACCTTTACTTTTACCCTTATCCTATCTCATGATACTTTATATTTAAATACATGGTTTCTTTTTGCCTGGGACACAGAAACACATAGAAATGTGACAAATCCCGTATCAGAGAAGTTGCAATAAAATTAAGTTAAAGCACAAGCAGCCAAATGAAAACTATCACCCAGTGTCGTCAGGCAGATGGCTTCTTAAGTTCGATGTCCTTTTTGAGTGACATTAAATATCCTTGTTTGGCAGTAAACACTGCCCTGGCCAGAGTAGTCTAACAATATTTTTTTTAAAAAAAAAATATTGTCCTTGTAAACAATCTGAAGACATGAACACAATGTGAGTTTTTCTTTTCTTTTAATTATGTATTATGATTATTGTTTTTAATTGTTAGCTACAGTTGTCAGACAAGCTGAATGTGGAATCTATGACTGTTCTTCTCAATTTATTTTCAGGACACTTAGTTCAGGCTTAGACAATAAAACTAACCATTAACATACTGTGACATATTTAAGATTGACTGGCCCATTTATTTCTGACGGAGTGGACTTGGTTCATGAAAGCTCACATTTAGATACAGGAGTTAGTCTTTAAGGTGCCGCAACATTTTTTTTTGTCTTTTCTCCTGGCTGTGCTGTTTTGTTTACTCTCAGATATATTTATTTCAGTGTGAACCTTCACAGATTGTTATCCACTTCTTCAGAAAAAATGAGATGCAGGGGAACAGATAATAACAGCAGATAATAAAAACAGATAATAAAAAATAATAATCATGTTTTGAGCTGTTTAAATTGGTCCTATTAAATACCAGACTGATTGTTCTTCAAAACAGAACAGATGGATCTTGAGTCTGATCCAGAAGGGCATAGGATGGGACTTACTCAGTCTAAAACAATCCAAGAAGTGTCCATGGCTCAGTGGGACTTGAACCTTGGTCTCTCAAGTCCATAGGCTAACACTCCCAAAACTAAATCCTACTGCCTAACATCACTACCACCACCATCACCATCATGTGGTGATGATTCCACCACCACCAATGTTTTGTTGGTGAGACGGGAACTTCCATTCAGGGGCTGACAAGGGCTATTGGGTATATTGGCATTTTCCATCAGAATGGACAGTAGGAGAAAAGGATTGAGTTGACATTATATACAAACGTGGAACAACAGAGAATAAAACATGGATATAATGCCTGACCAGACAGGGCTCTGAGCAGCTCATGTGAACACATAGGGATACGGACTATTGTAAGGAAAAAAAATTACAATCCTTGTTCGGGGTCTTAGATATCCTGTCACTGAGTGTTTGTTCAACAGCCTTGTTCTACATGTCCTCTGAAGTGCTTCTGTTTTCTGGTCTTAAGAGTTGGAATCTTCTGTTATATTTCTCAGTCCTAGGGAGATGATTTCCCTGAAGCGAGAACCTCTGGCAAAATGTTAAGTTAATGTCATGTCAAGGAGGAGGCCTTGTAACATAGAACTCCAAGCCTTGGCATCCCACCTTCGAATCCTCCAAGCAGGCAGGCTCAAAGAGGCAGAAAGGCACATGGCACTTCCTGGTGTGCCATTGGGGGGGGGCACATGAAATGGTGCCACGGGCCACATCTGGCCTGTGGACAGCAGGTTGAGAATCCCTGATCTAGGAGATTTTCCTACTCTGGGTGGCTAACAACAGAAAACTCACACATTAAAAACAGTCACACATTTTTAAAAAAATACATATAAATATAACAGGAACAAAAAAACCTATTGGTGACAGAGAGAAATAAAATACCTAACGTTCAGCCATTGGCAATATATCCTTAAAAGGCTCTTTAAAAAGAAGTGTGTGTGTGTGTGTGTGTGTGTGTGTGTGTGTGTGTGTGTGTGTGTGTGTAAAACTCTCTGCATGATAAACATGGTGAAGCATCATCTAAGTGTTCTAGGTCAACTTGCTTTTGTTTAATCACGGAAAGGAAGTAAGGATAAGAACAACGGATGGAATTTTCAATACATGCAGGAGGCAATTAAAAAACAATACAGTAAAGTTACATAGAAGCCAATGAAACTGAAAGCTACATACGGCAGAAACTAACGGCAGTGCTAAAAAACCTGTTATCTACATCCCATCCATCTTGTTCAGAGGAGTGAGCACCACGATATTTTTATGGGAAGGTTTTAAAAAGCTCAGAACACAATGACTCCAATGATCTTTTCTTGTCTGTTCCCAACACATAATACAGTATAGGAATAAGTGAACCACCAGCTATTGTGAAAATGTGTCTGGTGGGAGGGTTGTTTCCCATTAATAGGAACACATAACATAGGCAGTGGCCTGATGTTGGCTGTGGTAGTCTAGGATCTTTAGTCTCAAAATGTTTAGTTTCTCAACTCTTGTTGTGTATGCATAAATTCAGCCGCCACCGCTCGCACTCAGCTGCCAGTGATAGCACAACAGCTGCCACTGCACACAGCTCAGCTGCCAGCTATAACACAGCTGAAGGAGCTCAGACCAAGTGGCTCAAATCACCCAACCAGTAACAAGCGCGGGAAACTTTCCCACCACAGGTAAACCTTAGTCGGACCTTAGTCAGGTATGCAGTACATCCCAATGACATCACTGCTACCACAACCAATGGGCGCCCTTGGAACTTTGCATAGGCTCCTTAGCCAGGCCCTACTAGCCTGCACTCACCATTCATGCACACGCCCGAACTGGGTACCCAGGTAAATGCAAAATTAAGAAATGTGCCAGTGGGGCAAGAGCCCCACAAATGCAAAAAAAGGAAAACAACTTCATTTCCCAATGTTCTTTGCACCGCGCCTCACCACAGCCAATCAGGCTGAGAGGCGCGACCACAAAGAACATTGAAAAACGCGCTGCAGCCAATCAAAATCGAGCCACAGGAAAAAAAACACACCACAACCACAAATCACACACCCATAACTACAAGCCCCAGAGTCCTGCGTGACATGAGCGCGCAGGACGCTGAGGAAACCGGCGCCCGAAAAATTAAAAAGAAAAACAACTCACCGCCTCACAGCCAAGCAAACACCAGTTGGCTTTCTTTCCCTCACCCACGGCGCCTGAAGATCCCGACGGGAGTTTCCCCTTTAATATCAGTGGGTGGGGGTTTGGAGCCCCCTCTCCCCTGGCTCCCCTAGGGTTGGGAGGTTTGTGGGGACAAAAGGGGTATGTCCCCCCAACTCTTCTGGACCCAGGAGACCAGGGAGAGTGGATCGATTGCCCCCCTCCTAAAAAAACTCCATCTTTAAAGAGAAGAAACCAAGCGGTTTCTTCTCTTTAAAAATGGAGTTGTTTTAAGGAGGGGGGAAAATCAATCCCCTCTCCCTGGTCTCCTGGCTCCAGAAGGGGTTGGGGGGACATACCCCCTTTGTCCCCCCAAACCTCCCAACCCCAGGGGAGCCAGCGGAGAGGGGGTCACAACCCCCCATCCACTGATATTAAAGGGGAAACCCGATCTACTTTCACGACTCCACACAATCAAAGCTCCATAACACAATAAAGCCCCCACCCCACCAGCTAGCCCACCCTTCCTATCCCCCACTGACCATGCCCCCTCCCCACCAGCTAGCCCACCCTTCCTAACCCCCAATGACCATGCCCCCTCCCCACCACCTAGCCCATCCTTCCTAACCCCCACCGACCATGCCCCCCTCCCCACCACCTAGCCCATCCTTCCTAACCCCCAATGACCATGCCCCCCTCCCCACCACCTAGCCCACCCTTCCTAACCCCCAACGACCATGCCCCCTCCCCACCACCAAATAAATAAATAAATTTTTAAAAATGACTAAAAACACAGTCAAAAACATCCAAAAATACACAAAAACAAACAAAACACCAAAAAACAATACAAAGTAAACAAAAATACAATAAAAAACAAAACAGACAAAAAATACTAATTCCAACCATCACCACCCCCCCCCCCACACACACACACACAAAAGAAAGAAAACAAGCAAACTTACCAAAAGATGTCCTACCTCCACGAGGACCGGAAAAGAAATAAATAAATAAAGAGACTACTTACCAGAAGAAGCTCCACCCAGAGGCCAGGAGAGAAAAAATAGTCAAAATACAATAACCCCTACCAGCACCACCTGCTGGCCACAATAGTAAAATCAATTCAAAAACACAAAACAGCCCAAACAAAAGGCCACAAGAGTAAAAACAAATCAAAGACATAACACAAATTCAAAATTTTACACAAAAGGTCACACCAATAAAAAAAAATCAAAAAATTACACTAAAACACACTTTAACACAAATCACAAACATGTGTCAACAAAATACAATAGAAACTTTTAAAAATCCTGTGCTGAGTTTTAACTCAAATTAAAACCCAAAACATCTAAACACATTTTAAAAACATTGAATGTAAAAAACATTTACTTTTATATTATTAAAATTATTACCTACGGTACAACTAATTAAAAAAATTCAAAAAACTAAAACATTATTCGCTTACATAAAACAATTTGAAAAAAATTATATCATACTTTGTTCTTTTATTCATCCTCAAAAAAAAAGCAGATCACAGTTAATAACAGCCAAGCCAATTTTTTTACATAAATAAACATTTTAAAAATTAAAATTACAGACTAAGCAATTTAAAAAAAAACATTAACACAATTTAACCTTCCAACACAATTTAAAACAGCCTGGCAACGCCGGGTAACCTCTGCTAGTGATATATAAGGAGCTGCGTCTCCACCGTTTGCCATGTACAGATTGACCATGCTGCAATAAAGAAGTGTTTGGCCCGCCCGCTTGCTCCGTGTGCAATCAGTCTGCCTACATCAAAACTCTGCTCCCTGATCATCTTTGTTGCCAGTCAGAACAAAGCTGTCTATGCACTGCGGGCATGGAAGTGAGCGTATCATATCCAGCAAATGCTGAACACATGCTTTCCGATCACCTTTGATGGAGATTATTAGACTGAAGAGCCAGTTCAGTTCTCCATCAGTGGCAAGGTCACCTGCTCCATATGCCTTCTTTCGTTGTGAATAACATGCTCACATTTTGCAGGAACATTAGAGTAAATTAACCTAATTATGTATGACAGCTAATTTTGAGTGTGAAGAATGTGTTGAGGGATCAAGGTTTCTTAACACATCCCATCCTACTCTTGACTTGCACCTAGAGAGTCAAAAAAGCCAACATGTGGAAGGTAATCCCATAGCTTCTATACAGTGAAACAGAGAAAAAATGGTAGAGAAAAGCCTTTAATTACTGCAAATCATTCATTTCATTTCATTTATTTGATTTGTATGCTGTCCACTCAGCATACGTTGACTCAGGGCAGCTCACAGCGTATCAAACAAAGATGCAATGCAGTAAAACAATAAAATACATATTATCAACATGATAACATACAATAAACACAGTTAATACTAAAAGTCAATCACAAGGTCCTTCCTGCTCAGCGCTTCCAATGGAGCCCGGGGCTCAACGTCTACAACTGGTGGCTCCGGCGTCTCTTCTACCCTCTGGCTGGGTGGGGCCAGGGGGAAAGACGCAGGCGGCTGGAGCTGTCTCCCATCCCAGGACCGGGGGTGTGGGCCCCGGGAGAGACACGGCGAGATCCTCTATCCGGCAGCTCTGGCGTCTCTTCTACCCTCTGGCTGCGTGGGGCCAGGGGGAGTGACGCTGGCGGCTGGAGCTGTCTCCCATCCCGGGACCAATCATATAAAACATGTTAAAATATAAACAGAGGGAATTGCACTTGCAAAGCTCTTTAAGCTGGATCTTAACATTTTTTCTTTGAGATGGTTACCATTCCCAAAATCCACAGCCACTTCAGCAATAAACAAATAGGTTGGAAGATTGCAGAAGCTATAATTGAAAGAAAAAAAAACTTTTCCAGGATGTCATTCTAGGCCAGTCATGGCGAACCTGTGGCATGGGTGCCAGAGGTGGCATGCAGAGACCTCTCTGTGGGCACCCATGCAGTCACCCGAGCACAGAGTTCACCCCACCCCTCTGCCCAGCAGCCCAATGGAAGCGTTTACTACCTCCCCCTGTTTGTTGTGTTGGCACTTTGCGATAAATAAACATTTTTTGGGTTGCAGTTTGAGCACTTGGTCTCTAAAAGGTTCGCCATCACTGAGTTAAGGCATTGGCCCATTCAGGCCAATATTGTCATCTCTGACTGTCAGCCATGGTTTCGTTCCAGCTCCTTTTGGAAATTCCTGCCATTCTCAGATTGCCTCCCATTCAAGTACCCTGAGGCTTGATCTCACTTTTCCTCCAATATCAGACAGGGTCTGAAGTGTCCAGCTGTATTAATCTTTCCTGACTTGCAATGTCAACTATCTCACTCTGCCTAATAATAGAGCTGGCCTCCTTGGTGCATATTTCTTCAATCTTTGGGAGAGTGATGTATTTTACCTTACTCACACAATGTTTAAGTGTATTTGTTGTTCAGTCGCATAGTTGAGTCCGACCCTTTGTGACCCCATGGACCATCACACGCCAGGCACCCTTATCCTCCACTATCCTCTGCAGCCCGCTCAGCTCTACACCCATTGCATCAACAATGCCACATAACCATCTCATCCTCTGCTGTCTTCTTCTTCTTTTGCCCTCGATCTTTCCCAGCATCAAGGCCTTCTCGAGTGAGTCCCCTCCTCTCATTTGGTGGCCAAAGTACTTTAGCTTCATCGCCAACATTTGTCCTTCCAAGCACTGAATATTGAATAGCTTTATTTTCTTCAGAGAATTCATTGACCATTTCCCTAAATGACAGGAAGTGGCTTCTCCTTCCGATCTACTCTTGTATTATTTCTGATCTGGGAGGGCATTTCTCCAATAGTATAATTCTGCCACCTTTGTCCTGCAGAGCACGAATAATCAGACATCATACAGAAATCTGTAATCCAATATGATTTTAAAGTTCCAGTGGTGGCACAGTAATTACTCCAACTAGACTGCCTAATCCTATGCCTTATCTCCCTAACGGGAAAAATAAAATTTTATATGATATCTCGAGCAGTGGCAGTAGGCAGGAGAGATAATGGATAGACACTATCAAATGTTTGCTTCCTGTGTTTCTCCAGAAGCCATTATTTTGGTGGATTAAATGAATGGACGTTGAATATGTTACATTTTTTTTTGTTAACTCGTACAATATAAAAGATTGTTTGCCTCTTTCAGATGAGCAGATTTCTAGCTTGTTTTTCTTATATGTGTCCCTCCAGTCTATGAGCTATATAAGGACTTGTCTACATAGGGCTTTATGGAGAGTTTGGTTCAGGCTAAATTGGGGTCACTTGGGATTGGATAGAGGTCCATTATGTCATTTAGTAAGACCACAGTGGCTTAGTGGTTAAGATAATAATAATAATAATAATAATAATAATAATAATAATAATAATAATAATAATAATAATAATAATAATAATAATAAGAACAACAACAACAACAACAACAACAACGGTGGCGGTGGCGGTGGCGGTGACGGTGACGGTGACGGTGACGGTGGTGATGGTGATGGTGATTTATTTGTATCCCACTCTCCTGGTGAACACGCCACTCAGAGCGGCCCACAACAACAACAACAACAACAACAACAACTTAACAGTATATAATATAATAAATACAAAAATACAAAAAATACAGTAACACACAATTATCATAAAATACAATACAAATTACAGTCTATCGAGCCCGGGCTCGGAATCACAAACAAGGCCCAGTGCTCAACCACGCACACAAAGCCCCAGCCAATGGAGTAGCTCCAGGTGGGCGGGGGAGTCCAAGATGCTGAGCTTGATGGTCAGTGGGTGAGCTGTTCGAGACCTGAGTGCTGTGTAACTGAGTGAGCACCTGCTGTCTGTCCTAGCTGCCACAAACCTAGCAGCTCAAAAGCAAGAAATTCCAAGAATATCAGAGAGTAAACAAAACAAATCAATAAAAGACAAAAAAACATTGTGGTTCAATTAAAGTGATCACACTTGCTAGAAGTGAAAGAAAATTGAGTAATCCTACCTGTACCAAAATAGTACAAGCCCAAGACAAGGACCCAGAAAGCAGCAGGCACAAACACTCTGGTGATGGGCTGGTTTACTCCAGTGATTACATCTGTGATCACTGGAAAAAGGAGCAAACCAATCCACTCCTTCTGTGAACCAAACAGTGGGGCAAATCACACCCTAAATTAGATTAGAAGACCCATGTTGAATGATACCAAGAGTCTATCTAGCTAAGCATTCTCTTCACACTATTGCCTACCAGGTATCTTTGGGGTGCCTATAGGTAAATACTATTTCTTTTACATTTTCTTTTAATTTATAATCACAGAACTAAAAAAAAAACCTATAAACAACTCGCAGAACATAAAAAAAAGTTTTTTAAAAAGGAAAACTGTTCCCATTCCCACCACCACCACCACCAGAGCTTTGTCAATGTTTTTGACATCTTTATAAGCCCATATTCTCTTTCCAAAATTGCATCAGTTCTTGGGAAGGTTTCAACCTTTCCCCCCTTTTAACATAATCTATACATTCTCCTTCAACAATCCCCTCTAACCTACAATGTTACAAGTTAATTTATCATTAGGAGCAATGTTCCAAACTTCTTTATACCATTCATTTAACTGAAAAATCATACTGTATTTTCCATTTCCTAGCTCTCATTAATCTTGCCGCTGTTAACAAATTAGAAATTAATTCTCTACTTGACCAGTTACTTTGAACCTTATCATATATTGATAAAAGAGCAATTCTGGGACCCACCTCTAAATTTAATCTAGTTATTTCATTTATCTCATTAAAGACCATTTGCCAAAATTTCAATACAAATTCACAACTCAACCACATATGGAAATAAGTATCTATTTCCTGACATCCTCTTCAACACAGGCTTGAACATTCCTTAACTATCTGATTAAATGTCCACTGGTAAAGATATGAGTACAATAGGCTTCTGCTGCTCAGGCTCTACACAGCTTTCCCAGACTGGCATTCTATGCATAATGTACAAAGTGAATGTACAGGTCAAAACCTCCCTGTAAACGATTCCTCTGAGCTTAAATTTGTGTGTAGGACAGAGGTTCCCAACCCTTTCAAGTCGGGGGCTGAGTCATGCTCTCTCAGTCAGCTTCACGGGCCGGATGTTCATTTTGCCCTGCATGCATGATGGAGGTTGCCATTTTGTCCCAACAGCTTCAAAAGGGTGGTCATTTTGTTTATTGAATGCCCTTGGAGGGGTGGGGGCACATGAAATGGTGCCGCAGTCCAGATCCGGCCCAAATGCCATAGGTTGGGAACCCCTGGTCTAGAAGGATCAGTCTCAATAAAGGCAGTTTCAGATCATGGATATGTTGAAGGTCATATGGTGACAGGAAGCCTCAAACTTACACCAGTTGAGAAAATATATCCTCTTGTTGGTATTGCTCTACATAAGATAAGGAGAGAGCCTGGTCCATACCCAGTGTGGTGGCAAATTTTGAAAGGCAGGCACTTAGCATAATAAATTGGTATCACTCTACGTAAGATAAGGAGAGAAGCAGCAGCAGACGCCAAGAGAACTAAGCAAGTACAGTGATACCTCATACAAAGTCCAAACTTGGTTCCACAAGTTTGGACTTTATACGGATTTGGACTTTGTATGAGGCATACACAATGCTAGTTGCAATGCCTCATACAACGTCCAAATCCTTGCCGCGATGCCTCGTACAATGTCATTTCCAAAGAGATACATTGTGCTGTAACAGCACAGACTTCAGGGCAAAGTCAAGGAAACAGACAGGAAACTGACCGAACTTTAAGAAATCATTGTCTAAAGGCTAAACACATTACACAAACATGTCAAACAACCCTGATTGTCCAACAACCTGAAGAATGCTGCAAAAATCCCAGGAATGCTTCTAAAAATTCTGACAAAAAATAAAAAAATATCCAAAATCGCGCTCAAAACCACTCCTAAACACTCTTCGCCTTGTGCAAAACCCACAAGACCAATGCACACATGTGTCCTGCCTTTTATACTGCCCAGGCACAATGCAACCTGGTAAAAACCCCAATGCCTCATACAAAGTCGCACGACTTTGTATGAGGCAACTTTTTCAAGGAATTAGGCGATGTTGTATGAATTCGATGTTGTACAAAGCAAACTTTGATCTCCTTGCAGTCCAGAGTGCCCTCAAAAGTCTTCTTCATCAGTTCAGAGGCATCTACAGTGATATATATCTTTACAACAATATGCATGGGGATGGTGCTTGTGAGTGAAATGGAAATGCAGTAATTTAGTGCCTTGGGGTGGGTGGATAATGAAGAGCTTCAGCAGCTGATTTTAATTCTTACAACTAATTATATTCGTGTCTATGGCACAAATTTAGACATGAGTTGGGAGCAAACCAGGAAGGCAGATATCAACATCCCATAATTTGTATCTCAATATTGTGTACATGTGCAAGTAAGACATCCTGAAAATTTGGCCCATGCCATCTGTCTGATGAGTTAAATCACAGCAAATCTGAAAATCTATATTTCTCTCTTTCAAAATTTGGAAGGATGTCTTGGTGACACATTAATCTCGACAGGTAATTTATCTGTTATGTAAGCACCGTCAATCATAATCATTCCCAGACTTTTAATTAGGCGCAGACAGGATAGCAGCAGCAGAATGAAAAGTGTTTGAATTAGCTGGCAACCTTTCGCTGCCAGAGGGAGTGGCATAACACCTAATACTTGTGGCACTAAAGACAGCTCAGAAAAAGTGAGGCAAAATAAATTTGGCTCACAGCAGTCAAGTGAAGGTCTGACAACATCAAGAAAGTCTGACCTGAAAGCTTTTAAGAAAGTGGGAATGATAGAAAATTTCATATATATTGCTATGATGTATTGATTCAAACAATAAGCTTATCAGCCATATTTGCAGGCGCACCCCCCCAATAACGGACACAGACAACATTGAAAGTGGATAACAGCATAGGGCCACATTTATTGATTCAATGCCCTAGTCCGAATTATAAATTTGTATTGGTAAAACGACCAATCATAATTCCTAAGGCAAGCAGGCCGAAGTAACACTGGTAAGGTACCACCCCAAAATTGCCAACGGCAATTGGTTACAATGTATCAATTTGTATCAATTTGTTTGTTGACAACAAACAAATTGTTGACCGTAGTCAATAAGTAACTTATGACCCCACCCTCTGACGCGTATCCGTGAAATCACAGGGGTGATGCATGCTGGTTAGCAATCGTCATCACCCCATCGCCTGGTTCGTCGTTGACCGGACAACGTTTAACTAATTTATTCCTGTCTAGTGTTGTCCAGTCAATTGCGAACCTGCCGGATACTTGTGGGTCATACTGTTTACCTTACCAGTGCTACCCGCCAATGTGACCAAAGTCAACAGTAGGAACACAGAAAGACCCCTATATCAAACCATAGCAACAGTGTGGGATGGGCAAAAAAGCCAGGACCCGGAGCCAATATGGGTCCCAACCAAAAATTCCCACCCGGCCCCGAAGCGACCATAATATCACACTGTTAACTAGGGAGGGGGTGGAGGGGAAAAAACTTCTCCGCTCCGTCGCTGAGGTAAAATGGCAGCTCGGCTGCCTCGTGGCCACCCCTTTTATAAGGGAGCTGGCCACGCCCCTAACTACCCGGATTCTCTGTCCTGTGGGGGGGGCCCCGCAAAGGGCGTGGCGGCCATTTTGGCGCCGCGCTTGCATTGCAGGCGCACCCCCCCAATAACGGACACAGACAACATTGAAAGTGGATAACAGCATAGGGCCACATTTATTGATTCAATGCCCTAGTCCGAATTATAAATTTGTATTGGTAAAACGACCAATCATAATTCCTAAGGCAAGCAGGCCGAAGTAACACTGGTAAGGTACCACCCCAAAATTGCCAACGGCAATTGGTTACAATGTATCAATTTGTATCAATTTGTTTGTTGACAACAAACAAATTGTTGACCGTAGTCAATAACTAACTTATGACCCCACCCTCTGACGCGTATCCGTGAAATCACAGGGGTGATGCATGCTGGTTAGCAATCATCATCACCCCATCGCCTGGTTCGTCGTTGACCGGACAACGTTTAACTAATTTATTCCTGTCTAGTGTTGTCCAGTCAATTGCGAACCTGCCGGATACTTGTGGGTCATACTGTTTACCTTACCAGTGCTACCCGCCACACGGAGGGGCTTCAAAGAAGACCTGACGCCCCCCCCCCCCCAGACCGTCAGCTCGGTCAACAGGCCTGCTCGCCAATCACCCGACAGGAGGTCCATACCTCCTCGCGACAGATGGGCCCCATCCCCTGCGTACAAGTCATAATTTTGTAGACTAATATCGGGGTGATGACTAACCCGTCCCCAAGCCCTGGTGGCAAGAAACCGCGCCACTGCCTTATTGACCGCGCGCCTAGCGCGGTCAAGGGCCAGGAGGTTAACGCCCCCTCGGTAAGAATGGCGCGGAACAATGTCTGACCAAACCAGGGTTGTGGCAGGCCAGACATAATGCAAGTAGGCGAGTTCCTCGCAAATCGCATGCTTGAGCGATAAGCCGGTGACCTGGCCCAAATCATTGCCCCCCAGGTGGATGATTAGAATGTCAGGCGGGTCAGCACCCAGGCCAGAAAAAAGGAAAGGCCGCAGCTCCCGCCATAACATCCCAGGCTTACCATGCCATGCGAGACTGGCATGGTCACCCAGTCCCAGTCGGGGTCCCCACTCTGTCGCCGCAGCGTAACGCGCTGCCCTGTGCACATAGCTGTGGCCCACCAGCCATACTGTCACCGGTGTAATACGACACCCAGGGTCTGTAAGAAAATTGAGAAAAAAGGCGGTAAGGTGACTGGATTGGTACTCATGGCGGGAGTGGGCACACATAAAACTGAAAACATTGCGAGCCCCACCTCCCCATGCTGCGTATGTCAGCCCCAGAGTACCCAAAAGCAGCTGCTGTAGAGGCTGCACCAATACGGAACGAATGTGTGCCATAACGGGCACCTGGTAGGCCCACCCTGGTGAGGGCTCTGGCTGTCACCTTCCAAAACTGAAATTTAGTAAGGGGAGACCCATCTTGGTGACAGAAAAACGGGCCGTGGTGCATGCCACGCAGTGCCAGGAATTCCTGTAGGGCACCAACCGGACAGATGTCTGCCAAAGAACACCGTAGCAGTCTTACACCACTGCCTACGCCATGCTGATCTGTTTTAGAGGAGCGTATCCTCAACTGGGCCCAGTCTTTGGCAACATAGACATCCTCGAGTTCCAGTGCCCTACCACTTGCATCCGCCTTAGACAGCATCACGAGTTCGCTGACGCGGAGCGCTCCAAAAAATGCCACCGTTGTGGCTGCATGAAAAAGGGCTGCCTCATAATGATCAAAACAGAGGCCTGGCCAGCCCTGGGCCAACTGGGTAAGAACCCCTGGGGAAATAGGGTGCCGGTCGTCCGGGCAACGCCCGCGCTCGCGCACCCACCCCTCCAAAACATGTCTCACCCGGAAGTCAGAGGTGGTATCCACATGACCCCCCACTTTGGCCATAAAAGCCAACGGCGAGAGCTTGGATGCTATGGTGCGAGGTGCGAGGCCCTGTGCATGCAGGTGAACCATGAACCGCAGAACATGGTCCACCGGGATAGGCCAGGTCTCTGGCAAGAGAAATTGAGTAGCAAATGCCCTGTACGAATTGAATGCTTGTTGATACGCCTTACGCGTGCGTGGCGCTAGTGACAGGCCAATCGCCCGGTTCACCTCTCCTTGCCAATAGTCCACATCTCGCCCGGGAGTGGCGAGGGAAATTCCTCCGCATCCGGGGCCAAGGCGCGGAACCGGGAGATCTGCAGGCGGGACAAAGCGTCAGCAATATCATTATTAATCCCTGGGACATGCCTGGCCCTGAACAAGACGTTGAGGCGCAGGCAGCGCAGCACAAAATGGCGCACTAGATCCATAACCCTGGGCGATTTGGAAGTCTGTGCATTGACAATGTGTACAACAGCCGCATTGTCACACCAGAAATGCACCACCGAATTAGCCCACTGTTCGCCCCATAGCATCAAAGCCCCCAGAATGGGAAAAAATTCCAGGTATGTGAGATCCCGCAGGCGACCTGTGCCTGCCCATGCCGGTGGCCACCCACCATAGGCCCACTTCCCATTGAAGTACATCCCATAACCCAGGGATCCTGAGGCATCAGACTGGATCTGGAAATTGGGGGATGCCAGGAGGTCAGACCTCCAAAATGAGACCCCATTAAACTCCCTCAGGAATTGCAACCAGACGAACATGTCTGCCCTGATACCCCGGGTGAGCCTGACTCTGTGGTGGGGCCTGGATAACCCTGCCATGGCGTCGCATAAGCGCCGGGCAAAAGCCCTGCCCGGTGCGACCACCCTGCAAGCAAAATTAAGGTGCCCATGTAGCACCTGCAGTTCCCTCAGGGATGCCTTACGCTTGGCCAGCAATTCCGAGATAAGGGCCACTATCCTGGACACCTTATCACCCGGCAACCTAGAAGCCTGCACTACTGTGTCAATCTCAACCCCCAGGAATACTAGCTTGGTCGATGGGCCCTCGGTCTTTTCGGGCGCTAAAGGGACACCAAGTTCCTCCATTAGCGTCTGAAATGTGTTGAGGAGACGTGCGCCCGTGTCCCAGCCCCGTTCACCCCCGAATAAAAAGTCATCCAGGTAATGGGCTACAGACCGGGACCCTGACCTGCGGACGAAAGCCCACTCTAGGAAGGTACTAAAACGCTCGAAAGCCGAGCATGATATGGAGCAGCCAAAAGGCATGGCCTTATCAAAATAATATTCCCCCTTAAATTTAAAACCCAGTAACTCAAAGTCGCCCGGGTGCACTGGCAAGAGGCGAAAAGCTGACTTAATGTCACACTTGGCCAGCAGGGCACCCGGGCCACACGAGCGCACCATGCGCAGTGCATGGTCAAACGATGTATACCTGACTGAACAAAGGTCATCAGGGATAGCATCATTGACCGATCGGCCGGCTGGGTAGGACAAATGATGAATAAGGCGAAACTCACCTAGGGACTTTTTGGGGACCAAACCCAGTGGCGAGACCTTCAGATTGGGAAACGGGGGTGCGGGGAAAGGTCCAGCGACCCTGCCCGCGTCTAACTCCTTTTTAATGCTGGCCGCAGCCACCTCCTCCCTTCCTCTGAGGGATAAAAGGTTGGGAGCATCCTGAGGGGACCTATCACCCATAAAAGGGATACGAAATCCCTGCTTAAAACCTTGAAGGAGATACTCCCCGTCCTCCCCCTTCGGGTACGATGCGAGCCAGCGCTCCAGCATGTCCACCTTAATTGGGGAGGGGGCCTTTTGGAGAACTAGCTCCATCCGTGGCAGCCTTGCCAGCCCACTGTCCACCCCTCCCTCTGCCTCGCGCCCCCCCAGGCCTGGGACAAGCAGAGGCTGCGTGGGGGCCAGAACATGTGGGACACTCATGCTTATACCTGCAGTTCTTTCGATTGCAGGAACCATTTGACGAGAAAGTCCAGCACAGCAGGCGGGCTGGAACCCCCTGCCCCGCCACCTGGTGGGTAACCTGCGCTGGAGCCGCTCGCTGGACCGCATGTCCGCAATGGTATCTATCCCCCGGGGCAGGGCGTGTGGGTGTCATATACAAAAGCCACAGCCTCTGGCACGGCTCATCCCATCTCATCTCGGGGTGGAGGGGAATCCTCATACGGAATTCCTCATCATATGCTAGCCATGAGGGGCCCGGGAAATCGACCATCGCCCTATATATGTTGTCCAAATATTGGACCATGGGAATAGCTAAATCCGGCCGCGCCCTCAAATATACCGCCATGTATATTAAATAAGCGGGGAGCCAGTTGGCCCAGGTACGCGGCGGCTTACGGCGGCGTGCCTGCTCCTTGTCCTTCTCATCCTGACCCTCCCTTTCCTCCTTGGTGGGCTCTCTGTTCAGGAGTGAGAAGATATCTACGTACTCCCCTCGCCATATCTTTTCCCTAGTAGCCTGTGCCAGGTGATCACCCAATGGCAAGGAATACCCTGCCGTCGGCAAAGCCGAAAAGGGGACAGCCGGCCTGGTAAAAGGGGCCTGAGCTAACCCAGCCACCCCCAGAACATTCCCTGCGGTGTAAGGACCAATGCCCACCCCAGTGCCCAAGGTGGCAGTCGTCGTCGCCGGGTGGGTCGCCGACAGCGTGGCCCCCGCACCACCCGCGCGAGGCCAAGGCCATTGAAAGGCCCCCCCTAGATTGGGAATGTGTGTGGATGTACTCGCTTGCACCGTATACTCACATGCTGCACCCCCGCGGGCCGCCCCCACCGGGGGTTCCGGCCCACTGGGGGCGTCGGAGCTCACGACCGACGTAGAGCTCATCACCGGGGCTTGACCCGCACCTGGTTGCTGGCTGGGGAGCTGCGAGGCAGTGGCCGAAACCGCGCCACGCGCCTGCAGCAGCTCGACCCTCCCCGCCGGCTGTTGTCCTCCTGCCGACAGCGCCTCAAAAGGAACCCCGAAGGGGGCGCCCGCCTGACTGGCCCGAGCCAACGACGCCTCCAGGGCCGCAATGCGGGCCAGCAAGGTGTCCACGTTGACCATGGGCAAAGGGCCGGCCGGCCCGCCTGGTCCAGGCATGGGTACAGGTCCCTGTACCCCGGGACCCACATATGGCCATTGGCCAGCACCGAAGCCCGGCAGGGTTGGTGGAGAAACTTGCCAAGGCAGGGGGCCGCACCACCCCCCAAGGCTAGAGGGCCCAGGGAGAGGCTGCGGCCCAAGAGGAGTAGGCCCGACAGAGTGGGCAGGAGCAGGAGCGGTGTCCACCGCTCGTGGGCCGTGGGCCGGAACCCCTTCCGCGCCCGCACTCTGATCGCCCACTCCGGGCCAAGGGGCAATAGACCCCATTCCGCTGGCCCCGGCCGGGGCTGGCAAAGGTGGCTGCTGAGGAGGCGGCACCGCGGTCCTCCGACCTGGGTTGCGCCTCCTAACAGCGCGAGCTGAACTCGAAGCTGCCTTCTTCTTCGAAGGCATCTCCACCGAAGCAGAAAGGGAAGCCGGCAAGGCAGAGTCGCTACCAAAAGGCTTCCCGGTAAGTTAACGAGCGACGGAGACACAGGGGAAAAAACTTCTCCGCTCCGTCGCTGAGGTAAAATGGCAGCTCGGCTGCCTCGTGGCCACCCCTTTTATAAGGGAGCTGGCCACGCCCCTAACTACCCGGATTCTCTGTCCTGTGGGGGGGGGCCCGCAAAGGGCGCGGCGGCCATTTTGGCGCCGCGCTTGCATTCTTGCAGTTCTTTCTCCTAGGTAGGATGACATTGTTAACAACAGACTGTGCAGAACAAGGAGCTCTGTCCTTCAAAATTTTTTTTGGTTAACTCTTAGGACTACAGATTTTGCATCTTGGTCTCAGAGATACGAAACATTCAATTTTTCTGATTCCAATAGGCCATTCTACCTCCTCCACAAAAAACCACACAAACTATGAACAATTCCCATTCCAGAAGGAAACTAGCATCAATGAAGATGTTTTCCTAAAGATAGGATTAAATTATCTATCTGAAATCTTATAGATACAGTAATACCTCATACAAAGTCCGCTTCATACAACATCGAATTCATACAACATCACCTAACTCCTTGAAAAAAGTTGCCTCATACAAAGTCGCCGCAACTTTGTATGAGGCATTGGGTTTTTCCCCAGGTTGCATTGTGCCTGGGCAGTATAAAAGGCAGGACACATGCGTGCATTGCTCTTGTGGGTTTTGCATGAGGCGAAGAGTTTTAGGAGTGGTTTGGAGCACGATCTTTGATTGTTTGGTGTTTGCTCCTGTGGTTTTTAAAAACAGATTGTGCATGCTCCATAATTTTTCTTATGTTGGTCTTTTTGGGGGAGGCACTGTTTGGTGGGGTGGGCAATTGTTTGGTGTTTGCTGCTGTTTGGATGATTAACACTGTGCTGCATGATGGGACGTGTTAACTTTTAAACCTGCACTTCATAAAGTTTTCAAAAGTTAAAAACTTGCTGTATGGTTTGTCCCCTAAAATCAGGGATGTTTGACATGTTTTTGCAATGTTTTTAGTCTTTAGACAATGATTTCTTAAAGTTCTGTCAGTTTCCTTGACTTTGCCCTAAAGTCTGTGCTGTTACAATACAATGTATCTCTATGGAAATGACATTGGAAGAGGCATTGCAGCAAGGATTTGGATGTTGTATGAGGCATTGCGGCTAGGATTTTGCATGCCTCATAAAAGTCCAAATCTGTATAAAGTCCAAACTTGTGGAATCAAGTTTGGACATTGTATGAGGTATCACTGTACTTAGGTAAAGGTGGCCCTTGCTTGAAAGCCGGTCGTATCTGAATTTAGGGTTTGGTGCTCATCTCTGTTTCAAAGCCGAAGAGCCAGCGCTGTCTGCTTCTGCAGACATTTACGTGGTCATGTGGCAGGCATGACTAGACACCAGAGCACATGGAACTCTGTTACCTTTCCTACATACGTGGTACCTATTTCTCTATTTGCATTTTCTTGCTTTCAAACTGCTAGGTTGGCAGGAACTGGGACAGAGACTAGCTTTGCCAAATCCCTGCTTTTCTTACACCAGGTAAAGGCTTTTTGATTTAAGCAGAAATTTGACAATATAGATTCTCCCATTTCCCTTCAGATGGGTTCATTTTCATTGTTTTCAGTTAGACAAACATTGCTCTTTTAAATTGATTTTAAAGAGATTTAATTTTAGCGCCATTTTATATAACTGAAATTAATTCTTTTTTATTTTTGTCATTTTGCAGTATTTTAATCTGTTGTTGATTTAAATTGTCCTGTCTTCTTCTTCTTCTTCCATGTGAAACTGCCAAAATGAAGCCACCTTTGGGTGAGTTTACTCTTCAGTGTCTTTCACATGACCTAGTGTGAGAAAGATTAGCCATTGCCCAGGGTATGCTTGATTGTGGTTCAAAAATACCACAATCTTTGAGGAGGCTCTTTCTATGTACCCCAATTGTCCTGAAAGCTGTCTTGAGTTCCAATTCTGGGAGAAAGGTGGCATATAAATGAAACAAATAAATATAGGATGGGAACAGACAAGCATTTAGTTCAATGCTTGCCCTTTTCTTCAGTGATCAAGCAACAAAATTGTTGGAGCAATTGTTGTCCCATTTCTATCCAAACCTTTGGGGTCCCTGTGAGGGCTTCTCCTTTTTTTGTACAAGTAGGATTGCTCTGTTATAGTTAATTTCTTGTGAGTGTGAATGCTGGAAATAAATCAAAGTCAGCTGTCAAGACTGTCAAAGCTACTTTCATTGCCAAGAAGAGAGCCACTTCAGGATACAGTGGAACCTCGTACAACAATTGCCCCATATAGCAACGAAATCGCATTACAACTAGTTTTTTTTTGGGGGGGGAGGGGAATGGTGTCTCACATAACAATTTTCCATATGGAAAAAATCGTACAATAATTTTTCAATGGGAAAAAACACAGCAAAAAAAATAATAATCATTGTACGATGCATCCCATAGGGAAAATCGCTATACGATGCATGTATTGTATAGCAATTGTTTCATACAACAACGAGCCCCGTGGAATGGATTAAAATTGTTGTCTGAGGTACCACTGTATTTGCATATTCCTATGCTTCTTTTCCACTTCCTATGCTTCTTTTTATAGGGGCAGAGGAAGTATTTTTAAAAACTCTATTGGGGCAGTGCAGATTCATTTAAGACAGCCACTTCAGGATATTGGCAAATTAATCTCTACAGTTCTATAGAGAGGCCAAGAAAATGAAAAACAAAGTGTGTTTGACAGTGAATACTCACTGTATCACTCACTGCTTTTCTTTCCAAGGTCTGGTGGACAGCCTACTCCAGTGATGGTGAACCTTTTAGAGACCAAGTGCCCAAACTGCAACCCCAAACCCACTTATTTATCGCAAAGTGCCAACACAGCAACAGGGGAGGAAGGAAACACTCTCATTGGGCTGCTGGGCAGAGAGGCATGGTGAACCCTGTCCTGGGGGAGGGAGGAAGTGCTCCCATTGGGCTGCTGGGCATAGGGGCAGGGCAATCTCTGTGCTGGGGTGACTGCACGGGTGCCCATAGAGAGGGCTCCTGGTACCACCTTTGGCATGTGTGCCATAGGTTCACCACCACTGGGCTACTCTTTCCGCTTAAAGATTCCCCTCCCCCCAACCACACACATTTTGGCAGCTCCTCTACAAAGCCAAGGGAATGATTAACTTGCAATACCCTGAAGTGACTGTCTTATTAAACCACTTCATGATATTGGCAAAGGCAGACCAAACAGAGACATTTGAGATCAACTTGCCATTTGGATGTGAGGATCACACCAAATGGCATACCAGACTTTCTTCTTCTTGTTATGTGCTATCAAATCAGAACTGAATTAAAGCAACCCTGATGGAGCTTTCCAGGTAAATTAGAAATTCAAATAGAGTTTTTACATTTTATACCCCAAGTCAGTTTCCATGACTAAGCAAGGTTTTGAACTTCATCCTTCACCCTATTAACCACACTACACTAAGTATCCACCAGACCTCCTACCCAACCCTATTTAGACAACTCCAGGCTATTGCAGTCATGGCAAACAAGCCTTAACTTTAACCAGAAGCACTCCACACTGCAGTCTTTTGTTGGTGGCTTCAAGTTGTCAACTGGACAACTTTTTCAAGTGCTTTGACAATTACAGAGGTTGTTTAAGGAAGCATCCAGGAATTGTGTAATAGAGATTCACGTGTGTTCTTGTCCTTGATAAAAAATGGTGTTAAGTCACCCACTGGGAAGAAAACATATGGAACTTTTTGTTCTTACCCATGAGAATGAAATAAGCAACAACTTGTATTCCTGCTCAAGGCATTTTCTTCTATTCAACAATTGAACATGTATATTAAACATGACAGGACAATCAATACATTTCAGTTTTACAAAAGCTCTGCTCTTGGGAAGAGTTGGAACTCGTTTGTTGCTGTATATCAACACAAGTGCCCTCATTTGAATTACTCCTTAGGGGTAGGGTAATGGAAGATTGTTATGTTTCTTCTTTTTCTTCTTTTGTGTCAGCTCATACTTTAAACTTCAATAATTAAACCATCTTCTTGGCTTTGTCATTGGCCAAAATTAATTCCACATTGGTAAATGTTTATGGTAGTAATCGGCAGACAAGCAAATGAGCTGGATTCTGTATCTCTCCACATTCACACAGCGTCCACTTGAGCATGTTGGTCTTAGGCACTCTGACCCTCAGTGTATTCAGGGTTCTCCAAGTGACACAAAGAAGGTCAATTTCCACAGCCAAATCCTCCTTTAATGCTATCTCTTGTCCAATGAGCTCCTTCCAACATCTGCTAATTTGATTTTGCTCTTGCCATAAAGCAATTCCTGGATCTGAGTCAACAGACTTGAGGCTCATATCTGTTCAGAGGATGTCCAGGGTCATTCTCTTGCTTAGTTCTCTCAGCGTCGACTGCCACTTCTCTCCTTATCTTAAGTAGAGAAATACCAATGTGTTATGCTAAGTGACTGCCTTTCAACATTTACCACAACAATGGGTATGGACCAGGTTAGATAATATCAGGGATTGTAAACTGACTTCCTTAAGTTTCTGGAAGATTGCCACCATCTCTGCATTCTTCCGTTATGCGTCTGGGGATTGTCTATGAAAAAAAAAACATGTAAAAGAGGTCAGAGAAGGAATAGATTAGAAGGTATAAAAATAAAATCTTGCATAGGAACACTCTGGGATGCAATATTTTATGACACTTGCTTTTCTCTGACAGAGGAGTGATAACTACTTCTGCAACACCTCTAGATGAACAGTGGAGGTAATGTATACCTCAGTCATGGAGGTAAAGCAGGCTACCTCGATTGAATCTAGGATCATTTATTCTTAGTTACAAAGTATTTTTGTTCCATGGCTTAATCTGATTTATGGATGCTGTTCTTATTTATTTATTTATATTTATATTGCTGGCCACTCACTGTAGTGACTCAGGGCGGCTTACAAATAATATATTACATTGCAAGACAATATTTTGATGGGGGTTGAGGGGGAGGGGCGGTGAAGTCCTTAACCTGCCCTTGCTTCTTCTTCCCCTTCCTTCTTCTTATACTGTATAAATCAGTAATGGCAAACCTTTTAGAGACTGAGTGCCCAAACTGAGGGGCAGGGCGAACTCTGTGCTAGGGGGAGGGAGGAAATGCTCCCATTGGGCTGCTGGGCAGAGGGGCGGGGAAAACTCAGTGCTGGGGCAATGGTGCATGTGCCCACAGAGAGGGCTTTGAGTGCACCCTCTGGCACATGTGCCATTGGTTCACCACCACTGTTATAAATGCTTATCCTTGAGTTTGTGATTCATCTGCATAAAACTGTCCTCCTTTCTGGATGGTCTTTTGTCCATGATGTAAAACAAAATCTCCCCCAAGGCTGTAACTCCTGAACAACAGAGACAGCAATAAAATGACATTATTGATCAATAAAATAAGAGCATGGTTCACTAACTTCTTCAGTCAAAATGACTGGTTTAGAAGAAGCCAATCCAACTATCTTTTATCCCCCCCCCCCCCCAACTTGCAAAAAGCTCAGAAAAGGAATTCTCTTGAAAGAAACATAGCACACACATTTCTGTTTTCTCCTTCCATGACTAGGGAGAGTTTGACTTTAGAAAGCAATTAATCATGTTACCTTTGACCAGCAATGTGAAGTGCCACAGCTCAGACATTCCTCCAGATACTGTCTGTATTTATTACTTCTGCAATACTGAGCTGCTTGTTGTATATTTATAAGAAATTGATATAACTACCATTGCTGGATTTGAAAAATTTATAGTTTTAGAATACAAGTCCCAGAACCTCCTAGTTAGCATGACTTTGCTGGTTGGGGGCTTGGAAATATATCTTCCAGACAAGTAACTTCTCCAAACCTGGTAGCCTACCTATGTATGGCTACTCAGCACCTAGCATGTTCCTGGTTGTGTCAAATCTGCACTGAAAACTTGGAACTATTATTATATTAATATATTCTAAGTATAAAGTAAATACTCCTTCCAGGGAGAGTTCATATTCAGGTTCTTGGATATGGCCCAATCCAGCTCCACTTCCAAAAGTGTAATGAGAAAATTTATAGCTTTCAGTATTTACATAATTGCATCCAAATACAGAATAATAGTCAAATTTTGAAAAAGTGGGAACATATTGACAAGCCATTCACAATGGCAAATGTTCCAACTTTCTTAACATTATATTTTAGCTTATTTTGTTTTGTTTCTGCATATACATTTGGGCAAATTTGAAAGAGACAGATGCTTCAAATTTGATCTCTGCAGCTTCATTAAAAAAAGAAGTAGAAAAAGTAATATCCGATTTAGTAGATGTTCATGAGTTGGAGATATGCTAATTAAAATGTATTATTAACTTTGTGACTTTTTGACCATGTCGGCTAAGATTCTAATTTCTTTAGGAGCCCAATCTCCCATAAGAGAGAGATAAATCTAAGCATTATTTAATTAGGCTTTTAACGATAAAGGGCATTTTAATCAGCAGCCTCTCAGAAACCCTTGCCTTGTATTCATTTACCCAGACAATGAAAAAGTCAAGAGATATTTATGCTATGAAAAATCTCCAGGAAGTGCAAGAGCATTTATTTACAAGCACCAACTTATGGCATAACTGCTCCCATGAATGCCTGGCCTTTAGCATGGATATAAAGAAAGATAACCAGCATTGGATATAAAGAGATTTAGTATAAACAGCATCAACTGGGTGAATACAGGATAGCTTAAAATACTATTTAGGTGATTGGATGGATTGCCAAATGACCAAAGATATGCTTGTGATAAGAACATATAATAATGTAACTTATGGTGGGTATGAAGAACATTTAACTCACTGGATGTTGTTGGACTACAAATCTTCACATCTTTTACTACTGAAGATAGATGGAAGGCATAAATGAACATCACTTTGTGGCCACATTACAGAACTCCTACCAATGGGAAATTAATAGTGGGAGCTACTTGGACTGGAAATAGACTCATAATTCTCTGAACATAGATCTTGTTTTGCAAACTGTCATTAGAGCATCTTTCTGAGACAGGTTGCACATGCTGAAGCCATTTGACCTAACTAGCTTGGCTACCAGCTTACCTAAACACGGACATTGAGACTTCCTAAACCCCTCTAGAAGTTTGTTTGGCCAATAACAGTTTTTCACGGTTTGGGATCTTGGCTTATTCTGATTCTTGGATTTCCATTGGTGGCTGTTTATGCATGAGTACTGATGTTGGCCTATTATTAGTCTACATTGATACATTACCAGATGTTTCATGAAGGCAAGAAAACTCCTTCTGTATGTTGTGGCTGTCTTCTCTTGATAGCTTTTTAAAAAATTTCTAGGATTTATGTCCCACTTTTCACCTAGAAAGATATTTCAACCATCTTTCTCTTTCCCAACCTTAAGTTTATAATCTAAAAAAAGAAAAGAGGAAGATGGTGGGGAAATAACAAATTTCAACCACCAGCTACTAATTTTATGAGGTTTCTCATTCTTGTGGACAGCCTGATGGATGACAGCCATGGAAATGGCTATTCCTGATGACAATGGCTTCTTAGGAAAACTGTTAATGTCATTATTTGGACTAAACTCTGTGTGTGTGTGTGTGTGTGTGTGTGTGTGAGAGAGAGAGAAAGAGAGAGAGAGAGAGAGAGAGAGAGAGAGAGAGAGAGAGAACTAGCGATCCCAGTTTAACACTAGAAAGATGTTCAGGGAAGACTAGTAAGGAGCAATGTTGTCTATGTAATGCATGCAGCTGTACATAGCATACTGAATTGGGTCCCTATCATGGCCTCAGCCTTGGCAGAAATTACAGCTTAGTGAGAGATGGGCTGACTAGATGACATGTGCCAGCAACAAAAGCCATGGAAGATATTAACAGGGACCAGTACCTATTAGCCAAGAGACCAATGAACCTCTGGAACATCTGGGATTGCCAGATGTTGTGCTGGGTCCAGGGCCAGGTAAGTTTCTTTTAATATACCACTCTGCAGGAAGCATAGAAGTCAGAGGACAAAAGGTTTCCTTATTGCAGCCAATTGCTCATTTAGAGCTCTCCAAGGTCCTGAAACATCAGACTTACTAGAGGTGGGCATATCTGTGTTCTTGGACTAGAAGTCTCAGAATTCTCTAGTTAGCAATTGGCCATATTGCCTGTCTGGCCGGACATCCTGCTACAGTAATGGAGTAGACCATATAGCCAGCAACCCAACACTGAGTGTCAGGCAGTGGTTAGCTATTCTGACTCCCTAAAGGGGCCAATGGCTCTGGTTAGATGAGCCTCTTTAGTTGGGGTGATGGTCCCCCTCAGTGGAGGAAATGTCACTGGAAACCATCATATTGGGCACAACATCAAAGTGAGTGGAGGAGGAACTCTGATTCCCAACAGTAATGGAGGTGGAAGATTCCATGCCAGATGGACTGGCTGTGAAGGCACACCTTGTCCATATCCTCAAGGCTGTGGCAGTCCATTGCAGTCCCGGTGTTAAATCCTGCATGTTTCATTTCATATATGCTGCAGGAGATGGCTCCATGACCATAGTGTGTGGGTCACTTCATGGCAAGCTGGGATCCACCTTAAACAAATTCATGCTAGTGACATTTTTCCTGCTTCAGAAAAAAATGCATTCTTGGATACAACTTGTAGTCGATGATGATGATATTGCCTGGAGATGTTTGTGAGTTTTAGTTTAAAACTACGAATATACATACCACCATTGGTTAGTCTGATTACTGGCAAAATAGTGACATGACTATTAAATAAAATTAGACAAAGAAAAAATAGAAATATTGGATAAAAATGGGACGTTGTTACTGAAGGATTGGTTAAAAGCATGTGATGTTGATGCCGAGCGGAAAAAAATGTTTGAGATATTAAATTTGAACTGGTTTCAGAAGTTAAAGGTGGACAATTGGAATAAAAAATATAAAAGAGAACTAGGGACAGATAGAGTACTTACGGAATTTGAGGAATTGGTAAGGAAGATTAGAAAAGGGGAAAGTAGTATTAAAGGTCTTGTAAGCAAGCTTTATAATATATTGAATAGAGGTGCAGATCCACAGGAGGATTTGAAACGGAAGTGGGAACAAAATTTGAATATAAAAATTGGGGAGATTGAATGGAAAAATAAATGGAAAAAGAGAATTATGAGAACAATGTCTGTAAGAATTAAAGAACATAATTTCAAAATGTTGTGGCAATGGTACCTGACACCATTAAGACTTTACCAGATGGATAACAAAAGAGATAAGTTATGTTGGAGATGTAAAGAATTTGATGGAACATACGAACATATGTGGTGGAGCTGTAAAAAAATAAGGGATTTTTGGGGAAGAATAGAAAATGAGTTTGGTGAAATATTGGGTAAAAGTGTTAAGTTGGTGTCGGGTACTATTCTTTTAACAAATGTGGAAGGCTTGGGTTTAAACAAGGAGGAAAAAGAATTACTGGAAATCGTACTGACAACGGGTAGACAATGTATAGCCAGAAATTGGAAAAACGATGTAGATATTCAGATTGGAGAATGGTATAAAGAAATGTGGAGTTTAGCACTGAACGATAAATTGACATGGGAGATTAAAGTCAAAAGAGATAATTTAAAAGAGAATAGATTTTGGAATATATGGAAACCGTTCGTGGATCACTCTATTATGGCAAGTGATAGCTCAGGACCAGTACCATCTCAAAGAAGCTTCTGGAGCTGAGTAGAAAATAAACTCTCCGGGCATTGTATATATTCACAGGGTGATTATTATTTGTTAAAAAGATTTGTGGTAGTACAGAAAGTTTCTTCCATTATTTTGGACTTTGAAATAATGGTTCTTAATATTTGGTGGTTAAATAGTAGTTAATGAGTATAGATATTGTTATGTGCTAGCATATAGTAATGTTTGTTAGTATGATATTATGGATCTGTTAGTGTATTGTATTGTTAATGTACTGTTAATGTTTTCTTTTCTTTTTTGTATGTCTATTAAAAACTCAATTAAAAAAAAAAACTACGAATATACATACCACCATTGGTTAGTCTGATTACTGGCAAAATAGTGACATGACACTTACATATTTGACCAAACTGTGGTGGCTTAGTTGACCGAGGCATCCACAATACCTCTCTTACAAGGAAATTGGAAACGGGAAACTAGGTTTCATACAATCTGAGGTCAGATGTCCCCAACTTGGCTGGGAATGATAAAAGGTTTAGATCAATACATCCAGAGGACAATAGAAGGATGTGCAAAAATAACTGACAAACATATTTTTGTTTTATTTTATGCATCCCATAAAAATTATTAGTCAATCACTTGTTTGACCACTACTGCTTTCAAAGTGAGATAAAGTGACTTAAAAGTTTGTACAAACTGCAAATGTACAATTTTGTCAATTGTTAAATAAGAACAATGCATCGAACAGTGTTCTTCTGTAATTATCCACTGAAGGATGTCTCAGTTGTTAGGTCTAGAATAAAACACAGAGAGTCCATGTCTAATAACGGTCTAAGGGATTATTAATTCTTGTGAAGTTTTCTCATTGGTGCAAAGTGCCATGTCAAGTTACTTTAATAATGAAGAGCTTTCTTCCAATCAAAACGTTTTGGCCACCTGCCTTCAAGCACGTATATTTTTCATCTTGATGAACGGAATTCAGTTCTGCTCTGGTGTGTTTTGAAGAACACAAAGTTGAAAGCCCAGGGGTTATCTTAAATATTATCAGATTTGTACCTATTTTAGCTGAGTGTGATGGACTGCCTGGCTACATCACAGTACTTAGAAACAGCACTGTTCCCATTACTTCAAATCTTGCTCTGCTAGGAACACATAGCATTAGACTATTAAATTCTGTAAGGAACTTCTGTTAAATATTGCTTCTTGGAAGCAAGCTCACTGTTCCTGGTATGAATGATCTGATTGTGCAAATAATAGGAGAAAAACACTCTTTAGTAGCCAATTCTGATATTGCAACAAGATAATAAATAATTTCATGTCAGAAATTGTTCTGGGTTGAAAGGATTTTTGCAAGAGAAACTCTGCTCAGGAGATGCCCAAATGAGGCTCCTTTCATATCCCCAATAGCTGTGACTGTGACGGGCGTGCAATCCATCACGCAGTACCTACCTGGGTCTCAAACTGCTGACTTGCCAGACTGCCAGCTAACAAGGCGAGCTTCTTAATCACTGAATGACTGCAGTCCCTTGCAACAACAAAAAAATCAATATCAACAATAATATGCTAATTGACTCCAATGGAATTTCCCCTTTCTTTGCTTTTAAAGGTTTATCTGAGAGGCTGAGCTGAACCAAAAAGAGAGGGTCTCTCTCTCTCTCTCTCTCTCTGTTTTGAGAGCATATTCTCTCAGAAATCCCTAAGCAAAAATGACAGCTATTTTGATCTGGCCATAAAAGGAATGTGCATCCAATTTTTATTATCTGTGACATCATACTGGCAGGCAGGTCCAGTTTTATGATGTCATCATGAAACTGAGTGCTTTCCTTTTATCCAGTGGTGGTGAACCTATGGCAAGTGTGCCAGAGGAGGTACTCAGAGCCCTCTCTGTGGGCATGCATGGCATTGCCCCAGCACAGAGTTTGCCCTGCCCCTCTGCCCAGCAGTCCAATGGGAGCACTTCCTCCCTTCCCCTAGCACAGAATTAGCCCCTCCCCTCTGTTTGGGCACTCGGTCTCTAAAAGGTTTGCCTTCACTGTTTTATGCCTTCTATTTTAGAAGGTTAGCATAGACTCCGAGATCATCTCATGGTAAATGTCTGGATAATCCTCAACCATCGTGTATGTATAGCAATGAGGCAATTATCTAATTTTAAACCTTGTGTGAGATTCTCATTTCCACGGCATATAACCAGATTGGTAGTTGTCATCTTAACCAGACGTTAAAGCTTTAAGACTTTAAGAATAGCATTTAAAAAACAAAACAAAACCAAAAACAGAGGTCTAAAATGTCCCAACTAATCTCTCACTAATCCTTTTATTCTTACAGAGAGATTAGGAAAGCTGTGGATTAAGTTCTACTGAACATGCACAGTTATAAGAGCAATATATTTTAAGATAACATTTCTCTCACTACCCTTCTCCAATGAAATGGGTTATCTCGATCCATTTTGTCACAAAGCTCTGCATGGGGGTGAGAAGAAATAAGCAACTATGGCTATTACTTGTCACCTTTTCAAAACATGTCCAGAACGTTGTTAGATTTCCAGTGACATTACCATGTTTGTTCTAGACCCTGGATGTAAGACACATTTCATGGCTGAAGAACCTGAGAGACTGGTGTCTAATGTCGTCTGAAGAACTGTTCTAAGGAGTTAAGAACAGGAAGACTATTGCCATGATGATAGCCAATATTCAGAATGGATACGACACTTAAAGAAGAAGAAGAAGGAAGCAAAGAATGCAGTTATGTATTTTATGAACTTTGTACCCATTCTGACCATTGCTCTTTTTAGCCCAATATTGTTAATTTTGACTGGAAGTGAACTTGTTTGGATGTTATAGCAGAGGGGTGCAGCTATCATATACCCTTGATCCCTTCTTATATCTGGGAAGGCCCAGTGGTGGGAATAATTTTTTTCCACTACCACACTGAGTGTGGCTTACTCCATGGGTGTGGCTTATTCTGTGGACATGGCTTACTCTGTGGGCATGGCCATGTGACTGGATGGGTCTTTTGAAACAAAAAATGCAATTTGTTTTAAATCCAGTTGCAATCGACTGTGCGACTGAACAACAACAATTAAATGTTTTAATTGGTAGCCGTGTTAGTCTGCAAGCATATCTGAGAATAAACAAAACAGAACAGCAAAAAGTAAGAAATGTGCTGGTTAAAGCTAAACTTCCATGCTATTTTTCATACTGTATTTAGCTGGGCTCTTTGCATTGCGTTGCTTAAAGGGGGTGTCGGTTTGAATTCCTTTCTACTTTTGAATTTCCCAGGTTTTTGCAAGTAAGAAATGTGCTGGCTAAAGTTTTAGCTTACTTGCAAACACCCAGGGAAATTTGAAAGTACTGTAGAATGTGATTCAAACAGCCAGCCCTTTTAAGCAACACAATGAAAAGAACCCAGCTAAATAAGAGAAATAGCATGGAAAATTAGCTTTATCCAGCACATTTCTTACTTGCAAACTCCCAGAGAAATCCGAAAGTAGAAAAGGATTCAAACAGCCAGCCCCTTTAAGCAACGCAATTTAAAGAACCCAGCTAAATAAGAGAAATATCATGGAAAATTAGCTTTATCCAGCACATTTCTTACTTGCAAACTCCCAGAGAAATCCGAAAGTAGCCCGGAATGGGGTGAGGGGAGGAGGTGCAGGGGCAGGGTAGGGGCATGGCCAGTCAGGTGGGTGGGGTGTGCCAGGCAGGTCCACTACTGGTACGCCCGATCCAGTCTGAACCGGACAGTGCCCATCACTGGGAAAGCTGCTGTTGTGTATGTAACCGAGCATGCAGCTTTGGGAGGGACGCACATGGAGTGGTCAGAGAGGAAGGCAACTCCCACCTAGCCAGCCAGATCAGCCAAATCAACACTGGCGATCAATGGTGTGACAGAAGCTTCAGACAGTTCGCCTTCACACCCATATACTGTATTTTAAATATTATAGTTTAACTACATTTTAAACATTTATTTTTTTAAAAAAATTATCTGGATATGTTTTTTTAAATAATATATTTTAACTACATTCTAAGCTTTTAAATTTTTTTAAAAAAAAATTACCTCTCATTTTTCTGTGCTGGTCCTAGACCAGGGGTTCCTAACCCTTTCAAACCAGAGGCTGGGTCACACTCAGTCAGCTTTGAGAGCCATTTTGCCCTGCCTGTATGATGGGGGTGGGTATTTTATCCCAACAGCTTCAAAGGGGTGGCCATTTTGTTTCTCGAATGACCTTGGAGAGCTGGTGGGGGGCACATGAAATGGCACCGTGGGCCGGATCTGGCGGGCCTTAGGTTGAGAACCCCTGTCCTAGACCATAATAAAGAGTCTGACTGACTAGAAGTGGCTCTCCAGAGCTGAACTGAAGATTCTTTCTTAACTCTATATGGAGATTCCTGGTATTATCTGGTTGTCTCCTACAGAGGTATTGATAGGGCCCGGCCAGCCTTCACTTTCCAAAAGGCTGTGTTTGGCAAAGGGATGAGAGTGGAATGTTTGCGATAGGATGGTCCCACGTGGCTTCTAATTTCAGATTGGTAGATGTGTCTGAAAGCTGTGGATGTGAGCATTTAGAACATGAATTCATGAATATTGAAATTTTCAAGTATCTTTACTTTCAAGTACACACAGAATCACAGGACAAACAAAGTAAAAAGCTAATCTAAAACAGATTTCTTTTCCCCCAAAAAATATACAGTTTATAACCCACTTACAATCTGTTTTAAATTATACAGCAAAAATAAAAGAGCTGCAAAAGTAATCACGGCAGTAGTCATGCTAGTCTGTTATAACACATTGAAGACTAACCAGATTTTTATTTCTCGCAGCTTTTGTTCAGAGGCTTCTGAAAATAAAAATGCCTCTGAAGAATTAAACTAGTGAGTAGTAAAAGTCTTGCAACACTTCTGGATTCTCTTATAAAAGAACTTGGATACCCTTGCAGGCTAATACCTGTAGATGTAATTCACTGTGAGCAGCTATGGACTATAGTCCACTTTCTCAGATGCAGGGAGCATAATGGTTAGGCCACTGGTTTATACACATGGACAACATGGTTGTGGGTTGGGCCCAGTAACAATCACTCGAAGGCCCAGTAACAATCACTCGAAATGCTGTGTTCCATGTGTCTGGAGAAGCAGATTGTAATCCACAGATGCTCACGCTGAGATAAATCTGCTCTTTAAAGTGTCACAACTCTCTTACTTTTATTTTTGCTTTATCTCTGAAACAGGCTATCTCGTGGAAATCTTCTTTAAGGCAGCTATTTTTTTATAAGATCCCAAATGTCATGACGTGCTGTCCAGTACTTTTTCAGATGAAATAGGGCCGGGCATGTGTTAGGACATAGGTCTTTGTCTAACTGGTTGGTCAGGATAATATGTAAACTTGCATATCTGCTATGATGCTTTAAGAGCATAGAGTATATGACAGAACAGGTGAATTGTATTGTCTCATTAGCTTGTCAATACTGTGGCTAAAAGGAAGGTTGCAGCCACATTTATCTTCAGCTTTGTGCTCAACTTCAGCTTTGTGCTCAATGACTGCTTGAAGACCTTCTATTGCCTGAAGCTCGACTGATGCTTGTTGCTCGACTGCTTGAAGCTCACTACTGACTGCTTGGGGCTCAACTACAGCTCACTGTTTACTGCTTATTGCTGAGCCCAACACTCTTGCTACATTTGCTACTTTGTTTTCTGTTGGATCTGGGCCGCGAAGCGGGTTGCGCAAGCTGGATCGGGGCCGCGAAGCGGCCATTGGGTCCCGGAGGAGACTGGTCAAGCAAAGACACACGAGGCAAGATGGAGCAAAGACCAGTGTTTAATGATCACAAATCAGAAGCATTTATGCTGCCTTATTCTGGCTGCGTGCATGTAGCGATACAAAGGAAAACCTGAGTCTGCACAACATGTTTACACAAGTTAATTGGGGAAGTCTTCACCAGGGGAAGTTCCTTATCTAACTTAATTAACTACCGGAGACATGCATTGTTCCTCGTTATCGGAAGCAAATAATTGGCCAACATTGACTCTAGGGCTTTAAGGAATCTGCGGATGCGAGATTACCCATTACATGCCTAGCGAGTTAGTCATTAGCTCTCCATTGTCTTAGCTGCCTGTCAGATCAGCTATTGATGAATTAAACTCTATCTAATATTCCGCTCCCCCAATTTCTGTCCCCTCGGGAACTCGTGGCGACGAAGTGATCTCCATCACCGGGGTTCTGTCAGGGACAGTATGCCAATTGCGCTCGCGGAACCCACAGTTTTGCTATTCGACTATTTGTGATTGGACTGTTGTTCTCTGTGATTGTTAAAGACTGGGTAAGGAGAAAAGAATTTTCTGCTTTGCTTTTGAAACATCATCTTGACTATTTCTGCTATTGCTGTGCTTGTCTTTGAAAGCTTTTGAAATTTGCTTTCCACCTTTGCTTTACAAACCCATTAAAATTATTGGGAGGGGGTCTGGGAATATGGCTATAAGGCAGTCCTATTTTTCAAGCATTGAGTTGGCTTGGAGAATGAAACAACTCTCACCAATGACAAATTAAACCTGCAACAACATTTTGCAGTGGAGAATGTTCTTGTTCATGGTTCCAACCAGCAAATGGTCATGTCCCTATCTAGGATACACCATATGCAGCAGTGGTGGGCTCCAAAAATTTTTACTACCACACTGTGGGAGTGGCATGGTAGGCATGGCCAGGGGGAAAGCCCTGTGTTGCGTCCGAATTAGGACTACTTTATTTCAAAACTTGAATGGACGGGGCCAGCCAGAATTTCTGCGACCGGTTCAAGCGAACTGGTGCGAACCTGCTGATGCTCACCACTGACACACAGTCTTGCTCTCTTCTTTCAGTGCCACTGACTCTTTCCATCCAATCTTTCCTCTTCTTAAATAAATTGTGAATTTTCTCACTCAGTCAGGCACTGGCGATAGGATAGATCTGGAAGGAGGCATGCTCATATGGAGTCTGCTGCAGGAAAGACCACAAAATGCTATATGGTGCCTTAAATGACAATAAATTTTACTTGGCATAAGTTTTCATGAACTGTAGTCCACTCCTTCAGGGACATAAAATAACAGTCTGTAGTGGACAGACTTTTGTATGCATGTGAGGAGGCTAAAAAGTACCGGAAAGATCTGCATGATGAAAGTCATTAATGCTTATTAAACCACCTTTGGGAGAGGGTAGTTCCTAAATACACTGACCCTGCATTTTCCTTTCGTCTGTGAATACAAGCTTTGGAAGCCTTTCTGATGACACAGTTTGGATTTTATGCTGAAAACGGCACAGCTGCATGAATGATCTCTCAGAAAATGGCTCATTTAGTCTGTGCTTAGAAATTCTTGACAGTAAGCCACCCTCTTCTCGAAACTAAAGTGAAGTTTGGATTCCGTTTACCACCTGCTGATGCGAGGATTTATTTGAATAACTCAGCTGTCCAGGTTCTTAGTGGGATTTAGATTGCCCCAAATATTAGAATATGCATGAGGAATAACTCAAACCGAATCCACCCAAATCTTTATACAACTCAGTGTTACTCAAGAATTATTTGAGACTTGTGTGTGAAGATGTGATTTTATCTGTTTGGGCCCTAAAAAAACCCCCCACTGTTTGTATCTCTAAAATAGCTGCAGTTGTACCTCTAAGCACAATATTTGTGCATTTTCTACTTGCTTTGGAAGGTTTGGAATTTTGTTTCAGGGCTTTTTAGGATTTAGCAATGTTTGCAAATTTATTCATGTTCGGAATGGAAAGAGCTGGAGATGTTTTAAATAATCAAGGGTAGGGAAAGAAACAAAACTGACATATTCATTTGTCCAAGCCTACGGTGTTGAAAGCCTAATTCCTATATATTCAATCCTGCTGATGAGGTTTAATTAGTGTGGCTATTTATTTTTGAACCATCTTCTCAGCTTTAACACCAGAATGACAAGGAGGTAAAATATGGTTCTCTCCCAGTTAGGAATAGATATACATATTGAATATGGTCGGTGCTGGTAGAATTTTCTTTCAATTTGTTTCTGAAAAATGCACCAACATTTTCCAATTCTGTGTCTGAGTTGGAAAGAACTTGTGCTTTCAGTGTCAGAATTTGGTGGGGCAAGTGTCAGATTTTCAAAAACCTTACCCCCATTTCTGAAATGATATCTTTAGAACACAATCCATATACTTCTTCTTCCTCCTCCTCCCCTTCCTCCTTCAGGTGCTGTATCCATTCCTTTTAATGGCTATAATTATGGCCATAGCCTTCCTGTTCTTAACTCCTCAGAACATGCCACACCAGTCTCTCAGGATCTTCAGCCATGAAGCCCATCTACGTCCAAGACCTCTCTTCCCAGGGATCTTTTCTTGCAGAGCAAGTTGGAGTATGCTATATTTTATGTTGTTCCTCATGATATGGCCAGGGTTTTGGAGCTTTCTTTGTTTAATGTCTTAAAGAGTTCTTGTTCTTTATCCATTTGGCACAATACTTCTATGTCAGTCACATGGTCATATACTTCCTAGATTGTCTTATTTAGGGATGCATCTGAAAAGGTGTTTCATTATAATTGGTGTAATGTACTAGATTGAATCTTCAATCAAGAGAGATCAAAACTCAACTCCTGCACCACTGAGATAGTCACTACCTTAACTTCTTGAGCTTCTTGTTCATGGTCAAGCTTGTCTCTCATCACTGGAACCACTTTATAGAGTTTTTAGATCATAGCAAGTGATTTTCAAGATGAATGAATACATTGACATGTTTCTTTATTCATGTCAGAGCAGTGCACAAATCAGCAAGTTTACCATGCAACTTTTCTGGACTGGAAGGATTGTCTAGTTCTATACAGAAGACACCTGATTATATTTGCAGTGCTTTCCACTTTTCAAGGAGTCTCCTATGTTCCCACTATGATATGCTCGAAGCTTAGAATAGCTTGTGGATTGGGAAGTGTGTGTATGACTGTGTATGAGTGCACACATGCATGTGTATGTGTGTGTGTTTGCATGCGTGTGTGTTTGCATGTGTGCGTGCATGCGACTGTGTGTGTAGAAGAAGGTGCCTCTACATTTCCCCTGAACATGATCTGAAGCTATCCATAACTGAGTAGTGGCAAGCTGGCCTTTTGAGACCAAGGTCACCATTCTATCCCTGCCAAATGTTGGATAACTTCAGTGTGTTGCTAGATTGATTTTTCCTCAGAGCAACTCTCCAAACGGTGGTTGTTGTGGAGATAAAAAATCAGATAAATCCAAGCCCACAAACTGTAGCTCTCAGGTAAACTGCAATAGTTGAGGATTAAGTACAGAGCCTCCTTCTACCCACTCTATTCTCCCTGGGTTCAAGGGATTAAGGAAATGGATGATTGAGAATCTAGTAGTAGTGTTGAATGGTGGTTTTCTTGAGAAGGAGAGTGACTGATTAGTGCAGAGGAGATATGGTGGGGGAAGTGGGGAATATGTTTGCAAAGGGTCTTTCATTGATTCCTGAACTACCCTCTCCAGGCCATCCATACATCAACAGGCAAATCCTCTTTTATTCATCCAGGACTTCCGCAATTAAGAGATGCAAATCACATAATTTTAAAATATTTTAATTATCATGGTATTTTAATAGCATACTGATTGAAATCCAATAGTAAGTTGCAATTGGAACAGACCCATTAAATTAATGGAACTTGCATAGATGTAGACTTACCAAATCCCCACTGCAGTAGAGGGCAGAAGAATTAAGAACCCATGATCCACATAGGACCTCCTGCACTTATTCTAGTGTAAAAAAATGAATATAATGTAAAAATGGTAATTTAAAAAAAGCTGATGCCCAAATCTTTAAAGTAATATCTGCTTTGGGAGTAGGATTCTCTGAAGCCAAGGGAAGGAAAAATGAATGCTTGAAATATGAAATGTCTTTTTTTAATTAAAAGAAGAAATAATGGACAGATACATGTAAGGGGTGTTCTATTCAGTAGAATAGTGTTTCCCAACCAATGTAAGTCAGTTCATTGACTGATCAGTGACTTTGGCTTCTGGGAATTTAAGTCCAAGAACCAAAGGTTGGGAAAAACTGCAGTAGAGGAAGGCAGAAGGCACATTGGTTTCTGCTGGTAGTTCCCAATAGATCAACAAGGATGTCCAGTTCCCTATAGCTACAATAGTGACAACACTGGGAAAGTTCTGCTTTGGGCCACAAGTCTTAGATTCTTGACTCAGGATTGCAACCAATATTGATGATTTTCAGGAATTAATTACTTCCCCACCGAAGGTCCCCAGCTTCTTTGCAATGAGAGGGATCTCTGAAAGGCTGGTGAATCTATAGCAGGGATCAGAAATTTTTTAAACAGAAACAAAAGGCTCCAGTTTTAAGACATCATCATCCTTATATGCACAGAGCTGTGCCAACCGGATTTGAGCTGGAAGATTTTTAAAATTGTTAAACAATGACATTCGTGGATTGAGAAAGATTAGTATTTCATGCTATTTTAATTAATTAATAAGGGGAAACAATCACAGCGGTGACTTGCTATTATTTACTCTATTTAGTCATCCTAAAAGTTTGCATGATATTAAAAAAGGTATGATTAGTTTAACTGTTAAGAGAATACATTAGCTCTCTGGTTTTCATTAAAATGATGTAATTTTTCAATTAATGTTACTAGGTAAACGTAAGGTTGCCCTTGCTCAAAAGCCAGTTGTATCCAACTCTAGGACTCAGTGTTAATCTCTGGTTTTGGCATCTGCAGATGTTTCCATGGTCATGTGGTGCATATGACTAGACACGGGACACTGTTTACCTTCCCACCAAAGTGGTACAGTAGAACCTCAGATAAAGTCCAAACTCCATTCCACAAGTTTGGACTTTATCCGATTTTGGACATTATCCGAATCAAATGGGTGATGCATCAGATAACATCCAAAAAAAGGACTTTATCCGAGGTTCCTATACAAAATACCTTGGATAACATCATTTTAAAGCAGTTTTGGAGTTTATGCGATGCATCACGTGTGCATGAAAACCGTGACTTTATCTGAATTGGACTTTATCCGAATCGGACTTTATCCGAGGTACCTATTTTTTTGTTGTTGTTCAGTCGCACAGTCGATTCTGACCCCCTGCGGCACCATTTCTTGCTTTCAAACTGCTAGGTTGGCAGGAGCTGAAACAGAGATAGAAGCTCACTCTGTCGTGCAGCACTCAAGTCTCCTGGTCTTGACCTTCCAGTCATTTAGTTCAGCATCTTAATCACTAAGAAACTGCACTCCCTCTTAATGTTAGTAGTTGATTCTAAAACAAGTGCTTCTGACATCTGGCTGGGTTTTGACATCTCTTCATAAATGAATAAATGTGTTTTAAGTCAATGACGATGCGAGGCATGGCCACTCTTGTTAGTGGAAAAGAAGCATCTATTTCCAGCCATCCAGGGACTGCAGTGGTTCAAGTGGCTAAGACACTGACTGGGAGGCAGAAGGTCAGCAGTTCGATTCCCGAGTACTAAAGAACAGAATGAGCTCCCGTCTTTGTCCCAGCTCCTGCCAACTTAACAATTTGAAAGCAAGAAATTGCAAGTAGAGAAATAGGGACCACTTCGGTGGCAAGGTAACAGTGTTCCGTGCACTCCGGTGTCTAGTCATGCCTGCCACATGACTATGGAAACGTCTGCAGAAGCAGACAGCGCTGGCTCTTCAGCTTTGAAACAGAGATGAGCACTGAACCCTAGAGTCGTATACGACTGGCTTTCGAGCAAGGGAAACCTTTACCTTTACTATTTCCAACCAACATAAATTAAATGTTATGATGCAGCACATGCTGCCATACTAAGGTAGTTTATTCCACTTAACACTCTACCAAATGACCTCTTAGCACAGTGAAGGAAGAACCAACCATCACCCCCACCCCTGTTTTTCAGGAAGATGAAGTTTTAATCTTTCCATTAGCAGTTAATTAGTATAGTAATTATACATGGCAGGGAGGTTACAGACAGATGCTGAATGACAAATAGATTCATCTGATGGGCATAAGTATCTGGGAATATATTTCAGAAACTGGATTCTCCTATTATATGTTCCTCTTACATGGTTTGGCCACATAATTTTCCCTGCTAGATACAAATAGTTGTGAGAGTGAAGTCCTGAAAATGCTCTGGAAGTAGGGAAGCATTCCATGTCCTGTTGCACTTACATGTTTTCTTTCTTTGATTTTGGAAATATTTCTGCAAAGGATAAAATAATTCCACACAGGAAGGACTGCATAGGTGAACCTATGGCAAGCATGCTAGAGGTGGCACTCGGAGCCCTCTCTTTGGGCACCTGTGCAGTCACCCCAGCACAGAGTTTGCCCCAGCCCTCTGCCCAGCAACCCAATGGGAACACTTCCTCCCTCCCCCAGCACAGAGTTCACCTCACCCCTCTGCCCAGCAGCCCAATGGGAGTGTTTCCTTCCTCCCTTGTTTCTGTGTTGGCACTTTGCGATAAATAAGTGGATTTTGGGTTGCAGATTGGGCACTCGGTCTCTAAAAGGTTCACCATCACTGTACTAACCTATCCTACTCCAACCAGATGGAAAGGAAGTCATGATTCTTGTGTCTAAAGAAAGTACTGATTGTAGGTGTCTGGATAACTAGTATGAAAGCAGAGTTGTAGAACCTATAGCCCTGTATATGTTGCTCAGCCTTGCCAGCCAGGATGTACATAGAACCACAGAATAACTGGGGTGGAAGGGGCCTATTAGGACATTGAGTCCACCCCCCTGCTCAATGCAGGAATCCAAATCAAAGCAGATCTGACAAGATGGTTGTCCAATTCTCTCTTGAATACTTCCAGTGTCGGAGCACTCACTACCTCTTGAGGCAGTTGGTTTCACTGTCATACTGCTCTAACCGTTAAGACATTTCACCTCATATTTAGCCTATATCTGGCTTCCTTTACTTTGAGCCCTTTAGTTCAGATTAGAGGTTTTCAACCACAACACCATTTCATGTGGCCTGCACCACCTCCGCCACACCCGGAAGTGCCATGTGTGGCAGGCAGGACAAAATGGCCATCTGTCCCCCAAAGCTGACTGAGGGAGCATTACCCAGCTCTCGGCTTGAAAAGGTTGGGAACCCCTGGTTTAGAGTATGCATCCTGCACTCTGGGATGATGGAGAACAGATCCTTCCCTCCCTCTTTATGACCATCTTTCAGGTATTTGAAGAGTGCTATTATATCTAGTCTCAGTCTCCTTTTCTTCATTCCAAAGAAGAAGCTTCCAGGTGTTTGCCCAAATAGGGTTCTTCCTATGAAGTAATGCATTAGGTAAGCCAATTCCTAAGGTGGGAGAATGAGTAATTTCTCTCTATAAAAATGCCAGCTTTCCTGTGGCAAATCAGTCCCCTAGCTTAAGGCACCCGCTTTGCTAGCTGGATCCATATTTCCTGGGGGAGGGAATGAAACACCCAAACCATGGCTAAATCCCTCTGGGCTATTCCAAGGGGATCTTCTGACTAACTATTTCTATGTGTTCTTTTCTTGTCTTTTATGTCTTTATACAGGTACTGTGCAATGCTTTACTTATGTGAAATGCTGCTATAAAATAAAGCTCTGTTTGAGTTTTAATATCCAGTGAGGTGGAATTTATTTACCAGGCATAACCAGGTACCATTGCTCTATGCTTAAGCACGCTACCAAACCTAATCAATAACTGCATGCTCTCTGGCTGGGAGATTGCAGCAACCCTGAGTTCAGGTGGCGAGGTGACGGAAGGCTGTTGGGAGATTGTGTGGAAAAAAAGGAAATAGGAACAGCTTATTGATGGCAACCAGCCTCTCGAACTGATGACAGGGTTTAGAGCTTTGTGACGGAAGCCATAAGTGGCATCATTTTCTGCAATAAAACATCCGCAAACAAAGCACTGGGAAAAACTATTGAAAATCTATGTGTGGTTGATTGAGTTTGGTGTTGTTCAGTATTCAGCAGAAAATAAAGAATGATATTTAAGTGAAAAACTTTATTAGTCTATAATGGGGTATGTGTGAGAGAAGAGTGATGGAAATGTTTAGAAGTGCCACAAGACATCCAGTCATCTTTGCTTATATATATTGTTGTATGCAGCTGCAACTTTAAATCAAGAAAGCAATCCAATTTTTTGCACTCAAATTGGTCTGGTCTGCTTTCATCTTTTTGAAAGCAGAATATATATATATATATATATATATATATATATATATATATATATATATATATATATATATATATATATATATATATATATATATATATATATATATATATATATATATATATATATATATATATATATATGCTGTATATGATTTTCCAAAATATTATGATGTTGATCGATGTTTGGAGAGCTCTTAGTCCCTGGCTTAATGGTATAGGAAAGACGGGGTGGGGTGGGAGTGGGGGAAAAAATCTCAAGATAGTAGAAGAGGCTGTAGAGTCTTGGCTACTTTTGATATCATGTTTGCAGAGGAGGATTTGGCTATTGATTGGTGGACCAACCCTTACATGCAAACATTGATTCTATAGAATCTATAGTTAGACCATCCAGTCCAACCCCGTGCTTAGTGCAGGAATCCAAGTCAACCCAGATCTGACAAACGGTTGCCCATCTCTCTCTTGGATGCTTCCAGTGTTGGAGTGCTCACCACCTCTTGATGCAGTTGGCTCCACTATTGTATTGCTCTAACACAGGGGTTGCCAACCTATGGCCTGTGGGCAGCCCCTGGCCCATGGCTCTAATAATCAGGCCCAAGGTAAAAACCCAGCTGCTGCCACTGGAAGTGCTGGAAATGCACCGGAAATGCCAAAATTGTGCAGGAAGTGCCGAAATCTCACGGGAAGTGCTGAAATCTTACTGAAATATTGTGGGACGTGCTGAAATCTCACCAAAATCTCATCGGAAGTGCCAAAATCTCACGGGAAGTGTTGAAATCTCACGGGAACTACTGAAAGCTCACCAAAATCTCATGGGAAGTGCCAAAAGTTGGCAAAACAAGGCAAAAAAGCCACCTCGATCCTGCTGCCACCGGAAGTGGTGAAAGCAGTGGGTGGAACCATGCCTGTGGCCCACTCAGCTGTCCGAGGGGGCATGTTCTGGCCCATGGCATGAAAAGGTTGGCCACCCCTGCTCTAACAGTTATGAAGTTTTTCCTGATACTTGGCCTATCTTAGTTTCAGCCCATCATTATGTGTCCTGCGCTCTGGGATGACGGAGAACAGATTATTCCCTTTCTCTTTATGACCATCTTTCAGGTATTTGAAGAATGCTATCATAGCCCCTCTCAGTCTCATTTTCTCAAGGCTAAACATGCCCAGTTCCTTCAATCTTTCCTCACATGGCTTGGTTTCCAGTCCTCTGATCATCCTTGCTGCCCTTCTCTGTACCTGCTCTAATTTGAATGGAATTCAGGTCTGATAGCTTGCCTGAAATTTATATATATTATGACATGAGAGGTAGCATTCAAAAGCAATAAAGACTAAGGTGGAGTTTAGTGCTGTGTCATTCTAGTTATTGTTTCAACCAATGTAAAAGCATTTTAGATACATTTTGCATGGATTTTAAAAAGTGTTTTGCCATGCTATAGCAAGGTGTTTTTCTTTTTAATGTTTTGATGAATCATGGCAATGTATTTCTCAGCATGCACACAACAACACTATGTCAAGTGATGAGAAATAATTACTTCTGAAAACTAACTGCTCAAGCTTAAAAAGTGATTAAACATGTCCTTACATCACCAGCATTTCTCCCCAGGAGAGTAAAGCAGTAGCGTGGGAAGTGACTGTAATATCACATTCCCACACAGAATTATGTAAAAAAAAAGTTGGCAAACTAATGTGTAACCAGACCATAAGATTTTTCTTCCTCTTCTTTCGTGTCCAGTTCAGACTCTGGCTAAACTTAAATCCTCATTGGTATATGTTTATAGTTGTAATCGGCAGACCAACAAATGAGTCGGATTCTGTATCTCTCCACATTTGCACAACATGCCGTTGTCCACCAGCAGCCTCACTTGAGCATGTTGGTCTTACATTTAGGCACTCTGACCATGACATGATCTTGGCATTTTTTCTGGGATTTCTCTTTGGGTGTCTTGCTTTCTGAAGTGATGGACCCTTTTTAAAACAACATCATAAATGACTTTACTTGCCTCTTAGAAACAAAATGGCTCAAAACCTGAGAAACTAATCTAAAAATGTTTTAAATTTTAAGGGACCTTGGTGTCCTGGTGGACAACTCAATGAAAGTGTCAACCCAGTGTGCCTCAGCAGTGAAAAAAGCAAACTCAATGCTAGGGATCATTAGGAAGGGTATAGAAAATAAGTCAGCAAGTGTCATTTTGCCTCTTTATAAATCTATGGTGAGGCCCCATCTGGAATACTGTGTACAGTTCTGGTCGCCATACCTCCAGAAGGATATTATGGAGTTGGAGAAAGTGCAGAGGAGGGCAACCAGAATGATTAGGGGACTGGAACACCTTCCTTACCATCTGAGGCTGCAACGGTTGGGCCTTTTCACTCTTGAACGACGGCGTCTAAGAGGTGACCTGATTGAAGTTTATAAAATCATGCACGGTGTGGACAAAGTAGATAAGCAAAAACAGTTTTCCCTATCGCACAACACTAGAACTAGGGGACACTCCATGAAACTTTTGGGTACTAGTTCTAAAACAAATAAGAGAAAGTACTTTTTCACCCAGAGGTTTACTGGTCTATGGAACTCCCTGCCAGAAGAAGTGGTGACAGCTGTCAGTCTTGACAGCTTCAAGAAAGGATTAGACAAGTTAATGGAGGACAAGTGTATCAATGGCTATAATTATGGCTACCTAAGGACAACCTCCGGGTTGGAGAGATAGGCAGGATATCTCTCAATGCCATTTCCAGGGAATCCTAAGCAGGTGAAGGCATCTGCTTGGGAATACCCTGAAGGAAATGGTGAGCCACTGTGTGAGACAGAATGCTGGACTGGATGGGCTCATGTGGCCTGTTCCAGCAAGGCTCTTCTTATGTTCTTAAATGTTTTTTAAAAGTCATCTTTGAAAGTAACTAAACACGTTACCTGTTACATCTAACAGTAATGTTGAACTACTTGTTATATGAGAGTTGCTATATCTTTGCAATCAATCATTACATTACTCATATTTAAAACCTAACTAGTTATAGACAACTGAATTATTTGTAACTTGTTGCTTCCAAGCTTTGGTCAGTAGTGCAGTAGTATCAACAGTGATTGGTAGCAATACTCAAGGGATTAAATCCAGTTTTCTCCTAAACCTATCTGGGGGATGCCAGAGGAATGAAACTAGAGCCTTCTGCATAAAAAGCATTCATTCTGTCATTGAACTACAATCTTAACATACTCAGCATCAGAGTGATAAAAAAATTCTTCTTCTTTTGTGTCCCAATCAAACTCTGGACTGCCAAAACGAAGCCACTTTCTTGGCTTTGTCGTTGGCCAAACCTAAATCCTCAACAGTGCATGTTTCTGGTACTCTCTGGAAAGGAGACTTTATCAGAGTACAACTTGCAAAAAACAAAAACAAAACTCACCCAGGATAACTCTTGGCCAAACTAGCTGGTGGATTATGTGATTTGTTGTTCAAAAACATAAATTTTCCAAGCTGTGTTCAGGTTTCTAGTGAGCTCAATTTGGGATCTTCCAAGATCTGTACATTGTCAGGCAGTTCTAGTGAAAATTATTCCTGACCTAATTTTTTCCCCATTTCAATGGGACTTGAATAGGATTACTTGTCTTCTCAACCTCACATTGCAGCTTTGACAGTCCGCAATAGAAAAGAACAAAATGCTGCATGTTTTTAAAAAAAATCTTTTCTTCAAAGATAGCCAACAATATAAAACTTTTCTTCTATTTTGGTCTGCTCTAGAATAAAGACCACATGATAACTGGGGAGTGCAAGCTTAATCCAGCAGGTTCCCTCTGAAATTATTGATGGGATATAGTATATCTGGATTGTGATAAAAATACAATAAAGGACATTTGATACTGAGAGTCTTTTTTTTAGTTAGCATTGACAAGTGGTTCAATAGGCCCTTTTCAATAGCGATAGCATGCATGAGAAAGCTAAACATTTTAAGGTCATTAATGATGAATTATGTAAGTGACGACTATTCAGCCATTAATGAAACGAGAAATGCAGGAAGCCAATGAAGCAGTATTGTTGGGACGGTCCAGTATCTTTATACATTAGGAAGAATTTGTTTTGGGTCTTGACTAATGGATCAGTCAAGTTTGCTTAAGGGTGGATTTCTTAGGATATCACTGGGATATCCATTTCCCCCTCCTATTCAGGGAGGAAAGCTCTGTCTGTTTTCCCGGTAGAGGACACTCTGTCCCTGCAAGTGTCTCACGAGCTGCTGAAATAAATCGAGTGAGATATGATTGTTGCATTTGGTATTCTGTGCGGACACCATGACTGACACTGCAATTATTTGTGTGTGCATGGAGTTGGGCAGAATGAAGATGGGACTGTTTGGCATTGTTTATGCCTCTCTGGAAGCAGATCAGGGTGCTGTGAACCGCCGGCTGACACTCTCGCAAGGTTTCATTACGATGCTTAATTGTATTTATACCTTTCATAACAGCTCCCAAAATGCTTTCCCTGCTTTTCACAGCTTCAGCACATGACATTCATCCTAATAAAATGACTGGTTGAACAAGAGAACATCAGATAATTTTCCTTCCTTTCTTTTTTTTGGGGAAAAAGGTGATTTAGCTGGCTATGTTTGAGCAGCTATGCAGAAAAAACATTCTGCTTTCATTTCCTTCTTTTCTCACGGTCTCTCTTTGTTAATGTTTCCTTCAAGGACGTCGCTTAACTTTATCCATATTTAAATGAAAATGACTCTTCACTATGGGGAATATTGTGTCCTCGTAATCCTATTAATTTTTCCATCCTTCTCCCCTCCACAACCTTTCTATAGTTTGCAGGAACCAGAATAAGAAAATATTTTCCAGAGGTTCCATCTGAGGGGGATGCAGCGAGTCATAATACACAGTGGCAAGCAAGGAATAACAAATTATTGCTGTGTGGGAAAGCAGTAATGATATTTTGCTAGCAGAGCAGAGCAATGTTCTCCAAGGCAATCCTAAAAGAGGGAACACAAAAAAAATTGGAACTTTGAAGCAGAGCTTTGGATCAGTATCAAACGCGGCACAGATGTAGCAAATAGTCAGTATCCCACATTTTGTAAGCCACTTTGGAGGCATTTTGGCCAAAGGAAGGCATATCAATATAATTATCGACAGCAAGAGAAACAAAAATAAGAAGTTGTCTATAAAGCTCACTATTTCTAAAAAGATGTTGAGGAATAGTAACCTTCCAGATGTTGTAGGAATGCAGGAATTCCCATTAACGTTCATCATTAGCTATGATGACTGGGGCTAATGGTACATTTTGCCCATCAAAATCCAAAGGGCTACACATTGTCCACCTTGATCAATAAGTGACTGGCAATGACCTGCTAGTGTGTTTGAGGGAAATGTTGCAGAGTTTTGAATTGAGGTACCAGGCGTCTACATATAAAGCTTACACTCTACCATTGAATTGCAGCCTTCTTTGGATGTCTTCAGCTACTACAATACATATTTAATATGATCAAACATGATGGTATTTATTTGAAATTCTGTCTGTCAACTGGGAGCCAATGCAGTAGAAATCATTAATTTAATCTTCAGTGCCATTTGCAGAACGGTGTTTAAATGTTGATAAGCATCATTCTTTCAATTGTTGCCTTGATTTGGGGCGGGGGGGGGGGGGGGTAGATCAAATCAGCATTCTTATGGGAAGAAGTAGGTTTCTGTTGTTTAGGAATTTCAACTTAAGGACCCAGAGGATCTGGAATAATGATTGAATGCAAGAGAACCGCAGAGCCAACATGTCTTGATGTGAACCTTGGCATAATCAGCAACGTTTAGATCTAGGTTGCATTCCATAAGGTAGTTCTTTGTTTACCTAGGTTTGTTGGGTGTCCCTGGTGAGACTCCAGTTTTTTGCATGGCTACAGGTTGTCTGCAAGGTGGAACTTCCCAAGCCTCTTTTTCTAACAGTATTCAAATTAACTGGTTTTTCAGCCAGATTCAAAAAATTCAAGAAAGCTTGGAAGGTTCTCTGAAGGATCTTACCTGTAAGAGGCGTCCAAGCTTGGGATAATTTTTCACTTTGTTGTTGTTGTTGTTGTTCAGTCACACAGTCAATTCTGACCCTTTGCAACTTCATGGACCACCACACGCCAGGCACCCCTATCCTTCACCATCCTCCGCAGCACACTCAGCTCTTCTCCCATTGCATCAACAATGCCATCTAGCCATCTCATCTTCTGCTTCCCCCTTCTCCTTTTACCCTTGATCCTTCCCAACATCAAGGCCTTCTCAGGTGAGTCCTCTCTTCTCATTTGGTATGCAAAGTACTTTAGCTTCATCTTCAAGATTTGTCCTTCCAAGGAGCAGTCATGGTTGAATTCCTTCAGGATCAACTTATTAGAACTCTTTGCTGTCCAGGGCCCTCTCAAAAGTCTCCTCCAGCACCACAATTTCAAAGGTGTCTATTCTTCTGTGCTCAGCCTTCCTGATGGTCTAGCTCTCGCAACTATACATTACTACTGGGAATACCATTGCTTTGAGTATGCGGACTTCTGTTGGCAGGGTGATGTCTCTACATTTTATTCTGCTGCCTAGGTTCCTCATAGCTTGCCTCCCAAGAATTAATTGTCTTTTTATTTCATGACTTTTTATTTCACCATCTGGAGTGATCTTGAATTCTAAGAAGGTGTCTGTCTATCTGTCTGTCTGTACAGGATATTTTCCCACTCTGAATGGCATACAACAGATTAAAAGTTTTTTACAAGTAACAATTTTTCATTGGCATTCGCCATATTTTTTTAATTCTTTATTTAAAAGTAGCAGTCTGGAGCATTTGGAGTGGAGGGTGTAATGAGCATGGATCAGAACGTGGAAAGTTACTTTTAAGAAGGATAACTATAATGACTTGCAGAATATACTGCATGCTGTAGTGTTGTTTACATAGTTATTTCTGAGTCCTTGGTGATCTCTTGGTATCTTCATTTCCCCAAAAGGAATAGAGTCTCTCTCTTGAGGGAGAGAGAGTGCCAACACCTTTTATGAACACTTTGTCAAAGCAATATTGCTTGCATAGTGCTGGAAGATCTGATGGCATAAATCTAAGTGCTTGTCATATAAATTACATTGAGTGTTTCTGACAATGAACCCATAGTGCCTATATCTTGAATAATAGAAAAATAATTTCTAAGGGACATGCACTGGGCATTATTCTGAGCTGAGAAATGAGATATTTGTTTTTGTTTTTCCATCTTCATAACAGCTGAAATCTGAATTGTGGTGACCTTCTTCCTTCATTGGAGTCAGGACATTTTGATGGAGGAAGGAGCTCACTGAACAAGGAACAAGATTAAAGGAGGATGTGGTTGAGGAACCTCAGCCATGTCTCTTGGAGGACTCTGAATAGGCTGAAGGTCAGAGTCCCTAGATGTTAAACCAACATGCTCACTTCGGGGCTGCTGGCAGACAACAATACACTGTAAATGTGGAGAGATGTAGAATCTGGCTCATTTGCTGATCTGCCAATTTCTACCAGAAATATGTACCAACGAAGTTTTAATTTTGGCCAATGACAAACCCAAGAAGGTAGCTTCATTTTGACATTTAAAGTTTGATCTTAACCTATAAAACCAAGTGTTCACCGTTGGAATTGGCTATACGTTGCTATGCGTCGCCCTACTGACCCGCACCCTCCCTTCGAGAGCACGGCCGAATTGCCTACGCAGGTCAACGAAGGATTTAAAAATCCGGCATGGGGGCCTCAGCCCCACTAACGGCAAGAAACGCAAAGAACATCACTTCCTGAAAGTCCTTGCGCCGCGCCGCGCCAGAGCCAATCAGGCTGAGAGGCTCTCGCACGGAGCAGCGTTCGGACACGCGCCGCAGCCAATCAAAAGAAAAGCATTTCAAAAAAACGCAGCACAAACACAAAGCACCAACACTTTACTACAAGCCCCAGCGTCCTGCGCGCAATGAGCGAGCAGAACGATGAGGCAGCCGGCGCGCAAAAACAAAAATAAGAAAAAGCCGACGCCGCAGCCATTCAACACCACGGGCGAGCCAGCATGGCCCGTGGGGGAAGAAAATAAAAAAAACCCGCCGCCGCTACTCTTCCGTTCGAAGGGTCAGCGGCGCGTGACAAACAAGTGAGGCGGCCGGCGCACGAAAAATAAAAGTTAAAAAAAAGCCCACCGCCGCAGCCAGTCTTCCCCACGGGCCATCCAGCATGGCCTGCGAGAAAGAAAGCCACACCCCCCACACACTTGAAAAAACAAACAAAAACACAAACGGAAAACATTCAAAAACACACCAAAACACACACACAGCCAAAAAGAAACAAGAAAAACACACACATACACCCCACCCAAAAAAACCACCCCCAACCCCCCCCCAAACCCCCCCCCCACAGAACTTACCAAAAGATGTCTTCCTTCTATGAGAACCGGAACACAAATGAAAAAAAGAAAACTTACCGGAAGCGACACCCAGAGGACAGAAGGTAACAAATGTAATGAGAGGCACAAAAGCTCACCACCCCCACTCAGTGGCCCAAACAAGAAACAACATTCACAATTATTCAACAAATAAGAATAAATCTAAATTTAATCAAATAAATTATACATACATTCAAAAAAAACACACTAATCTCAAAAATTACCAAAACAAAACCCCTTTTCACTCTGAAAAACCAAAACAAAAGAAAATATTTAAAAAAACATTTTAAAAAACAAAATTAAATATTAAACTAAATAATATTACATTAAATTAGATTAAATTAAATTTAAATTTTTTTCCAATAAACATTAGAAAAAGTAAAGTACAAAAAAAAAATTACTGCAAGCAACAAAAACAAAAAACCTTACACCACCATTTAAAACAGCCCATCACCATTAGTTCAAGAAAAAAACCAAACCCTTTAGTATCCAGCACAATTTTTAAAAGCCCGGCAACGCCGGGCAAACTATGCTAGTCTGGACATAAAAGAAGAAGGACTTTTTGATGGCCTTCTTCATTTTCTTGTTATTTTGTCACCCCTTAAATAAGGTCAGTTTTTGAGATACAAGCAGAATTTGCTCATGCTGAGAGTGGCTACCATTTTTGTAACATGGTCCAATGTTTATAGCAACATCAATCAATCAATCAATTTAATTTGTACCCCAACCTACTCAGCACCAGGCTGACTCAGGGCGGCTTCACAACATATCACAAAAATTAAACATTTTCAAAATTACAAATTACAGAATACAGAATTACAAATTACATACATGACATAATAGAGATCTAGCAGATGTGATTTCCCCCTTAATTCCCCCTTTACTGGAAAGGAAACCAAAATTTAAGATTAACCAATGATTACGATTTGCTTACTTTGAGTAACATCTGTAGTATTTCTTAACATTCTTTCATAAAACCTTGGCACTAGCACAAAGAGGATGAACTATAATAGCAGCTGGAGAATTCTGTGGGGACTTTTCATGTATATAATTACTACTAATAATTTGATTCCTCTAAAACAAGATTTTGACTTCTCTCCTTTTATCTGGTATAATAGGTAATTTGCAAAGGAGGATTAAACAAGTACAAAAAAATTGCATTGTATTGAAGTTGTGGAGCTGTGAGGCATCATTGGAAACTAATGCTTCCTTCAGGTTTTCCAGAGTTTGGCCATTTAAAAACTTGGTTTTTTTTAAAAAAAGGAATTTGTGGGGAATTATTCACTGGCCAAAATCCTGTTGTGTAATTCCTTGAGCAATGGACATGATGTCATCATCAGCTGCAAATCACAGCTGCTTAAAGGTGAATTGTCACTGATTAAAGGTGATTTCATGCTGCATGTGACTCATACACAATTGAATGCACCCTAAAATCCCCTAAAGAAGTCTTTAATTAGTGGCAATTTGTTGCTGCTGACATTCATCACCACTTTAACACACAGAGTTCAGTAACAGGATTTCAGTCACTGGAATTTTGTGTGTGCACGTAGTCTAAATATCAATAAATAGATGACATTCATTAAATATCCTGTAATTAATAGGCTGGTAATTATTTGAGAGACACCTTGTATGAAGCCTAATCAGCAACGAGACTACCAGTTCCATAGCTCCTTGTCCATATCTCTCCAGGGTTCCCTTGTGCATGTGGTGTGGGACTCAATGGCTCACCATGGACATGCATGCTCGCCCCTACAGCACAAGCATTATCCATCCATCCATCAATCAATCAATCAATCAATCAATCAATCAATCAATCAATCAATCAATCAATCAATGATATTCTCCCACTCTGAATGGCATACAACAGATTAATATATTTTTTACAAGTAACAATATAAAATTATATCAGAGAGTAAACAAAACAAAAAGACAAAAAACTGTGGCACTTTAAAGACTGCTGAATTTTGATGTTAACATTCATCGATAAAATCCACTTTGTCAGACATAAGAGTGAGGCTTCATGACATCAATTTATACACTTAAGGAACAGAAGTATAGGATGGTTAGCATAACAGGTAAGTATACAAATCAATGTGGTGTTTTTTGAACTGACAACACCTGTTCTTCAGATTAGTTGTGAAACTTCACCCTTTTGAATTGCAAATGGTTAGTAGATGAATGCAAGACAAACATTGTGACATTACACATTGTATCAAGTATGAAGTTAATGAAACCTTTTTATTCGGCAATTAATAATATCTCTTTAAAAGCTCAGATGCTTTGTCTAGCATGCAGCGCAGTTCCTAGAGTGGGACTTTAATTCCCAGAAGCCTAAGTCCATTCTCCAAAGCACTGATCAGCCAATGTACTGACTTAGGCTTCTGAGAATTGAAGTCCTCATGTGGGGCCTGGGCGCCATGTTGGAAACCACTGCACTCGACAAGTGTTTTCAAGAGCCATGTTGCCTTGTTTAACTGCAGAAGATGTCTGCTGTATTACCTTTTGCCTTCTTAAATAACCTTATTTTTCCTATGCCAGTATAAATATTTTTTTCCTAAAGAAAAAAGGTTGCAATTAATTATGTGTCTACTAGTGTTTCTTTCTTAGAAAGTCCTAATTATTATAGTAATTTAAAGGTGACCGGGGGGGGGGAGACCTTTATACATGAAAAGGTAATGAATGTGTGTAGTATAGTAGGAGTTACTTAGAAGCCGTTTATTATAATGTGTCAAGCAGCAGACACTGTTTTCAGGTATACTTTGATTAAGAGTAGAGAAGCCAAGCTTATTTTAGTACAAACATTTTATTCTGAATGGTGCATGACTAATAGTAATTATTCTTTCCATGATAAAAGTCAACAAATCTTAAGTTTGCAAAGAGTAATATTTAAGACACTGTGGGAGGCAAAATTATGTGGATAAGGCATAATCCAGAAGGCAGTGTCGATGGCACTGTACAAATTTGCACTGTTATACTCTGTAATCATTAACAAAGAACAGAGATTGCTAAACAAAATCTGGGGAGGGTACACTTCAGGCATGTGGTGGCCTACCTCATCTTAGGAAATTCATGTTAAATGTAGTTAATTATAGTTCTAAGCTCCCAAGCAATTAGTTACTGTAATAGGTGGAGTTGGAAAAAAGTCAGAATGCTGTTTGTTTTGACCATGTTCCAGGTGGAGCTGGTAACAGTAATTTCACCAGGCCAGCAAATCTGTTCTGGGGTTTGCTTTGAACTTTCAAGAAGCTCCTCGTCCTCATCCTAGTTGTCATCCTAGTCTTCGTCTTCATCCTAGTCTTCATCTTTGTCCTAGTCTTCATCTTCGTCTGCTTCTTCTTGGCCAGACGTGAAACTGCCAAAATGAAGCCACCTTTTGGTGAGTTCATTCTCAAATTCTTTTCACCTGACCTGGTGTGAGAAAGATTAGCCAGCAACAAATGGTTGCCGTTACAAGGGTATGCCCAACTGTGGTTCAAAAATACCACAATCTTCAAGGAGGCTGTTTCTGAGTAGCCCAAGGAGCTATTGAAGGATCTGAACTCTGTTCCCCAATTAAATTCAGCACCATGGATAGCAATTTAATGTCTGAACTAAGATTGAGCGTGGCCTCACCACCCCTGCTAAGATTGGTGTGTGGTCTCCACTGCCATATGTATAGCATTGCGTTGCACATTCAATTTCACTTTCCCCATCATTTTGTGCAAAAGACATTCACTAACTGCTTGAACAGAATGACCTCCAACTCGTTCAACTGTGAACCAGAGAGCAAGTGGAATAGACAGACACTCCTTGTTTGTTGACAGGATTTTGGCCTAACTGGTTACTCTCCCATTTTTGGTTACTTCAGAAAATATGACCAGGATGCATATATCTTTTTTGCTGATAGTAACTGTTTTTTATTGTAATTGATATTGATATTTAATTTTGTGGATGTATATATTTCTCCTGTTGAATTGATATTTCGTTACTGTAACTGATATTGTGTTAGTGTTATGTAACTCGTAATTAGTGATATTGCAGTATAGCATTGTGATGTGGTACTATTTTGTGAATACATATACTGAATTGTGTATATTGAATTGTGTATTGTATTTTTGATTTTTAGTATTAATAGTGTTATTGAATTATGTATTACTGTACTCATTGTATATTGTGTTATTGTATATTGTATTTATTGTCCATTGTGTAAACCACCCTGAGTCGTGTTTGCCTGAGTGGGCGGTATAAAAGCGTAAAAATTAAATTAACATAAAATATCTGCTCAAACAAAATATTTTCAATTTGTGACATGTGCAAAAAAACTCACCGAAAGAGTAAGCTTCTTGGTATACACATGCTTTTAATCATAGGCTGTTGAACAGAACTCAGAATGCCCAAGCCCTGTATCATGACTGTCTTGATCACTAATCACACAGTTAAACACAACTGCAATGCCCTGATTTATGCTGTCCTTCGAGAGCTTTGTAATTAGTTTAATAAAGATAATGGGGTACAGATAGCTGAAAAATAATTACTCAAATGTAAGTAGTTATTAATGAATAATAAGAGCTCGTCTATTAAGGATCAGGAAGAAGCTAAATGGTGCCAGCAATCATTTTATTGTAGATTCTAATTTTGATTATCAGGTCAATGGGGCTGCATAAAAGCCATCCTTGGCTTTGAAAAAGAGGCAGCTACAAATTTGAGTAAAACAAATCACATTTTTAATACGAGAGTTCTTCCAGCTGAGGGTTCGATTTAATGTGTCTGACAGCCCTTTAGTCTCCTACCCAAGTGTGATGTTATTGGGAAGCATTAGTAACATGCCCATTTAGTCTGTGCAAAGACATTTTAATTGAAAAATCATTTGCCCATCAATTCATATTGTACAAAGGAAAAGCAGGATGATGGCTAGTGAGCTGGGGGAGGGGGTAAAAAAAAAAAGAAATCTGCATTATGGCCATAAAACAATTTGTTCATCTGACTCACTAAATCACCGTACATTATGCCATGAAGAAAATGATTAAAGCAAGTTAGCATTTTGCCTGCAAAGTAATTACGTTATTATGCATTTCATCCACACAGATACTTCTACCAAGAGAGCACATTCATCTTGCTGACAGGGTGTCTATACGCATTGGATGGAAATGTATTTTATATAGTTGATGCAATTCATTTTGTTCAAAGGACACTCTTGAACTTAAGCTAAAAAAAATTTGTTGGTGGGATAGATTTTGTCATGGAACAGAATTAGTCTTGTCAGAAGAAAAAAATCTTCGATCAGAATGAGTGGGAAGGCAGTGTTCAAAAGCGAGCAGGAGTAGCTATAGGTTCAGGGTAAAATAACACATAATGCTCAATTGTGTGAGCTCCCGTTGTGTCTTTACAATGAAGAAACAAAGCAGCTGGTGAGACTTTATATGGGGAGGAATAGCACAGAACTCTTTCCTTCTGTGTATGCATATCAAAATTCAGAACGTCATTTAAAAAAAAATTCTCATTTCCTGGTACAGATACAGAGTTGAGACACATACTGATTGAGAATTCTGATTTTACCTGGCATTCTTTCCATTATTACAGGAGGGTAAAGTTTAATTGAATATTAGGAGGAAGCTGTTGATGACAACTGCAGTATGACAATGAAATATCATCTAAGAAATTGATAGGAGCCATTGAACATGTAGTATAATCTATCAGGGGCAGTCTAGATTTGGATTTATTGCACTCAGCAGGGGCTGGATGAAATAACCTTGTAACACACTGATTGTGCTGTTGAAACTTGGATCATTCCCAAGTGTGCTTGAGAACATTCAGCACAAACTCATTTGTTCACATATCCACGTATTCCACCTTTCTTAACTTGACTTGAAACAAACAGTTGTCATAATTAACTTCTCCGCAGATTGCCACAGTGGTTTTGTTGGCATCCTTACTAATAAGTAAAAGAAGCATGAATTTTGAAAGATTATGGTAGCTAAGTATTTAAGTGCTATGAATAACACTTAGATAGTTTTATTTTATGTGATGATGAATAATTCATTTTATTCTTTAAAGATGATCTTAAGTGGTCGCTGGCAGAACCCACTCTGGTAGTCTGCGGCTTCATCTCTGCAATTTACTGAACTATATGTGTGGAGAATATTTTCTGACTTCCTGAATTTTAAAGGTCTACACGGCTTATTGCTTTGCAGTTATTTATTATTTTTCATGTTAAGGAAGGATAAATATTACAATCATACTTGTCTTTGGGGTGGCTCTGTTCATTTCCCCTCATATCTGTGAGGGCAAACAGGCTCCAACAACATACAGATAGTTCTCAACTTCTGTCCCGAAGAAATATGGACTTCAACTCCCAGGAGAGAACCATACATTTGGCATTCTAAAAGCTGAAAGTCCAAACAATCTAATAGTCCAAGCGTTGAAAACCCTTCGTCTTATTCGTTGTTGGCTGCAACTCGTATCGGAGAATGCATTTCCCCCTGGAAGCAGGAAAAATGCCATTGGTGTGAATTTGTTTAAGGTGGGTCCCAGGTTGCCATGAAGTGACCCATACACTATGATCATGGAGCCATCTCCTGTGGCATGTATGAAATGAGACATGCAGGATTTAACACCAGGACTGCAATGGACTGCCACAGCCTTGAGGATATTGTCAAGGTGCACCATTGTTAATTACCAGAAACATGTGTTGACCCAACCATATTTCATTAGAATGGCCTCAAGGCTTTGTTTTGAATTCAAGATTGTCCTTAGTTTCAATGGTGCCAGAAAACACTCCCTTCTTGAAGGACTATCTTTATTTGAAGGCCTCTCTAGTTTGAAATGCATCATAAGAAAGGAAACAAGTGGCTTTCAACATCCATTACCAATCAGAATCTGGACAGCAGAATCACAAACACGTATGTCAGCTGGTAAAGTCTTCCCCAAGTGAGATGTATTGTAATTCTGTTGACATTTTAACAAAAAACCAATATTGAATCTGTACTTAATTCATGGTATATTTTATTTAATTGTTTGCTTATTTAATTTACATTTTCCCCTCTCCCAATAAAGGGATGCAAGGTAGCAAACAACAATTAAATTGCAATTAATATGTAATTGAATTAAAATCTGAGCCCCAGGAGACATTCTTTCCTAGCTTTTAACTTGCAGGGAGAATATATCAGTGAACTCCCTACCACTTGTAGCCTCTAGTGCAGTGGTTTCCGACCTTTTTTGGCCATGACTCACCTAAGCATCTCTAAAATCTTGACATATAATTCTTATTATTCAAAAAGTGAACTCCTATTCATGTGGAGGATGTTTAAAAGGTCATTAACTGTTAATAACTCATTCTCAAATTCCCCCCACCCTTAAAAATCAAATTGCCCCCCTGTAGGGCATGGGAACCATGCCTCTAATTGCACAATTGATTTTCACATCCACGGATTTGACCACCTAATTTCATCTGTCTGATCAATGAAGAAACAAAGACCTCTCTGATTAAGCAGCACATTCATGTCTTTTATCTACCTGTATGTAGAATTCAGAGTCCTTCAAATAGGCTTGATGAAGAGAGATTTGACTAAGGTCGGAGTTGTGCAACAGTCAACTTTAATAAAAACACATCTTTAACAGCATAGTCATTAATTATATGAGATGTTCTGGCCATCTGCTCTACAGAGGGTTCATGTAAGTATAACCGTCTGCTCCCTGTTACTCTGTCATCAGGAATATTATGACAAAAGGTGCTTCACACAGATGGCTTTCCTCCTGTAGCTGACCAAAGGTGTTCATTAAATTCAGGTAAGTCCAAAGTCCCACACTAAATTAAACAGCTTTATTTCAATAGTTAAAGCTTTGGATAGATTTGGGATTCATTAGCAGTGAATTTGAGTGGTTGTGATACTTAGCAAATGTTTCTGTGATTTGTAAGGACACATATACACAGAAGCTTCCAACCCACACATCCATTGCACTCCTCAGCTGCTGCTACTGCTGCTGCTCTTCTTCTTCCTCTTCCTCCTCCAAATATTGGTGATCCTCATGGCAATCAGCCATGAAGACTGTCCTGAGAATGCAAGCGTGGCGCCAAAATGGCCGCCGCGCTCTTTGCGGCCCCCCCCACCGGACGAAGGCATCCGGGTAGTTAGGGGGCGTGGCCAGCACCCTTATAAAAGGGGTGGCCACGAGGCAGCCGAGCTGCCATTTTGCGAAGCGACGGAGCGGAGAAGTTTTTCTTTCTTACCTCCGTCGCTCTTGCCTTTCGCCGGGAAGCCTCTTCGGTTGCGAATTTTCTTTCTCTTTATCCGGCTTCCCACCAGATAGCTGCAATGCCCTCTAAGAAGAAGGCGGCTGCGAACGCGGTTCGCTCTGCGCGGAGGCGCCAGCCGGGTCGGAGGACCGCGACTGCGCCTCCCCAGCAGCCTCCCTTGCCTGAGCCCACAGGTACCGGTGGGCTGGGGTTGGTAGCCCCTTGGCCTGAGGTGGGGTGTTCGCATACCGGCCCGGCAGGGGCCGCGGCCCCCGGCCCGCAAGCAATGGCCACTGCCCCCGGCTTGGCCCATTCTTCGGGGCCTTCTTCCCATGGTTCGCAGGTTCCTGCGGGGGGTTTCAGCCATGGGGGGTGGTTGGGTTCCCTCCCCTGGCAGGGCATGCCCCCGGCCCCGCAGGGGCCGGGCCTGGGCTCGTGGCCGTATTCGGGCCCAGGGGTCCAGGGACCTGGACCGGCGCCTGCAACCGGTGGGCCGGCCGGCCCTTTGCCCCCCCTTGGCTTAGGGGGCTACGTCACTGTTGAGGCCCTTCTGGCCCGTGTTGCGGCCCTCGAGGCGTCCCTCGCGAGGGTTAATTACCCGGGGGTGCCTTTTGGGGTGCAGGTTGATGCTTCGTCTGCCGGGCAGCGGCAGGCGGCGGGACGGGTCGAGCTGCCCGAGGCGCGTGGGCCGGCATCGGCCACTGCCTCGCAGCTCCCCAATCAACAGGCTGGTGCTGAGCAGGCCCCATCGACGAGCTCAACTGCGGTCGTGAGCTCCGACGCCCCCAGTGGGCCGGAACCCCCGGTGGGGGCGGCCCATGGGGGTGCAGCATGTGAGTATGCGGTTCAATCTAGTGCACCCACACATCTAGCTACGTTGGGGGGAGCATTTCAGTGGCCGTGGCCTCGCACGGGTCACGAGACGGTTCAGTCGCCGACGTCCCACCCGGCGACTTCACCTCCCACCCAGGGCCCTGTTTGGGGTGGTGCCTCCTACTCAGTCGGGAACGTGTTAGGGGTGACCGGGTTGGTCCAGGCTCCTTTTCAAGTGCCCGCAGTTCCCACCGTGCCGGTGTCGGCATTGCCGACAGCGGGGTATTCCTTGCCCCTTGGAGAACAGGCACGTCGTCGTAAGCCGCCACGCACGTGGGCCAACTGGTTGCCGGCGTACCTCATATACATGGCGGTTTACCTCAGGGCTAGGCCGGATCTGGCAATCCCGATGGTCCAGTATTTGGACAACATCTACCGGGCGATGGTCGACTTCCCGGGCCCGTCGTGGTTGGCTTACGACGAGGAATTCCGTATGCGGATTCCCCTGCACCCTGAGATGAGGTGGGATGAACCCTGCCAGAAGCTGTGGCTTCTGTACATGACTCCCACGCGCCCTGCGCCTGGGGAAAGATACCATTGTGGACATGCGGTCCAGCGAGCGGCCCCAGCACAGACACCACGCCAGATGGTGGGGCAGGGGGTTCCAGCCCGCCTGTTGTGCTGGACTTTCTCGTCCAATGGTTCCTGCAATAGGAAGAATTGCCGGTACAGGCATGAGTGTCCCTCTTGTGCTGGCCCCCATGCGGCCTCCGCCTGCCCCAGGCCAGGAGGGATGCGGGGCAGAGGTAGGGGTGGACAAGGGGCTGGCAAGACTGCCGCAGAGGGAGCTGGTCCACCGAAAGGCCCCCTCCCCAATTAATGTGGACATGTTGGAGCGTTGGCTCGCATTGTACCCGAGGGAGGCAGACGCGGTTTACCTGCTTCAGGGTTTTCGACTGGGGTTTCATATTCCTTTCGAGGGTGATAGGTCCCCCCAAGACGCCCCCAACCTTTTGTCCCTTAGGGGAAGGGAGGAGGTGGCTGCGGCCAGCATTACTAAGGAGGTTGATGCGGGCAGGGTCGCCGGCCCTTTCCCTACACCCCCGTTTCCCAACCTTAAAGTGTCACCCTTGGGCTTAGTGCCCAAGAAATCACCGGGCGAGTTCCGCCTGATTCATCACTTGTCCTACCCAGCCGGCCGATCGGTCAATGATGCTATCCCTGATGACCTTTGCTCGGTCAGGTATACATCTTTTGACCGAGCGCTGCGCATGGTGCGCTCATGTGGCCCGGGTGCGCTGTTAGCTAAGTGCGACATTAAGTCTGCCTTTCGTCTCCTGCCGGTTCACCCGGGTGACTTTGAGTTGCTGGGTTTCAAGTTCCGGGGTGAATATTATTTCGATAAGGCCATGCCTTTTGGCTGTTCCATATCATGCTCGGCCTTTGAGCGTTTCAGCACCTTTCTACAGTGGGCTTTTGTCCGCAGGCCAGGGTCCCGGTCTGTAGCCCATTACCTGGATGATTTTTTATTCAGGGGTGAACGGGGCTGGGACACGTGCACACGTCTCCTCAACACATTTCAGACGCTAATGGAGGAACTTGGTGTCCCTTTAGCGCCCGAAAAGACCGAGGGCCCATCTACCCAGCTAGTCTTCCTGGGGGTGGAGATTGACACGGTAGCGCAGGCTTCTAGGTTACCGGGGGATAAGGTGTCCAGGATAGTGGACCTCATCTCGGACTTGCTTGCTAAACGCAAGGCGTCATTACGGGAACTGCAGGTGCTACATGGTCACCTCAATTTCGCTTGCAGGGTGGTCGCACCGGGCAGGGCATTTGCTCGGCGCTTGTGCGACGCCATGACAGGCTTATCCAGGCCCCACCACAGGGTGAGACTAACCCGGGGTATCAGGGCAGATATGCTTATCTGGCTCCAGTTCCTGAGGGAGTTCAATGGGGTGTCATTTTGGAGGTATGACCTTCTGGCTTCCCCTCGTTTCCAGATACAGTCCGATGCCTCTGGATCCCGGGGTTATGGGATGTACTTCAATGGGAAGTGGGCCTATGGTGGGTGGCCACCAGCCTGGTCGGGCACGGGTCGCCTGCGTGATCTTACGTATCTGGAATTTTTTCCCATATTGGGGGCTTTGATGCTATGGGGTGAGGAGTGGGCCAATTCGGTTGTTCATTTCTGGTGTGACAATGCGGCCGTTGTCCACATTGTCAACTCACAGACTTCTAAATCACCCAGGGTCATGGACCTGGTGCGCCAGTTTGTATTGCGCAGCCTGCGCCTCAATGTGCTGTTCAGGGCCAGGCATGTCCCGGGTGTTAATAATGATATAGCTGACGCTTTGTCCCGACTGCAGATCTCCCGGTTCCGCGCCTTGGCCCTGGATGCGGAGGAATTTCCCTCGCCACTCCCGGACGAGATATGGACCCTTGGCAAGGAGAGGTGAACCGGGCGATCGGCATGTCGCTAGAGCCACGCACGCGTAAGGCGTATCACCACGCATTCAATTCTTTCAGAGATTTCTGTGCCCAATTCCGGCTGCCAGACACCTGGCCGATCCCAGTGGCCCATATCCTTCGATTCATGGTTTACCTCCATGCCCAGGGCCTCGCACCTCGCACCATAGCATCCAGGCTGTCAGTGCTGGCTTTTATGGCCAAAGTAGGCGGTCATGCGGACAGTACTGCTGACTTCCGTGTGAGACACGTTTTGGAGGGGTGGGTGCGGGAGCGTGGGCGTAGCCCGGACGACCGCCGCCCAATTTCCCTAGGGGTTCTTACCCAACTGGCGCGGGGCTGGCATGACCTATGTTTTGATAGGTATGAGGCAGCCCTGTTTCATGCGGCTACAATGGTGGCCTTTTTTGGAGCGCTCCGCATCAGCGAGCTTGTGATGCTGTCTAAGGCGGATGCAAGTCGTAGGGCACTGGAACTCGACGATGTCTATGTTGGCAATGATTGGGCTCAGTTGAGGATACGCTCCTCTAAAACGGATCAGCACGGCGTAGGCAGTGGAGTAAGACTGCTACGGTGTTCTTTGGCAGACATCTGTCCGGTTGGTGCCCTACAGGAGTTCCTTGCACTGCGTGGCACGCACCATGGCCCGTTTTTCTGTCACCAAGGTGGGTCTCCCCTTACTAAATTTCGATTTTGGAGGGTGACCGGGAAGGCGCTAGCCAGTGTTCGCCTCCCCGGGGCTCGTTGCGGCACCCATTCATTCAGGATAGGGGCGGCTTCTACTGCAGCTGTTTTTGGGTACTCCGGGGCTGAAATACGCCATATGGGAGGGTGGGGATCACAATTTTTTCAGTTTTGTGTTCGCCCTCTTCAACCGTGAGTACCAGTTTAGTCACTGCACTGTTTCTCCCCCCCCTTTTTCCTTGACAGACCCTGGGTGTCGTATTACACCGGTGACAGTATGGCTGGTGGGCCATAGCCACGTGCACAGGGCAGCGCGTTACGCTGCACAGGGCAGCGCGTTACACTGCGGCGACAGAGTGGGGACCCCGACTTGGACTGGGTGCAGCCGCACGTCTCAGGTGGTATGGTAAGCGCAGCATGTTATGGTGGGAACTGTTGCCATTCCTTTTCTACATCAGGGATGCTGACTCGCCTGATGTCCTGGTTATGTACCTTGGGGGCAATGGCTTGGGACAGGTCACTGGCCTATCGCGGAAGCTTGCGATTTGCAGTGACCTGGCCTACTCACATTATGTGTGGCCTGCCACAACCCTTAATTGGTCGGACACGATACCGCAGTACGCTTACAGGGGAGCGTTCGGCCTCGAGGCTCTTGACCGAGCCGACGCTCCGTGAACAGGGCTATTGCCCGGTTCCTTTTCGACAAGGGTGGGGGACGCGTCATTCGCCTCCCCACCATCAGTCTGCAAATTTATGAGCTTTACTCAGGGGATGGGGCCCATCTGTCGCAGGGAGGTATGGACCTCGTGTTAGTGGACTGGCGAGCAGGCCTGTTGACCGAGCTGATGGTCTTGGGGGGGGCGGTGAGCCTTTTGGGAAGCCTCCCCGTGTGGCGGGTAGCACTGGTAAGGTAAACATTTATGACCCACAGGTATCCGGCAGGTTCGCAATTGACTGGACAACACTAGACAGGCATAAGTTGGTTAAACGTTGTCCGGTCAACGACGAACCAGGCGACGGGGTGATGGCTACAGCTAGACAGCATGCATCACCCCGTGATTTTACGGATACGCATCAGAGGGTGGGGTCATTAGTTAGATATTGACTATTTGTTTGTTGTCAACAAACAAATTGATACAAATAGATACATTGTAACAATTGCCGTTGGCAATTTTGGGTGGTACCTTACCAGTGTTACTTCGGCCTGCTTGCCTTAAGAATTATGATTGGTCAATTACCAATAGAAATTTATAATTCGGACTAGGGCATGAATCAATAAATGTGGCCCAATGCCGTTATCCACTTTCATCAGTGTCTGAGTCCTTTATTGTGGGGTGCGCCTGCAATATAATGCAGTGGCCTTTCATCTGCCTTCTGCATCGCAGCATGACACCCATTCCACTAATCCAGTTCCATGAGTCACTTTTTGGTCCTGAGCCCTTTTGGCACATAAAGTCATCATCAGGCCAGTTGGATGAGGCTGCTGCCCTCCATCAAGATGGATTCAAGTGGGATTTAATCCATTTAGGGACCATCACCCTTCCCTGTGAACTTCATCACCCAAGGTTGTTAGTCCTCAGGGTTGTCAGGTTAGTTAACCACCACCTGACACTCGGCGTTGAGTCACTGACAGTATAGCCTACTCTATTACCATAGCAGGATAACCTGGCCAGTTAATGCTGAATTTCATGTCCACAAAGCCACTATTTTGCAATCGAGGGTGGCTATGGATCCCAAAGTACGACACAAAATATGAAATGGAATCCACAGCGTGTAACTAGTAATGATAAAAGTAAAGGTCTCCCTTGCTTGAAAGGGTGTTGTTGACAGTTGGCTAGCAATGATTTTCTACGGATTTAGGTTGGAATCTTTCCTAATCCTAATTAGACATGCTGGGGATTGAATCTGGGACTGCTCGCTTCACAGTTCAGCAATGGCTCAGTCCTGAAAACCTTGATAAGCCTCCCACACACATTCCCATGGGGGAGGGGAGGAATGGAAATACAGTACATACTCTAAAACAAAACCAAGGACTGGGTGAAAATACAAAAGGGATCCAGAGAAATGTAATGAAATCAAGGCAGAATTATTTTGATGACCTCAATGTAGTAGTTTAATTTAATATATTACTGCCTGTAACAGTTCTAAGCAATCAATAGAGAATTATTAGAGGAATCCAGAAAGCCTTGCTCATCTCTATAGTGAGGACTGAACATCCTGTTGAATATTCCCTTTCCACCTGACTGTTTATACCTGACAGATGATCTATCCACAACCTACAAACTTCTCTTTCATTTAACGCCCCCCTCCAGAGGGCTGAAATGCAAACACCATCTGGCCATTTTGGGATGTAAATCATCCAGAGATTGAGGAGGAGGTTCCAGATTGTATCCTTTCCTTTCTTCCCATGATAGTCACGGCGTACATTAAAAGAAATAGAAACATGGTGCTGCCATTCTTTAAACTGCAAACAGTAACAGCTGTTTGCTCTTTATTATTTATCATCATGACCACAAGGCTGGCAATGATTGTAATCTTCTTCTTCTCGGTAGAAAATGAGCATGTTAGAGGAGGCATTTGGTTCAGCTTTTGGGCATGGTGTTTTCCCACCCACAGAGAAGGGGTGTATTATTTTGGAAAATGAGCAGTTAAATCATCTCTGCTGTATGAATGGTATAGTCTCAAGAGCTGCTTACCATGTGATTGAGTATGCCTTACACTGCATAGTGGAGTGGGGTGAGCTAGAAGGTGCTCACAAAGTAAATGCAGCTAGGTGTAAATCAGTGGGATAATCAGTGGGGTGTAGTGGAGATAGAGTGATGGACTAGGGCTCATGAACCCTGGGTTCAAATCCCCACCCTCTACAATGGAAGCGCAATGCAGGCGTGGAATTGGTAATTAGGGTCTCTATAAGTCAGTTTTGACTTGATGGAACAGAATGTAATAAATCTTTACTGCTTTGCTGTCCATGGACACAGAAAGGTCTGACAGCATTGTGTTGAGTGCAATTTGCTTGCAGATACTTTAAGTATTATTGGGGATCTCCTCAAATTTATAGTTATGAGGCTACCTCCATTTCAATACCAAAGAAGACTGCATTGCCCCAAGAATGTCTGTCTGTCCAACCAGAGCGGACCGGAGGGGCTCTCCGCTTGTACCATCTACTAGAGATGCCCGTCTCTCTAGCACAAGAAGGAGGGTCTTCTCTGTGTCTGCTCCGGCCCTATGGAACCTCCTGCCAGTGGAACTAAGGCTTCAGACAGAATTGCTGCCCTTCAGGAAAGATCTGACAACATGGCTTGTGGGGCAGCTGTGGGGTCCTGAAGATGTTGTGACCCCCACCTGCTGGTTGGTTTAATATCAAAGCAACTTTCCTCTTTTTAATATGTGTGGTGGTTTTAGTGGGGTAATTTGTTTCAATTGGGTTGCTCTTGTTTTAAGGGTTTTTAAGATTGTATGCCACCCAGAGTTTTGGTGAGTTGGGCGGCTATATAAATATGAATATAAATAAATAAATAATAAAAATCAATCTTGGAGCACCATCACAGGTCCAAGTGAAGAAATTTAATGCTTTTAGTACATCATGTAGATCTATTAAAACTGCCTACAGCTATGATGGTGAACCTTGGCACTCCTGGTGTCTTTAGACTTCAATTACCAGATGCACAAGTCAGCACTCCTGCTGTTCAGGACTCTGGGAATTGAAGTTCAAGAACAGCTGGAGTGCCAAGGTTCACCATTACTGGCCTACAGTACAGTATAGTCATTGAGGACCCCAAAATCCCCAGAATGGATTATACACACTCTTATATTGTAAACAGTTCCTTCTTCTGTACCACACTCTGAATTTTAAATAGGTTCTGCAGTCAGCATTAAGAGCCCAAGGCAAATGAGATGGCTGAAATGCAAAAATCAGTGTTGCATTTCTTTGCACCTGCCAAGCCAAGCCTGCAAATTGGAATTAGAGGAGTTAGGTTAACACTACACATTAACACTGAACAGCTTTAACTGCACAGAAACTCTTTAGGGATAGGCAAACTCTTTAGGGATAGTTTTGCTTCTCCTGTAGTCATAGTCAAATGGTTATAAATTATCGTCATAAAACTTGCTGAAACTAAGTTCTTATCCACCTGTAAAATGCTTTCAGAAGGTCATTTTTTTGGTATTGCCAAATGAATAATCTAGCCCAGGGGTTATCAAATCTGGCTCTACAGGTGTTCTTAGACTTCAATTCCCAGAATCCCAAGTCAGCACACCTGCTGATTAGGACTTCTGGGAACTGAAGTCCAAGAACACCTGGAAAGCCAAGTTTGAGGATCCCTAAACAAGCCTGTTCCTTATCCTGTCTCAGAAGCCTGATCTACATAAACCACTGGGAGAAAACCTTTAAGCCAGGCATGAAGGTTAAATTGCATTTAAAAAAAAGAAGATTTCTCTGTCAGAAGAACAGTTTTTTTCCTAGTAACCTTTGTCTTGTTTGCTGCTTTCCATTATGTCATTCTCAATTTTTAACGTTTCATTTCCTTGTCTTGCATATTAAAGCCACCCAGAGAATATGTATTGAGTGAAAGAATAACTATAGCAGCCTTTTATGCCAGAGGGAAGTTGTGGAAAGACATCCCTCTTGTGGTGGTCCCAAAATGCAAGTCCAAAGAAATGGCTAGAAATGGTTGGATGAGTAAAGTTGCATCCATGGATGGTTTTGCAATGTGGTATGAGCCACAGTGGCTTAGCGGTTAAGACACTGAGCTTGACAGATGGCAGGTCAGCAGGTTGAGACCTGAGTGCTGCACTATAGAGTGAGCTCCCGTTGTCTGTCCCAGCTCCTGCCAACCTAGCGGTTTGAAAGCAAGAAATTGCAAGTTGATAAATAGGTACTGCTTTGGTGAGAAAGGTAACAACAGTGTTTCATGCACTCCGACATCTAGTCATGCCTGTCACATGATCACAGAAAAAACTGCAGACACAGAAGGCACTGGTTCTTTGTTTGTAACCAGAGATGAGCACCACTCCTAAGAGATGGACATGACTGGCTTTTGAACCAGGGAGACCTTTACCTTTAGGATGATATCCCAAATCTTGTAGAAATTCATCAGATTTCCTGCATTTGAACTGTGATTTGCCTCATCTGTTTTCAACTTCAATCCCTTTATCTTGTTCCATGGTCTAGATCCTGCATTATTATAGTCAAATGCTCAGGGTCTCTGAAGGCTGGAGGCAGAAACCTTATTGTCTGTGATGAACATAAAGATTCATTGCTAAATGAGTTGTTTGCATTGATTCAGGCTGTTTCAACTGGATAGCACCTTGATGAGCAATTTTCAAAACCCCATGAGATTCCTCATTTTCCAGCTGAGCGCAGAGGAAGGAATGCTATTTTTCCCCTTAACAAGCACCCCATGATATGCACAAATTCTCTCTATGCAAATTTAGAGAGAAAGCATACACAGAGCAAGCTCAAATGAACCATTTCATCATTAATAAAGGCAGAAATCGCCCTCTGTTAACCTGATCCTATCTACAGGGAACAAAACACGGACCATTATTTCTCATAAATAACTTGTATTACTACTTAGCGCTTCTCAGCAGGTGGGCAATTGTTGCCATGGCTCTGATCATGTCCAGAGTTTGTTGGTTTTCATGTTATTAGCACCCTGCAATTACAAATAAGGCAGAAAAATACAGGTATGAGAGCATACCTTTTGCCGTTCTTTAATCCTTACTTATAAGCAACTGTGTTACGTGTTCTTCCAAGCTGTGATCCAGGATAGCAATTACACATAATCCTTAGTGCACTCTTGGGGGTTCACAAGTTAATCAGCATTTTGCCCCAAACAGGCTAGGCACTCATTTTACCAACCCTGGAAGGATGGAAGGCTGAGTCAACTGTCAGCCCTGGTCAGGACTGAACTCACAACCTCCTGGCTGCAGTACAGCAGTTTAACCACTGCACCACCACGTCTCTTTGTGTTTTGTTATGGGAAAGCTACAACAAGCCTGATGTTTTGGAGCCACAATTTCCATTCTACATTGACCATTCAGCTAGAGCAGGAGTTCCCAACCTTTTCAAGCCAGGGGCTGGATTACGATCTCTCAGTCAGCTTCGAGGGCCAGACGGCCATTTTGCCCTGCCTGCACGATGGGGGTGGCCATTTTGTCTCAACAGCTTCAAAGGGGCTGCCATTTTGTTTCTTGAATGCTCTTGGAGGGTTGTGGGGCCACATGAAATGGCACTGTGGGTCAGATACAGTCCACAGATCGTAGGTTGGGAACCCCTGAGCTATAGAATGGAGTCCAGTGGCATAAAAGAGCCTCCAGGTGATGGTTTATGTGTGTGAGCATCACATCTTGGAAAGTACTGTTGAGCATGTGATAGGATTTGTCTCCCCTGTTCTTTTTTTGGCTTTCCTCCTTTTTGACTAACAAATGATAGTTATTAAATTATAGCTGCTCCACTGCCTTCTAATTAATAATTTTGTCTCCCCTTTTTAATTTTCAGATGGAATGGATTAAACAATGGGATTAGCTGCAGTTCATGATTATAGGCATAATGCGCTTTAAGCAGGCGTTACCAAGTTGGCAAGGTCTTCTGCTTTCCATTCTCAAAAGTGGAAAGATGACCTCAGGTTTTCTGTTTAGAATCAGCAAATGTCCCTTTCTCAAAGGAAGAAAAGCAAGCATGATTATTTTTTGGACTTGTAGGGTTTTAATGCTAATATTAATGTTAAATTTGGCTGGCTATCCAATTGCTTCAGTAGAACTGCTTTTTATAACCTTTGCCAGCTATGCACCTGGAGGATATCATGACTCATCACTGCTTGTGCAATTTATTTTAAAAAGGTATTGTTCTGGACAGGGCTGTGCAGAAGATAGATCTACTACTGTAGGGATAGTGGGGCTGTGATGGCTTAGTGGTTAAGAAGCTTGCCTTGTTAGCTGGAGGGCTGGCAAGTCGGCAGTTCGAGACCCAGGTACTGCATGACAGGGAGAAGTCAACAAAGGGAAGGACAACTACTGGTGTCTCTTTTGGGTGGTGTCTGACAATAAATACTGAACCCCCCCCTCTTTGGGACTGCAGTGGCTCAAGTGGTTAAGACGGTGACTGGAAGGTCAGCAGGTCAGCAGTTCAAAACCCGAGTACTGCATGATGGAATGGGCTCCTGTCTCTGTCCCAGCTCCTGCCAACCTAGCAGTTCGAAAGCAAGAAATTGCAAGTAGATAAATAGGGACCACTTTGGTGGGAAGGTAAACAACATTCTTTGCACTCCAGTGTTGAGGCATGCCTGCCACGAGTCCATGGAAATGTCTGCAGATGCAGACAGCACTGGCTCTTTGGCTATAAAGAGAGATGACCACTGAACCTTGGGGTCATATATGACTGGCTTTCTAGCAAGGGTGACCTTACGTAATTCTGGAACCTACCTGATCCGGTTGGTTTGAAAAGCAGAAACCACCAGGGATTGAAACCTATCTTAGATTTCCCTAGCCTGGAGCAGAACCTTATGCACTCTGAAGCAGCCAAGGCCTTATGCTGGCTTCCTAAATCAATTAATTCAGAGTGCATAAGGTTCTGGTCCAGGTTAGGGAAATCTAAAATAGGTTTCAATCCCTGGTGGTTTCTGCTTTTCAAACCAACCAACTAATTAAATTAATAGTTTTATATATTTATATAAATGGGTGGAGGTCTCTATCAAGTGGATCGGGTCCTCTGATAGCTGGATAATGGGCTATGTTATCCTTACATATGCATTTTTACAATTATTATTGTTATCCCCAGAACTAACCTTGACATAACAGCAATTTCAGATCTGCACCTCAAGTACCAACCCTCCGATAACAGAATGTAAGTTATCCTCTTTTTTACTTAGTTGTAGTCAAACACATTAGGGAAGGCTGTCTTAGGTTATTCTAGCTATCCGGATGCTTCGTGAACTATTAGAACAACTATTTCTTTCACTGTAGAAATGGAAAACACAGACGCCATTTGTATCAATCTCTAGGGTTTGTCATAGTTGAAGAAATTTAGGTGGATGATATGTGCAGAAAAGATGTAGACTAAATGACAATAAAAGTAAACAAAATGAAACAGTGGGTGGTCAAAATTGATATTGGCAATCCAACAATGCCATTTCACTCTTTCTTACTGTGCTGGTTGATGTCTCCCAATGTTTTTGCCACATTTGGATTGTTTTGATGTGTATTATTTCTGAAAGCTCACGTATAAAGTTGCTTTCCAGCCCAAGAAGTGTGTATCCCCAAAGGACGCACAATTCATGTTTTAGCTGTGGGCTTCTCTTTTAAAAAAGAAAGAAGGAAAAAAGAACCACACAGCAAACTTCGGAGATAATCCATTGTTTAAAAATGAATGTCACTAACAGAACACCCCAAAATTGAAATAATCCTACGTCAGTGATGGCGAACATTGGCACTCCAATTCCCAGAATAATTTATCAGCAGGAGTACTGACTTAGGCTTCTGGTAATTGAAGTCCAAGAACACCTGATGTGCCAAGGTTCACCATCATGGTCCTATCTTATTGCTGTGTATTTTACACTGGTCATATAGTCAAAACTAGTTTGACAATGAAAAACAGTATGTAGGTATTCAGGAACAAAGTAAAAATGGGGAACTGCTAGTGCAGGATCACATAGGATTGTGTAGCTTCATCAATAGTAAGGAAAGAAATTCTGAGTAGGACTTCCTTACAGTTATAGTCCAAAAAATGTAATATGGGCCATTTCTGAAACAACCATTAAAGAGCTTGTTTTTTTTTTTTACACCAAGACCTTTGGAAGAGAATATTTACAAAAGTGGGGACCATTCTACATGGTAGACTTAGCGGAGAGCAGAGTTTGGAAAACTTACCTTTTTCCACTCCCAGATTATGGGAGATTCTGAAAGCTATCACCCTAGGATGAATAAGGGAGTTGACTGAAGAAAGGACCATCCCAAACATTCTTGAGCATGACAACTGCACTGCTCACAACCCTAAAAAAAACTAACTTTATTCAAGCTCTGGCCTGTGAAAAGGGATGAATCAGTCTGTTTGAAATCCATATTACTTGGTCCCATATTTAACCACATTTCCCTCCTGTCCAGTTTCCACATCCATCCATAAGGAAGAAGTGTGAAGAATACCTTCTCCTCACAACCCTGGCACCATTCATGGTACATTCTTGGGCAAACATTTTACCCCAGCACAATTTCTGTTGGTGACATAGATCCTCTGAACTTCTGTGGATCCATGTTGGACCAATGCTTTGAAGCAATGCTAGGTTCAAAAAATAAAGGTTTACTGGTGTAGCTGTTGTGGTGAGAAATTAAAATGGCAGCCATACATAAAGCCCAATTAAGTGGATCAGGTGATCCAATCGGGATCTCTGCCAGATCATTGTGCTCATACTTTTATTTTTCTTGACTTCCTGCATAACCACAACCATGGGAACACTACTGAAACTAACCTCAACTTAATGTGACTTGGTTCACAGGGGAACGGCAGCCATTTTTATTTGCCACAATGATGCGCCTTCCTTGACTATGTCATTAATGATTATGGAGAAATTAAATAGAGCACCAAGTTGCTGAGCTCTCTTCAATGACCTTAACATTTGCCTTAGCACCAATCCTACCACCTCAGAGCCACCTCAGTTTTCCCTATATCCTGATAGGTTTGGCACCCTTATGGCAGTGATGGCAAACCTTGGCACTCCAACTGTTCTGGAACTTCAATTCCCAGAAGCCCTGATCAACAGGAGTGCTGACTTGGGCTTCTGGTAATTGAAGTCCAAGAACACTTGGAGTGCCAAGGTTGGCCATCACGGCCCTATGGAGTGTGCCCTGCTGTCACTGGAAGGGTACCCCCGACAAAAATATTTCTCTATTTGTATATGGTATGGTTCTGCATTAAAACAAATATTGCGGGGAGTGGTGGCTACCTTAGGTCAAATCAAAGCAATTTTGCCAATTAGAAACAAGTAATCAACCTAGGGCGAAAAGAGAGAACTTGTCGTAGATAGCATTTCCTCGAGTTGCCAATGAATAATGCATATCCCCCAGGCTTTGTTGGCAGGTGAGTTCCCAATTAAACATGCAAAGCTATGAGAACCTGCTTATTAACAAAACCCTGTCCCCTTTGGATTAATCTTGTTCCTACTAGCAGAGAAACAAAGTAAAGATCAAAAAGTTATACTGACAATAATTGGGCTTGAAGCATTTTTGTGTATCTGATTTTAACAAATCATCTTGCTGCAAAAGTTTGACTGCCTCGATTGTTATGAATGGGTTCATTGCTTTGGTTTTGGATATGCTGGCGCCTGAGAATAGACAACAGTAGCTTAATGCTCTTTGACATCACATGATCTTTTACTCTAGTCTTTGGAATGTCACACTTCCACATATCCAGCCTGTCAGGGTGCAAGTGGAGATAAATCTGTGACTTGCTGTATTGCTCCAATCTGGAAAGACAGCGGATATGAATTTCATACAAATCAATCAATCAAGTGGTCGATCAATCAAAATATCAAAATAGCTGCTGTTACCTTGGGGAATTGGGAGGATGTAGTGACTCAAGTGGCTAAGACACTAACTGGAAGGTGGCAGGTCAGCAGTTCGATACCCGTATACTGCAGGATGGAATGAGCTCCCGTCTTTGTTCCAGCTCCTGCCAACCTAGCAGTTCGAAAGCAAGAAATTGCAAGGAGACAAATAGCTGCATTGGTTGCCAGTGTGCCTCTGGGTGCAATTCAAGGTGCTGGTAATTGCCTTTAAAATCCTACATGGTAGTGGGCCAGGATATTTAAGAGACCACATCACCCCAAGGACATCTGCCCATCGCCCTAGAGTGGACCGGAGGGACTCTTTAAAAATACCAAATGCTGGAGAGGTTCGCCTCTCTAGCCCTAGAAGAAGAGCCTTTTGGATATCCGCTCCAGCCCTATGGAACCTCCTGCCAGTTGAATGGCATCTCCAGACAGAGCTGCTGCCCTTCAGGAAAGAGCTGACAACCTGGCTGGCAGGGCAGGTGTGGGGAGGTGGAGAGGGAGCAATCCCCACGCTGGCTCATTTAGAGCAGGATCACTCATGTTTTTAAAAGTTTTTAACTAGATTTTTAATGGCTGTGGGTGGGAGGTAGTTTTTCAGTGTTTTTAGCAATTTTAAGGGTTTCTAGAGTTTAAACATTGGGGATTTTTTGTATGCCGCCCAGAGTCGCACATCGATTGGGACGGCTATACAAATTGAATAAATAAATAAATAAATAAATAAAATAGTTACCACTTTGGTGGGAAGGTAAACAGAGTTCCGTGTGCTCTGGTGTTGAAGCATGCCTGCCACATGTCCATGGAAACTTATGAAAATGCAGACAGCGCTGGCTCTTTGGCTGTAAACAGAGTTGAGCACTGAACCCTAGAGTCAGATACGACTGGCTTTCAAGCAAGGGTGACCTTTACCTTTACCCTACCCTATCCACAAGAAATTGATGCATGCCTGAAGAAGTGATGTTGAATCACAAATGTTCATGCAAAGTTTGTTTTTTAAAAAGAGATCCAATAAAGGTTATCTCCTTCCTCCTACATTTGTTTTGATTTCTCTGTGTTTCTTAAAGTAATTGCAGTTTCCATGTTTTAAAAATTCCTCCCCCTGCTTTTATTCCCTATCACATTTTCATATTAAAACCATGCCACACTGTTTTTTTGAACTAAAAACTTTCTCCCTGCAGGTTCAGATCTGTGAAGTGGAGAGAACTGTGTATAGAAGAGGGATTCTCAACCTTTTCATGCCATGGGCCAGACCATGCCCCTCAGACAGCTGAGCGGGCTGGACACATTGATTCAGTTGCTGGAAATGTTGCCATAAACCGCATTGGGCATGTGTGTGCAGGCGCGGATGCGCAGGTACATTTATGGCTGTCATGAATGCATCCGCTTCCCCTTCTGAGGTCGTTGCCATGGGCCGGATGATTTGCCACTACAGGCCAGGTGTGGCGCATGGGCCGTAGTTTGCGAACCCCTGATATAGAAGATCACCTTCACAAGCCTAAGCTACTTTTGAGATAGTCAACATACATTTGCCTGTAGGGAAATTAAGCAATTTGGTCTTGCTAAAATTGATAGTAGGGTTTTAGCTGGAAAGTCTTCACAGGCCAGTCTGCCTCTGGCATAGCTTTTCTACCATATTAAGAACTACTACTACTACTACTACTACTACTACTACTACTACTACTACTACTACTACTACTACTACTACTAATAATAATAATAATAATAATAATAATAATTTTTGTTGTTGCTACATTTACTCTTACAAGATTCAGATACTCACCAGTTATCATCATCACCACCCTCCCTCCCGCTCCCACTAATAGGCCGTAACTTAGGTTATTTATTAACTTCAATGAAAGATGAGCATCTTGATGTGGGGAAATAATAGCTGTGAAAGGGCATTCCTTCAACTACCCACCCGCCGATTCCAATGTGATTATATCCCTCTCTATGTTCATACATCCTTGGAAATGCTATGCTTCGAATTTCACTAAAAATTAAATATTGATCTCTCAGTGTTGCCGCACCAGATTCTTGCCATTAAAATTCAGTTTTTATTCTCCAGTGGTTTAGGGAGAAATTATGGAGAGGAGAATGCCTGTGAGTGATAGAAAGCTTATTTCATATTTCTGATACATTTTTCTGTTGCTGCTAATCCTCCCCAGATGGTTGCTATAGAATCAGCTGTGTTGTGCCTTTTAATAAAGATAAAAAGAAGAGTAAACGAAATGGCTAAATACATTTTACTCTTAGCCATAATAAATCAGGAGGTGATAAGATTGTGGTGACAGAGCTGTCTTCCATTTAGGTATAGTAAAATAAATTTTTAAAGTTTGGATGTGTTTTGAACTTGAGCCATGAGCAAAAACAACCCACAGGATGAACAGTGTGAGCCAACAGAAACTGAATAAAGTACTGTACTGTACTTTTCTTTTTCTGGAATTTTTGAAGTGGTAGCCATGTTAGTCTATTGTTGTTGTTCAGTTGCACAGTCAATTCCGACCCTTTGCAATACCATGGACCATTGCACGCCAGGCACCCTATCCTCCACCATCCATCTCAACACACCCAACTCTGTGCCCATTGCATCAACAATACCATCTAGCCATCTCATTTTCTGCCACCCCTTCTTCTTTTGCCCTCAACCTTTCCCAGCATCAAGGCTTTCTCAAGTGAACCCTCTCTTCTCATTTGATGTCCAAAGTACTTTAGCTTCATCTTCACTATTTGACCTTCCAAGGAGCAGTTGGGGTTGATTTCTTCTAAGATCGACCTGTTTGTTTTCCTTGCTGTCCAGGGGATTCTCAAAAATCTCCTCCAACACCACATTTCAAAGGCATCTATTCTTCTGCACTCAGCTTTCCTTATGGTCTAACTCTCACTACCATGCATTAATACTGGAAATACCATTGCTTTGACTATGTGGACTTTTGTTTGCAAGGCAGTAAATTAACCAAAACAGAAAAGGCAAAAATGTTGTGCCATCTTGAAGACTAACTACTATATTTTAATGTTAGCTTTTGTGGATCACGTCCTCCTCTTCAGAAGGAAGGACAAGACCTATGCCGGAGAGACTGTGTCCTTGTGATACAGGAGAAACTGAAACTACAGAACGTGTTTTATGCACCTCTCCTTTCTATAGAGATATCCAAGATAAACTCATATCCCCACTGCTCTGCAAATATCCTGGTCAACCAAACAGCACTTACACTCACTGGCTGCTATTAGTCCGACTTTTTCCTGTACTACCGCCACGTTTTGTGCGACAGTGATCAGGATTAGAAGAACAATTCTGGCCCCTCACTGGCACAAACCATGAATGCTATATTGCAGGAGCAGTTACCATAGCACTAATTTTAAAAACCGATTTTATTCTATTTCTTTTAACTTTGAATGGATATATTTTTTTAAATACAGTGGTACCTCGGCTAATGTAATTAATGTGTTCTCTGGGACGTTTCTTACAGTGAAAATTACTTTAATGGAATTTCCCATAGGAATGCATTGAATTCAGTTTTCCATAGGAATGTTTTGAAAACCAAAATACTTTAACCAAAACATAGTTTCCCATAGGAATGCATTGAAAACCAATCAATCCATTCTGGAAAAAAAATTCCGTAAACCAAGCCACCATTTTCTATGGATTTCCTTTTGTTATGTGATTTTTATGTTAACCAAGCCGTTTTTTAACCCGAGGTTCCTGGTTTGTAATATATTTTAACTACATTTACATTTTTAAAAATTTACCTCTCGTTTTACTGTTTTGATCGTAGACTATAATAAAGTGGTTGTTTGTTGTTTCTTCACATGTAAGAGTGAGACTTCATGGCATTAACCAATCAATCAATCAATTAATTAATTAATTTTAATGGGTTGATCATGGGTACTCAGAAGTACCCTTCCTTTTTCCCTGGAGGTCCCCAGGGACTGTGCAGCTTTCCCAAGTCTGCACAGGCTGATTCTTCTCCCAGGAAACATAGTGAGGAATTTGAACTCTGGTGAACTGCAACTCCCATTGCCAGGATACTTTTTTAGGACTCATCTAAGTCACCTAAAGCTCTTTTATACCGAGTAGACCAGGGATTCTCAACCTGTGGCCAGATGTGGCGTACAGTGCCATTTCATGTGACCCCCTCCACCAAACCAGGAAGTGCCATGTGGTGGAGGAAAGGCAAAATGGCCACCCAACCCCCAAAACTGTCTGAGGGAGCGTGACCCGGCCCCCGGCTTTAAAAGGTTGAGAACTCCTGGAGTAGACTATCATTCCATATAGCCTGGGTTTCAGAAATTGTGAAAAATATTTAATTGCAGCCCACCTGCCAGCTCAGTTACTGCTAGTACAGTTACTAGGATTGGGGCTTCAGAATATATATTCTTTCACTGATTCTCGAAAGAGTTCATCTTTAACTCAAATGATTTGTATTAATGAAAGAGAGGTGCAAGTATCATTTTCCCCTTTCATTTAACATTTCGTTCACTCCTCATCTATCAAGTCGCCTGTGACATTTTTCATCCAATAGCATCTAATCATGATGTGTAAATGCTAGGGATGTGCAGGGGATTTTTTTCTTTCTTTCATTCTTGGTTCTTTTGAGAGCTCCTCTTTCGATTTCAGGTTCTTTCTGGTACAGGTCCTTTTGTTAAACCTGAAAATGCTCTCATCTTTCAAGTTCTTATATTTCAGATTCCCCATTCTGGCTTTTGGCAATATAGTTGAGTAAGGCCTGCAGAACCCTCAAAAAGGAGGGCCAAAGTAACTAATGATCATCTACACCATTATCAATATGTGGCCCGTGGGCCAGACATGGTCCACGGCACCATTTTATGTGGCTTCCCACTGCCATGTGGTGGAGGAAGACCAAAATGGCAATCCAGCTCCCAAAGCTGCCTGAGGGAGCATGACCTGGCCCCCAGATTAAAAAAGGTTGAGAACTCCTGATCTACAATAAGGATGGACAACCACAATAGTGTTTGTGAAAGAGGCACTGTGTAAGAAAAAATACAAACCTACAGTATATTGGTGCTAAAATTACTTTAAAGTTCACATTTATCAACATCCTCTTCATCTTCAGCAGGGAAACAGTACAGCTAAGAAAAAGAAATGATTACCATGGCCATAATCAAAACACACATTCCTAAGAGCAATATGATCAACCCAAGGGTAAAAATAAAGGTTGCCCTTGCTCGAAAGCCAGTCGTATCTGATTTTAGGGTTGAGTGCTCATCTCCATTTATAGCCAAAGAGCCAGCACTATCTGTGTCTGCAGACATTTCCATAGACATGTGGCAGGTATTGAGGAGGGCAAGAGTTCATAGAAATTAAAAAGTCATAAAAGGTTGTTAGATGATGTAATCGGCTCTGCAGGAAGATTATGAAATTGTTAAAGTGCTTATGTTGCCTATAGCAGTTAGATTGCAATGTAATGTTAAGTCTAGCTAGATGGTTAAAAGCTGGCTCTGGAATAGATGGTAATCTCATGTCTGGTTTTAAGAGTAGCCATTTGTCTATATTTTATTAGTATAATATGGGTGTCTATAGTGAAGTCTTTCTTCATGTTATTCAAGTTATATAATCTTTAGCAGTTAAGAACCAGACACACAGCAGTTAGAAAAGACTTAGATATTCACTTTCTGATGTTGCTACTCTACATTATATAATATTTATTATTTGTTCAAAAGTATAGGTGAATGGAACCAGAATATATGCTAACTAGCTCTTTGTATTACCTCATTGATAGCCAGTCTCATAATTAGATATTGTACAGTAAGATACGTCTTAGGAAAGCATCTGGAACAGTTATAATTAAATTATGTCATGGGTCATAAGCAAGTTAATTAGGTTATGAACTTGGTCATGAACTTGGGGAAAAATTAAGTTTTGATATTTGTGGAAGTGCTTATACCATGAAAGTATTTTATTGAGTTGTTTGTGTTTTAGGAGTTATAGTTATAGAATAACTATTAATAACTATTAATATGTTGGTTAATAACTATATGAATCAGAATAATAAATAAATAAATAATTCTATGTCTGGCTTCTGTAATTATGCTTGCTATCTAAATGAGTTAGCTTGATGTCATTGCTATCCAATGGGTTTTGTTCAATGCCATTGCTATCCAATGGGTTTTGCCCGATGTCATTGCTATCCAATGGGCTTGCTTGATGGTTAAGGCACCCCACTGTGTTCCTGGAAAACTGATATAAAAAGCCAAATCAGAATGTGGTCTTCACTCAGTTCTTTTTGGAAACCATTTCTAGACTGAGTCCTGCTGGCTATGCATGCAAACAGTAAATTAAACTCTTTGCTGTTTTTCACCTATTGTTTGGTCTCTTTTATTCTTTGGCCTGATATAGCCACTACAGTATGACTAGACTCTGGAGAGCACAGGTCTCAAACTGTTGACTTGCTGACCTTCCAATCATCAAGTTCAGTGTTGCAAGTTTATAAATAGGGACCACTTTGGCAGGAAAGGTAAAAGCATTCCGTGTTCTATGGTGTCTAGTCATGCCTGCCACATGACCACAGAAATGTCTGCAAATGAAGACAGTGCTAGTTCTTTGCCTGTAAACAGAGATGAGCAGCGCCCCCTAGAGTTGGACAGAACTGTCTTTCAAGCAAGGTCTTTTACCTTTTAATAGAACAACACACCAAATCAGATCAAAGCATTGCTGCCTCTTGTTTTATTTAAGACACTGGCCTCTGTGTAACTCAGATCATATTTTGTTTATTCATCCAAGTTTGGAATAATTGTTCCCCCTCTCCCCCTTGCAGTGACCAGGAAACATTCATCAAATCAAGACATACTTGAGTACCTCAAAACAGATTGTAATATCAGTTTGTAGCTCTATATGGAACCATGAAAGGCCCAGGCCTCGGTAAACTGATTGCACCCAACAATTATGTGGCCATTTCTGGTATTAAACCCCTCACTGATTAAGCTATTAGTCATCATCATTCTGGCAGGAGTACCTGGAATGTCCATGTTTGAATGAGTCTCATTTCCATCAAAGCTAATTAATTAGTGTTCAATGATTCTCACGGTTTTCTTATCCTTAATTGGAGAAAAAATATTGATGTATTATTTCCAGATTGAGTTGTGTGTGTGTGTGTGTGTGTGTGTGTGTGTGTGTGTGTGCATGACAGAAAAAGAGAAACAAAAGAAGAAGAAATCGTGAGTTCTTAGGAGGAAAGTGAGCAATGATAGCATTTTCATGATTTATTAATCTGTAAATATATGTTGGTTAAATATTTGTAAGCATAGCCTCATTAATAGCCTGTCATTTGTAAGACTTGAGGTGAGCTGGTAATTATAAGGTCTTTTGGAAGTCATTAATTTGCAGGGCCACCACAACCTGGAGGTAAATTGATGAGAAGCAAGAATCATAACAGGATGTGGTGGCTTAGTTGTTAAGACACTGATCTTGGTCAGCAGTTCGATTCCCGAGTACTGCAGGACAGAATGAGCTCCTGTCTTCTGTCCCGGCTCCTGCCAACCTAGCAGTTCGGAAGCAAGAAATTGCAAGTAGATAAATAGGGACCACTTCCGTGGGAAGGCAACAGCATTCTGTCCATTTCAATGTCTACTCATGCCTGCCACATGGCCACTGAAACATCTGCAGACATTGCCTGCAGGCAGCGCTGGCTCTTTGCCTGAAAACGGAGATGTGCACGACTTTCTCGAGTTGGACATGACTGGCTTTCGATGAAGGACGACTTTTATTATTACTACCAAGTGAGAATTCCTGATTCAGCTGCATTGCACCTTTTGAAGGTGGAAAGCCAGTGAAGGAAGGCTGTCATCTGTTATGTTTTTATTACATTTATATCCCACTTTTCATTTCTAGCATACAATACATCTTTGTCCCTTTTAATCATTGAGGTAGACCAGCAGAGAGAAAATGGTGGGCTGAAGAGAAGGATTTGAATGTGAACTTTCCTGGCAAGCTCATGAGCAAGGCACGATGGCATATGGCCCTAAATGAAGGTCGGGTGGCTGGACTGGTGAATGCAGATAAGCGCACAGTCATAGAAAGCTCTTCTTCTTCAGATGCCCCATCCATTCTGGCTATTGGCTCTCATAATGGTGATAGTCTTCCTATTCTTAACTCTTTGGAACAGTTCTCCCGAGAATATGCCACACCAGTCTCTCAGGTTCTTAAGCCCAGAAGTCTGTCTACATCCAGGGTCTCTCTTTCCATGGATCTTTTCTTGCAGAGCAAGTTGGATATTCTATATTTTATGTTGTTCCTCATGATATGGACAAGGTATTGGTGCTTTCTTTGCTTAATGATCATAAAGAGTTCTTGTTCTTTATCCATTCGATGCAATACTTCTATGTTAGTCACATGGTCAACCCATGATATCCTTAGCGGGCATCTGTAAATCCACACTTCAAAAACTTTGATCTTCTTTTCAGATGCTTTAGTCAGTCCACGCTTTGACTCCATTTAGTAACACTGGGAATACGTAGCATCTCACTATTCGGATCTTTGTAGTGAGTTAGATCTCTACTGCATAACAAATGTCGCATTTTTATGAAGGTAGATCTTGTTTTTTCTATTTCTATTTTAATCTCAACCTTGGGGTCCCAATTTTTATTTAACATACTCCCCAAATAGACAATTTTATCAACTTTTTTTGATTTTTTATGTTCCTGCCATTAGCTTGTCGTGAGTTGGTGTTTGGCTTATAACCAGATATTTCATCTTCTTGGTGATGAGATTCAAACCATATTCTGGGCTTGAAGCTCTAACTCGATCCATCGTCAACTGAAGATCTGCAAAGTTTGTGGTCAACAACACTGTGTCACCAGCATACCGGATGCTATTCAGGTATTCCTATTAACTTTAATGCCAATGTTTAAATCTGATAGTGCTTCTGAAAAAATACTCTCTGAATATATGATATACAGTATTAAACAGTATTGGGGACAACACCCAGTTCTACAGAAAGAATTTTTTAGGAAATGAAGACAAAGATTTCACTATTTTTTGTATATCTAGAATAGGAGGTCCCAGGCAGTCCCACGTACATTGTCAAAATGAGATAATTACAGTGCGTACATTCCAAAGCTTGAATCAGAATAAACATCAACTGGGTTGCTTGCAAACTGTCAGACCAATTTTGTTCTCAGCTTTAAGTGCAGGCAATAGCAGGGTTGCGAGGAGATTGGAGAAACAACCGCAAAAATCTATACTAAGTTATTACACATCATACAGACCTTCGTACGTGTGCCTATCTTTCAAATCCAGCCTCACTTGAAGAGTAATAATGGTTAGCTCTGAATTTAGGCAGTGTTAAAGTGGTGTCTCAGTTGTTTTCTGAGAAATCTGTATACGGGTCAAGAAGAGACAGTTGGAACTGGATATGGAAGAACTGATTAGTTTAGAATAGGAAAAGGTGTATGACAAGGCTGTAGATTGTCACCTTGCTTATTTAACTTTTATGCAGAGTACATCATGCATAATGCAGGAATGGATGAATCACAAACTGGAATTAAGATTGCCAGAAGAAATATCAACAACCTGAGATGTGCAGATGACACCACCCAAATGGAAAAAAGCGGAGATGATCTAAAGAGCCTTTTTATGAGGGTGAAAGAGGAGAGTGCAAATGGTGGCTTGGAACTCAACATAAAAACACCAAGATCATGGCATCTGGCCCCATCATTCCCTGGCAAATAGAAGGGGGAAGGAATGGAAGCAGTGACAGACTTTACTTTCTTCAGATCCAAGATCATTGCAGATGGTGGTTGCAGCCATGAAAAGATGCTCGCTCCTTGGGAGGTAAGCTATGGCAAATCTAGGTGCATAATAAAAAGTAGAGCCATCACCTTGCTGAGAAAAGTCTGCATAGTTAAAATGATGGTCTTAGTTTAGCACCTCTTTAGGTTTTCAGACAGAAGCCTTCCCAAACTCCATCTTGAGATGCCAGGCATCGTATGTGGGGCCATTTCCATGCAAAGCAGATCCTCTACCACTGAGTTATGGTCCTTTATTTATTTAGACTTATATCACTGCCCGCTCACCATGGCGACTCAGGGCGGCTAACAGTCGGTAACAACAGTCACAGTATAAAATTGAATCCCAGTACTTTGACTAAAATCAGTAAACTTAAAACAGCTAAAATACACCTTGTTCAAACTTCTTTAAATGATTAAACTAAAATCCCCAAATGACGGGTTATTTAGAATAGTCATATACATTGGCTCCAGTTGACCTTCTAGTATTAGAAGTCCTCTTCTGCAATGATACACTGCAAATAATTTGACTACCTACTCTATGGGCTGGCCAAAATTGTGGGCATGGCCAAACATCCTGCATTATGGACTATGGAGGTGGGCATGGCCAACCAAGTGGGCATGGTCTGGGGGAATTTTCGCTGCCGGTTCTGCAGAACCTGACAGAACCTGCAGTGCGTCACTGCTCTTCTGGCTACAAAAGTGCTTTTGTCAACAGACTTGCATGAACAAAGTGGTCACAAATCTAGCACGGTCCTTCTGCTTGTGACAACTTTTGCACAATCCCTTACAGAAATTCTTTCTTAAGACCCTGCTAAGGCCCATCAAAGTTCATATTCTGCAGTCAGATTTCTTCTTCTTCATATTCTCCCCTATCATTTACTGTGTTGCAACACTAGTGTATTATGACAGTGCACTGGGAAACATTTCCCTTAACTTCCTAAACACAAACACTTATTGTCTAAACCAGGGGTTCCCAACCTAATGTCCACACACCAGATCTGTCCCACTGCACCATTTATTGTGCCCTCATCCCTCCAAGGTCATTTGAGAAACAAAATGGCCACCCCTTTGAAGCTGTTGGGACAAAATCCCCATCCCCATCGGGCAGGCAGGGCAAAATGGCCATCTGGCCCTTGAAGCTGACTGAGAGAGCATGACCCTGGCTTGAAAAAATTGGAAACCCTGATCTAAACCAGTGGTTCCCAATGTGGGGCCCAGGCCCCACAGGGAGACCTCAATTCCTAGAAGCTTAGGTCAGTACATTGGCTGATCAGGGCTTTGGTGAATTGACTTAGGCTTCTAAGAATTGAAGTCGAAAGACCAAAGGTTGGGAAACAGTGGTCTAAACTACACGAAGACACTGGAAATGTACTGTAGCTTACTTGCAGTGTGGCTCATCTCTCCCTAATTCTTCCATGTGCTTAAAGATAAGGACATGACTTTTCCTCTTTTGGAACAAAAGCAGGCTGCACCAGGCCCTCCATAATTTTTTGGGATAACAACTCTCTTGATCCTTCATCACAGACTATAATGGCTAGGGCTGCTCAGAATTGACTTCTGGTGACCCAAGAGACCCTCAGTTGCACACCTCTGTTCTGGAATGTCCTTGAATCTAGGATCCATTTCTCTCCTTCCTTTTTTCATACCACTAGTTTGAATGTCCCTTATCACAGATACTCTCTTCACTTCAATTGCCTTCTCGGGCGCCTGGATTTGGACTGTAATTATTCCGTGACTTCTTCCATCAGCCTCCCATGGAGTCCTAAATATCTTCAGCAGCAAAGTCCCTTTTCTGCTAGGGAAGAGAATATCGTTCAAAAAAAACTTTCCACGCTGAGTGCCACAGGCAATCCCCAAAGCAGATTAACATTGATGGCTGTGAGTGTCAATGTGTCAATGGTTTTGGCGGCTGTTAGTTTAGGGCACAAAATCTTCAGAGATGCAGCACAGTAAGTGCTCCATCAACTCGAAGAGCGGCTTTCCCCTTCCCAAACTTTCTTTTAATTTAAAGATGTGGATGTAGATAAAACTGAAGGAGACTGTGTAACTTGGTTTTGGACTGTTTTGTTTTGTTGCTGCTATTATTTTTAAAATGCTCACCGTTCTTCATATGCATTATATTGTTTTAATTCTTATCATGGGGCTGTGGCTGCTCAGTGGTTAAGAAGCTTGCCTTGGAAGGCAAGCTGGAAGGCCAGCAACTTGGCAGTTCAAGACCCAGGAACTGCATGATGGATCATCATCATCATCATCATCATCATCGTCATCGTCATCATCATCATCATCATCATCATCATCACATGCTGCAAGGAAGACATATTAAAGCAGGTGGGTGTGTGAGGATTAGAAAGAGCAGCTTCCCTGAAAAATTACTTTAAAATGTAAGGTAAAGTAAAAGTCACCCTTGCATGAAGGCCAGTTGTGTCCGACTCTAGGGGGAGATGCTCATCCCCATTTACAGCCAAAGAGCCAGTGCTTTCTGCATCTGCAGACATTTCCATGGTTAAATGGCAGGCATGACAAGACAAAGGCTGCTACCTTTCCTGCTGAAGCAGTACCTTTTTACCTACTTGCAGTTTCTTGCTTTTGAACTGCTAGGTAGGCAGGAACTGGGACAGACGACAAGAGCTCACTCCAACATGCAGCACCCAGGCCCTGAACTGCTGACCGTCCAGTTGTCAAGTTCAGCATCTTAACCACTAAGCCACAGCAGTCCACATTTAAAATGTACCTAGTTATCATTATAGTTGATGTTGGTTTTTTTTTAAGTAGCCCTTTATTTTCTTGTTATTTGAAACCAAATAAGTTATATTTTAGGAACAAATTGAATGAAATGTAACTTGTCATTTTCAATCTCTGTGGAAGGTCACTAAGAGATTCATGGCAGAGATATTGATTGCACCTTTATCTCTCCATTCCTAGATCAACATGCTAACTATTATTCCATAATGGCTCACAAACTGTGAGACTGATTGCAAATAGCAACAGCATCAAATTGTAATATTAATAGTGGCAATTTAGGTCACATAAATGGACAATTTCTCCTTTTCTTGATACCCACTAAAAAATTCTGAATAGAAATAAAAATATCCCCCCTCCCTTCCCATCATGAATGGAGATAATCCAGCTGCAGGGCATAAAACAGAGGCAGTATTCATGCAGTTATTTTCAGTCTGTAACACTGTGGACAACATAGTGTTGTAGACTATCATTGAATTTATTTTTAATTATGAGACACCCGCATAGGTTTTTTCCCCTCTGAAAATAGAAGGGAAATAGCTATACTCTTCTCATCAAACATTTAATCAGTGTCTTACTCCTTTGGTATGATCAAATTCCATTTTCAGCCAACAAACCAGCACTGTCTGCATTTGCAGACATTTTTACGGCCATGTGGAAGGCATGACCTGATGTTGGAGCACATGGAATGTTGTTACCTTTCCCTCCAAAGTGGTACACATTTATCAACTTGCGATTTCTTGCTTTCAAACTGTTAGGGTTGGCATGAACAGACGACAGAACTCACACAACACTCAGGTCTCGAACTGCTGACCTGCCGAACTTCTGGTTGTCAAGCTTAGCATCTTAGCATTAGCATTATTTTTATAACTTAGGCATTTGTACCTGAGTGGCGAAGACCTGTGTTGCTGCTGAATCTGCTGTCCAGGTGCTAACTGTGGTCTGTGGATATCTCTGATCTCCTTTCTTACACTTCTTTATTTTTAAATCATATTCAGTGGTGGGCTCCAGCAGGTTCGGACAGGTTCGGGAGAACTGGTAGTAAAACTGGCTGGCCGTGCACACCGCTCCACCATGCCCCACCCACCTCCTCCTCCTCCTCTCACCCCACACTCGATGCAACTCCAACATCCTTGCTGCTGGGTCTGGGCATCCAGGTTGAGCCAGCAGTTACTTTGCTGCAGTTACTCTTTAAAGGATAATTAGAGCATTGAAGGGTAATTGCTAACTAATGGTCTGACGAAGTGGATTCACATTAAAGTACAGCAGTCCACATTAAAGTACAGCAGTTTAACCATGCCCACCCAGTCACCTGGCCATGCCCATGAGTTGGCCATGCATACAGTGTGGTAGGGATTTTTTTTTTGAAGCCCACCACTGATCATATTAGTAGTGAAGAACCCTTCTATCTTCTAGCAGTCATTTAACTAAGGGACTGTGTCCTGCAAAAGAGGAAAAAATGGCTACCTATTTGAAGTGGAATGACAAATGTTATCTCGGTGCCAGTCCTGAAGAAATAAGCATTCAGCTGCTTTTGAATAATATCAGTTTTGTAGCCAAAGAAAAGCCATTTTTAACTTTAAGCAAACTAAGGGTAAAAGGTCCTCCTCACCCACTCCCCATACCTCTATGCACGTGCCAGGAAGCAGGTGAAATAACTTCGTGCAAGATAAAGAGGACCTGGTCAAACCAGTTTTGACCTAGTCGATTCGATTCGATTTTGAATTTATATCCTGCCCTTCTTAGCTTGCACCGACTCAGGGCGGCTAAACAACTTATCCATAATACAATAAACTCAGTACAGCAAGAATTCAAAAATAAACATTATCATATCAATAACACAATACAAACAGCAAAAGGCAAAAATACAATATAAATATAAGGTACAAATAAATTACAAAATACAATGGAAAACTCAAGCAACACAGCAGCATTTCAGTTACAAAGTACAATAAATACAATAACATAATATAAAGCAGTACAACAATATCACACAACTGGGACAATTAAGCACGAAGAACAAAGGCCGGGATCCTCAACGCTACAAGCGGAGCCCGGGCTCAACGTCACCAGCGGAGCTCATGGCTCAACGCTGCCACAGAGCCCAGGGCTCGATGCTACCAATGGGGCCCAACTCACATCTCCAACAGCGGCAGCATCCAACGGCAAAAGTTCTTAGTTTTTATGGCCGCAGCGCCGCACGTAGCTGTAACCCTCCCCCCCCCCATGGCCCAATAGACTGGAGGAAGGAGCCCGGGAATAGCCCTGGAATTGTCATCATGCTTGTATATTCCAAGATGGAACTTGTGAATCTATCTATATCTATATCTATATCTATCTATCTATCTATATCTATATCTATATCTATATCTATATCTATATCTATATCTATATCTATATCTATATCTATATCTATCTCTATCTCTATCTCTATCTATCTATCTATCTATCTATCTATCTATCTATCTATATAATGTTCTCCTGTATTGGCCTTGACTCAGCCACATGAAGGTGCAGTCTCAATCTCAATCTTTTGCAGAACGATTTCTTTGAGATGGTATAAAGGTCAATCTTAGAAGAAATCAGGCCTGATTGCTCCCTTGCCTCCTATTGTGATTCATATGTCAGCTGGCTGGCTCAGCCTTGTTTATAAAAAGGATTTTGTATTTTGCTTTTTGCTGCCAGGTGGCGAGCCTATATGCACACATAAGAATAAATCCTTTCTCTTTCTGCTACTATTAGTGCATGTATTCCTGCAGAAAGTGAGGAAGACCTAAAGAAGCTCCTGATTAGGTTGAAAGAGGAGAGTGCAAAAGCTGGCTTGAGACAACATCAAGGAAACCAAGATAATGGCAACAGGCCCAATCAGTCCTTGGAAAATAGATGGGGAAGAAGTAGAAGCAGTGACAGATTTTACTTTCTTAGGATCTAAGGTCACTGCAGATGGAGATTACAGCCATGAAATACAAAGGCGACTGATTCTTGGGAGACAAGCTAAGAGAAACCTGAGGAACATAGTGAAAAGTAGAGACATCACACTGCAAACAAAAATTAGAATAGTCAAAGCAATGGTATTCCCAGTGGTAATGTATGGTTGTGAGAGCTGGACCATTAGGAAAGCTGAGCGCAGAAGAATAGATGCCTTTGAGATGTGGTGTTGGAGGAGCGTTTTGAGAGTCCCCCGGACAGCAAGGAAAACAAATAGGTCAATCTTAGAAGAAATCAACCCTGACTGCTCCTTAGAAGGTCAAATAGTAAAGATGAAGCTAAAGTACTTTGGACATCAAATGAGAAGAGAGGATTCACTTGAGAAAGCCTTGATGCTGGGAAAGGTGGAGGACAAAAGAAGAAGGGGGTGGCCAAAGATGGCTAGATGGTATTGTAGACACAATGGGCACAGAGCAGGTTGAGGAGGATGGTGGTGGACAGAGGTGTCTGGAGGACAATGGTCCACAGGGTCACAAAGGGTTGGAATCAACTGTGCAACTGAACAACAAAAACAAATTCCTTTTGGTAACCAACAGCCACCTAAGCTGTTATTTGCCCATTTTTGTAACTGTTTGCTTTTCTGTTAGCTTTTCTAATCCAGCCTTCAAGATATCCATCTGATTCTAGCTGTCTTGAGATCCCCCAAAGACCATGCCATCTTCCCTGTTATGTCATTGATGGTTGGTTTCCATGGATTCTATGGTTCTTCCTCTCCACAATTCTAACAGATTGAAATGTTTATTTCCAAGGCTATGGACTAAACTACACATTACAGTCCCCTGGTCTATAGAGCTGAAATCCTGTTAGTCTTCAAGAGACATGATTCAAACAGTTTTCCATGTCTCCATTCCATAAACAATAGAGGTTCTTGCTTATTTCTTGAAGACCAGCCACAAAACAAAGTAAGCTAACTTGCAAATTATGAAAGGAGAGAAAAGCTCGTATTGTGACAATCAAACATTGCCAGTCTTTACGGACCTCCATTTTTAATGATAAGCTGGCTATAAAGTAAAGATTATGGGTTATTAAGTGTGTTAAAATAAAATATATTGGTAATTTTGGCCCCCAGTTTTCCTCCATTGAACTTTTCCACCCCTGGGATGTGACTTCTAATATTTTCCCTTCAGTTCTACTCAACCCGTCAGCTGAGCAAAGGTTCCTCTTTAATCTATTGAATAAAGCAAAAATACATATTCTTGAAGGTGACTGTCTGACTGGGTGCACCCAAAATTCAAGGAGATGCATCTCTTAGGATGGGTAAGTATAGAAAGAAAAGACCTCATCCAGTTTTCCAAGACTGGCTTTTTCCTGCTCTGACCTGTACTGACCTTCCTTTGATCTTAGCTTACTATTATTTTGAGTGTCAGGCCAGACATTACACTATGGTAATGGAGTAGACCAGTAATGGCGATCCTTTTAGAGACCGAGTGCCCAAACTGAAACCCAAAACCCATTTATTCATCACAAAGTGCTAACACAGCAACAGGGGAGGAAAGAAACACTCCCATTGGGCTACTGGGCAGAAGGGCAGGACAAAACCTGTTCTGGTAGGTAGGGAAGAAGTGCTCCCATTAGGCTGCTGGGCATAGGGGAGGGGTGCTCCCGTTGGGCTGCTGGGCAGAGTGGCAGGACAAAATCTGTGCTGGGGTGACTGCATGGGTGCTCACAGAGAGGGCTCCGAGTGCAACCTCTGGCCACAGGTTCGTCAGCGGGACCACAATGGACAGCTCCAATAGAGTAGACCGTACAGCCAGGAAAATCAGTGGTGAGTGTTGGGCTGTGGTAAATAACCTGACTCCCTAAAGGGGACAATGGCTATGGGCAGATGAGCCCCTTTAGGTGGGGTGATGGTCCCTTCAGTGGAGGAAATGCAACTGAAAACCATCATATTGGGCCCAACGGCATAATGAGCGGAGGAGGAACTCTGATTCCCAATGCTCATGGAGGTGGAAGAGGCCATGCCAGATGGACTGGCTGTGAAGGCACACCTTGATAATGTCCTCAAGGCTGTGGCTGTCCATTGCAGTCCCGGTGTTAAATCCTGCATGTCTCGTTTCATATGTGCTGCAGGAGATGGCTCTGAGATCATAGTGTGTGGGTCACTTCATGGCAAGCTGGGATCCACCTTAAACAAATCCACACCAGTGACATTTTTGCTGCTTGTCTGGGAGGGCGAAGGAGGCCCAGAACTGGTTGGCCTCCAAGACCAGGCCTCCCTGGGTCCAGGGGCAGGAGAAAAACATATACTCGGATCAAGTTGCGGCCATCACCGACTTTCATTTCAGCATGGAATGAGAAAGAGGTCAGGTAGCAGAATGTCTGGGGCTGGTTCTGGGGAACATCTGAACTTCTTCAGGTGCCCTAGAAGTATCCTTTTGGAAGTAGAAATCCAAATGTGATTGTATTCACCCTAGGTCTAAATAATCAGCCAACCAATCTGTGCTTGCTATGCAAGTGTTTGTCTTGCTTCTCAAAGGGGGAAAGGACACCACCAGTTTTGTGCTGAGGCAGTTTGTACACATTTCAGAGCCTGTGTTTTGTTGTCATCAGGAGGCAAGAAATCTACCAGGGTTTGAGAATTCCTCATTGAGAGGTCTTAATGCGTTGAGGCAACCTACATCAACAAGAACAATGAATTTATGAGTATTCTTTACATCCCCAGCATGGGGTGGGTGGTGGGTGAAGGAACCTTTGAAATGCCAATGTTTATTAGATGCTACTCAGAGGCTGCCCAAGTCAAACAGAACAAGCACCTTTGGCATCCAGAGGGAGAAAGAGAAAAGGAAAGAGAGAAAGAACTATATTGATTGAAATAAACTGCAGTGCAAGTCTCAGCATGTTTACTCAATACTTATTATATGGCTCCACAGACTGCAGAGAGCCTCCAAGGGTTGGCAAATCCAGAAACAGCAGTTACAGAAATGTCAAATCATGATCTTTGCTTGATGAACACTTGTCTGTTTGATTCTCCCATTTAGTAGTTTCACGAAAGGGAATAATAGCTGCAGATGGAAATGATACTGAAATCTTGCTTCCTTAGTAAATGCATCAAATGCACTCTTGAAAGTAGGACTGTGAGTTTCTAGACACATTTTCAAATCAGGTTGACTGATCGGTCTCATTATTTATGTTGCTTATTTGTTTTAGCCTCATCTGCATTCATGGCACTTTTCATGAAGAAATCCTACAGGGTTCCACCTGCTGAACATTACTTACAAACTACATTTCAGCACTGAGGAAATCAACAGTGGGTAAGAAGGTGACGGAGAGGAATAAAAAATACTGCAGGGAAGCAATTGCAGGTGAGTGTCACAGCATACTTTGCACCCAAGAACAAACCTCCCTTAAATAACAGCAGGTAGTGAGTGATGCAACCAAGTAATCTCTGCCTGAGACCCTTGACAACTTGCCAATTGAGTATCCAAAACAAATCTAGATTAAATTTAGGCTAGGTAAAGGTAAAGGTCACCCTTGCTTGAAAGCCAGTCATGTCCGACTCTAGGGTTCAGTGCTATTGCATTACAATTTATGTGACACTCTCCTTGAAGGGAGTTCAGACACATCCCACACACTTTTTTATTCTGTTTATTATGTACCATCAAGGTGGAAGCAAGTTATAGTGACCTTAATAGGCCTTTTTGAGATAAGTGAGATATTTAAGGAGTGGCTTTATTAGTTCCACACATCCCAGTGAGTTTCTGTGGTAGGATGGGGATTTGAACCCAGGCCTCCTGAGTCCTAGTCTGTTACTCTATCAACTACACCACACTGGATATCTTCGCTGCAATGAGTCATGCTACATCAGGAGTTCTCAACCTCTTAAAGCCGGGGGCCGGATCATGCCCCCTTAGACAGTTTCAGGGGTTGGACAGCCATTTTGCCCTGCCTCCACCACATGGCACTTCCTGGTGTGATGGAGGTAGTGGCGGGCCACATGAAATGGTGCCGTGGGCCACAGGTTGAGAATCCCTGTGCTAAATTATACCAACACCACACAAATATTGATAGCACAAAATATGCCAGCCCTCTGCTCCCTTATAACTGGGTATCTTGTACTTCCCTCCATGTAAAAACAATTTTGCTTGAGTCCTTTGCCACCATCATCTCTCAAACAAAAGGCTTCTTAAAGGCAAAACTGCAAAATATTCAAATGAGTTCTAAATTTGTCTTTGTTAATATGTATGACATATACTGAGATAGGTGATGAATTTCAAGTTGTTATTCCCAGGAAAATGCTCAAATAATTAATATCCCCACTGGTGTACATAAATACATATTCATAACTATCAAGTCCTGTTGGTCTGATTTTGTTGTTGTCCTCAATTTGGAAAGCGTATTCTGTGACTTCCTTATATATACAGTAAGTATATAAAAAAACTGCTTGTTTCTTTGTGTCTTATTGTCAAAGCCTCCAGTTTGTGATGTGTTACTAGTAGAAAAGTGAGGTCTCATCCAAGGTCAAATGGTAAATGCGCCCAGGCTAAAAATATTTCCTAAATGGCATCTAAATGCAAATAGAGTTTGAAACAAAAACATGATACTAGTCACCTTCAGGCTGGGTTAGTGTTGTGTAATAAGGTTACTGATGCATTAGCGCACCTTGCAAAAGAGGCGCCAATTTGGCAGCAGCTGATTCGCTAATGTTTTCCTGCTTCCCTGGAAGTCTTGGGTAAATGTAACAATGATGTTCTGTATATAAGTGTTATCCCTGCTCCCTGTTCTTTGCTACTTGCAATAAACCAATGTTGTTGTTTGAGCCAGCTCTGTCCAAGTAATCCTTTCTGGGTTCAGACACAACAATTGGCAATGAAGGTGGGATCCCAATGGCGGCAGCGGCCCCAGTGTTGATGGGCCCCTTCAACATTTCAAACCCAGAGTTATGGACTATGTATGAGTTTCAGTTTGAAAACTATTGTACTTCTTAGAAGATCGACCCAGCCTTAAAGAAGTCAATATTTCTCGCTTTTTGCAGGTTGCTGATGCTTGAGCTCCTTAACAACTTGCTTCTTCTGAGGCTGCTCAACAATATTCCTCTGAAGGACATCCTTGCCGTCCTACACAACCACTTCAGACCTAAGGTTGCGGTGATTCCAACGAGGGTGGCCTTCTACAGGCGTGATCAGAAGGTGGGAAAATCTGTTGCCTATTATTATTGCAGGCGCACCCCCCCAATAACGGACACAGACAACATTGAAAGTGGATAACAGCAAAGGGCCACATTTATTGATTCAATGCCCTAGTCCGAATTATAAATTTGTATTGGTAAAACGACCAATCATAATTCCTAAGGCAAGCAGGCCGAAGTAACACTGGTAAGGTACCACCCCAAAATTGCCAACGGCAATTGGTTACAATGTATCAATTTGTATCAATTTGTTTGTTAACAACAAACAAATTGTTGACCGTAGTCAATAACTAACTATGACCCCACCCTCTGACGCGTATCCGTGAAATCACAGGGGTGATGCATGCTGGTTAGCAATCGTCATCACCCCATCGCCTGAGTCGTCGTTGACCGGACAACGTTTAACTAATTTATTCCTGTCTAGTGTTGTCCAGTCAATTGCGAACCTGCCGGATACTTGTGGGTCATACTGTTTACCTTACCAGTGCTACCCGCCCATGTGACCAAAGTCAACAGTAGGAACGCAGAAAGACCCCTGTATCAAACCATAGCAACAGTGTGGGATGGGCAAAAAAGCCAGGACCCGGAGCCAATATGGGTCCCAACCAAAAATTCCCACCCGGCCCCGAAGCGACCATAATATCACACTGTTAACTAGGGAGGGGGTGGAGGGGAAAAAACTTCTCCGCTCCGTCGCTGAGGCAAAATGGCAGCTCGGCTGCCTCGTGGCCACCCCTTTTATAAGGGAGCTGGCCACGCCCCTAACTACCCGGATTCTCTGTCCTGTGGGGGGGGGGCCCGCAAAGGGCGCGGCGGCCATTTTGGCGCCGCGCTTGCATTGCAGGCGCACCCCCCCAATAACGGACACAGACAACATTGAAAGTGGATAACAGCAAAGGGCCACATTTATTGATTCAATGCCCTAGTCCGAATTATAAATTTGTATTGGTAAAACGACCAATCATAATTCCTAAGGCAAGCAGGCCGAAGTAACACTGGTAAGGTACCACCCCAAAATTGCCAACGGCAATTGGTTACAATGTATCAATTTGTATCAATTTGTTTGTTAACAACAAACAAATTGTTGACCGTAGTCAATAACTAACTATGACCCCACCCTCTGACGCGTATCCGTGAAATCACAGGGGTGATGCATGCTGGTTAGCAATCGTCATCACCCCATCGCCTGAGTCGTCGTTGACCGGACAACGTTTAACTAATTTCTTCCTGTCTAGTGTTGTCCAGTCAATTGCGAACCTGCCGGATACTTGTGGGTCATACTGTTTACCTTACCAGTGCTACCCGCCACACGGAGGGGCTTCACAGAAGACCTGACGCCCCCCCCCAGACCGTCAGCTCGGTCAACAGGCCTGCTCGCCAATCACCCAACAGGAGGTCCATACCTCCTCGCGACAGATGGACCCCATCCCCTGCATACAGGTCATAATTTTGCAGACTAATATCGGGGTGATGACTAACCCACCCCCAAGCCCTGGTGGCAAGAAACTGCGCCACTGCCTTATTGACCGCGCGCCTAGCGCGGTCAAGAGCCAGGAGGTTAACGCCCCCTCTGTAAGAATGGCGCGGAACAATGTCCGACCAAACCAGGGTTGTGGCAGGCCAGACATAATGCAAGTAGGCGAGTTCCTCGCAAATCGCATGCTTGAGCGATAAGCCGGTGACCTGGCCCAAATCATTGCCCCCCAGGTGGATGATTAGAATGTCAGGCGGGTCAGCCCCCAGGCCAGAAAAAAGGAAAGGCCGCAGCTCCTGCCATAACATCCCCGGCTTACCATGCCATGCGAGACTGGCGTGGTCACCCAGTCCCAGTCGGGGTCCCCACTCTGTCGCCGCAGCGTAACGCGCTGCCCTGTGCACATAGCTGTGGCCCACCAGCCATACTGTCACCGGTGTAATACGACACCCAGGGTCTGTAAGAAAATTGAGAAAAAGGGAGGTAAGGTGACTGGATTGGTACTCATGGCGGGAGTGGGCGCACATACAACTGAAAACATTGTGAGCCCCACCTCCCCATGCTGCGGATGTCAGCCCCAGAGTACCCAAAAGCAGCTGCTGCAGAGGCTGCACCAATACGGAACGAATGTGTGCCATAACGGGCACCTGGTAGGCCCACCCTGGTGAGGGCTCTGGCTGTCACCTTCCAAAACTGAAATTTAGTAAGGGGAGACCCATCTTGGTGACAGAAAAACGGGCCGTGGTGCATGCCACTGTTGTGTTCTAATGGTTTTATCTTCCACATGGATTACAATGTATCTGAACCAATGTAACCGTGCCTATAGCAACAATGTAACCTTCAGCTGTATCATATGAACCCTGTAATAGGACGCGAGCTAATGACCACCAGCTGGCAGCAGCGAGCGTCCAAGCTCTCTTGGTCCAAACTCATCAAAGGCAACAGCGCGGGAAGTTTTCCCGCCACCACCTACACCTGGACAAGAAGGGCGTGACCAGCAATGACGTCACGCAGACAGTAGCCAATGGGCTACCATGCAACCACGTTCAAATGTATTACTACTGTATATAAAGAGCTATCGATCCGCCATTACCTCATGTTCCCTCTGTCCACGATGCAATAAACCTGAGTTAACCCAGCCCGAGGCTGTGTCCTGTGTCTTGGTTTTCATACACCAAATTGGCGACGAAGGTGGGATCATGGATCCCCAAGGAACAGCCAGGGCGCAGAGCGGGTTCAACATCACCAAACCGCAAGACTGGGAGCTGTTGGAGATGGACTTCCAGGCGGCACTGGTGGAACTCAAAGTCAAAGAAGACGACGAGGAGAGGAAGAGGGCCATCCTCACCAGAATGCTTGGGTTAGAAACCAAGCGGACGCTGGTGGGCATCATCGCTCCGAAGAAGGTGAGCGAATTTAAGGCAGACGACATCATGAAGCTGCTGCGAGAGCGTTTCCGACCCTCGAGGGCAATGTTTCCCGCTCGGAGCGCGTTTTGGAGGCGAGTCCAAGCGCCGGACGAGTCGGTTGAGGCATTCGTGACCGCCATGAGGATGGCCGCCGGCCCCTGTAGATGGGACAACCTAGAGATGGCCCTCAGGGACGGCGTGCTGTGTGGCCTGAAGGACAAGGAGGTGCAGCGCAGCTTGATGAACAAGGAGCCGCCACCCACGCTGGCAGAGGTCGTAGAGGCCGCGGAAGCCGCGGAGTCCACGAATGCGGGAGTGGACGAGATGCACCAGTGGCGTGAGTGGCGTCCTAGAGCCGGCAAGGCGGAAAATTCGGTGCACGGGAAGTCTGGACAGTCGGTGCACGCAACCCGACGGGCCTCAAAGTCGTCTACGGAAGGCAGCGACGGCGAGGAGGTCCAGAAGGTCCGAAAAGGTGGGCGCCGCTGCGATGGTTGCGGAGCGGCCCATGAGCGCGCGAGGTGCCCATTCAGAAAGGCCGAGTGTTACACCTGCGGCCGTCGGGGGCACATCGCCAGGGCATGCAGAAAACGGAAGGAGGGCCGGAGGCAGTCACAAGACCGTTCGACCAGACCGGACCGTCCAGCGAGGTCCAAAGATGGCGCCCAGACCACGAGGAAGCAGGACGGCGTGGGCCGCGTCTCGGACGACAGCGAGGACGACGCCCCAGTGTTCAGCGTGTCCGCGGGACAGTCCCATTACTTCGTTGAGGTACTAGTACAAGGGGCCCCTATTAGGATGGAAATTGACTCGGGGTCCTCCTATTCTATAATTCCCCAGAAAGAGTTCTTGAAAATCGACCCCCACGTGCGGCCCAAACTTAAAACGTTGAGGTCCACGCTACGAGATGTACAGGGAAACAGCATTCCGGTGTTGGGGGTCGGAAAGTTTCGGGTCAGCTTTAAGAGACATTCTGCGGAACTGCCCCTAGTTGTCCTTAAGGGGGGAAGTTGTAGCCTCCTAGGGACGCAGTGGTTTCAGCCCTTAGGCTTGTTCATAGGGGGAGTGCACACAGTGGGAGGGGACCCAATACAAGCGGTTTGCGATGCGCATCCCGCCGTCTTTGAAAAAGGACTTGGAAAGTTCAAGGGACCCCCTGTAGCCTTCGACCTAGACCCGGAGGTCCGCCCGATAAGACTCAAACCGCGCAGGGTGCCGTTCGCACTCAAGGACAAAATAGAGGCGGAACTGGACAAACTGGTGGGCCAGGGGATTCTTATTCCTGTTGATTCCGCGGAGTGGGAAACTCCAATTGTAACAGCTCTGAAGGCCAACGGGGAGGTGCGCATTTGCGCTGATTATAAGTGCACAATTAACAAGGCGATCCGCCCTAATGCATACCCGGTGCCGGTGGTCAGCCACCTTTTGGCCAGGCTGAATGGGGGAAAGTGTTTCGCTAAACTCGATTTGGCACAAGCCTATCAGCAACTCCCCGTAACTCCCGCCACGGCCGCGGCACAAACGATAGTTACACACAAAGGGGCGTTCCAGGTGTCGCGTTTACAGTTCGGCGTGAACTCGGCACCCGGCCTTTTTCAGTCGCTTGTGGAACGCCTCCTGAAGGGGCTGGAGGGGGTGTTGCCTTATTTTGATGACGTGTTGATAACAGGGGGGAGTGAGGCCGAACTGGCAAAGAGATTGGATAAAGTACTAACGGTTTTCGAGAAAGCGGGGCTGAGACTGAGGAAGGACAAATGTGTTTTTTTCGAAACTGAGGTCGAGTTTTTAGGGTTCCGGATCACACCCGAGGGTATTAAGCCGTCTAAATCCAAAGTAGCAGCCATAAAGAAGGCCCCTCGCCCCACATCCAAAACCGAGCTACAGTCATTCCTGGGGCTCCTCAATTTTTACCATACATTCCTCCCACGGAAGGCGTCCGTGGCCGAACCGCTTCATCGGTTACTTAAAAAGGAGGAGACATGGATGTGGGGTGACGAGCACGAGAGGGCGTTCAAAGAACTAAAGCAACTCCTAACATCTGAGGCAATCCTGACACATTTCGACCCCGAACGGCCAGTGGTCTTAGTCTGCGATGCATCCCTGGTGGGGGTGGGGGCGGTGCTTTGCCACGTGTTGGATGACGGAAGGGAGGCCCCGGTAGCGTTTTATTCAAGGTCCCTGTCCCAAGCGGAGCGCAATTACGCACAAACCGACAGGGAGGCATTAGCAATAGTAGCCGGAACCAAAAAATTTCACGATTTTTTGTATGGCCGCCCGTTCAAAATCGTGACTGATCACAAGCCCCTGTTAGGGATTTTCACGGCAAGCAAGCCCACGCCGCAGATCCTGTCCCCGAGGATGCTGCGATGGGCTATTTTTCTCAACGCATACCAACACGAGTTGGAGTACCGGCCCGGAAAGGAGATCAGCCATGCTGATGCACTTTCGAGATCTCCCTTGCCCTTGTCGGACGACCAAAAGGCGAGAGTAGACAGAGACCGCCAGGTGTTGTTAATTGAGGTCTTAGACGCACCCCCAATAGTACCTGCCGACATTGCTAGGGCGACAGGCAAGGACAGAACGCTGGAGAAAGTTAGTTCATGGGTACAGAAGGGGTGGCCGGCATCGTCCCCAAGCACAGAATTCGACCCATTTTTTCGGAAAAAGCTAGAGTTGTCCCTAGAAAGGGGGTGCCTGTTGTGGGGCCAACGGGTGGTGGTCCCTACGTCCCTGCGTCCGAGGGTGCTCGAACTGCTGCACGTCAGCCACCCGGGCATCGTTCGTTCAAAGGCGCTGGCCCGGAGTTATTTTTGGTGGCCACAGCTAGACACAGACATTGAGCACATGGTCGGCACTTGTGAGGCATGCCAGGGATCCTGACCAGAGGCGGCCCGGCTTCCGCATAGGGAATGGGACACAGCAAGGGGGCCATGGTCCAGAGTGCACGTAGATTTCGCTGGCCCTTTCCGAGGAACCATGTTTCTCCTGGTGGTGGATGCGTTCTCTAAGTGGCTGGAGGTTATCCCAGTAAAGAGCACGTCCTCCGCCACTACAATTAGCCAACTGAGGAGAGTCTTTTCCACGTTCGGTTTACCCGACACTTTAGTCAGCGATAACGCTAGTTGTTTCACCTCCGCGGAGTTCGGGGCATTTATGGAGGCAAACGCCATTCGGCATGTCACATCCGCGCCGTTTCACCCGGCCACGAATGGCCAAGTGGAACGGCTGGTGCGTACAACAAAGGATGCGTTGCGGCGCATGGGCCCGGGGGACCTAAATCACCAAGTATGTCAGTTCTTATTAGCGTATAGGGTGACCCCCTTGGCGTCAGGTTACTCGCCGGCAGAGCTCTTGATGCGGCGAAAACTGACCACGATCCTGTCCAGGCTAGACCCGACGAGAGTCGAGGATAAAGGGAAAAACATAGGGTTGGCAGTCTCGAAAGGTTTCGCCGCCGGCGACCCTGTTCACTGCAGGAACTATGCCAGCGCAGGGCCAGCCTGGGTACCAGGGACGGTTGTAGAACAAACGGGGCCAGTGTCGTACCGGGTCGAGACTAGCACCGGCCTCCTCTGGAGGAGGCACGCAGACCAACTGAGGCACCGAGTGAGTGGGCCAGTCAGTGGGGCGCAGCAACAAGATTCAGCGTTAGGGTTCTCCCCCACCCGTTTAGCCCAAGGGGGAGACAGCAGCGGACAACAGTCCCAAGCAAGGGGGGAAGGCAGAAGCAGCGGCCCCGACTCATACCCTTTGGATACGCCAGTTCTACCAGAGGTCGGGGAAGGGGGAGAGGAGTTCGCGACCGCTGCCCCCGAATGTAATTTTGATTTTGATTTTGCGAGCCGGGGGGGTTTTCAGGAGTGTTCCCCCACCCATCCAAGCGAGAAGAGGGGTTTTTCGTTAGCCCCCAATGCCCCCGGTTCTTCCCTAAGAATGAGCACACCTCCAAACAACGCCGCGGAGCCGCGGCAAGTCACTAACGAGTCTCCCTCTCCAATTACAGGACAGGAAACCAGGGAACAAAGAAAAGGTAGCAAACCCGGGGAAAGGCAGCCTGCATCGAGACCCCAACGTGTTCGAAATAAGCCATCTTGGCTGAGAGACTTTGTCTCCTAGGGGGGGGAGTGTGTTTAAGTGTGGGCTCGAGACTTTGTCTCATCCTAGGGGGGAGGGGTGTTGTGTTCTAATGGTTTTATCTTCCACATGGATTACAATGTATCTGAACCAATGTAACCGTGCCTATAGCAACAATGTAACCTTCAGCTGTATCATATGAACCCTGTAATAGGACGCGAGCTAATGACCACCAGCTGGCAGCAGCGAGCGTCCAAGCTCTCTTGGTCCAAACTCATCAAAGGCAACAGCGCGGGAAGTTTTCCCGCCACCACCTACACCTGGACAAGAAGGGCGTGACCAGCAATGACGTCACGCAGACAGTAGCCAATGGGCTACCATGCAACCACGTTCAAATGTATTACTACTGTATATAAAGAGCTATCGATCCGCCATTACCTCATGTTCCCTCTGTCCACGATGCAATAAACCTGAGTTAACCCAGCCCGAGGCTGTGTCCTGTGTCTTGGTTTTCATACACCAAAGCCACGCAGTGCCAGGTACTCCTGTAGGGCACCAACCGGACAGATGTCTGCCAAAGAGCAACGTAGCAGTCTCACTCCACTGCCTACGCCATGCTGATCTGTTTTAGAGGAGCGGATCCTCAACTGGGCCCAGTCTTTGGCAACATAGACATCTTCGAGTTCCAGTGCCCTACCACTTGCATCCGCCTTAGACAGCATCACGAGTTCGCTGACGCGGAGCGCTCCAAAAAATGCCACCGTTGTGGCTGCATGAAAAAGGGCTGCCTCATAATGATCAAAACAGAGGCCTGGCCAGCCCCGGGCCAACTGGGTAAGAACCCCTGGGGAAATAGGGTGCCGGTCGTCCAGGCAACGCCCGCGCTCGCGCACCCACCCCTCCAAAACGTGTCTCACACGGAAGTCAGAGGTGGTATCCACATGACCCCCTACTTTGGCCATAAAAGCCAACGCCGAGAGCTTGGATGCTATGGTGCGAGGTGCGAGGCCCTGTGCATGCAGGTGAACCATGAACCGCAGAACATGGTCCACCGGGATAGGCCAGGTCTCTGGCAAGTGAAATTGAGTAGCAAAAACCCTGTACGAATTAAATGCTTGTTGATACGCCGTACGCGTGCGTGGCGCTAGTGACAGGCCAATCGCCCGGTTCACCTCTCCTTGCCAATAGTCCACATCTCGTCCGGGAGTGGCGAGGGAAATTCCTCCGCATCCGGGGCCAAGGCGCGGAACCGGGAGATCTGCAGGCGGGACAAAGCGTCAGCAATATCGTTATTAACCCCTGGGACATGCCTGGCCCTGAACAAAACGTTGAGGCGCAGGCAGCGCAGTACAAAATGGCGCACTAGATCCATAACCCTGGGCGATTTAGAAGTCTGTGCATTGACAATGTGTACAACGGCAGCATTGTCGCACCAGAAATGCACCACTGAATTAGCCCACTGTTCGCCCCATAGCATCAAAGCCCCCAGAATGGGAAAAAATTCCAGGTATGTGAGATCCCGCAGGCGACCTGTGCCTGCCCATGCCGGTGGCCACCCACCATAGGCCCACTTCCCATTGAAGTACATCCCATAACCCAGGGATCCTGAGGCATCAGACTGGATCTGGAAATTGGGGGATGCCAGGAGGTCAGACCTCCAAAATGAGACCCCATTAAACTCCCTCAGGAATTGCAACCAGACGAACATGTCTGCCCTGATACCCCGGGTGAGCCTGACTCTGTGGTGGGGCCTGGATAACCCTGCCATGGCGTCACATAAGCGCCGGGCAAAAGCCCTGCCCGGTGCGACCACCCTGCAAGCAAAATTAAGGTGCCCATGTAGCACCTGCAGTTCCCTCAGGGATGCCTTACGCTTGGCCAGCAATTCGGAGATAAGGGTCACTATCCTGGACACCTTATCACCCGGCAACCTAGAAGCCTGCGCTACTGTGTCAATCTCAACCCCCAGGAATACTAACTTGGTCGATGGGCCCTCGGTCTTTTCGGGCGCTAAAGGGACACCAAGTTCCTGCATTAGCGTCTGAAATGTATTGAGGAGACGTGCGCACGTGTCCCAGCCCCGTTCACCCCCGAATAGAAAATCATCCAGGTAATGGGCTACAGACCGGGACCCTGACCTGCGCACAAAAGCCCACTCTAGGAAGGTACTAAAACGCTCGAAAGCCGAGCATGATATGGAACAGCCAAAAGGCATGGCCTTATCAAAATAATATTCCCCTTTAAATTTAAAACCCAGCAATTCAAAGTCGCCCGGGTGCACCGGCAAAAGGCGAAAAGCTGACTTAACGTCGCACTTGGCCAGCAGGGCACCCGGGCCACACGAGCGCACCATGCGCAGCGCATGGTCGAACGATGTATACCTGACCGAACAAAGGTCATCAGGTATAGCATCGTTGACCGATCGGCCTGCTGGGTATGACAAATGATGAATAAGGCGAAACTCCCCTAGGGACTTTTTGGGAACCAAACCCAATGGCGAGACCTTAAGATTGGGAAACGGGGGTGCGGGGAAAGGTCCAGCGACCCTGCCCGCGTCTAACTCCTTTTTAATGCTGGCCGCAGCCACCTCCTCCCTTCCCCTGAGGGATAAAAGGTTGGGAGCATCCTGAGGGGACCTGTCACCCATAAAAGGGATACGAAATCCCTGCTTAAAACCTTGAAGGAGATACTCCCTGTCCTCCCCCTTCGGGTACGATGCGAGCCAGCGCTCCAGCATGTACACCTTAATTGGGGAGGGGGCCTTTTGGAGAACTAGCTCCATCCGTGGCAGCCTTGCCAGCCCCCTGCCCACCCCTCCCTCTGCCTCGCGCCCCCCCAGGCTTGGGACAAGCAGAGGCTGCGTGGGGACCGGAACATGTGGGACACTCATGCTTATACCTGCAGTTCTTTCGATTGCAGGAACCGTTTGACGAGAAAGTCCAGCACAGCAGGCGGGCTGGAACCCCCTGCCCCGCCGGTTGGCGGGTAACCTGCGCTGGAGCCGCTCGCTGGACCGCATGTCCACAATGGTATCTATCCCCCGGGGCAGGGCGTGTGGGTGTCATATACAATAGCCACAGTCTCTGGCACGGCTCGTCCCATCTCATCTCCGGGTGGAGGGGAATCCTCATACGGAATTCCTCATCATAGGCTAGCCATGAGGGGCCCGGGAAATCAACCATTGCCCTATATATGTTGTCCAAATATTGGACCATGGGAATAGCTAAATCCGGCCGCGCCCTCAAGTACACCGCCATGTATATTAAATAAGCAGGGAGCCAGTTGGCCCAGGTACGTGGCGGCTTACGGCGGCGTGCCTGCTCCTTATCCTTCTCGTCCTGACCCTCCCTTTCCTCCTTGGTGGGCTCTCTGTTCAGGAGTGAGAAGATATCTACGTACTCCCCTCGCCATATCTTCTCTCTGGTAGCCTGTGCCAAGTGATCACCCAATGGCAAGGAATACCCTGCCGTTGGCAAAGCCGAAAATGGGACAGCCGGCCTATTAAAAGGGGCCTGAGCTAACCCTGCCACCCCCAGGACATTGCCCGCAGTATAAGGACCGAGGCCCACCCCAGTGGGCATGGTGGCAGTCGTTGTCGCCGGGTGGGTCGCCAACAGCGTGGCCCCCGCACCACCCGCGCGCGGCCAAGGCCACTGAAAGGCCCCCCCTATGTTGGGAATGTGTGTAGATGTACTTGCTTGCACCGTATACTCACATGCTGCACCCCCGCGGGCCGCCCCCACTGGGGGTTCCGGCCCACTGGGGGCGTCGGAGCTCACGACCGAAGTAGAGCTCATCACCGGGGCTTGACCCGCACCAGGTTGCTGGCTGGGGAGCTGCGAGGCAGTGGCCGGAGCCGCGCCACCCGCCTGCAGCAGCTCAACCCTCCCCGCCGGCTGTTGTCCTGCTGCCGACAGCGCCTCCAAAGGTACCCCGAAGGGGGCGCCTACCTGACTGGCTCGGGCCAAGGACGCCTCCAGGGCCGCAATGCGGGCCAGTAAGGCGTCCACGTTGACCATGGGCAAAGGGCTGGCCGGCCCGCCTGATCCTGGCATGGGGACAGGTCCCTGTGCCCCAGGGCCCATATATGGCCATTGGCCAGCGCCAAAGCCCGGTAGGGCTGGTGAAGAAACCTGCCAGGGCAGGGAGCCGGGCCACCCCCCAAGGCTAGAGGGCCCCGGGAGAGGCTGCGGCCCAAAAGAAATAGGCCCGACGGAGTGGGTAGGAGGAGGAGCGGTGTCCACCGCTCGCGGGCCGCGGGCCGGAGCGCCCTCCGCGCCCGCACTCTGATCGGGCCAAGGGGCAATAGACCCCATTCCACCAGCCCCGGCCGGGGGTGGCAAAGGTGGCTGCTGAGGAGGCGGCACCACGGTCCTCCGACCTGGGTTGCGCCTCCTAACAGCCCGAGCTGAACTCGAAGCCGCCTTCTTTTTGGAAGGCATCTCTCCTGCAGCAAAAAAGGGAAGCCAGCCAGGCAGAATCGCCACCAAAAGGCTTCCCGGTAAGCTAACGAGCGACGGAGACGCAGGGGAAAAAACTTCTCCGCTCCGTCGCTGAGGCAAAATGGCAGCTCGGCTGCCTCGTGGCCACCCCTTTTATAAGGGAGCTGGCCACGCCCCTAACTACCCGGATTCTCTGTCCTGTGGGGGGGGGGCCCGCAAAGGGCGCGGCGGCCATTTTGGCGCCGCGCTTGCATTATTATTATTATTATTATTATTATTATTATTATTATTATTATTATTATTATTATTATTATTATTATTATTATTATTATTATTATTATTATTATTGCAAGTATGGTGAACTTTTAGCTTTTCAGCAATTTTGCATATCTACTCCCAGGAGGGACATAGCCAGGGGGTGGCCAGGGTTTGCTTTGTCCACCCTGACTTAGCAGTTTGCCCACCCTCAAAGTCCTGGCTGCTTATATATACGACATTGTTGCCCACCCTGAAAAGATATTCACCCACCCACATCTAGGATCCTGGCTCTGGCCCTGACTCCCAGAAATATTCATATTCCTTCCCACCTTGTGTTACCAGCGTCCAACATGGACAATTACAACAAAACATAAACAAAAATGTGTCACCACAGAAATGAGATGTCTGAGGAAGGCTGCTGGAGTGACTAGAAAGGATGCATTCAGGAATGGGATTATAAGGGAAAGAATTCGAATAGAACCCATCGCTAAACTACATACGGAGACAACAGATAAAGTGTTATTACTATTTGTAAGAAAAGAATGGAATTGGTGACATGGAGGCCAAGGGGACAACCTGACTACAAGCCCTATCAATTCATAGAATCATAGAATAACTGAGTTGAAATGGGACTTTTAGGACATTGAGTCCAACTCCATGCTCAATGTCGGAATCCGAATCAAAGCATCTGCTTCAAGAAATGGTGAGCACTCCAACACTGGAAGCATCCAAGAGAGAGAGAGAGTTGGACAATCATCTGCCAGATCTTCTTTGATTTGGATTCCTGCATTGAGCAGGGGGTTGGGCTCGATGGCCTCAAAGGCCCCTTCCAGCTCAGTGAGTCTATGATGTCTGTTAGAACTCTGTAACTCCATCTGTGTCTGGTATTTTCAAGTGGTGGATGCCCGCAGCACTGTAGGACTCTCGCCGAGACTGGACTTTTGCCATGTTTCCCCCGTCGCCCTCTCCACTGGTGTGGGGATGAAAGCGGTTATTATCCAAACTCCTTCCCCAGCCCGAGTGGGAAGTGGGTGGTGGCACAACTGGAAGGGTCTCTGTATGGGGCGTGTATTTTGTATCTGATATTGTATTTCTTTTTCCCTGACTTGTATATTTGTAATTTGCTGATATTATTGTATTATTACTGTATTATTGTATCAAGTTATATTTTCTTGTGTTACTGTATTTTTATTGTGACTATGTACACCGCTTTGAGTCACCCGCTGGGTCGAGTGAAGCGGTATAGAAATTAATAATAATAATAATAATAATAATAATAATAATAATAATAATAATAATAATAATAATAATAATAATAATAATAATAATAATAATAAGTTTTAATTTCTGCCCCGCTTTCCTAGCACAAGTGTCACTCAAAGTGGCATGATGATTTAAAATTAAACATGATGATGATGATGATGACTAGCTGTTGGGGGGTGGGGGGGATAACCAGTTCTGTAAGTGAGCCAATGAAATGCCAAACAAACAAATCTACACATATTTACCTGACAGATTGTTTCTTCTGGCCTTTTTCTTCAAACTCCTGACTAGGCATTGTGGAAAATAAAATCAGAGGAAGAAGAATTAAGAAGAGATGAAGTGATAATGTTTGTAGACTGTATAAAGTCTGGGTGATACTCTTCTGAAAAAGATGTTTGATGTTCATCTCTCAAGCTATTAAAACTGGAGGAAAGTTCTGTATGCAAAAAGCCTCTGACAAAACAGTGAGAAGAGAGGGGAAAATAAAATGAAAACTTGTGTTATCTTCAGCCAGGTGGGAAGCTTCATTATGCACAGGCACTTAAATTTGCATGCATTTCTTTACGCCTACCACCGAGTTTCTTGTAATATTTCACATTACCTTAAGGAAACAAGCAGAAGGAAATGAATGAGTAAGGAGAAGGTGCATGAGATGCTCTTTGTTTTACATGCTGCAACATCTTTGTCTTGTCATGACAATAGCTACATTCCCATTTCTGCTCGGTACTTTGTCTTATTAACAGATCCATTTCTCTTGTTAATTCCCTTATGGATTGACAGATGATTGGCAGATGGGCATGTTTCACCAAAAGGTTGACTCCATCCATCCCTGATTATTCACAACAGTAACTGCATGTTAAGAATACTTCTTAAGAGGGGAAATTGTCTCGGTTTATATTATGTGTGCGTTTGAGTTCGTTTTAGCTCTTTTTCGCTGAGGGATTGTATGCTCAAGAGAGTATGTTTGGGAGATACTTTTACATCTTGTGGGAACAGGCTCAATTGTAAACTTCAATTCAATTCAATTCTTCGACTTGTATGCCACCCCACTCGCAATGCGACTCTGGGCGGCTAACAAAGAAGCAAAATATCACAGTTACAGTAAATACAATTACAACATCACAGTTACAGTTCAAAAACATCACAATTACAATTAAAAAGTAATTACCAAAACATTTCAAAAGCAAAACTCAGAAATACATTACAAACTCAACCCAGACCACTCTGTCCATTACCCTCCAGGCCGGGCCGGCCAAGGGGAAGGGTCCAGTGACAGTGGTGGGCAGTGGTGGTATTTTCGAGCTGTTCTATCCCCTCCAGGCTGGTCCGGCTGAGGGGAGCCTGGTGGTGGTGGAGGGCAGCATCGGTGTTTTAAGCCCTGCCAAGCCATGCAGCTGTCTTCTCCCCTCCAGGTCGGGCCACATGACCATGGAAATATTTGCAGATGCAGACAGCGCTGGCTCTTTGGCTATAAACAGAGATGAACACCGAACCCTAAAGTCATACAAGACTGACTTTCAAGCAAGGGCAAGCTTTACCTTTACCTAAGCTTTTGACAACTGACCACATGCTGAGGAACCGTCACCCATTGAGTGCTACCCATTAGTGATGTGCTTTAAAATCCTGTTTATAACCGTTTTAAATTGTATCTTAGATTCAACTGTTTTCTGCTTTATCTGCATCATCCTTTCATTTAATAGCATTGTGAGCCACTACAAACCCCCTGTTTAGATGAATATCAGATAGAAATTTGTGAAAAAAACATCTAAACATTTGCTGGTTTTATTGTGGGCATCACCTTAGATGTGAAGAATGAGGTTCAAAAGCAGAAAAGGAGTGCCCGTTTTAAGATGGCATGCAATGCTTACTGTGTACTGGCTTCAGATTTCCAGGGGCCTTTGGGCAACATCATCTCAGTTTCGATGCGATCAGACAGCTGCAAAGGCATGAGCCTGATAGCTCAGGAAAGGGTCACTTTAAGAGCAATCTCTTTTAAAGCAACCCTTCCGATTGACAGGGAATCACTCCAGCCTGGCCTGCAGAAAAAGAAGTCCGACAGTTGGAACAAAAAGTGAGTAGGCTGGAATCAGGCTGCAATGCAATTTCCCTTTTGCTTTGTAATTCCCCAGAAACAGAATGCACTGGACTGCGGCGCAAAGGGTCAAAATTGCAATCTCTTTCCCTCCTGCTCCATCAGGAGCTGTGGGCATCTGCCAATGGGATCCAACCATTCTACACTTTGGTTCTGCCCCTGCCCCATCTGCAATTTTTTTTAAAAAAGAAAAGCTTTTTATTTTACAAAAATAGAACAAAATACATTAAAAAAACCAAGAAACAAATATACATTTTTTTAAAAAAACTTACATTGAGTACATTCACCCTCACCCAACCCTTTTCACCTCCCACAACCCAAAAATAGCATATAACATATAAGACATAATTATAACATATGAAAACATGTTCAGACTTTTCCAATCACCCTCACCCAACCCTTCACCTTCTTCTATCTTCTTCCCTTATCCTTCCATTGAAGGACCACCTCCGAGTGCCAGAGAAGGGGGGAGAGACCGGGGCTGGAGCAGGATCTTGCTGATATCTAAGGATGGTGAGTAAATCCTATTGTTCATATTAATGCAGCGGTTTCTCTTTCTCCTTTCCTCCTGACGGTGGTTGTCTTACCATTGCTCATTTTATTACTTTTCCTTTAAATTATTTCTATTCAGATTGTCAGTCCTAAACTTATCCCCCCCTTTTTCTGTAGTTACTATGGTGATCAAAGTTACTCAAAGTTCCTGTTAAATTAAATTTAATTAAATTAGTTGCAGTTTCTTACTCTTGTATATTTATCTATTTCTCTTGTATACTAGCATTTTTTGCCCGGCCTTGCCGGGCAGGTTTGGATTGTGTGTTGGTTGGTGGGGTGGATTTGGGGGGTACAGAGAGAGAGAGAGAGAGAGAGAGAGGGAAGCTGCAGGTGAGGAGGTAGTGCCCGGGTGAGAAGGGAAGGAAGAGGGGAGGCAGAAGCATTCCATTTCCCCCTTTCACCCTTTCCCTGCCAGTGATGGGGAATAGGCAGGGAAGGGTAGTAGGCGGAAGCATTCCGTTTGCCCCTTTCCCTGCTGGCGACCGGTGGGGGGGGGGGAGTAGGGCAGGTTTTTAAAAAAGACACCCTCAGTGGCAGGGAGAAAGACTTAATTGGAAGCAAAAAGGACATTGGCCTTACCCTTCGTGTTTTGGGTCTCTTCTCCCCGCTTCCTTTTTCCCTGGCCGACCTGCCAGGCGAACTCTGCTGATGCAGCTGATGAGAGGGGAAAGGCACGCGAGACAGCCGCTTTTTCTCTGTCACGCATGCTGGCTTTCCCGCCTCCTCTGTGCTTGCGTCCTCATGTCTGAGGCATGCCGCGGCGCAGAGGACACTGGGTATCGTAGTTTTTTGTTTCCGATCGTAGGGTGTTTGCCCCACTCTTGGCTTCCGGACCCTTGCAGGGTTGATCTTTGGGAGGTAAGGTAAGTGTGCACAGCTCATTACGGGATGGTAAGGACAGGTGTGGACACGCATGCCAGACACACACTGCCACATCCCATTCTTATAGGTAAAGATTTATATATCCATCTGCAGTTTTAATTTGTATTAAAATCATTTAAAAATGTCCCTGCCTAGTGAATGGGCATCCCTTTCTATTTAATCAAAAGATCATAAAGAATTAACCCAACAGATTGTGCCTTTATTTTTTCATTAGTGAAACTGGCATTTTGGTTGGATCTTTTATCACTGCAGTGGCTCAGGTGGTTAAGACACTGAAGTCACTTGACTGGAAGGTTGGTGTTCGATTCCTGGGTACTGCATGACGGAGTGAGCTCCCATCTCTGTCACAGCTCCTGCCAACCTAGCAGTTCGAAAGCAAGAAATTGCAAGTACATAAATAGGGACCACTTTGGTGGGAAGGTAAATAGCGTTCTGTGCATTCTGGTGTTGAGGCATGCCTGCCACATGTCCAAGGAAACGTCTGCAGATGCAGACAGCACTGGCATTTTGGCTATAAACAGAGATGAGCACTGAACCCTAGAGTCAGATACAACTGCCTTTTGAGCAAGGTTGAACTTTATATTTACCATTACCACTTGATTCTGCCTTTCTTCCTGCCTGATTGACTTGGTTTTACCACACGTCTCCTCCTGAAGAAGCTTTATAACTTTAAAATGATTTTTTTAAACTGTGAAGAAATAAAAGATGTTTAAATTATATGCATTTGAGAGTTTCAGTCTATCAGCGAGGCAGTGAGAAGTGAAAGCTAAAGCCATAGCGGATGAATCTGACAGCTCCTAAAATGGTGGGGTTGATGACATATGACTAGGGGAAAGAATCAGCTTTTTAAGAGTGTGGTAAAGCAGCAAATTTGAAAATCAGTGAATCACAATGAATATTATCCATGCTGTGCAATCTTAAATATATCTGCAGCACTCATGTCTGACATGTCCTAATCCTAGTTTTATACTGGGAGCTATAGCGCCACTCATGAATATCTGAATTAAAAAACTCACAGTTTGCAGTGTAACAAAAAGAAATGGAAAACCATTGTGGTGTTGTGGTTGTGCACTTGATTCTCAGGCAGCAGGTCCAAGGAATGGCAGGTGCAATTCAATGCAAGAACGCTCCCAGCCGCTTACAGAGTTGGTCGAAATGTGATTATCTAGTGATCCTTGAGAGAAATGGAAGTTCATATTTGGGAACTGAACATGTCATTGGAAAGCAATTTTAATGGCTTGGGATACAGAAGAAATACAATATGAACTTAATCGTGCCTCAGCATGAATGTTGGCACTTGCACGCTTTGAAGCAGCGGCGATGTAGCTGTCAGTCTACAAATGGCAAATTGACTCTGGAATAAAACTGGCACCAGTGGTTTTGTATGGAGCTTAAACATATGGGCTTGGATACATGTTCTGAGTAGACAAATCTATATCAAAAAAGCCTGGGATAGCATCTTTCATTTTCTATGGTTCCTGCCGTCTCATAAGCTGAGTACAGACATACTTGAGCTTTCCTGTATCCATTACTGGAACTTTAAAAATAACAATACATCAATCCATGAACAGCAGGACACATTCTCATCAGCAATCAAAAGCTCTGCCTTTTTAGGTTTGTTAGAACAGTCAATCAGAGCAAGAAAGAAAGAAAGAAAGAAAGAAAGAAAGAAAGAAAGCAGGCTAGAACGATTAGAGCTGGAGATCCCAATCTAAGGCCTGTGGGCCAGATCCAGCCCATGGCACCATTTCATGTGGCCTTCCATCCCTCCAAGGGCATTTGAGAAGCAAAATGACTGCCCCTTTGAAGCTGTTGGGACAAAATGGCAACCCCCCCATTATGCAGGCAGGGCAAATGGCCATCCGGCCCTGGAAGCTGACTGAGAGAGCGTGATCCGGCCCCTGGCTTGAAAACATTGGGAACCCCTGGATTAGAGGAAGTCAGACAGGGCTGAACACAAAGTAGCCTTGCAGATATTGTTTGAGACCCAAGTGTTGTGTGACGGAGTGAGCACCTGTTGTCTGTTCCAGCTCTTGCCAACCTAGCAGTTCAAAAGGAAGGGCTGTCAGCTTTTGAAAAATCTTGTGATGCGGAATTGGGAAGGCATTTTTTTTTAAAAAAATTAAATTTTAAACACATCTAAATTTTTAAATGTTTTTCTAAAGTTTTTATTTGTTTTATGTGTAAGACACCCAGAGTCACCCTGGTGAGGGGGCATCAGTAGAAATGTGATAGATAGATAAATAAATAAATAAGTAGTTGGGTCACAACTCACAACGTTTCTCTCTCTCTTGGCTGTGCCGGCTGAGTCTGCTGGGCATTGCAACCCAATAGCATCTGTGAGGCTGCCCTTCGCTGCCCTTTGGGCTGAGATTTAGGAGAGACCCAGCTTCAACTCATCCATGAGCCACCAAGTCAGTATTTTCTCAGCTTGACTACTTCACAACCATCATATTGGGCCCAACGGCAAAATGAGCGGAAGAACTACTCTGATTCCCAATAGTCATGGAGGTGGAAGAGACCATGCCAGATGGACTGGCTGTGAAGGCGCACCTTGTCCATATCCTCAAGGCTGCGGTGGTTCATTGCAGTCCCAGTGTTAAATCCTGCATGTCTTGTTTCATATGTGCCGCAGGACATGGCTCTGAGATCATAGTGTGTGGGTCACTTCATGGCAAGCTGGGATCCACCTTAAACAAATTCACACCGGTGGGATTTTTCCTGAAGGTTGCCTAGAATCAGCTGGCCTCCAAGACCAGGCCTCCCAGTGCCTTGGGGGACAAGGGGGAAAAGTATACTCGGATGGAGTTGTGGCTGCTGCCACCGCCACTGCCTTCACAAGGTTTTAGTGAGGGGGAAAATGGGGAAAGAGAGGGCCACATTAAATATGATAATGACAATGTCCATAGTGCCAATAAGTGTGATCCTGATGATGATATAGCAGTGGTACTGATGAGGAGGAGGAGGAGGAGGAAGAGAGGAAGAGAAAGACAGTTGTGAAAGTGATGATTGAGGTGATGATGGTGATGGCAGTAATAGTCATCAGCTGATTTGGTAGCACATTATTTGTTAATAAAGATAAAGGTCTCTCATTTCATTTCATTTCATTTATTCGATTTATATCCCGCCCTTCTTGGCCAGGGCCAACTCAGGGCGGCTTACAACAAGTAAATTAAGTACAATATAACAAGAGAAAACAATATAAACACACAAAACACAATAGTATACAATTACAAATCAATACAAAATTAGTAAACCATGTACATAAGCAGAATACAATACAATCCATACCAATATACCAATACCCATATCAATATACAAAATAAATAAATAGACAATAAAATGCCAAAAGTCCAAGAAATACAATTCAAAAATACAATAGCATTATACATAATAAATACACCAAAATACTATAAGGTAAAGGTAAAGGTTTTAAACAAAATATCAAAACATCAAATACAATAAAATTATACATAATAAAATACCATAATAGAGTAATTACAGTTAGACCACAGAATGCTTGAAAGCCAATTGTGTCCAACTCTAGGGGGCGGTGGTCACCTCTGTTTACAGCCAAAGAGCCAGCACTGTCTGCATTGGCAGACATTTCTGTGGTCATGTGGCAGGCATGACTAGATGCTGGAGTGCATGTGATGTTGTTACATTCCCTGTAAAAGTGTTACCTATTTATCTTGTTGCAACTTCTTCCTTTCAAACTGCTTGGTTGGTAAGAGCTGGAACAGACAACAGGCGCTCACTCCGTCACACAACACTTGGGTCTCAGACTGCTAACCTTCTGGTCATCAAGTTCAGCATTTTAACTTCTAGGTCCCTGCAGCCACAAACCAGAGACACACCATTGTTGTAATAAGCAATTTTGTGGGGATTGGCACCATATCCTACCCACTCTGCCTTGAGACATGGACATGAAAGCTCCCACCCACTCAATGAAAGAATGTGCTATCCCTCCTCCCACAAGAAAGTACTGTATTTCTTTTTGCACATAAAATAACTTTGGTAACAGCTTGTTGCTACTCAAGTCTACAAGTCTGGAAACCACCATTTCAGACAGAAGTAGCCTCTGCTCTGTTTTTTTAAAAAATAAAAAGTTTGACAAGCTTGCTGAAGGAGAGACCAACCACATGTCAGTTCTTTTTGAAACCTTTTGTGATTTATATTCCATATTTGAGATTGTCCATCAAACGTTGTGTGCTTTATGGCAGCCCTGTCCTGTGTAGTCATTAAGTAGCACTTGTGCTGACAGATGGACTTTGTTGCGTATGGATTAAGCATCCTATCTGCACATAACAAAGTTTGTCCATTGGCAGGTCCTAAATGAGAGAATAAGTCAATCAGTAGATGACACATCATAGTTTGCAGATGTGTGTGTGTGTGTGTGTGTGTGTGTGTGTGTGTGTGTGAGAGAGAGAGAGAGAGAGAGAGAGAGAGAGTTTAAAGAAAGGTTATCACTTGACATTTTTTAAATAGCGAGTTTGCCATCGATTTTGTCCTTCAGTGGTTGATTTACTAATCAGAAGGAGGTGCAGAGATGAAACCCCAGAGCCCTATCACTTGTTGACTCAAAACAGATTTAAAGGTCTCCCATGCTGGTCCCAATCAATAAACACTAATCATTATTTAGCAGAATGGCTGCCACTGACAGGGAGGGTGTGAATGGGCAGAAGGATCTATATAATGCAGAGATGTACAGCCTTGCTCCTCAGCGTGCTTCAGTTGAGTGGAACATGGGAATGGTGTGCCGGTTGAGTTTTGCAACCATGGGAAATACAAAGTTTGGTAGCACTTGGTAGTCATGAGCCATTTGTGGGAAACTTGAAGCTTCGGAATTTGAACCTGGCCCTCTGGAGATCCCCAAAAGATCATGCCACCTTTCCTGTAACGTCATTGGTGGCTGGTTTCCATGGATGATATGGTTCTCCTTCTCTACTATTCTAAAATATGGAAATGTTTCTTTCTAAGGCTATGGATTAACCTTTATAGTCAGTCACCTGTCTATAAAGCTGAAGCCCCGTTATTGCTCAAGAGACATGATTCAAGCCGTTTTCCATGTCTCCATTCCATAAGCAACGGATGGTCTTGCTCATCTCTTGAACACTATTCACTAAACAAAATAAGCTGACTTGCAAAATATGAACGGAGAGAAAACCTCCTCTTGTGACAATCAAACATCACTAGTCTTTAAGGAACTCTGTTTCTAATTAGAAGTTGGCTACAAGGTAAAGATTACGGGTGATTAAGTACTTTAAACTAAAATATGCTGGTAATTGTCACCCTCACTTTTCTCCCACTGGCATTTCCCACCCCTAGGATGTGACTTCTAAGAATTTTCCTTCAGTTCTACTCAACCCTTTAGCTGAACACAGATTCCTCTTAAACTAATTAAATGATGGTAGAGAGGATTTGTGATGGGGCTGCCTTAAATTCAAATAAATGCCTCTCTTTGGACAGAAAGAAAAGGCCTCATCAGGTTTTCCTAGACTAGCCTTTACCTGGTCTGGCCTGTGTTGACCTTCCTTTGATCTTAGCTTACTATTCTTAGGACTTTTGATGTCACCTCCTTCCCTCTCACACCTTGCCATTTTCCTCTAGTGATGAAAAGGCCAAGCCATGGTTCCCAACAACTCCAGTTTAGTTTCATTTCATTTCATTTATTCAATTTGTATGCCGCCCACTCAGCATACGCCGACTCAGGGCAGCTCACAACAAATCACACATTGCAATACAAAAAAATACAGCAGTACAATGCAACAAAAATAGCAATACAATAAAAATGGCAATACAAATGGCAATACACTAGGATTATACAATATTCAGTCCTGACACTATATCAATAGAAAACAATACCATGTCACAATACTGCAGCGGCCTCTCTGCCCCAGCCACAAATAAGTCCGGGGGGGGGGAGTCCTACCACCCACTGCCGCCACGGCCTTTTGAGCCCCGGTCAGGGGGTGGGGCCCAAGACGCCAGTGGTGGTGGTGGTCCTGGAGCCTGTTGGCTTGAATGAGGACTTACATCCCCTTTTAGAGTTTTTCACTAATACACCCAAGCTTCCTTATTTCATTACAAAGAAGTATGGATGTGATTCTTTTACAAAGGGAAAAGAGAGCATTCCAAATTTCAAAAGGCTGAGTCCACATGTTGATATTATTTCTGTCATGCTGACAGTCCAGTAATTAAATAGCCAATTTTTCCTTTACAAAGTAATGTATGCAATTAGAATTAGGCTGTAGCATAAGCAGAGCCATATTGAAATGATGAAATCCTCACTAGTTAATAAGTCATCTACAGCTAGTTTACTAAGAACACACCCAAGGGTCTTATCTAAGTAAGCAAAGAGAACATGGTAAATGTACATCATTGAATATGATAGACTAGCAGTGGACTCGGCACTGCCCGGGGGTACTCTACCCAGACCAAGGAGAGACCTGGGCCCACTGCCGCCCCCCGCCCCAGCTGCGTTACCTTTTTGTCTGCTGACGTCGCGGATGCTCTCTCAGCCCTGCCGTGAGGTGTTGTCTCAGCCTGACTCTGGCTGCCGCTGCCGGCCTCCCCAGGGACTACATTCAGTGGGTAGCCATCACAACCCGCCCCTCTGTCCTCCCATGGGTTGTGTCAGTTGCTGGTGCGGGGATGGCCATAATTGCTGTAATTGCCACCATCCGTACTGGCGGCTAGGCTGTGCACCACCTGGAATGCCGGGCAGACTTTGGCGCATGTGTGGAATTTCACACATGTGCCACAGCCTGGAATGCCAGGCAGGGTTAGGCGCATGCGTGGATTCTCGTGCTTGCGCAGTCACCACCCCTGGTCGAACAGCAGCTCCATGTCCCGGGATGCGGCTTTCTGCTTGAGAAGTGTCTGCTAAAGTCAACAGAGATGCAAGGAGTCAAAAGGTTGCTCCCATTCCAAATAGAGCAAGTCTGTTCAAAATGGAACCATTGGTGGCTAGTATAGGCCTAGTTTTTTGTCCTCCATGAGCTCACATGGTGGCATGAAAGGAAGATGAAGTTTGCATTTCATGTTGGTTTCTGTTTTCTTGAGATCGTCCATTCAGCATGTCCGAGTGCTGCATGACAGATCTTGGGGACATGAAAGGAGTCTCATTTGGGCATGCCCTAAGTGGAGTTTCTCCAGCAAACATCCTTTCAGTCCAGAGTAATTTCTGATGCAAAACACACACACACGGAGTGGGAGAATTGAGAGTTGTGATGGAAGAAAATCAGAATCAGATAACACCATGACCCTTCAAAGGAGTTTAATCAAAGGGATTTTGTGTTGTCAGAGTTGTCAGCTGTGGTTTTCCTTCCATGTTTCCCATTTCCTCTTGGCTGAAAAATTCTTACTTATAGGAAAAATTCCAGCTTTGATCAAGTAGTGGAAAACCAAAGTTTATCCTTTTCCATCACTTGATCAAAACCCAGATCAGAGGAGCAGTCACAGTCATCTTTGTGTGCTGCTGGTCGCTTCAATATAGCCAAAGCTTACAGAAGTGTTGTGTATGTAACTGTATGACTTTAAGAATGTATGAATGTAACCTGACAATGATCACAATGTAACTCAGCTGTTAAAGGAATGCGAGCTAGGTACCCATAGAGGGCAGCTGCGAGCATTCAGCTCACATGGTTCAAATTCCCCCAATCACCGGCAGCCGCGGGAACCTTCCCGCGCAAGGAACACCTGGAGAAGATGGGCGTGACTCAGAATGACGACACGCAGGTAGCAGCCAATACGATACCGTGTAACCCTTTTCAAATGTATTGTTGCAGTATAAAAGGAGCTGTGCCTCCGCCATTACCACATGTTCATCCTGACCATCATGCAATAAAGCTGTGTTTTAGCCCTCACTGCGGCTCCTTCTTTGTTTTCCGTGCAAGACACTAAAAGAACGTGATTAGAATGAAAATCCTTCTCCAGGGAAAAAGGTTTGTGTAATCTTGTATTTCTCCTTAATTCAGCTACATTTTTAGAAATTAAATCCTGGTCTTCATAGTGCATTATTTTTGCGCAAAGCCAAGCCCTTACTGCGTTATTTTCGCAAGACATCAATACAGTAATGAAATCAAGGTGTGATGGTAGAGAGAAATAGGTTTATTTTGCCAAAATCTGGCACAAGCTGTTTTTTGAGGATCACACAACACACAGCAGATTATAAATTAACATGATCTTGATCTGTGTCCGAGCCGGAACTTTAACTTCCAGGAGTAACATTACTCTGTTTTGAGGCAGGGTTGGAAGGATCCCTGTAGGAATGGCAGGTACACTTTAAGGGAGATCGTTCCCAAATAAATGACCATTTCTAGGACTGCAGTGGCTCAAGTGGCTAAGATGCTGACTGGGAGGCGGAAAGTCAGCAGTTCAATTCCTGAGTTCTCCAGGACAGAATGAGCTCCTGTCTTTGTCCCAGCTCCTACCAACCTAGCAGTTCGAAAGCACGAAATTGCAGGTATCATATGTAGTCCTTTTTCATCATCTGATCTTAAATTAGAATTGTTCCAAAGACACCCACAGTTCTAGCAACTGGTACTACTTTGTGGCAGGGTGAAATGAGTCATTAGACATATTATCTATGTCTTACTTTTTGAAGTTACTCAGGGAACTACAAAAATGTCCTTTGGGAAATTTAGGCATCCCAAGGTACCTGATTTCTATCCTTGCTCTACAAGGATTGAGAAAGCAAAGTGTCTATCTATTGCCTGATCTTTTTTTTTTTACCCAAAGATGCTAGGGACTGAACTTGGGATTTTTTTATTTTTGAGGCACAAAAAGGTGATTTGCTATTGGCTGGGGTGGCTTAGTGGTTAAGATCGTGACCTTTGCAACAAGGTCAGCAGTTGTAATGCTACATGACAGACTGAGCCCTTGTCATCTGTCCCAGCTCCTGCCAACCTAGCATTTCAAAAGCAAGAAAATGCAAGCAGATAAATAGGTACTGCTTTGGTGGCGTCTAATCATGCCTACCACATGACCATGGAAACAGCTACAGACGCAGACAACACTGGCTCTTTGGCTATAAACGGAGATGAGTGTCGTCCTCCTAGAGTTGGACATGACTGGCTTTTGAGCAAGGGAGTCTTTTAACTTTACTACTTTGGGATGGTTTCTCTTCTTTTAGAGCAGTGATGGCCAACCTTGGCACACCAGGTGTTCTTGGACTTCATTTACCAGAAGCCCAAGTCAGCACTCCTGGGCTTCTGGGAATTTTAAGTCCAAGAAACCTGGAGTGCCTAGGTTGTCCATCACTGTTTCAGAGGTCTCCTCCTCATGGTATTGCTGGATACATTCATCTCAATTTCACATTCAGAATTTGACAAGGCCTGGAGTTAAACATGACATGTTGGCAATGGCGGAAGATCTTACAACACAGCAGGCGGCAGCAGGACAGTTTAAGGACCTGAAGACAAGCTATCTGTAACTGAAAGCTCCTTTCTCAAAAGCAGAAAACTAACCAGGGGCATCAGGAGAAACATCTGGGAGGGGCCACAACAGCTGCAAGAGGGTTTGACTCACAGTGCCAACACTGGCCAAAACGCTGCCTTGAGCAAGTTGCACTATTTGTGCCCAGACACATCTCAATGTGAAGCAGTCATGGTCATCATGGCAAGAAGAGAGCTGTCAGCCATATTAATGTTATGTCAAGGAAGAGAGAGACTCTATTTGACAGGCACATTTCCCATTGCAAGTCTGATTTCGTGATCCCGTATTCTTAAGAGACTGGGTGCCTCCACTCACACATTACTACATGAATACCTTTGGTTTGGTTTTACTGAAATATGTGTGTATAATATGTGTGTGTATAAGACACACACCCCTTGCTTAAAATACACTGGAAAAATGGAGTGTATCTTGTACTGTATATAGTGTCCTAGTAAAGGTAAAGGTTTCGCTTGCTCGAAAGCCAGTCGTATTTGACTCTAGGGTTCAGTGCTTATCAATGTTTGAAAGCCAAAGAGCTGTCTGTTTCTGCAGACATTTCCATGGTCATGTGGCAGGCATGACTAGACACCGGAGTGCACAAAACGCTGTTACCTTCCCACTGAAGTGGTCCCTATTTATCTATTTGAAATTTCTTGCTTTCAAACTGCTAGGTTGGCAGGAGCTGGGACAAAGACGGAAGCCCATTCCATCCTGCAGTACTCGGGGAATGAACTGCTGACCTTCCGCCTCCCAGTCAGCGTCTTAGCCACTTGAGCCACTTGAGCCACTGCAGTCCCTTTATATAGTGGCCTATAGTGGGGCTATTTCGGTAACAGCAGGGTGCATTTTATACTCTGATGCATCTTACACACACACACACACACACACACACACACACACACACACACACACACACACACACACACACACACAGACAGTAAAGATAAAGGTCTCCCTTTCTGCTGACCTTCTAGTTGTCAAGCTCATTCAGTTGTATATACAGTAAAATCCAATGCTTTCTAACAAGTAACTAAATCTCTGTGCATCCCATGGAAACTATTCCCAACTCATTGTGCTTGGGACTGTGACCTGAATATCACTGAAGATGGAAACAGATGGAGAAAACATCTGGGCAGTGGAAATAAAAATAAAAATTGCTTTTCCCTCCAAAGGAGATAAATCCTGGCTTCTCTGATGCTCATGGGAATTGCAGATGGCTTTGTTTCATTCTATTTGAAACAAAGCTAAAAAGAAAGAGGTAGGGATGATAAACTGGCACCTTGACATTTCTGCCTCAAGCTAATCTGCAAGTTCATCCTTGCCTTGCGAGTTGACTCAAAACCAGAGGGACTGACATCCAGTCCCATGATGCTTGGACTACCTTCTGCCTTCACTGCTAAGAAACTGTGTATAGTTTTTGTCTGATGAATAGTTCTAGAGAATTCGAAAGCACATTTTGCTTGGAAATTTTTAGTAACTGAGTAAAGACTGCAGTGGTGTTGTGTATGCATGTCACTGTACTGATAGAATGTAACCACTCCATTTACAAGGTATCTCAGCTGTAAAGGAACGCGAGCAAGCAGCCCATAGAGGGCAGCTGCGAGCGTTCAGCATCACATGGTTCACATTGCTCAATCACGGACAGCCGCGGGAAATCCTTCCCCGCATTCAGCAGCAAGAAAGAAGAACTACTGAAGAGAGGCGTGCCTGGGCGAGGCCACACCGGTAGCGGCCAATGAGCTACCGTGCTACAAGATTCAAATGTTAAACCCTACTGTATATATAGAGATGTATCACCGCCATTACCTCATGCTTCACCCGGTCCTCATGCAATAAACCTGAGTTAAGCCAACCCTTCGGCTGTCCTGTTGTCTTTGGTCCCATACAGTAAACTGGCGACGAAGGTGGGATATGGCTGCCCACGGGACCAAGACATGCGCCGGCTACGAGATCAGGAAGCCGGGAGACTTGGAGCTGTTCGAGATAGACTTCAATGGAGCGCTGGTGGAGCTCGAAGTCTCAGATGAGGACAAGAAGAGGGCCATCTTCGTCCGCATGCTCGGACACGAGACAAAGAGGACCCTGGTCGACCTGATCGCGCCGAGGAGGGTGAGCGACTTCAAAGCCAAAGAGCTTCTGGCTGTGTTGCGCGCCCACCTCCGACCTGCGATAGCCATGTTCCCCGCTCGGAGCGCGTTCTGGAGGCGAGTCCAAGCGCCCGGGGAATCGGTCGCCGAGTTCGCCACGGCCCTGCGGCTGGCCGCCGGCCCCTGCAAGTGGGAGACCCCAGAAGTCACCCTCCGCGACTGCCTGCTCTGCGGCCTGAGGGACACCGAGACCCAGCGCGCGCTGATGAAACTGGAGCCGCCTCCCACGTGGCAACAGGTCCTCGACACGGCGCAGGCCGCGGAAGCCACGACGGCCGGCGTGCAAGAGCTCCAGGACTGGCGACCAAAAACCGCCAAGGCAGAGAGCTCGGTGCGCGCGGCCCGGCGGGTTTCGAACTCGTCCACGGAGAGCGGCGACGACGAGGACGTCCGGAGGGTCCCGAAGGAGGGCCGGCGCTGCGACGGCTGCGGCGCCGCCCACGCCCGCGCCAAATGCCCGTTCCGCAAGGCCGAGTGCCACAACTGCGGCCGGCGCGGGCACATCGCCAAGGTCTGCCGGAAGCGGCGCGTGGCCAAGAGGAGTTCCCCAGACCGCTCGGCGAGGAGGAGTTCCCCAGACCGCTCGGCGAGGCAGGACCGCACCACGAGGCCCAAGGACCACGGCACCCGGACCACGAGGAAGCGGGACGGCGTCGGACGCATCTCCGACGACAGCGAGGACGACGCTCCGGTTTTCAGTGTATCCACGGAGCACCCCCGATACTTCGTTGAGGTAGTGATACAAGGGGCCCCTGTTAGGATGGAGGTGGACTCGGGTTCTTCTTACTCTATCATCTCCCAGGGAGAGTTCCTAAAGATAGCCCCCCACGTGCGGCCCAAGCTCAAAGCGTTGAGGGCCACGCTGAAGGACGTGCAAGGGAACCGCATCCCGGTGTTGGGGGTTGGGAAATTCCAGGTCCAGTTCAAAAAACGCACCGCAACACTTCCCCTAGTCGTCCTCAAAGGGGGTAAATGCAGCCTCCTCGGGACTCAATGGTTCCAGCCCCTGGGGTTGTTCATTGGGGGGGTGCACGCCGTGGGAGTACACGCCGCCGGGACTGACCCAATTCAGAGCGTGTGCGATGCGCACCCCGAGGTTTTCAAAAAGGGACTCGGAAAATTCAAGGGCCCCCCAGTGACTTTCGACCTGGACCCTGGAGTACGTCCAATCAGACTTAAACCGCGCAGAGTGCCTTTCGCACTAAAGGACAAAATAGAGGCGGAGTTGGACAAATTGGTGGGCCAGGGGATTCTTGTTCCTGTTGATTCTGCGGAGTGGGAAACTCCAATTGTAACGGCGCTCAAGGCCAACGGGGAGGTCCGCATATGCGCTGATTACAAGTGCACCATCAATAAGGCGATCCGCCCCAATGCGTATCCGGTGCCGGTAGTCAGCCACTTGTTGGCCAGATTGCACGGGGGGAGGTGTTTTGCTAAACTCGACCTGGCCCAAGCCTACCAGCAACTCCCGGTCACCCCCGCCGCAGCTGCTGCGCAGACCATAGTCACCCACAAAGGGGCGTTCCAGGTATCGCGCCTTCAATTCGGCGTAAATTCGGCGCCCGGGATTTTCCAGTCACTCGTGGAACGCCTCCTGAAGGGGCTAGAGGGGGTGTTACCTTACTTTGATGACGTATTGATTACAGGGGGGAGCCGGGCCGAGTTGGCAGAAAGGTTGGGAAAGGTCCTGGAAAAATTCGAAAAGGCGGGGTTGCGGTTGCGAAAGGACAAATGCGTCTTCTTCGCAACCGAGGTCGAGTTCCTAGGGTTCCGCATTACTCCCGAGGGAATAAGGCCTTCCCAATCCAAGGTGGCCGCCATCAAAAAGGCCCCTCGCCCCACCTCCAAGCCCGAGCTCCAGTCGTTCCTCGGGCTGCTCAACTTCTACCACTCCTTCCTTCCTCGGAAGGCAGCCGTGGCGGAACCGCTACATAAATTGTTAAAAAAGGACGAGGCATGGAAGTGGGGCGACGACCATGAGAAGGCTTTCAATGACCTGAAGCGACTCCTGGCATCAGATGCTGTACTGACCCACTTCAATCCCAAACGCCCAGTGGTCCTGATATGCGATGCATCCCCGGTGGGGGTGGGGGCGGTGTTATGCCACGTGCTCGAGAACGGGAGGGAGGCCCCGATAGCGTTCTACTCTAGGTCCTTGTCCCAAGCGGAGAGAAACTACGCCCAGACAGACAGGGAAGCACTAGCGATAATTGCGGGGACCAAGAAATTTCATGATTTTGTGTATGGCCGCCCCTTCACCATAGTGACTGACCATAAGCCCCTGCTAGGCATTTTCACCGCAGATAAGCCCACACCCCAAATCCTGTCCCTGAGAATGCTCAGGTGGGCCATTTTTCTCAACGCGTATCAGCACGCGTTGGTGTACCGGCCCGGGAAGGAAATCAGCCATGCGGATGCCCTCTCGAGGTCCCCCATTCCCCGGGATTGCTGCCACGTGGGCGAGGAAGAGAGGGACCACCAGGTCTTAATGATAGAGGTCCTAGACTCCCCTCCAGTAGTACCGGCCGACATCGCCAAAGCGACCGGTAAGGACAAAACGCTAGCTACAGTTTGCTCCTGGGTACAGAAAGGGTGGCCCGTGTCTTCCCCAGCAGCGGAATTCGACACATTTTTCAAAAAGAAATTAGAATTGTCCCTAGAGAGGGGTTGCCTTTTGTGGGGACAGCGGGTAGTGATCCCCACGTCCCTCCGGCCGAGGGTGCTTAAACTGCTGCACGTCAGCCACCCCGGGATCGTCCGCTCTAAGGCACTAGCCCGCAGTTACTTTTGGTGGCCCCAGCTAGACGCCGACATCGAGCACATGGTCGGCACTTGCGAAGCGTGCCAAAGCTCCAGGCCAGAAGAGGCTCACTTGCCACATAGGGAGTGGGACACAGCAAGGGGGCCCTGGTCCCGGGTACACGTAGATTTTGCAGGCCCGTTCAGGGGAACACTTTTCCTCCTTGTGGTGGACGCGTTCTCCAAGTGGCTGGAGGTCATTCCAGTCTCGAGCACCTCCTCGGCCACAACAATTAAACAGTTACGGAGGGTCTTTTCCACGTTCGGTTTACCCGACACCCTCGTCAGCGATAACGCTAGCTGTTTCACGTCCGCCGAGTTCAGGGCATTCATGGATCTCAACGCCATTCGGCACATCACCTCCGCCCCTTTCCACCCGGCCACCAACGGCCAAGTAGAGCGCCTCGTGCGTACCACTAAGGACGTGCTGCGGCGCATGGGCCCCGGAGATCTTGACTTACAACTATGCCAATTCCTGCTACGGTACAGGGTCACCCCACTAGCGTCAGGGTACTCCCCCGCAGAGTTGCTAATGCGCAGGAAGCTGGCCACGGTAATCTCCAGACTAGACCCCACCAGAGTAGAAGACAAAGGGCGAAATGTAGAGATGGATTCCTCAAAGAGTTTCAGCGTAGGCGCCCCCGTGCATTGCAGGAACTACGCCAGCGCGGGACCAGCCTGGGTGCCCGGCATTGTGATAGAACAAACCGGCCCCGTCTCATACCGTGTAGAGACCAATACAGGCCTCCTGTGGAGGCGGCACGCAGATCAACTCAGGCGTAGGGGCCCCGGAAAGCAGGACGAAGACGAGAGTAGCAACGAATCAGCGTTAGGGTACTCCCCCACCCGCTTAACCCAAGGGGGAGAAAAAGGGGGACATGGGTCCCCACCAAGGGGGGAGGAAAGGGAATCGATCCTCAGAGATCTTTTGCGGGAATTTGCGGCGGAAAGGAAGAGCCCCGATCTCGCAAACAACCCTCGGAAGTTTCCCCAAAACACAGATTCCCCAAGAAGTTTAGACCTTGATTTACAGTACCAGGGGGAGTTAGCGGAGTGGTCCCCCACCCGTCCTAGCGAAAAGAGGGGTTTCAGTTCAGCCCCTGGTACTTCCAGTCCCAGTAGCCCCTGTGAGTTAGAGTGCAACATAGCGCCAATGTCCCGGAGACCGACACCCCCAAGACAGGAGGCGACGGCGAGTCCATCCGCCACAGTCTCAAGGTCCCCCGAGCGGGGGACAGAAGGTAGCAGAACCACAAGGGCATCCTCATCGGTCCCGCGGTTCACGATAGGAGGGTCCCCGGGGTCCGAGGGGAACAGACAGGGGTTCACTTCTCAGCTGTTCATTCCATTCCCATCCCCCAGCGCAAGGCAGGCACAGACGCCCCACAGAGCCACTAATGAATCCCTGTTTTCCGTTGCAGGACAAGCACCCACGGAGGCAGGGATCACAGGCTCTCCTGTACTAGGGCAGGCGCAAGCACGCCCCAAGCGCATGTGCGGCAAGCCACATTGGTTGCGGGACTTCGTCCCATCCTAGGGGGGAGGGATGTTGTGTATGCATGTCACTGTACTGATAGAATGTAACCACTCCATTTACAAGGTATCTCAGCTGTAAAGGAACGCGAGCAAGCAGCCCATAGAGGGCAGCTGCGAGCGTTCAGCCTCACATGGTTCACATTGCTCAATCACGGACAGCCGCGGGAAATCCTTCCCCGCATTCAGCAGCAAGAAAGAAGAACTACTGAAGAGAGGCGTGCCTGGGCGAGGCCACGCCGGTAGCGGCCAATGAGCTACCGTGCTACAAGATTCAAATGTTAAACCCTACTGTATATATAGAGATGTATCACCGCCATTACCTCATGCTTCACCCGGTCCTCATGCAATAAACCTGAGTTAAGCCAACCCTTCGGCTGTCCTGTTGTCTTTGGTCCCATACAGTAAAAGTGGCTTATTGGTTAAGATGCTGACCTTGATGACTGGAAGGTCGGCAGGTCAGCAGTTCAAGGGCTGAGTGCTGCAGGACAGAATGAGCTCTTGTCTCTGTCTGAGCTCCTGCTGACTTAGCAGTTTGAAAGCAAGAAATTGCAAGTAGATAAATAGGTACTGCTTCGGTGAGAAGGTAAACAGTGTTCCGTGCACTCTGGTGTCTAGTCATGTCTGCCACATGACCATGGAAAGGTCTGCAATTGCAGACAGCGCTGGTTCTTTGGGTATAAATGGAGATGAGCACTGAACCCTAGAGTCAGATTCGACTGGCTCTCAACCAAGGGAAACCTTTACCTAAAGATATGATACAATTCAAAACCTTCTTTCCATTGGTGTATCACATGGCTACTTTTTGGCTGCAAAATGTGTGTTTAGTGAGTGAAGCAAGCAAGCAAGCAAACAAACAAACAAACAAACTAAAAGCAATATGCAAGAGGAAACTCTGCAAAGTAAATATGCAGAATATAAAAATATATACAAAAAGTAATACAAATTTCCACTCATTCTCTCAAAAACATTAATTGAGCCGTATAACTCCTGGAAAGGGAAAAAGCTTGGAGAAAAAAAGTTGACAAAGTTATCAGTCCTATGCACAACCTCACATGCTCAAGTTCTACCAATTATCTCTTTAGCAAGGCGTGTTAATCAGAGGCTTGGCCCTGTAGGGAAGGTCAAGAAGGAGTCAGAAATGAAAGGAATTTCACTTCTTTTGACATTGAGAGCTGGAAGGGACCGTCTGGATCTGCAGCCAGATACCTAAACATCACATCTGTCAATAAAAATGTTCTATAGATTAAGGTGGGAGAATGTTGTATCAAAATTATTCATCAATACATGTAATACTGGGCATCTGATCTTGTGGGTAGATTTTATGTCCATTTCTTTAGCTGCCTAAGGACAACTTTAGGAAACCCAGCTTAGAGTCTATACCAGGTTTTCCCAATATTTGGTTCTTGGATTTCAATTCCCAGAAGCCTAAGTCAATTCCCCAAAGGGGAACCACTGGTCTTTACCTAGCAACATGTACAGCTTGCAAATTATTATAACCTCCTAAGAATTGAAGGCATTCATTGGTTGCAATATCTAAGGAGATGTGAGGACTTTATCAAGGGATTCCTGTCGGTTGCAATGAGTTCCTTTGAAATGACTTCAGAAAAAACTCCTTATTATCTAAAAGTAAATGGAAGAGTGACTCATAATGTTGAGTGTGCAGGAGAAGGGTACAGAACATAACTCAAGTGATGTCTGAGCAGAAAAGATATTTTCTTTGCCCCCTGGTTAGCACGGTGGGCATGTTGACACTGGGTACTTCAATCTGCAAGTGAGGAATGTCATGCAGGAAGGGACGAGTGAGAACTTTATCTGCTTCATTTTTTGACACACACAAAAAATGTTCAAAATTTGAACATTTAAAATCTTTTTCTCTTTAAAGAGGCTTTTAAAGAGATCTTACCAATTGTTGAACAACGATGGAGAGCAGCAGCTTCATCAATCCTGGCCTGGGGCTGACTTTGTGTGCCAAACGGGCTCAAGACCAGAAAGTGGATGGTTTCAAGGGGGATTTAATCCACCTGGGGACCATCACCCTTCTTTCCCCAAGGCTTTTAGTCTTCAGATGCTGGTTTTAAACCTCCTGGTTCTGTTGTATCAGTGAACACAACAATTGTCACGTTGTAATGTGAACACAACAATTAAAACTGGCATGGCAAGATTAGTACACAAGAAAGTAACACATTACTTATAAAACAAGTTAGTATTAAAATGTAAATAGGACTGTTAGGAGCTGCACTGGTGAGTTTTATCAGCTTCTAGTCATACAGTTGTGGTTCCAAATCTCAATGCTAACTTGTAAGAACAGAGCCCATATATTTCTCCCTACATCATTATGCAACATTTGTTTTGTCACTTATGGGTTTGAGTTTGTGCCCAAACCCATAAGTATCTTTCCCCATCCCCGTTGCCTCCAGATTATTTTTTTTTCTGTTTGAGATCTTTGCTTCTGCCCTAAGTCCAGCTGCAGTGGCTCAAGTGGCTAAAACGCTGACTGGAAGGAGGGAGGTCAGCAATTCGATTCCCAAGTACTGCAGGACAAAATGAGCTCCTGTCTTTGTCCGAGCTCCTGCCAACCTACAGTTTGAAAGCAAGAGATTGCAAGTAGATAAATAGGGACCACTTCGGTGGGAAGGTAAACAGCGTTCTGTGCGCTCTGGTGTCTAGTCATGCCTGTCACATGACCACAGACAGCGCTGGCTCTTCAGCTTTGAAACAGAGATGAGCACCGAACCCTAGAGTCAGATACGACTGGCTTTTGAGCAAGGGAAACCTTTACCTAAGTCCAGCTGTAGTGTTGATTGCAATCTATTTCCAATTAATGAGATATTGCTATCAGTTTAACAAAAAAATCTGATAGTTGCTTTACAGCCCTGAAGTTCTTCTACCAATTATCTCTTTAGCAAGGTGTGTTAATCAGAGGCTCGGCCCTGTAGGGAAGGTCAAGAAGGAGTCAGAAATGAAAGGAATTTCACTTCTTTTGACATTGAGAGCTGGAAGGGACCCTCTGGATCTACAGCCAGATACCTAAACCACTGAGCTATCAATATTCTTTTCAATGAATAAAAGAAGACATTAAGATGATATACGATGATGAGCAACAGTGATGTCCAGGTACTCATCTCTCAATTGGGAGATCATTCCACATATTGGATGTCATGATATGGGAAACCCAACACTGCTTCCATGAGGCAATGAATTGAGAAAGAGCACATTTTGTAAAGAAAAAAACAAAGAAGCAGTAAAAATCTGGGGAAAATTAATCCCACCAGCCCATACTGCATGGGAATGGATTGAGAATACAGGTGAGATAAAGTGCAACAGCCCAGAGACATGGTGGCTTAGTGCTTAAGATGCTGCGATTGATGACTGGGATGTTGGCAGGTCAGCAGTTCGGGTCCTGAGTGCTGTACAACGGAGTGAGCTCCCATCGCCTGTCAAAGCTCCTGCTAATCTAGCAGTTCGAAATCAAGAGATAAATAGCTATCATTTTGGTGGGAAGGTAAAACAGTGTTCTGTGCACTCTGACATCTAGTCATGCCTGCCATATGTCCACATAAATGTCTGCTGATGCAGACAATGCTGGCTCTATGGCTAGAAACAAATGAGCACTGAACCCTAGAGTCGGATACGACTGGCTTTCAAGCACGGGAGACCTGTAAAGGTAAAGCCGGGACACCGCGCCGAAGCTCTCCTGCCCCCCCCCCCCCACCGGCCCAGGATGGGAGCCACCTGCGGCCACCGGCCCCGCCTCCCTCCAGCCCTGGCTCGACCGGAGGGATAAAAGGTCACCACGCCGCAGCTGGGACGCCGCGCCGAAGCTCTCCTGGGCCCCCACCATCGGCCCAGGATGGGAGCCACCTGCGGCCACCGGCCCCGACTCCCTCCAGCCCTGCCTAGACCGGAGGGATAAAAGGATGCCGCGCCGCAGCCAGGACGCTGCGCCAAAGCTCTCCTGGGCTCCCGCCACCAGCCCAGGATGGGAGCCACCTGCGGCCACTGGCCCCGCCTCCCTCCGGTCCGGCATTTGCTGCGGGGGGACAGCAAGCACCTGAGCTCCCTTGTAGTGCACATGTAAGTATATATTTTTGTAGTTATATTTTGCGGACTGTAGTATATATTTTTGTAGTTATATTTTGCGGACAGAGATTTTGTAATTGTACTTTTGGTGATTGATTTTTACTGTATTCATTGTATGTTATGTTATTGTATTTTGTATTTATTGTCCGCTATGTAAACCGCCCTGAGTTGGGTTCGCCTGAGTGAGCGGTATATAAGCGTGAAAATTAAATTAAATTAAATTAAATTAAAATTAAAGGTCACTCTTGCTTGAAAGCCAGGCATATCTGACTCCAGGGTTCAGTGTTCATCTCGGTTTCATAGCCGAAGAGCCAGCAGTGTCTGCTTCTACAAACATTTCTGTGGTCATGTGGAAGGCATGACTAGACACCGGAGTGCACGGAACGCTGCTTACCTTCCCACCAAAGTGGTCCCTATTTATCTCCTTGCAATTTCTTGCTTTCGAAATCCTAGGTCAACAGGAGCTGGGCCAAAGACGGGAGTTCATTCTATCCTGCAGTATTCGGGTATCGAACTGCTGACCTGCTGCCTTCCAGTCAGCATCTTAGCTACTTGAGCCACTGCAGTCCCTTAAGGGCGACCTTTACTTTTACCTAAAGTACAACAAACATGGAATACATAGGCATTCATATCCCTATTTTACACTTTTATGGAGTGTGAATATGTATTTGTACACTTGGTCTATGACACTGTGACCTGTTCATTCCTGGGACCGCAGTTCACTGTGGATGGAGAGATTAAGATTTTTACCTTATAATTTTTTGACAATGTCTTCCATGGTATCCCAATATAGCTGTAATGTTTAAGTGATTGCATGAATAAAGCAGAAAGTATGACATGCCATCTCCGACCTGTTCAAAAAGCGAGTTTTTGTGCCCGTTTGATTAATTTCTTGAGGACTTAAATTGATGTGAATTATGCTCTTAATTTCATGAAGCCATGGTTTCTGAAAGCTCCTGGAAAACCTCCACAGCCACCCAGCCACACAATCATAAAAAGGTATTTTCAAGCATTCTAGGCTCTCAAATGTCATATAATAATGAAAAAATGTGACATAAATTAACCCATGCAAGATTGGACTGGAGGAGGGAGAGAGAACTAGAGAAAAGAACAAAGCAGATCATAATTTTAGAAAGACTGAAAACACCATGAATAGAAAGTCCAAGGGATTAGCTTGTAACATACACTGCATCACAATAAATAAATAAATATTGTCTGATACTTGGTTTAATCCATGTGTTTTATACTAAATCAAGTATGCTGAATCCAAATCTAAAGTCCAATTCTGCCTAGGATGTCAGGATCTTAAGTATACAAGTCTCACCCTCTTGATTAGGTTTTTGTGTTGCTCACATGGGGTATATTTGCCACAAATATAGCAAAAATTATCCAGTTTATTAACACAGCTGCACCTACTCATCTTTCGCTCAAAACAGACTCACTTGGCCTAGTTGTACTATCCAATAAGATGGTTTTTCACTAGAGACAAGCCCTTGGTCCATCTCACCTTCTGACGTCAGCTCACTGACTTGCCCGTACATACCTGGCCATTGCTGGAACATGCATGCCACCAGGGGACGTGATTCAGTAGAAGCAACAGCAGTCATGATGGTAGCTGCAACTGTTATAATGTTCTCATATAAAAATACATTGCCCAATTACTGACCATTTGAACAGCTATAGCATGCCTTAAACTCTGTATGTGATAGGCAAATTCCGAGTTCAGATTTGGAATCAGCACACTTGATATCATGTAAATCACACGTTATTTCCAGTAGCAAAATCTTTGTTCTGCAGTGATATCAATTTCCATTTGAAATTGACAGCTGGAAATAAAAAAAACCTAGTTAATAAAACTGTGGAGCCTGTGTGTGTGTGTGTGTGTGTGTGTGTGTGTGTGTGTGTGTGTGTGTGTGTGTGTGAGAGAGAGAGAGAGAGAGAGAGAGAGAGAGAATGATTAAGTTAGGCTAGAAATATATGTGGCAACAATTTATGAATATAATGACATCCTTTAAATCCCATTTTGTGCCTTGGCTGATATCCTTGAGTTTTCTTTCTCCGTCCTGGATCAGTCCTTCAGCTGAGCATGTGAATTGAATGATGCTATACTGACTGATGGCACTTAGATTGACTACAGAATTATTACTGATCACAGATGGAATCTATTGAGAATGGGAATACATTAAAATAATATCAATGAATAGTTGAATATTACTCAGAGAGTGTTGGAAATTTTTTTTAGAAAGGAAGAATACGGTTGAAAATATCTGTAAAAAATTGTAGGTGATTCCATCCCAGACATGCTCATAAATGGTGATGCATGGGGACTTCATATTTCATTTTTCCTTGTTCGTTTTTAGTTGAGTGAATTCTGGCCAAGCAGTTGATTGTCTTGTTCCTGGTTGGTGATATATTTCAATATTAAAAATGTTAACCGCAGTTCCTCACCTGTGCACTTCATTGTTCTATGTGATAGGATGAATATTTTCTTGTGCAAAAACAGGTGAGCTATGAGCTGCTACAGTAATCGAGCTGTCAGATCAAAAGTGCAAAGCTGAAATCTCTGAAACAGAGTATGTTGGAAATGTGTAAGGGATATCTGCCACCACCACCCCGACCTCACCCTCAAGTTGCATTTCTTAAACCATACCTGGGAATTTGGAGGAGAAACAAAGTAAAACATAGCGTTAATTAGGTTCCATTTTTCTCTCACTGGGAATGATGCCAATTAATTATGTAATAATGAGTGTGGAAATTAAAAAGATGTTGTAAAAGTACGTCCCTGTATAGAAAAAATATAGTCCATTTGGCAGAGGATATAAGTAACAAATGGCAAGAGAGACAAAGGCTAACAGGAAAAGAATGTGTATTTATCCCAGCTTAACAATGGAAGCAGTTCCAAAACTGTTTGGAGTTTCAATGCTGGCGGCCATAAATAAAACCTAAAGTGGTATTTTCCTTGCTGCTCATACATGTTCATATATGCAATAGAGATAGGTGAGAGTGTTACTTCCATGTTTGGCTCTATGGTTTAGTGCTCATATCCATTTACAGCCAAAGAGCCAATGCGGTCTGCATCTGCAGATGTTTTTGTAGTCATGTGGCAGGCATGACTAGACAAATGAAATGCTGTTACCCTTCCCACTGAAGCAGTACCTTTTTAACTCATACCTGTCAACCGCGGCTCCAGAAAATACGGGACCTGCGCAGAACAGTTCTGCGTAGGTCACCTTCTACGCGACCTGCACAGAACGGTTCTGTGCAGATCGCCTTCTATGCATGTGTAGAAGGCTTTTACGCTTGCGTAGAACCCTTCTACGCTTGTGTAGAACCCTTCTACACATGCATAGAAAGCTTCTACGATCCCCTTCTGCACATGATCCCCTTCTACACATGCGTAGAAGGGTTCTATGCAAGCGTAGAAGGGTCCTACTCAAGCGTAAAAGCCTTCTGTGCATGTGTAGAAGGCAATCTGCGCAGTAGGGATGTGCAGTACCTCTTTCCCCCCCCGCTGACAATTCCAGGGTTTTGGCAGCTGCGGGTGGGAAATGGCGCAAATCAGTGCCGAAAATCGGGAAATCCCAGCCAATCCGGGAAGGTTGACAGGTATGATTTAACTACTTGCAGGTAGACTCAAGTGCAATATGTTCAATGGTTCTTCAGATTCTCTGCTGCCTTCTTCAGATATGGTAGTGAGCTTGGATGCTCAACTCCCAGTCTCTTTCACTGTCAAGCTCTCATGGGGGACATGAAAGGAGCCTCATTTGGGCATCCCATGCAAAAATCCTTTCAGCCTAGAGTAATCTCTGACATGAAAACACACACCTGATTTCCCACATTCAGCACCTTCTTTGATTTCTTGATGCCATCTTTCTTTGTAGGGGTCATGCAGAAGGCCATGCGTCAGTAACATGCTCCTTAATTTCACACAACTAACAACTGGTTTTTTTTAATTTATTTTTTACAGAGCAGAGAAAACTAACCAGGTGGAGGGATTTCACGCTCTTTTGAGACTCATCATCACAACTCCATTTTTGGCAGAGCTTCAGTGAGGCCTTTGTTGGAAGCAAAGTGCCTGATATTTTTTCAGATCTCGTTGAGCAAAATGTCACTTTGAGAATTTCAACTTTAATCCTATCTTTGCTCTGATGGTTTGGTGCCATATCTCTATGCCCCAGATGTTTCAGGAAGCCACTAGAGCAGATCAATAGGTCATCAAAGCAAACCTGCAAGATAGCGCATAGCGTGAGGGTGGGTAGGAAACCCAACTTACTCCTCCTGCATTATAAAACACAGTGGGACTCGCTGAACATTTTTAGAGATCAAAAGATGTGTTCAAATGATAAATCCATAGGTATCACAATTGTAGCCAGATTTTTTTCCTTTATATGTGTTAAGCAATTTTCATCTCTTCCCTTGCTAAAGTTAGGATTTTTCAAAATCAATAAATTGATGGAAAATTGCATTACAACAATGTCAAACCTTTTAGCATCAATCAAAAAGGTTTGACATTGTTGTCACATGCAATCAAATCACCCAGAACCTATGACAATTCTATGAATGAATTCATTCATTTCATTTCACTTCATTTCAATGAATGATCTCCAAAATGTCCTGTCCTATTGTCAACTCATGTCTTGGCTTCCTTTAAGGAGTCAAACTATCTCATATTTAGTCTTCCCCTTTTCCTGATGCCTCTTGTCTTTTGAAATGCTAGGTTGGCAGGAGCTAGGACAGTCAATGGATGCTCACTCTGTTGCACAGTACTTGGGGCTTGAACTGCTGATCTGCCAATCTTTTGGTTGTCAAGTTCAGCATCTTAACCAGGAATCATCTAGGGGTATCAATATGTATCTCTTCAACCACTGGAAATTGCTACCCACTGATCAAAAGAAAAGAGAAAGCAACTGATATTAATGGCCTTGTTTTTCCAAGACTGCAGTGGCTTGAGTGGTTAAGATGATGAACTTGAAGACTGGAAGGTCAGAGTTCAAAACCCAAGGAGTGAGCGACCATCTCTGTCCCAGGTCCTGCCAACCTAGTAGTTTGAAAGCAAGAAATTGCAAGTAGATAAATAGGGACCACTTTGGTGAGAAGGAAAACGGTGCACTCCGGTCTTGAAACATGCCTGCCGCATGTCCACGGAAATGACTGTGGATTCAGACAGCACTGGCTCTTTGGCTATAAACAGAGATGAGCACTGAACCCTAGAGTCGAATATGACAGGCTTTCAAGCAAGGGCAACCTTTACCTTTTCCAAGATCATGAAAGGATTCTCCTTGTCCAGTCTTGTATCACTCCCAGACACTTTCCCCTGAAATACTCACTATGATTTTACTCGAAAGGACAGCTATGCTTGGAAATAAGATTGTGCCCATCTATAAATAAGCAGCAATGCTGTATAGATGACAAGAAGGGGAACTAAGAAAAGTCAAGATTTACGGTGGACTTTGGTGAATTGCAGAAAGGATTCGAGCATAAGTTGTAATTGCCTTTTAGGGAGAGTTATTAAACACCCCTGTGATTTTCTCACCTCTTTCAAATGTGTGAATTGCATTTTGATCAATTTTTAGCATGACAAGAAATTCACAACCTTGAGGCCAAAATGCTTAAGGTGGCTTCAGAATGAATTGGATTGCCATACAGCACCACTTTTTCCAATTAAATTATCGCTAGGCCAAAAATGTTCAGCTGAGGGACTTTTTGTCAATTGCAGGGTGGAAACAGCTCCAAAGATTTTAATAGTTTTAGCAGTGTTGCCAAACTCTAATGCTGTTCAACATGGTGGTGATTTACACAAAGAGAACAAGCAAAGTTTCTTTCTTCCCCTCTAAAAAACCCACAACAAATCACAATCAGGGGTGTCCTATCTATTTCAATGGAGGAAGAATACATGTCAAGAAGATCAGTCTCAGGAAGACTGATTTTTCCCCCTCATGCATTCAGCTTAACTCTCACCTGGATGCTTGCTTATGGCATACTTGCCCAATTGCAAACCATAACAGCCCTTGATGGGACTTTGCAATGTTTTAGCCCCCTCTGCCATAGCAAGGGACATAGGATGAGCTGGCAAAGACTTAACACACAAGACTATCCCTTCTCTTGGGATAGTCTTTCTTCCTTGTAATGCATGACAACAAAGGAGATTGGGCTGTAATATGGTAAAAGCTCTCATCTTCTCTTTGAAATATTACTATGCAGTAACTCAGCACCCCATTTCATCGCTGACTCCTTCTTTGATAGTTTACAAAGCACGCCCAAGAAATGATTCAGAATCATCTCTACAGAACAGAAAGTAATTTGGAGAAGTCAAATTGGATGCTTGCTTGGATCATCATCCATCAAGCATCCATCGTCCTATGTCACTATATCAAGTCTAGATAAATACCTGTCAAAAAGTACAGGAGTGAAGAGCAGACCTACAGGTGTGCATGAAAAAGTTCAGAGCAACATTGTTTTGTGGCCTTCCCTCCTCCTCCTCCTTTTTCTCCTCAACACATTTGTCTTGGTGGAGAGCTGTCAAAGCCTGTATTGCAAAGCAGAGATGAATACTAACGGACTGCTCAGTTGGCCATTTCAGAGTCTCACTTTCGTTCTTCTCCTCCTTCCTTTCATTTTGTCATATTTACCTGTCGTAGAGAACCAAGTTAAAAAGGATGCTTGGCAACAGAAGCAAATATGCCAGGCAAATATGCCAGTAAAACAAGCTGACACACCCAAAATGGAAGCAAGTCCAGCAGTACATATCAGAGTGTGTACCCCCAAACAAGGGCCACAAAGGCACCCCCCACTGGATAGGGAACTTGGCCAGGGGATGCAGCATTGCACATGCGCGAACGTTCATGCATGCAACAAGGCCTCAACGGCGAAGGAGTCAACACAGAACATGGCCACGCACATGATGTGAGCCCACCCACAATGGTGATGCCGGAGACGGGGACAACAGCAGCACCCCGGGCCCGCACATGAAATGAGCTGCAGCCCCCAAAATCCGCCGCAAATACAAACAGATGGCCTGCACCACCCACACAGTCACATACCAGATGCGCTGGGAGTATAGTGTGCCCCGTGCAGGTCCCGAGATGCTTTGACAGGATCCCGGCTGACTGGGGCAGTGGGGGAACTGGACCACACCTGGCCAGATAAGCGCAGGGATAAACTCACCTCTGGGATGTGGAGGGCAACCATGGGTGATGCTGGGAGATGATGGTGACAGTGAGCCTCCTTCCCTCACTTCCGGCTGCACTCCAAAAAACAGGGGGTGGCAGAAGAAGCCACACAGGCACCTCCATCACCTGGAACTACCTCCGGCTGCCCACCAACAAGCAACCTGAGCAAAGCCGGGTACCCAGCTAGTAAATGATAAATAAGTGTAGCTTACAATTATGATGGTGATGTGTGATAAAATCAGTTCTTATTTATGACAAATCTTTTCAGGATTTTCTAAGTAGCCAATTCCTATAAAGCCCAAACTGGTTTAAAAATATTCAGAATGGTGTGGAAATGAGTGAATGATCAACAAACAAACAAACAAATGAACGAATGAATGAATTGATGGTTAAGATAAAGGTAAAGGTCTCCCTTGCTTGAAAGACATTACTGTGATCATGTGGCAGGCATGATTAGACACTGGACCACATGGAATGCTGTTACCTTTCCACTGAAGTAGTACCTATTTATCTATTTGCAATTTCTTGCTTTCAAATTGCTAGGTGGCAGGAGTGGAGACAGAAGACGGGAGCTCACTCTGTCACACCACACTCAGGTCTCAAACTGCCAACCTTCTGGTCATCAAGCCCAGTGTCCATGGCCACCAATCCCTTTTTATGGGGCTATCCTGGGACAGTATAGTTTGTCAATGCATTGACTGAAATCCTGTAGTAAGCTGCAGCTAGAGTAAGCCCATTGAATCAAAGGGGAATTGACTCACAAAATCCCCCACTGATTCACTGTACCTATTCTAGTTTGAACATACTGTTGGATTTCAGACTTTGAATGAACTGCTGGGAGTTATGTAAATCACAATTAATTCAGTGGGTCTACTCAAACTGAGATTAGTAATTGGACTTAGTCTTAGTCTTGGTTGTGTTGCATTTATCTGAATCCTATCTGTGTTTTCTTCCATACCTTCTTTATTGTAACATTTTGCTTCCCCTTTGCACAATGAAATTCATTTACAATTTAAAATTGATTGGTCAAACTCTTGGTTGTTATTACCATGCAACCAAGAGCCTACTGTATGCACAGATGGACTCTTCACTGCTTTAACAGTCTTCAATATGTGCAGTTGCATATCAGAGACTCACAAGGAATGTCACACGTAGCATGCTCTTCAAACATACCAGCCACTTCACATAATGTGAACATTATTTACGCATTTTATTTATTTGTTTTATTCAATTTTTATAGCCACCCCAATCAACATGTGACTGGGTGGCATACATAAAATCCCCAACATTAAACAACAAAAAAACCCTCAATTTTTTTTAATCTCATGGGCAAATTTATTTAAGCATTTATTTACCTAAAGTATGCACTTTCTCCATTCACTAAATCATGTTTGTGTATTTTCCCCCATTGTATGCCCAGCTCGGAACTGCAGTGGCTCAAGCGTTTAAGATGCTGAACTCACCATCTGGAAGGCCAGAGTTCAATTCCTGGGTACTGCATGTTGGAGTGAGCTCCCATCTCTGCCCCAGCTCCTGCCAACCTAGCAGTTCGAAAGCAAGAAATTGCAAATAGATGAAGAGGTAGCACTTCAGTAGGAAGGTAAACAGCATTCCATGCACTCTGGTGTTGAGGCATGCCTGCCACATGTCCATGGAAATGTCTTCAGACGCAGACATAAGAACATAAGAACAGCCTTGCAGTCCAACATTCTGTCTCACACAGTGGCTCACCATTTGCTTCAGGGTATTCCCAAGGAGATGCCTTCACCTGCTTAGGATTCCCTGGAAAAGGCATTGAGAGATATCCTGCCTATCTCTCCAACCCGGAGGTTGTCCTTAGGTATCCGTAATTATAGCCATTGATACACTTGTCCTCCATGAACTTGTCTAATCCTTTCTTAAAGCTGTCAAGACTGACAGCTGTCACCACTTCTTCTGGCAGGGAGTTCCATAGACCAGTGATCCTCTGGGTGAAAAAGTACTTTCTCTTATTTGTTTGAGAACTAGCGCTGGCTCTTTGGATATAAATGGAGGTGAGCACTGAACCTTAGAGTTGGATATGCCTGGCTTCTGTGCAAGTGAGACCCCTACCTTTATCTATGCCCAGCTCAGTGATTTAGGCAGAGGTTGGTAGTTCAATTGCCCACTGTACCTCCTCGGAGAAGACCAACCTGTGCAGCCATGGACAAGTCGCATATGGTATCAGGGCACCTTTAGAAGGAGGGAAGGGTAAACCACTTCTGTGTATCATCTACCAAGAAAATCCTGGAAAGGGTCACCAAAAATCAGAAGTGATTAGTGGTTAAGGTGCAGATCTTGATAGCTGGAAGGTTGGCAGATCAGCAGTTTGAGACCTGAGTACTGCATGGTGGAGTTAGCTCCTGACCTAAAGAGCTAAATTCATATTTGGTCCTAATTAAATTAGACCCATTGAACCAGTGGTGGGATTCAAATTTTTTTTACTACCTACTCTATGGGCGTGGTATGGTGGGCGTGGCCAGGGGAAAGCCCTGTGTTGCATCTGAATTAGGACTACTTTTTTTCAAAACTTGGATGGACGGGGCCAGCTAGAATTTTTGCTACCGGTTCTGCCAACTGGTGCAAACCTGCTGAATCCCACCACTGTATTGAACTAACAGACAACACGTATGTAGCCAAAACAAGTTCCATTTATTCGATGGATCTGCTCTAGTTAAGAGAAACTATTGGATTTGATCCTCGGAGATTGCAGGTTGCCCCCTATCTGCAGGGATATGTTCCAAGATCTTTTGCAGATACCTGAAACCATAGAAAGCTGCAAACCCCTTATTACTCTACGGGTACATACAATATTGTAGGAATGGCTGGCCACAAGGAAGACATGCGGAGATAATTGTGCGGTGAAGTCCAGCCCCGACCAGAGTTGGGGGTATGTATTTTTTACCCTGCCTTGGGGTGATACATGCCTATAATGCGCATGACCCCCTAATACAGAAGGCTTGCATACGTGGCATTTTCCGGTGGTCAGAGACAATACCTGCTCTTGGACATTGCCCTGTGGTTAATGGACAGCTCGCAGTTCATTAAAGTCTGGCTGGAGAAACCCATTGTTCCTGCTCTAATCTTGGGGTCTTTGTGTATTGACTCCCGGCATCTATCTTTGTCTTCTGTCTGGCTTGGCTTGTTTGCCTAACTTTGCTGCAGCCAGCAGCTGAGGAATGTGTTGCTCCACTAGATCCATCATCCTAATTTTGCCCTGCTCTACTGTAGCCATCAACTGTGGCCTTGTGATTCACCCCTAATTAGCTAACTAGCCTGATCCCTAATTTCCTTTCCTGCCAGGCCTGGTTGGTCCCCAGATCTGTCGAAAGCTGAGCGAACCTCTGGGGAAAGGTTTAATGGCCAATTATTCCCGCGGGCAACCCACACAATATACCAGCATATATAGAAGCAGGGGATGCTGCAGATACCTCTGTTGATCTTTCATGTGTGCACATAAACAATTCTACTAGAAACAATTTTTTCTCTCAACATTACACTGCAGATATTGGTCTCATGGCCAGCTATGGTAATGCACCTTAGAAATACATAAATATTAGGTATTTCAATGATTTTAACTAATATTTTTAGACCCATGGATGACTGAAACAACTGATACTGAATCTGTAGATACAGGGCATGACCTGTACATCTTTTCAAAAGAAGTGGGGTCACCCTACTAGTGCAAAAGCACATATTCAACAACACACATCCTAATCCTACCAGTTTCATCTTGATCACAATAATGTTGCATTTTAAAGAGTGACAATGTCAGTGAATTCCATCTCTTTCTCAGATACTCCCTTTACTCGATTTAATTTTAGCCTTTTCCTCTTCACTATGTCTGATGCTTCCAATTTAATCCTTGCCTTACAAATACATAGCTTTTTTTCAGTAGAAGGAATGAAAACATTTAAAGTTATTATTGGCATAAAAGCCCTTTCTTTACCATTATGAAAGCATATGTTTGTTCCTCCATTCCAAAGCATGGTACCCTGAAGATAGTCTGGTATTTGTGGTAAAGAAGAGAGAGGGGGAATGCAAAGCTTAACATAATGAAGTATAAACATCAAAATATATAAAAGGCTGTAAAGAGAGTTGTAATGAAGAGTTTACAGCTTTTACAGCGTAGATATGTCCCCACGTTCCTTTATTCTGCGAATGTAATTAAACAAAGCAATTATTTGAATAAAACTGCATATCATTAAAAGGTGATTGAGACTGCTTCCAAGGCGGTTGCTTGGGCACAGAAATAATATTTGTTAGAAGCAGATCTTGGATGGCTAGTTTTAATTAGAGGAATAGTATGGCATGCTGACACCATTCATAAAAGAGAATTTGGTTTAAAATTGGAATTCGGCTATGCTTGGATTGGATAATGTTTCAAATAGAGGAGGCTGTTAAATGGAGTGGGTTCCTTCTTAGAGCCATTCAAATTAGGGCTGTTTTCCATGAAGTAAGACACACATGTCTGCATTTTACACATGTGGAATAAAAAGAGGGAGGGGACACATTCAAGGCCTGGCCCACCCACTTCAACAGGAATATTTGGGGTTGGGGTTGGGGCTTCCAAACATGCCCTTCCTGTATTACATTTTAGACTTTCTTGTGTGTTGGCTGGTAGCATTCTGTATGAAGCAAGTCCTTCTGTCAGCACAAAAAAATAAAATAAAAGCACCGCTATTCACACTTTTTAGGGGAATTGTGGGAAACTTGCATTTTGGGAACCAATTTCCCCCTTTTTTTTGTACCATGCCTCTAGAGCAGTGGTTCGTAACCTTTTTTTGCCCATGCCCCACCTATGCATCTCGAAAATCTTGATGCCCCCAGCACCACCTGTGACATACTGACATATAATTCTTATTATTCAAAAAGTGAACTGCTATTCACGTGATGGATGCCTAAAAGGCCATTACCTGTTAATAACTCATGCTCATATTGCCTCCTTAAAATCAAATTGTAACACCCCCCCCCCTTGTGGGACTTCTGCCCCATGTTGGGAACCATGGCTCTAGACTCCTCATAAACCCCTCACCATGAACAAATGATGAAATAATTACAATTTCTTCATTAGGACATTCAATGGTCAGTGATTATCCTTTCAAAAATATGTGCCTAAGGCACTGACTGGGAGGCAGAAGGTCAGCGGTTTGATTCCCGAGTACTGCAGGAGGGAATGAGCTCCTGTCTTTGTCCCAGCTCCTGCAAACCTAGCAGTTTGAAAGCAAGAAATTGCAAGTAGATAAATAGGGACCACTTCGGTGGGAAGGTAACAGCGCTCCATGTGCTTTGGTGTCTAGTCATGCCTGTCACATGACCACGGAAACGTCTGCAGCAGCAGACAGCGCTGGCTCTTTGGCTTTGAAACAGAGATGAGCACTGCACCCTAGAGTCAGATACGACTGGCTTTCTAGCAAGGGGAACCTTTACCTTTACCTACCCTTCTTACACTTAGTTTTATCCTTCCATAAAACATCACAAATTTTTTTTTTACAAAACTAGAGGGGAATAGGGCTGCTTCAAAGTTTTTTTGGGGGGTGTGGGGGCTAGAACAGTCTTTAGAAAGTCCGAAGGGCTGAAAATTGCCAACCTCCTAAGATTTGCCCATCCCTGATTTGTAAAGAAAAAAAGAGGAAAGAAAAAGAGATGGAGATCAGAAGAGGAAACAAATTGCAGCCTATTAGCTGATCCATGGAAAAATGGAGTTGTGTCTAGGGAGATCTTGCTGACTTGCCTCGTTTCTAAACCTTGGAAAATATGGAGGTTTTATTTCATAATTCTCATGGGCTCTACTGTTTGGGGATTCTGGTTACTGTAGTCTGCAACATCAGTTTTTCAAGCTGTGTTCTAGTTATAACTTTCATTTCCCACACCTCCTCTTGTAGTTTCTTCGTCTTTCAGCTCCCCTCCTCTGCTGTTTTATGGTGCTCTTTGATTGATTGATTGTGGTTTGATGTTATCTCTCCACCTTTCTCTTTTTTGTTGTTGTTCAGTCGCACAGTCGATTCCGACCCTTTGCGACCCTATGGACCATCGTTCTCCAGGCGCCTCTGTCCTCCACCATCCCCCTCAGTCCTCCCAGTTCTGTGCCCACTGTGTCTACAATACCATCTAGCCATCTCATCCTTGGCCTCCCCCTTCTTCTTTTGCCCTCCACCTTTCCCAGCATAATTGCCTTGTCAAGTGAATCCTCCCTTCTCATTTGATGCCCAAAGTACTTTAGCCTCATCTTTACTATTTGACCTTCCAATGAGCAATCAGTGTTGATTTCTTCTAAGATTGACCTATTTGTTCTCCTCGCTGTCCAGGGTACCCTCAAAACTCTCCTCCAGCACCACATTTCAAAGGCATCTATTCTTCTGCATTCAGCTTTCCTAATGGTCCAGCTCTCACATCCGTACATTACCACTGGGAATACCATTGCTTTGACTATTCTAATTTTTGTTTTCAAGGTGATGTCTCTGCTTTTCACTATGTTCCCCAGGTTTCTCATGGCTTGTCTCCCAAGAATCAGTCGCCTTTTTATTTCATGGCTGCAATCTCCATCTGCAGAGATCTTAGATCCTAAGAATGTAAAATCTGTCACTGCTTCTACTTCTTCCCCATCTATTTTCCAGGAACTGATCGGGCCTGTTGCCATTATCTTGGTTTTCTTGATATTGAGTCTCAAGCCAGCTTTTGCACTCTCTTCCTCCAGACCGATCAGGAGATTCTTTAGGTCTTCCTCACTTTCTGCCATTAAGGTGGTGTCGTCTGCATATCTCAGATTGTTGATGTTTCTCCCAGCAATTTTGATCCCATATTGTGATTCCTCCATCCCTGCCTTGCGCATTATGTGCTCTGTGTATAAGTTGAATAAGCAGGGTGACAAAATGCAGCCTTGTCTTACTCCTTTTCCTATTCCAAACCACTCTGTCATTCCGTGTTCTGTCCTAACTGTTGCTTCTTGGTTCCTGTACAGATTTCTCAGGAGACATATGAGATGCTCTGGTATTCCCATCTCTTTAATCACTTGCCACATCTTGTTGTGATCCACACAATCAAATGCCTTAGTGTAGTCAATAAAGCAAAAGTAAACTTGTTTCTGGTATTCCTTTGTTTTCTCCATGATCCAGCGTATGTTGGCGATGTGGTCTCTAGTCCCCCTGCCTCTTCTGAACCCAGCCTGCACCTCTGGTAGTTCTCTTTCCACATGCTGCTGAAGTCTATCCTGTATTATCTTGAGCATCACCTTGCTGGCATGTGGGATGAGCGCAATTGTTCGATAATTTGAGCATTCTTTGGCATTGCCCTTTTTTGGGATTCTCTGGATCTGCCTAATGTTCTTTGTCCTTTCCCTCTTTTCATGTATGCCTTGTATGGTATGGACTTCCAAGACATTCTCTCCAAATGGGCAAATCATTGTACTTGTCTCTGGGTTTGGTTTTTGTTGTTGTTGTTGTTCAGTCGCACAGTCAAGTATGACCCTTTGCGACCCCATGGACCACCGCATGCTAGGCACCCCTATCCTCTACCATCCTCCTCAACTTGCCCAGTTTTGTGCCCACTGTGTCAACAATACCATCTAGCCATCTCATTTTCTGCTTCCCCCATCTTCTTTTGCCCTCAACCTTTCCAAGCATCAAGGCTTTCTCAATGGATGGTTACCATCTGGTACCTAGGGGGCAGCATGTGCTAGAAATGTAAATAAATGCACATCAGCAGTTGTTGGCAGTTTCTGAAGATGAAATAAACCGTGTTTTGATTTTTTAAATACCAAGCATATAAGAAATTGGTGGACCACCAGATGTTGCTTGTCAAGTGTGAGCTGTTTTGTTAAATTTGAAATCCACATGGAATTGCCTTTTACTAGTGCGTGTTAGCTGATGACCAATTGTGGTTTAAATTTGCTGTATCTAAAGATCCTTTTGGCTAGTTTAGTGGTTCTATTGTTTTTATTGTATAATGTTTGTTTACATGCTTTTTATATATGTTGCATTGCAATTTGCGACTGTATTTCGCATGTTGTTAAGCTGCACTATGGGGTGGAGTGAGCTCCCTTTGTCTTCCCAAGATCCTGCCAACCTAGAGGTTCGAAAGCAAAAAATTGCAAGTAGATAAATAGGTACTGCTTTGGTAAAAAAGGTAACAGTGTTCCATATGCTCCAGTGTATAGGCACACCTACCATATGACCATGGAAGCATCTGCAGATGCACAGCTCTTTAGCTGTAGATGGAAATGAGCACTGCTCCCTGGAGTCAGACACAGCTGGATTTCGAACAAGGGCGACCTTTACCTTAATGTTTTGACATTCTTATTACAAAACCAGAAAGAAGCCAGTATTACCATGAAATGGAATAATTTTATTACATTGCATGCATTTTTTTTCATGTCGTCCCCACTTTTACTCTTTGGAGACAACTGTTTCATTCTCACACAGTCTTGGTTGGTTAGGTTGGGCCGAGGAAGCCCAGTTAGCCTTAGATCAGTGGTCAGGAGACTTGGCTCTCCAAATGTTTTTGGACTTCAGTTACCAGAAGCCCAAGTCAGCACTCCTGCTATTCAAGGGTTCTGGGAATTGAAGTTCAAGAACATCTGGAGAGCCAAGACTGCTGACCCCTGCCTCAATCACTAAGCAAATTTGTTGCAAAGTGGGATTCTGAACTATATTCCCTGTCCTTCCAATCGTACTGTCCAATTGCAGTGGCTCAAGTGGCTAAGACAGGGCCACCATCAGAAATTTCTGGGCCCCATACTGAGCAACCCTATTGCCCCCCCCATCCGTAATGTTTCACAGTAATGTCACAGTTATGGCCGGTGGCGGCAGGGTCCCTGTCAGCTCCGGGCCCTATATGGCAGCACTGGTAGTACTGCTCTGATGGTGGCCCTGGGCTAAGATGCTGACTGGGAGGCAGAAGGTCAGCAGTTCAATTCCCGAGTACTGTAGGATGGAATGAGCTCCCGTCTTTGACCCAGCTCCTGCTAACCTAGCAGTTCGAAAGCAAAAAATTGTAAGTAGAGAAACAGAGACCAATTTGGTGGAAAAGTAACAGTGTTCCATGCACTCCGGTGTCTAGTCATGCCTGCAACACGACCATGGAAATGTCTTCAGAAACAGACAGCGCTGGTTCTTCGGCTTTGAAACAGAGATGAGCACTGAACCCTAGAGTCAGATACGACTGGCTTTCGAGCAAGGGAAAGCTTTACCTTTACCTTACATGGCAGCAACACTAAAATCTTGCAATATTCAGTCCTCATCCTTCAATTTTATGAAAATTACGCAAACTACTCATCAAGCCTGGGTTTCCCCCTGAGAGGGTGTAGACTTCTCGTCTTCTCCCCAGTCAGACAATCTTGGAAGTCTTTGAAATTTCTAATATAGTTGCTATCTAGTATCCAGGGAGAAAAGTGGCATCAGTTCCAGCTGTGTATTAATTAAGACCTTTCTCCTACTTCATTACATATGAGTGGTTTCTCTCTTCCTCCTCATGTTCAGCAAACACCAAATCAAGCTCTGGATTCACATTAAGCCCATGGAATTAGCTTCCTGAAACAAAGTGAAAGAGTTGTATCTCAAGGTGGAATAATTGGAAAACAAGGTTGATATTTTGGCCAGGTCTTCACGCTTGTTAAAGACACATACAGTAGCATTTCCCCTTTCATTTTAGAAAACTGGGTACCACAGAAAGTGTTTTAATTATACCTTTCTTTGCGCCGGCAACCTGCAATCCCCATGTCTTTCCTCCCCTGCCCTAGATCTAAAATTAGAACCATGTGCTCCGCTGAATAAGGGTGAAATCCCATTTTAGTCCTTGCGAGTTGGAGTAGATCTATCACAAGAAAAGGCACATTAGTCCAGATTGATGTAAGTCCAATTGATTTTAGTGGGCCTTCATCTATTTGGGCTGCAATTGAATTTAGCCAAACGTTACAACATCTTTCATGTGCTGAAAGGGGAAAGTGATTCAGTCTGTTTTAAATGCCAGACAGAAGGGTTTTGCGACTCCTTTTATTTTTCCTTACTAAAACTGCTGCTGGTGGTCTTTTAGCTTTTATGCAGGAGAAGAAAAAGAATCTCACTGGCTCATCAAGGACAACACATTTTGTGTTTTTCGCCTGTTTGTGTTTCCTTGGGCTCAGCTGGAGGCCATTTGAAAACAGACAAAGTAAAAAAAGGAAAGGGTTTGAGAGCAATTTTGGGCCATTACTGAGTGTTGTTATCTCCCAGTTTTCTCCACATTCTCATGTCTCAAAACTTTCTCAAACAAATTGTGTTTTAGAGACATTTTTTTTTAAAAAAATCTGTAAATGAGAACACAGTGTGTAATGGACACCTTTGCTCCCAAGTAGAGCCTTGGCCTACAAGTGTGTAGCAACCAACCTGAATTGGCACCCTTAGGTGTTCAGGGAATGAAGAAGCAGACAAGAGAAGTAATGAAACCCCAAGTAGTGGGATTTGAACACACTTTGGATGGGGCAAAACTCAAACTTATATACACTATAAACAGTAACAGTAAAAATAATACAACAAGCCCATTGGCTAACAGAGTGTGCACATTTTCGATCCGCTTATTTGCATAAGAATACATACATGAGAAAAGATATATTCTGCTCCTGTCAGAAAACACAGTTAACATAAATAACATTCTTCCCCCTAGGTAAAAACAAAATCTTTTAACCAGGATGGCGGTCTAGTTTCCCTTCTGGGTCAGATGCTTAGTTGAGCCGGCTCAGGGGCTCGTAGGATGGGTGACCCGACTGGAGTGAGGGATTGACTAGAAGGGGAGGATTGTAAACCCAAATTAAAGCCCCGATTGTCAGATGGAGGAGCAGGGGATTGTTCAAAACTAAAATCTAATTCTGTGGATGAATAAGACAACTCACGGTCCCTCCTGTGTGTACTAAGAGTGGAGGGCAACTCCAAACAAAATTGGTCATCTTCAATAAAGGAATCCAGAGCGCTAGGATTGGACAGTATAGGGGTACACCTGGCCGGAATAGGGGAGCATCCCACAAATTCCCCTTGAAATTGGTTCCTAGAAGACACTTCTGGGTCAATGTTGGCTGGCTGCTGACTATTACCTCTGCCCCCTGGGTTTAAATGGGTGGGGGCCAACCCTAGCGTTGAGTGTCTGTATTCGTCTTGGACCGTACTCTGGTTCTAAATTGATCCGCGTGCCTCCTCCAGATCAGACCTGTGGCTGTTTTGATTCTGTAAGAAACAGGACCAGTCTGATCAATCACAAACTTGGGCACCCATGTAGGACCACCAGCTGCATAATTGCAGCAATGTACAGGGTCTCCGGGCGAGAAACCCTTCTGGTGTTGGATTGCTATATTTGTGCCTTTGTCCTCTACCCTAGAGGGATCCAAACTGTCCAGCTGGAGCAATTCAGCAGGGGACAGCCCTGAGGCAAGGGGGGGGGGTGAGAGCCTATTTATGAAAAGAAACTCGCATAACTGGAGCTCCAAATCCCCTTCACCCATACGGCGAAGCACGTCTTTAGTTGTATGCACCTACTGCTCTACCTGGCCATTGGTGGGTGGGTGGAATGGGGTGGCAGTGATGTGCCTAATTGCATCCCTTTCCATGAAGGATTGGAATTCTGCAGATGTGAACGTGGATGCGTTGTCAGATACGAGCACATCTGGAAGTCCTAATGCTGCAAACAGCCTTCTTAGGTGCATTATCGTGGTGGCTGAAGTGGTATTAGGCACCCTAATCACTTCCAGCCACTTAGAGAATGAATCCACAACCAACAAAAATAGGGCACCCTAAATGGACCTGCAAAATCTATGTGCAACCTGGACCACGGGCCTCAAGCAGAATCCCATTCCCGAGAGGGAAGGTAGGATTGCTCTGGGCGAGAGGATTGACAACTAGCACAAGGGCCGACCATTTGTTCTATGTCTTGGTCCAGTTGAGGCCACCAAAAGTAGCTACGGGCAAGGGCTTTGGAACAGACAATTCCCGGGTGACTTGTGTGAAGTAGATGTAAAACCTTTTTCCTGAGAGTGACAGGAATGACCACCCGCTGGCCCTATAGAAGGCAACCTCATTCCACTGACAGTACCAAACGCTTGTGGTGGAATGTTCTGAATTCCTCGGCTATAGGAGAGTCAGGCCAGCCTTTTTGTACCCAAGACATTACTTTAGACAATGTTACATTCTTGGCTATAGCCTTGGCTATATCAAAGGGGATGACTGGGGGCGAGTCGAAAGCCTCAATCATAAGGACCTGGTGGTTCCCCGACCCCTGGCAGTGGAGAATGTGACAGGGCATCAGCATGGCTGATGTTCTTGCCGGGCCTGTGCACCAAAGTAAAATCGTATGGATTTAGGAAAATTACCCAATGCAACATCCTTGGGGACAAAATTTGTGGTGTGGGCTTCCTGTTCACAAAGAGTCCAAGGAAGGGCTTGTGGTCAGTTACGATGGTAAAAGGTCTTCCGTGATGGTAATCGTGGAATTTCTTAGTGTCAGCCATGATTGCCAATTCCTCCCTGTCTGTCTGAGCATAATTTTTCTCAGGCTTTGAGAGTGAATGGGAATAGAATGCTACGGGGGCTTCTCTCCTGTCATTTAGTACATGGCATAACACAGCTCCCACCCCTACAGGGCATGCATCACACACAAGTACAACTTCCTTGTTAGGATCAAAATGAGTTAATACAGCATTCGAAGATAGCAGCCTTTTAAGTTCTAGGAATGCTTTTTCCTGGTAATGGCCCCAGTGCCAAACAGTATCTTTCTTAAGAAGCCGACGTAATGGTTCAGAAACTGAGGCTTTGTGATAGAAGTTTAACAATCCTAGAAATGATTGCAATTCGGCTTTACATTTTGGCCTGGGTGCATTTCGCATGGTCGCCACCTTGGAGTCAGAGGGCATGATACCTTGGGGTGTAATTCAGTACCCCAGGAACTCCACTTCCTGTGCCAAAAACATACATTTCTCTCTTCTGAGACGTAGACCGGCCCTCTCGAAACATGAGAGGACTCAATCAAGCCTGGCTGCTAGTTTGACGGTGTCCTTAGCGGTGATCAGGACATTGTCAAAATATGGCAGGACACTGGGCAAACCTTTTAAAATATGTTCTACAAGAGATTGAAATATTACGGGGGCTGCATTCACCCCAAATTGTAGTCTAGTTACCTTAAATGCCCCCCTATGCATTACTATGGTCTGGGCTATGGCAGCGGCAGGAGACACAGTCAATTGTTGGTAAGCCTGGGCAAGGTCAAGTTTTGCGAAGCAATTTCCTCCATGCAAGGAGGCAAGAAGGTGGCTTACCACGTGCACAGGATATGCGTTCGGGCAAAAAGCTTTATTGATGGTACACTTGTAGTCAGCGCATATCCTGACCTCCCCATTACTTTTCAAAGCAGTCACTATTGGTGTCTCCCACTCTGTGGAGTCCACTGGATGTCCTGCTCCACAAGTTTGTCCAGCTCAGCTTCTATCTTCTCCTGTAAAGCAAAGGGTACCCGGTGTGGCTTCATCTGGATGGGCCGGACGGTTGGGTCAACTCAAAGTCCACAGGGGGTCCTTTGTATAACCCTAAACCCTTTTTGAATACCTCAGGATGTGCAGCACAAACATTCCGGATTGGGTCAGCGTCTATTGCCAGAAAGCCGGATTCCCAGGGGCCTAAACCATTGGGTCCCAATAAGATAGTTAGTGCCCTGCTTAACTACAACCAATGGCTATGAGGTGCGAATGTTTTTGAATTTGACCAAGAAATTTCTCACCCCCAGGACTGGAATCTGGCAACCTTGCACATCCTGGAGGGAAGTTTTAAAAGATTTGAGCTTGGCCAAGAGGCAGGGGGAATTCTCAAAAACTCCCGCTGTGAGATTATGGAAAAGGTAGTACCTGAATCCACCTCCATCTTGAAGGAGATGTCCTGCAGTCTCAGATTTGCGAAGAAATGCTCGCTGACGATGGCCACTTGGCACGGCTCAGGCTCTGGTGACACTTTGGCGATGGACGTTTTGTGGTGATGACTCTTCTTGGACTCAGGTGCAGGACTTCTTTGCTTTCGCTGTCGGCATACTTTAGCAATCTGCCCTCATCGCCCGCAGTTGTGGCATTCTGTGATGTGGAAGGGGCACTTCTTGTGGTCATGCTGGACCATCACACTTGCAAAGGAATTTCTTCTCCCGATTGTCACGGTGCTCTCAGTGCTTTCGTCGGACCGCTCGGACTTCTTCCTCTGCGTTGCTGGACTCCAATGAAGAGGTGGAACCAGGTAATGCTGAGGAGGATGAAGATGAATTTTACTGAGCTTGCACAGCTGAGTCGGTGACACTGGTGGTGGAGTGGTGATGCCGGAAAAGCTTGATGCCGGACCGTGCGGCCTCAGACGCTACTGCCTCTTCTAGGACAGCCTTGAAAGTTAGTGTCTTCCTGATCATGAGGTGACATTGAGCTTCTTCATCCCTCATGTCAGCCAGCAGACAGTCCCGGAGTGCTTCTTTGATGTTGTCCCACTTGCACGGGGCGACAGCAATGCACAGAGCAGTGGCGTAGTCTGTAACAGACTCCCCAGTTCGCTGCTCCCTTCTGTGGCCAAGAAGATCGAGACCTCTGGCTGCAGGTGTTTCCTCAGTGCGGACATGATTTCTGCGAGTGGCACAACATCCACGTCCCTTGGGAGAACAAGGTGGGTTGCCAGCTCAAGTGTCTCAGAACTGCACTGAGCGAGGAAACAAGAGCACTTCTGGTCTTCGGCGGTGATCTTCTGTGAGGCAATTTCATGGCGGAATTGGCGTTCGTATGTTGCCCATTTCTCTGGATGTGCTGGGTTAAATGGGCTGATGTTGCTGCCATGTGGGGATGCCATTCCACCTTCATCGCCAGTTTGGTGTTCAGGGAATGAAGAAGCAGATGAGTTAAGTAGTGAAATTCAGCTCTTTATCAGTGGGGTTTGAACACACTTTGGATGGGGCAAAACTCAGATTTATATACACTATAAACAGTAACAGTAACAATAATACAACAAGCCCATTGGCTAACAGAGTGTGCACATTTTCAATCCACTTATTTGCATAAGAATAGATACATGAGAAAAGATACATTCCGCTCCTATAAACAGTAACAGTAACAATAATACAATAAGCCCATTGGCTAACAGAGTGTGCACATTTTCAATCCACTTATTTGCATAAGAATAGATACATGAGAAAAGATACATTCCGCTCCTGTCAGAAAACACAGTTAACATACAGCACCCTTAGGTGGACAACACAGGATTTTGCTTGCCTTTTCACAGGTCCTGACCTGAGTCAGGCCGTAGAAAGGTAGAGGAAAGGAAAATGCATTCCAGCCACTTCATTGAAAATGATGTATTTTAGCAACAGCAGGTTACAATTCAAAATTTCAAGAAGCAAAATAATTCTAGGCAAATGAAGCATTTTCAATACAGACAGCACATTAAAACAATGAAAGCCTTTCTATGTTTGGAAGCCTTAAGACTCCTCCTTATTTTTTAAACAACTACATGATTGCTAAATTCTAAGCGGACTCCAGAATCCCAAAGAACTAACAACACAGCATGCTTCAGCAATTTGTCTCCTCACCCCTCACCTCATAACCTATGATGCTAAACAGGCCATCCATCATGAGCTGGAACCAATCAGGGTCCCAGTATGGAAATTAGGAGCTCTCCTTCTCAGATGTTATACCAGCCCCCTGTTCTCATGTCCCAGGAATGCACCCCCACCTTCCCCATTATGAGAACTGCTGAAGACTCTGGCCATGTTATGGGGAGAGTGGCACCTGTTTTGATTAGGGTTTGTAGAACTGATAGGGCCATTCCCCAGGGAAAATAAGTGCAGCCCCCCCCCTTTCCCTTGACTTTCAGAACCAATGTGTGTCTGCTTTGACGACTCATTGTGTCTTACACAGAGCTCAGAAAACTGTTTTTTGGACTACAGCTCCCAGCATTTGCTGTAGGTCCTAACAATATTCATTGCTCACAATTGTTAATATTATTTATACAATGGTAATATTATTTATTATGAGCCCTCTTGATGCAGTGGTCGAGCTGCAGTACTGCGGCCTAAACTGCTCACATTGTAAGTTCGATCCTGATGGGTATCAAGGTTGACTCAGCTTACCATCCTTCTGAGTTTAGTAAAATGAGCACCAAGCATGTTGGGGCAACAAATGCTAATTACCTTGTGAACCTCCCAGGAAGTGCACTAAGTACTATGGGGTGGTAGATAAATGAAATCTCATTAGCTGTTGTTGTTACTAACCTCCATCAAATTGTCCTATCCACCTGCTTCCTGGGATGGGTTTTGCCTTTCATCTCCTAGTCCCGAAACCTCCGAACATTCAACCAGGCATTCAGGTCTGCCCCAGTTAAACATCTCTCTTCTTATATCAGGTTGAAATGCTTGTCTTGGTACTTCTGCAGTGATGAGCAAAACATGTCCCCATTACAGCTCTCTTTGCTCAAGTAATATGTAAGAATTTATGCTCTTCTACAAGTTCTATGTGAAAATGACTTGAAAGACACTCCAGAGATGAATAACTTTGATTCTACCACACCTGTCAAGACATTTAGGAAATATAACTTCAGAATGATGCTCATCCATTTGAAAAATGCTCTTCAAAGCTTTTCTCGACATCACTGCCCCCCCCCCCATGGCTAATTCCACAATAATGTGTCCTCTGTTGTTAATCAGTAAGTCATTAACCTTAACTGGATTAAAATATAAGGACGTGTAAGGGGGAAATTAAAGCCACTTCAAACTATTAAGTCGTGATTCTGCTGCAGCCCATTGCTCAATGAAGCCATGATTTACTTATCCAAGGCAATTCACACTGCAGTGACAGCCAGACAGTGGGTCAAGGTATATTTTTCACATGCATGGAATTCAGAAATCCCTAGTATATCTCTGATCTGGACTAGGAATAGAGTAGTAACTACTCACTCACTTTTGCGAGAGGTTGTTTCTAATGGTGCTACCAGCAAATCAAGAGAACAGGAATGATTTTCTTTCCCCCTCTAAATGAAACAAAATTACACAAATCACAAAAATAACTCACACCTCAAGCTGCTTATGGACAACCCCCCCCCCCCCCCTGAAAATAAAGTGTGGCATCCTTGGAATTGCAGAAACATAGTGACAAAAAGCCTTACATGCTACCTGGACAAATGGAGATGAGATCCATCTTGGAGCTAAGAATGACAATCAAAATGTGGGAAGAGTTGGATTTATCATCTCTCACAACTTTGTGCAGTTTATAGACATAAAGTCTCCAAGAATTGCTATCCTAAAAATGAAGTTACCAAATTCACAGAAATTAAATGTCATACAGGTATACAGTGTATGCCCCTACCTCATCTTTGACAGAAGAAGATACTGAAGAATTCTGTGAAGAACTTGAAGAGGTACTTCATAGATGTAAGATTGCGTACACTATTGTCATGGGGGATTTCAATGTAGTGGTTGGACACAGTAGGGAAATTAAATTCCACGTGGGCTGACATAGTGGAGACAACCTTGACCGAAAAACAAAGAGGTTAATGACCATGCATCATGCACTACGCCCCAAAAGTGATGTTGATTTTTTGAGGGTGGCAGATGACTCTTACAGGTGTGACAAACAGTAGAGGAAGAAAAGCATAGCTTGAATGACTACATTAAGATAAGTGAAGAGCCTATGCTTCAGGACAAAGGAGGACTTTTGAAAACAGTGTAGAAGAAAGCTGAATACAGAAAGGAATGGATAGAAAGTCCAGCTGCAGACTGGAAAAACAAGCCTACAAATGGTCAATACTTGAAACACATAGAAGGCAAGGCTGTCCCAAAGCTGACATGGGGATGTTAAGAGAAGGAAATGGAAGGATTTATCTTTGCAGTTCAGGGACAAGTTTTGCCAACAATTTGCGTGAAGACAAAAAATACAGTATGTATTCAACTATAGCAAATGCCAGCTTTGTAACGAAAAGGATGAAATAGTAAACTGAATATTTGCAACGCTATAACAGGGTTACAAAAATTATCCATTGGAAACTTTGCCTGAAGTTTGGATTTGAATGATGTAAAAATCATTGAGGACATCAAATAGAGAAAGTTTCAGAAAATGAGAGACTCAAGATCCTGTGGGACTTTAAAATTCAAACAGATAAAACATGTGCCTCACAACACACTGATATAGCTGTTGTGGAAAAGAAGGTCTGGTTTATTGACATTTCTATACCAGGAGACGCACAAATTGAAAACAAACAACTGGAGAAAATCACAAAATATCATGATTTGCAAATCGAAGTCAAGCATCTATGGAAGAAGAAATCTGCTAGTGCACCCATAGCGATTGGAGCCCTTGGAGCAATACCTAAAGGACTTCCTAGATTTTTGGAAATTTTCGACATATTGGACTTGAACACATCCTAATTCTCCAAAGGAACTAATTACTAGGAACTTCATATATACTCAGACATTACCTTAACAGTTCTTAGGTCCTTGGTTAGGGCTTGAACTGTTAATTTTATTCTAGTCCTGAACTGTGAAACAAATTGTTGATTTGTACCCAATGATAATAATAATAATAATAATAATAATAATAATAATAATAATAATAATAATAATAATAATAATAATAATAATAATAATAATAATAATAATAATAATAATAATCATCATCATCATCATCATCATCATCATCATCATCATCATCATCAGCAGCAGCAGCAGCAGCAGCAGCAGCAGCAGCAGCAGCAGCAGCAGCAGCAGCAGCAGCAGCAGCAGCAGCAGCAAAATGTGAGAGGTTTACTTACAAGGGGAGTGTGATCACCTGAAATGGAGATGCAGGAGTGGGTGTCAAATGCTATCTTGAAAAAGCAACAGCTGTCTTCTGGAGAATGAATAAGATCTATATCACTGAAAATTAAACTCCATTTGCATGCCTCCATCATGATCCCAACAGCCATCTTTGCCTATGAGACTTGGAAGACATCAACAAGTATCAACAAGACACATGGTGTCTTCCAGCAGAGGTGCTTCTGCCGAATTTGAAAGATTCACTATTTTGACCATATTAACAATGAGGAGGTGCTTCGAAGGAGTGGCTTGTGCAAATTATGTTATGACATTGTTGCATGAAGACTTCAAATAGCTGGCCATATTTTTCGTATGGAGAAAAATAGGATCCCTTTTGGACCCCTTCTAATGCCAGACAACAAATAGGACACCCTCGAAATACATGGTGAAGAATATTCATGGCAGTTTTAAAAAACCCTGAAAATTACATGGGAGGATGCTGAAGTACAGTAATATTTCAGATAATGCCAAAACTTGGTTCCACAGGTCTTAGCATTATCTGATTTTTAGTGTTATCCTGAACATTACATGGGAGGATGCTGAAGTACAATATTTTGTGAAGCTTATGTTTGCAGTATTTTTCTAATACTAGCAGATTATGCCCGGCAGTGCCGGGTTGTTTTAAATTGTTTTGGAAGGTTTTTGTTTTGTTAATGTTTGTACAAATGAGGTTAGTCTGTAATTGTGATTTTTAAAATGTTTATTTATACACACGGGCTGTTGTAAACTGTGATCAGCTTTTTTGGGTTTGGTTTTGTGGATTAAAAAAAGAGGAAAGGATGATATAATTTTTACAATTATTTTATTTAACCAAATAATGTTTTAGTATGTGATTTTTTTTAATTAGTTGTACCATGGATAATAATTTTAAAAATGTGAAAGTACATGTTTTTTTACATTCAATGTTTTAAAACTGTGTTTAGATGTTTTGGGGGTTTTTTTGAGTGAAAACTCTACACAGGATTTTAGAAATGTTTTTATTTTATTTGTTTGTGATTTGTTTGTGATTTGTGTGAATGTGTGATGTAATGTTATGTTTTTGACTGTTTTATCTCTTGTGGCCTCTGGCTGGGGCTGTTGAGTATTTCTTTTACTTTGACTGTTTTTTCTCTACTGGCCTCTGGGTGGCGCTTCTTCCGGTAAGTAGTCTCTTTCTTTCCTCATTTCAGTTCCGGCCGTCATGGAGGTAGACCATGCTGGTAAGTTGCCTGGTTTAATTTCTTTTGTGGGTTTGTTTTGTTTTTCTTTTTTGGTGTTTTTCTGTGTGTTTTTTATGTTTGTTATTTTTGGTTTTGGTTAATTTTGGATGTTTTTGTTTTTTGTGTTTTTTTAAATTAATGGTTTATTTATTTTAATTATTTTAGTGTTTGTTTGTGTTTTTTAGTTTTGTTTCTCTTTCGGGGGGGGGGGAGGAGGCACCGGTCCCTTGGCCCCTTCTTGAAAGCGAAACACTTTTTTTGGTAAGTAAAGTCAGCGGGCGGAGCGCCGTCTGCTGGCTTTGCTTCCCTGGGAATGGGTTCACTTTCAAGGGGGGGAAGGCACCAGTGCCTTGGCCCCCGCTTGAAAGCGAAACACTTACTCATAAAGTAAAGGCAGCGGCCGGAGCGTCGTTTGCTGCCTTTGCTTTTCAGAGGAATTGTTTCGCTTTCAAGGGGGGGGAGGCATCAGTACCTTTTTCCCCCCCTTGAATACCCCTGTGTTTGTGGTTTTTTTCCACCCCGGCTCAACTTTTCTTGAGGCCGGTGGTGGTCTTCGGTGGGGTAGCGTGGAGGAGAGGGAGTCCCCATTTCTCCATGAAAGAAGGTCGGCAGGTGTTTGCGTGGATGTGAGGTGCTGCGTCCGCCTGCGGCGGACTTGCCCTCACATTGTGTTTTTTATTTCATCGTTCTGCATGCTCATGGCACGCAGGACTCTGGAGCTTGTAGTTATGGGTTTGTGCGTTCCGTTTGTGCGGCGGTTTTTTCCTGTGGCTCCATTTTGATTGGCTGTGACGTGTTTCCGAACGTTCCTTTTGCTCGTACCTCTCAGCCTGATTGCCTCTGGTGCGGCATGGCACAAGGAACATTGGGAATTGCAGTCCTTTTGCTTTGCTTGTGTTCGGGGGGCTCCTGCCCCACTGGCGCATTTCTCAACCCCCCAGTTACCTCCGTACCCAGTTCGGGCAAGTGCATGAATGATCAGTACGGGCTAGTAGGGCCTGGCTATGGATCCTTTGTCAAATTACAACGGTAAACGCACGATTTTATAGATATAGATATGTAGAACTTCTGACATCTTTAGAAAAGGCTCGTAGAGATCTTCATTTGAGAACCTGGAAAGCAGCTACTTGGTTATCGAGAATGATATAGAACTCATAGAACACATTGTATAACTTACTGTACAGTGAAGAGTGTCAATTGCACAAATACTGCAGTAGCATAATGCATTAAGGTTAAAGACCAGAAATACATGCTATAGATTCTTAAATATTGCCAAATCCCAATTAACATTCTGTATTGCCACCAACTATGGATTAATGGTAGAAACTCTTATTTCAATTATAAGCTTTTATCATGTTTATGCAAATGATGGTGTCTGCCATTAGTTTTCCCAGAACAGTTGCTTGATTAATAGGCATAGGAGTTTTGTATTTTTTAGAGTGCAAATTCTCCATCCTAGCTTCCTGTTCAGAAAAGAAGCTAAAAGTGGGGCACCTTCCTTTTTAGGCCAGAACCTAGGGTGTCAGTAGGCCAATGTCAAGAAGATGGCATTGCTATTAATGAAGCCATGTCAGGATGCCTTAAATCTACACAAATTCAGAAAATATACCCTCTTGGTGGTCTTGCTCCAGATCCAGAAATAACTTTATGTCAAGAACAAACATTATTAAGGGTACACAAGAGTAAAACCAAATTAGAAGATGGAAGAAGGTGCTCACTGGGAAAAGAACATCATTAAAGGTGGCTATAGCTGAAGATTTCAATCTCCCCTACATCACCTGGAGGACCCTGAATAGGCTGAAGGTTGGAGTCCAGAAATGTAAGACCAACATGCTCAAGTGGGAGGACAACAACATACAGTGTGAAAGTGGAGAGACACATGGTCTGGCCCATTTGTTGGTCTGCCGATTGCTGCCAGAGACATGCAATGATGAGGACTTGTGTTCAGGCAATGACAAAACAAAGGAAGTGGGTTTATTTTGGCAGTCCAGGGTTTTGATCAGGACTTGAAAGAAGAAGAAGTAGGCCCCCAAAGCCTTCCCAACTAGGACTTTTCTTCAGGTGAACTATATTTAGGTGTCTGTAGGTGTCTGTTTGTCATGTGAAATACCCAAAATGATGAATTATGACATTTGTTATCGTTTCTAGGCCAGACGTGCAACTGCCAAAATGAAGGCACCTTTTAGTGAGTTCATTCTATAGTTCCTTTGGCCTGACTCAGTGTGACAAAGATTAGCCAGTAACACAAGGTTGCCATTACCATGGTACCCCCAATTGTGGTTCAAAAATACTACCATCTTTGAGGAGGCTTTCTGAGTAGTACTGCTCCATGCTTAGTGATTCATGATTTTCTGTTGCATTTAGTATTTTCCATGAGCTTTAAATATATTTGGGAATTTGTAGTAGGTTATACTTAAGCTTTTCTTAAATCATTGCATTTTTTTTCTTTATAGCTACTGACATGATCACACAACCACATATGTGTATATATTAAACACAGTAATTCTCTTCCTTGTGTGTGCATAATAGATTTTGACTGTTTGCTGTATTGCACACTGGTGATCCTCCATCAGATGTCACTCTTTGGATTTAGGATTTAAAATCACAGAAGCCTGCAATAGTTCCACAAATCTTCAGCTTTCTCTGTACTTGCTACACCTTCTGTTTGTGAAAGTATTAGCATACATTTAAGGGCAGACAGTTCTACTGCAATTACAAAATAGAGGCATTCACATTTGCTCAGAGCAGGGCGAAGCAGCTTTGGATTACAGTTCGGAGGATGCTTATTAAGCTTAGCTGATGATGATGCTGGATGGAGTTTCTGGAACTTGTCATCCCCCCAAAATTGACTTTGCACAGAATTTGCTTCTATTTTGGAAAAGTGGGTATTCAAGGCTCCCTTAAACCAAAATTCTTAACCAGAATCGCCATTGTAGTTCATACTGATAAGATGTCTAAACATATCATCTGTAACTCTTAATACAATAGGAGCTGCACCATGAAAACGTTATTGGGGGTCATGTTGTTTCTGTGGGGCACTCAAAATTCCCAAACTTTTCATTTTAAAAAAACAGGCAAACAAAACAGAACAGTTGTTGGTCAAAAATGGAGAATTTTTGCTCCATGAACCCTCCAGAAGTAGGAATGGTTCTTTATATAACTGTGTTGTTTTATCTCCAACAGACATACCTCTCATCCTCTAAGACCATGGGTTCCCAGCCTAAGGCCTGTGGGCCAGATCTGGCCCCAGCACCATTTCTTGTGGTCCCACCACCCCTCCAAAGGCATTTAAGAAACAAAATGGCCATCCCTTTGAAGCTTTTGGGACAAAATGCCCACCCCCATAGTGCATGCAGGGCAAATGGCTGTCCAGCCCTCAAAGCTGACTGAGAGAGCATGACCTAGCCCCTGACCTGAAAAGGTTGGGAAACCCTGCTCTAAGACAGTGGTTCCCAATCTTTTTTTGACCATTACCCACTTAAACATCTCTAAAATCCTGACCAACACCCCCGGTGACATATAATTCTTATTATTCAAAAAGTGAAGCCCTAAATGGCCTAAACAGTCATTCATGTTTAATAACTCATTCTCAAATTGCCCCTCTTAAAACTCAAATTGCCCCACATTGGGAACCATGGCTCTAGGAGATTGTTCAAAACTACAAAACCATGAACCGATTTTTGAGGGCTGATATGGCATGGGTCGAGAGATGCTGCCAAATTTGATCTGGATTTCTACAACATGTTTCACGGCCACTTGTTAAAACTGGTGGCTGCCATGGCCTTGAAAAGAGGTCACACAATATAGGTGCTACAATGCACAATTATAGTGATTTAGTGCCACATTAACTCCAGGACTCTGTCCTAGATGTGGTAGTTTGAGGCCATAATTATTGCTCTAGTGCACTTACCTGAACAAAAGCAAAGTATAAATCCTTGGCTGCTGTAGGCTGGAACTATCTCAGGTGAAATGGAATTGAACTGCTATATCTGCGTTGTGTAGATGTATCACTATTCTCAGAGTCTTGTGGGAACAGGAATTTGATTAAGAAGTAATTGGTTATAACTGGATTGTTAGATTAAACCACTTTTCCTCTCCCTCCTTCTACTCTTTTGTGAGTGGCATTTTTTTTTTGTTAAATAAACTGATTTTTCTGTTTTGATTCATGATAGGGATACGAAGCTATGAACACCCTATGTTCTAATCTCATTAGTTCATCCCAGGATGGGGATGGAGAAATTTTAGGAAGGGACTCTGATAATTTGAAAGGGTGAGAGAACTGTACAGGTAGAAGATGCTGTTCCCACGAAGGGTGATAAAGGCCCTGCAATCTTGGACTAGGGGTTTTAAAGACTGTCTATGTGGAGGAGAGTCCTCTAAATTGTGGATATCCTACTTTGGTTGATAAAGATACCTAGGACTTTGTTCTCATTTGGCTTCAAAGAGACATTTGAATTCTTCTTTAGTTGTCCAAGCAACGCGCGCTCTGGTGCTGACAAAAAGAACTCATATCGTACAAGAGTAACATCCAGTTTTCTTATGCCACTTTTGTTATTGCTTGTTGTATAAGCGCATATAGAAAAATCATGTAGCTTGTTTTTGCAGTACTCATTTAATGGTTGGATGGGTGGGTGGGTAAATGGATGGAGAAAGGGATGGGCAGGTGGGTGGGTGGATGGATGGAGGGAGGGGGAATGATGGTCAGATAGACAGATAGAAGGAGCAATACAAAGAGACAGTTTAGTGTCTTGCACGGGAGACAAAGAAGGAGTCGCAGGAAGGACTAACACAGGTTTATTCATTGATGGTCAGTATGAACATGTGGTAATGGCGGAGGTACATCTCATTATATACAGTAACATAATACATTTGAATCTTGTTGTACGGTAGCTCATTGGCTGCTACCGGCGTGGCCTCGCCCAGGTCACGCCTCTCTTCTTGTAGTTGTTTTCTGTAGCTCTTTGTCATGCGGGGAATCTCCCGCGGCTGTTCGTGATTTGGGGAATGTGGACCATGTGAGACTGAACGCTCGCAGCTGCCCTCTATGGGCGGCTTGCTCGCGTTCCTTAACAGCTGAGATACATTGTGATTGTGGACTGGTTACATTCATATATTTAAAGAAACATTGTACATGCATACATAACATCCCTCCCCCCTAGGATGGGACGAAGTCCCTCAACCATTGTGGCTTGCCGCAAGTGCGCCTGGGGCGTGCGGCTGCCTGACCTAATACAGGGGAGCCTGTGACTCCTGGCTCCGCGGAGTCTCGTCCTGCAACGGAAAATGGAGACTCGTTAATGGTTCTGTGGGGAGCTTGCGATGCCCTTGTCTTGGGGGATGGGAATGGAATGAACAGCTGGGAAGTGAACCCCTGTCTATTGCCTGAGGAGCCCGGGGACCCTCCCAGCACGAACCTCGGGACCGACGAGGATGCCCTCGCGGTCCCGCCACCTCCTGCTGCCTGTTCGGGAGTTCGGGAGATTGTGGCGGGGGCGGGTGAGCTCCCGCTGGCTGCCTGTCTTTTAGGGGCCGGAGCTATGGTGTACTCTAGGATGCAAGAACTGGGGGGGCTGGAGGTACCAGGGGCTGAACTGAAACCCCTCTTCTCGCTAGGACGGGTGGGGGACCACTCCGCTAACTCCCCCTGGTACGGAAAATCATAATCATCACCAAACTGATCCCTCTCTTTCAAAGTATCCTCCTCTGTGGATGGGAACCCAGGATACGCGTTTGTATCCGCGGGTTCCGCCGTGTCTCCCCCTTGGGTAATGCGGGTGGGGGAGGACCCTAACGCTGATGCCCCCTCCCCTGTGACTCGCCTTCTGAGTTGGTCGGCGTGCCTTCTCCAAAGTAGACCTGAACTGGTTTCGACCCTGTAGGATACCGGCCCCGTTTGCTCCACAATTGTGTCCGGTACCCATGCTGGTCCCGAGGCCGCTTAGTTTCTGCAGTGAACCGGGTCCCCTATCGCAAAACTTTTGGAGCTCCCTCCCCCCATGCTTATATTCCTCCCTTCATCCTCCACCCTGGACGGATCCACCCGGTCAAAAAGTGTTACCTCATGAGGAGTTCGGCTGAGGAAAAACCTGAGGCTAAGGGGGTTGTCCTGTAGCAGATGAGGAACTGGCACAGGTGCAGGTTCAACTCACCGGGACCCATGCGCCGCAGTGCGTCTTTCGTAGTGTGCACTTGGCGCTCTACCTGACCGTTTGTGGCGGGGTGGAACGGGGCAGCTGTGATGTGCCTGATTGCGTTTCTTTCTATGAACGTTTTGAACTCCGCAGACGTGAAAGTACTCGCGTTGTCGCTCACGAGAACGTCTGGCAGGCCGAAGCAGGCAAAAAGTTTGCGCAACTGCCTAATGGTTGCCGCGGAGGAGGTGCTGCTCATAGGGATTACCTCCAACCACTTGGAGTAGGAGTTGACTACCAGTAGGAATGTGGCCCCGCGGAAAGGCCCCGCGAAGTCGACATGAATCCTGGACCATGGCCCGCGGGCCGTATCCCATTCCCTGTGGGGTAGCCTGGATTCCTCGGGCCGAGAGCTCTGGCAGCTCTCGCACGTGCCCACTAACCGTTCTATATCCGCGTCTATCTTGGGCCACCAAACGAAACTCCTGGCTAGGGCCTTGGAGCGCACAATCCCTGGGTGACTGGTGTGCAGTAGCTTTAGCACCCTCGCCCTCAACTTTTCGGGGATGACTACCCGCTGTCCCCAGAGTAAGCAGCCCCTTTCCAGGGAGAGCTCCACTCTGCGTCTGCAAAACGGCTGGAATTCCTCACCTGGGGAAGTAGTGGGCCACCCTTTTCTAACCCAGGAGCTGACTTGGGCTAGGGTCTTGTCGGCCGCTGTCGCCTTGGCGAGGTCGGCCGGAACAATGGGGGGTGAGTCGAGGGCCTCAATCAGCAGGACTTGGTGGTCCTGCTCCACCTCGCATGTGGGGTCTCCTAGGCTAGGGAGAGGGGATCGGGACAGTGCGTCTGCATGGGAGATCTCCTTCCCTGGGTGGTAAATTAGCTCGTACTGGTAAGCGTTGAGGAATATAGCCCAACGCAGCATCCTGGGGGATAAAATTTGGGGGGTCGGTTTGCCGGTAGTGAAGATCCCCAGAAGCGGCTTGTGATCAGTCACCACGGTAAACTCGCGGCCATACAAAAAGTCATGGAACTTTTTCGTTCCCGCGATTATGGCCAGGGCCTCCCTATCCGTTTGCGCGTAATTGCGCTCAGCCTTTGAAAGGGACCTTGAATAGTATGCCACCGGGGGCTCCCGCCCGCTCTCTAGCACGTGGTACAGGACCGCCCCCACTCCCACCGGGGACGCATCACATACTAGAACCACTGGCTTCCTTGGATCGAAGTGAGTCAGGACAGCATTCGAGGAAAGGAGTGACTTTAGCTCTCCAAATGCTTTCTCCTGCCTGTCCCCCCACCGCCAAGCCGCGTCCTTTTTTAGTAGGGCGTGCAGTGGCTCCGTGACTGATGCCTTCCTTGGCAGGAATGAGTGATAAAAATTGAGGAGCCCTAGGAAAGACTGCAACTCTGGCTTTGCGGTGGGGCGAGGGGCATTCTTTACGGCCGCAACCTTGGACTCCGAGGGGCGAATTCCCTCTGGGGTTACCTTAAACCCGAGGAACTCGACCTCTCTTGCGAAAAACACGCATTTGTCTTTTCGTAGGCGAAGCCCCGCTTTTTCGAAAACTGAGAGGACCCCATCTAACCTCCTAGCTAGCTCTGCCTCGCTCCCCGCTGTTATCAGGTCATCGTCGAAGTAGGGGAGGACACCTGCGAGTCCCTTTAATAGGCGTTCCACGAGGGCTTGGGAAATCCCGGGGGCCGAATTCACGCCAAACTGGAGGCGCGTCACCTTAAAGGCCCCCTTGTGGGTTACAATCGTCTGTGCGGCGGCAGCAGCTGGGGTTACCGAGAGCTGCTGATATGCCTGCGCTAAGTCTAGCTTGGCGAAACACCTCCCCCCATGTAACGTGGCCAGTAGATGGCTGACCACAGGCACCGGATATGCATTTGGCCGAATGGCCTTATTAATCGTACATTTATAATCCGCACAAATCCTGACCTCCCCGTTTGATTTAAGGGCCGTAACAATTGGCGTTTCCCATTCCGCCGAGTCAACTGGAACCAAAATCCCCTGCCCCACCAGTTTGTCCAGTTCTGCCTCGATCTTGTCCTTTAGGGCGAATGGCACTCTCCTTGGCTTGAGGCGGATGGGCCGGATCTCTGGGTCCAGTTCAAAGGAGACTGGGGGGCCCTGTACGTCCCGAGCCCCTTTTTGAAAACATCCGGGTGCGCATTGCGCACATCCCGCATTGGGTCAGTCTCGATGGTGTTAATGCCGGACAGTTCGATTCCCAGGGGAGCAAACCACTGTGTTCCCAGAAGGCAGCATCTCCCCCCCTTGAGGACGACTAGGGGCAGTCTCTTGGAATAGTTCTTGAATTTTACTTCGAACTTTCCCACCCCCAACACTGGGATCCCATTTCCCTGCACGTCCCGCAAGTTTGACCTTAAGGCCCGCAGTTTGGGCCGCGCCTCTGGGGGAATGCGCATATACTCTCTCTGGAATAGGATAGAATAGGACGACCCCGAGTCTATCTCCATTCTCACTGGGAGCCCCTGTAACTGTACCTCAACGAAAAAACGTCGGTGCTCCAGTCCCACGCGGTTGACGCCTTCCTCGTCGAAGCCGGTTGAGACCTTCCTGGTGCCGGTCGCCTTCCGCTGGTGTCCCCGGGGGTGACTTGGGCCGCTCTTGTCCTCGGTCCGTCCGCGCCTGCAAACTCTGGCAATGTGCCCCTTCCGGCTGCAGTTGTGGCACTCGGCCTTACGAAACGGGCACCTCGTGCGGTCGTGGGGCGCCCCACAACCGTCGCAACGGCGGTCTTGCCTGTCGCAGGTCTCACGCTTCTCCCCGCGTTTCCTTATCCGCTGGACGTCGTCGTCCTTGCTGGAACAGGGGTCTGCCGTTGTGGACGACTCCTCGGACATCGCTGGTGAGCCGGCGGGCGGCTTGGAGGCCCGCCAAGCCGTCTTTGCTGGTGTCCGCCGGGCCGCTTGCACTGGTGACTTGGCCCTCTCGGCCGCGGCCCCTTGGGACTTAAAAAACCTGACCCCGCTCCTGGCCTCCTCGGCTGCTTGGGCCTCCCGCAGTACCTCGTTGAACGTGAGGCGGTTGTCGCGGGTCATCAGGCGCCTCTGCAGCTCCTCATCCTTCAAACCGCACAACATGCGGTCTCGGAGGGCCTGGTCCAGGTCGTCCCATTGGCAGTGCACCGCTGCCAGCCTGAGGGCCGCCGCGTAGGCGGACACAGATTCGCCGGGGCGCTGGTCTCGCCGATGGAACGCGACCCGGGCTGGGAAGATTGAGACCGGTGGTTGGAAATGCTCACGAAGCTTCTCCAAGATGCGGTCGATGGGCACTTCGTCCACCTTCCGGGGGGCCACGAGGGTCATCAAGATCCGCATCGCGGCCGGTCCCACCTGGGACAGGAAATGTGAGCGCATTTTCGCGTCGTCGTCGACGCCGGCGGCTTCCATCGTGTGCCGAAACTGGCACTCGTAGAGCTCCCACTGCTCGGGTTCGCTGACATCGAACTGGTACGGCTTGACTTTGGGATTCGCCATCGATCCCATCCTCGTCGCCAATTTAGTGTCTTGCACGGGAGACAAAGAAGGAGTCGCAGGAAGGACTAACACAGGTTTATTCATTGATGGTCAGTATGAACATGTGGTAATGGCGGAGGTACATCTCATTATATACAGTAACATAATGCATTTGAATCTGGTTGCACAGTAGCTCATTGGCTGCTACCGGCGTGGCCTCGCCCAGGTCACGCCTCTCTTCTTGTAGTTGTTTTCTGTAGCTCTTTGTCATGCGGGGAATCTCCCGCGGCTGTTCGTGATTTGGGGAATGTGGACCATGTGAGACTGAACGCTCGCAGCTGCCCTCTATGGGCGGCTTGCTCGCGTTCCTTAACAGCTGAGATACATTGTGATTGTGGACTGGTTACAGTCATATATTTAAAAAAACATTGTACATGCATACATAACAGACAGACAGTGAGACAGATGGAGGGAGGGAAAGATGGACAGACAAGCATACAGCTGAATGAATGGGGGGAGAGAGGGAGAGGACATATTACAAGTACAGATGAAAATTCTAATTTTCAGCAGTTTTCCAATATTTCATATACTGAACCTCCAGCCCAAGACATACTCTGCGTTGGCAAGATCAGTTTTCCTGCAAAAACAAGACCCCATTCCCAGCAAGAAAAATGACTATTCTACATAGGAAGCTCTGAAATTCTGACTAGTTGAATGCCTTTTCTGGTGAACCCTTTGGGGAAGGAAAATGCCCAATTTGTACAGAAACTGGGACATTTCCTATGTCCTTTGGTGTTTCCTCTGTCCTCGCCAAATAAACTTTGCCCAGGAAAGTGGTGATTCTGAGCCGGAATTGCAGTCATCAAGCACAGCGATGCTTTTCTTTTAGAAAGAAATGACCAGAAAACCTTTGAGGAATCCCATGAGAATGTTTACAAGAGTTTACAAGTTAAACGAGAGATATATTGTGGGGTGAAATCTTTCCGTGCGACAAAAGAGTGGATTATTTCCCCCTGGGATTTTATCTGTTAGTGAAAGGCTGCAGGATTCATGTTCCCCGCAGACTTGTATACAGTACATAAAGCAGTGAACACCTAAATAGGTTGTCTGCAACAAATACAGATATACAAATATAGATTGTTTTTCTTAGAAGAAAATTGTAAACCACTGAATAAAGTTCTGAGTAGGGTGTTTTCTCTGTGTGTGTGTGTGTGTGTATGTGTGTGTGTGAGTACCATGACTGGAAGATAATAGGTCATTTCTAAGTGTGCTCCGGTGTCTAGTCATGCCTGCCACATGACCACGGAAACGTCTGCAGAAGCAGACAGCGCTGGCTCTTCGGCTTTGAAACAGAGATGAGCACTGAACCCTAGAGTTGGATACGACTGGATTTCAAGCAAGGGAAACTTAAGTGCAGTGGAACCTGGGTTAACTAATGGCTTGGTTAACATAAACATCACATAACAAAAGGAAATCCATAGAAAATAATGGCTCAGTATACAGTATTTTTTGTGTGGAAAAGATTAATTGATTTTCAAAGTATTCCTATGGGAAACTGCATTTTTGGTTAACATATTTTGGTTTTCAATGCATTCGTATGGAAAATTGCATGCAATGCATTCCTATGGGAAATCCGGTTTAAGTAATTTGTGCTTTAAGAAACGTTCTGAGGAACGCATTAATTATGTTAACTGAGGTTTTACAGTACTGAATACTTACCAAGCACAAAAGAAGCACTCAAGTGACTTGCTTCCATCAAATCCTTTTACTGAGAGTTAGTGCTTTGCATTGCAATGGCCAGCAAAAAATAAAATAAATCAAAAAAAATTGGCAATGTCCTCGTTCTCTCACTGAATCGACCAGCCATTTGTAAGCTCTGCTTAATGTCTTCTTTTTCCTACTTTGAGGACAAATGGCCCATTTCTCTTTCTTTCTGTACTACAGAATAATGCATACAATAGCCTGCTGAGTAGCAGTGTGGAGGGAATTTTAAATATGTATTCCTTGTTAAGGTTATGTGGAAGAGCAATATCACAAGGGGCCCTCTGTCTCTAGGTTCTTGTTAGCACAGAGGCTGTCTGGAGAGCCTCTGTTGTGGCTGAGATGTGCAATCACCTGGGTCACATATGTGGACTGATGAGAATGTGATCTCACCACCATGCAAAGGATCATTTGCCTTATTCTTCAAGTCCCATATCTGATTTTGAATATTGGCTCTCATCATGGTGATCAGCCATGAAGATTGTTCTGAGAATAATACAACTCAATGGCCTACCATTTCCTTTCCGCATTGCAGCGTGACACCCATACCTCTGATCCAGTTCTGCGAGTCACTTTCTGGTCCTAAGCCCTTTTGGCACACAAAGTCCTCTTCAGTCCCAGGCCAGGATTGATGAAGCTGATGTCTTCCATCAAGATGGATGCAAATGGGATTTAATCCACTTGGGGACCATCACCCTTCTCTGTGGACTTCACCACTCAAGGCTGTTAGTCCTCAGAGTTGTTAGTTGGCGTTGAGTCACTGGCAGTAGGGTCTATGCCAGGGCTCCTTAAACCTGGCTTTCCAGGTATTCTTAGACTTCAGTTCCCAGAAGCCCAAGTCATCACAACTGCTGATCAGGGCTTCTGGGAATTGAAGTCCAAGAACATCTGGAGAACCATGTTTGAGGAGCCCTGGCATAGACCCTACTGCCAGTTACACAATGCCAACTAACAACTCTGAGGACTAACAGGCCAGACAGGTCCCATAGCAGGCCAGACAGGTCCCATTTCCCACCCTCATTGTTTCTTTCTGACTTGGATTGTAATCTGAGCCAGGGAAGAATTCTTTACTCCCTTCTTCCATTGGCCTCTAGTGTGGTGGTACTGGAAACAATAAAAAACAATCTCCAAGGTAGGTGGAGATGTTAATTTCAGCATGTTGTGCTGCATTGGCCTGCTTTTGGGGGACTTTTCCCCTGAAAAAGAAGTGCCAGGATACATTTGAACAAAAAGGAAAAAAAAGAAAGTGCAAACTATTTGGTGATTTACAAGACACACTGCTCAATTTGGGGGATTTCTAGCTTGCTAGATGATCTGTTGGATTTAAGACTACATGTTAGGGGCTGTGATGTCTTAGTGGTTAAGATGCTGTGCTTGATGGCTGGAAAGTCAGCAGTTCAAGATCCAAGGGCTGCATGACGGAGGGAACACCCATCATCTGTCCCAGCTCCTGCCAACATAGCAGTTTGAAAGTAGAATAATAGGAACCACTTGTATGGGAAAGTAACAACATTCCATGCACTCCCGTGTTTAGTCGTGCCTGCCACATGACCACAGAAACATCTGCAGATGGATACAGCACTGGGTCTTTGGGTGTAACCAGAAATGAGTCCCCTAGAGTTGGACACGACTGGCTTTCAACCAAGGGAGAGCTTTATCTTTACCTTAGTAAAGGTAAAGGTCACCCTTGCTCGATAACCCGTCATATCAAACTCTAGGCTTCAATGCTCATCTCTATTTTATAGCCGAAGAGCCAGCGCTGTCTGCTTCTGCAGATGTTTCCGTGGTCAGGTGGCAGGCATGACTAGACACTGGAGTGCACGGAACAGTGTTTACCTTCCCACCAAAGTGGTCCCTATTTATCTACTTGCAATTTCATGCTTTCAAACTGCTAGGATGGCAGGAGCTGGGACAAAGACAGGAGCTCACTCCATCCTGCAGGATTTGGGTATCGAACTGCTGACCTTTCACCTTTCAGTCAGCATCTTAGCCACTTGAGCCACTGCAGTCCCTATGTCACAGGAAATACTTTCCACTGTGCTGCATGCTTTCCATTCTCAACTTGCCAGTGAGTCTAGAGCAATTGTTAATGGTATTCCTCTCCTGTCATTTGGCACCATGTTTGCAGGGGCTGCCGATGGTTTTAGCTGCTATCCTTGCTGGGAAAATTATAAATCCCACATCAGGCTCAAAGGGTGCAGTTGGAGGTGAATCTCTCAGGGGAGGTGGAACCGATTATCTCCTTCCACAGTCTGGTGTCTTTGTCTGAGCAAGCAGTTCAGAAATGCGGTGAACTACTGAAATCCAATGACCTTTGCCAGTGATATTCACAGCAGGGTCTGCTAATAATAAACGCAACTGCTAAAACACCAACTTTCCGGGAAAAGTTTTCTCTATCCCTTCTCTTCATTCCCCGTATTGGAATTTCATTATATTGAAAGAGCTTTTTCAGCCATGTCTGCCACTGATCTTCTGGCTAACAGCTGATGTCTGACTTTCATTATGATTAGAAAAAACTGGGCAAAAATAGTTTGAAAAACTCTGTAAAGGCTTGTAATACACATACAAGGAGAGAGAGAGAGGATGTACTCCATTGGTACATAGCTGTCAAGTATCCCTTATTGGCCGGGAAACCCCCTTATTTTACCCTCTTTCCTGCCGTCATCCCTTATTAATTAGACTGCAATGTCCTATTGCCACCATTGGAGGGCAGCACAGGATAAGCATAGCTGTCAAGTATCCCTTATTGGCCAGGAAAATCCCTTATTTTACCCTCTTTCCCGCAGTCATCCCTTATTAATTAGACTGCAATGCCCTATTGCCACCATTGGAGGGCAGCACAGGATAAGCATAGCTGTCAAGTATCCCGTGTTTGCCAGGAAATTTCCCTTATTTCCAAATCCAAAACTTGACAGGTATGCATTGGTATCTTTTTCATTCTCTAGGAAGTTACATGTGCAAGGAATGCTTTCTCATCCTGATTTTCTTTAAAACAAACCACTTTTGATTTAATGGGCATTTCCCTCACCCACACATTTCAGAAACTATTGACCATATAATAGTTAGACTGAAGTTTCTAGAACACACGTACCCAAGCTATGGGGTACATTTTTAAATCTATTTTAAATCTATTTTCTTTATCTATGCATTGCATGCTATTCACTCAATTCCAACTGATGGCGTCCCTTTCCAATGTTTTCTATGTATAGAATACACAGAAGTGGTTTCCCTTCCCTTCCTCTAGGGCAGGGGTGGCCAACCATGGTGCTCCAGGTATCCTTGAACTTCAATTCAGCAGGTGTGCTGACTTGGGCTTCTGGTAATTGAAGTCGAAGAACACCTGGAGCACCAAGGTTGGCCACACCTGCTTTAGGGGGTGCCCTGGAACCGTGCAACTTGCCCATGGCTACCTAGGCTGGCTCTTCCCCCCAGGAGCCACAGTGAGGAATTGAACTCCCAACCTCTGCCTCCACAGCCAGATGCCTAAACCACTGAGCTATCCAGCTAGCTTTCATTGCAGGGAGTTTCAAGTTATTTGGCCATTATAAAAAAGAGGTTGTGACTCAAAATAGGTTGGGAAACACTGTTCTAGGATAAGGCAGACTGCAGCATCTAAGTGGGCTAAAATGAACAAAGAAGAAAAGTTAGTTTAGCCCTGCCAACTTTATCCTCACTTGAAGTGACAGGGGAAAAGACAGGAGGCTCATAAGTGGTAAAACCTCTCCTAGTGAACAAGAACACAATGAAGTCACGAAAGACTCTGTCAAATCTGGAAGTTTTCCCAGATTGATGAGGCTCAGTCCATTATTTGCATATTTTGCTAACTTGGCTACTGCCCTAAGCACCCTGAGTGAGATACTTAAACTATTGACTCCTCTCTAATGTGTGAAGCAGGGCCACAGTGGCTCAGTGGTTAAGATCCTGAGCTTGCTGACTAGAAGGCCAGCAGGCCAGCAGGTCAGCAGTTCGAGACCTGACTGCTGCATGATGGAGTGAGCTCCCATCTCTGTTCCAGCTCCTGCCAACCTAGCAGCTCAAAAGCAAGAAACGGCAAGTAGATAAATAGGTACCACTTTGGCGAGAAATGTTACAGTGTTCAGTGCACTCTGGTGTCTAGTCATGCTTGCCACATGGGCATAGAAATGTCTGCAGATGCAGAAAGTGCTGGCTGTTTGGCTGTAAATGGATATGAGCACCGCCCCCTAGAGTTGGACACAACTGGCTTTCAAGCAAGGGAGACCTTCACCTTTACAATGTGTGGAGCATCCATAAGGCAGGGCTTGGAATCCCAGTGCCTTCCAGTTGTTGAAAAATGATTACTCCCTTCTTCCATCATTAGCCATGCTGGGTGGGACTGATAAGACCTAAAGTTCAACATTAACTGGAGAACTCCATATTTCCCCAAATTCAGGGAGAAGGAGTCATAAAGTTTAAGACTTGGCCTGGGCTAGGCAACGTGCAGTTGTTTCTCAGAGAGAGTTGAAGGTGGTATGTGTTCATTACTTTTATCCCAGTATCTGTTCCTATATGGACTTTTGAAGCTGAAGGATTTACTGCTTTTTCTTAGCAGCTCAGCCAGCCTGAACAGCTAACCATGATTATCCAGATGATGCTTCTAGTGATAAAAAATATATAAAAAACTGGAAACTGCAACTCAGCATGAGCCATAGGGGGTCATGTGTGTTATCTCCTGACAACACAGTAAATAATGTGTTAAATACACTCCAAAGTTAAATCTTCCTGTCTCCGGCCACATAACAACACTTCCAAAGCACCATGTTGTGATTATATAAAGCTCTCTACAAGTCCTGTGAGATAAAAAGGCATAATCCCAATTTTCTACTGAGGAAATAGAGAGATGGGGTCAGAACCTGTCCTGTGAGTTGTGATGGGCAGAAAGAAAGAGATTTCATTTTGTTGTCTTTCCTTTCTTATGCTCTTTGTACCCACAACACAAAGGGTTCTGCTTTAAAAGCACAGCGGTCAAAATCAGACCTCTATGAAGAGCTCTTGTTTGCTGCCTTGCTATGTTCATAAAAGATGGATTCACCAAGACCCCTTTTGTCCTTTGAGGATTCCCCACCCCCCTTTCAGCAAATCTGGCCTTGCTACCTGGACAATTTTGGGAATTATAATTCAAACCATTTCAATCTACCTGGACACTCTATTCAAGACCTGAAAGTTGTGATTCTGAAACAGAAAAATTACAGGACTAGGATCCAGAGAGAGACAGCAGAAATAAAATGCATCCATCTGTTGGACACCCAGGAACAGTGAGGAATGAAACTCCCAACATACTTAAACCACTGAGCTATCCAGTGAGTAAGAAATAATATTTGCATGCTGTCAAGGTGATTCAGACTCATGGTTACCCTTTCCAGGGTTTTATGGATAAAGAAGTGGTTAACCATTCACTGGAAAATATATCAGATATAATCATCACCATAATGATAGCAAATATCTGAAACACATATAGAACTTGAAGAAGAAAATATCAGGGGGAAATGTTTGTAAAAAAGTGTGCAAAATTTCATCTACATTTTCATGACTGTGAAAATGTAGACGACATCTTGTATACACTTTAAAAATTTGGAAATCCATGGCTAAAACAGAGTGGGACAATTTTCTGTGCATGGAAAATAATTTTAGAAAAAGTGAAAAAGACATATCTATCTTTAAGTTTCACTAGGGTAAAGAATTTTTTCATACTTATTTGCTTGGTATACTTCCTAGAGAAATAAAATAAAAATCGGCAAATCTTTATTAATAGCCTGGGGGAAGTTGTGTGTATCTTGGTTGACTTGTGAAGTGGGTGGCAGTTCACACCAAAACATGTCTGGAAGGCTGTGAGACTGTTAAATTCAACGATATGAATTCACACTGGCTATTATTAACTCTTCCAAATGCATCATCCATCCATTGCCTTTCACTATGTCTGGAAGAAACTCTTCCATGTACATACTTGGTTTTTCCCCTCCTTACATATAGTGCTTCTTATGTAAATGGCATAGTGTTGAAGGACAGAAAATTCAAAATGTTATTCTGTACCAATTGGGATGAAAAATGGAACCTAGAGTAATATAATTGGACTGTGTGCAGTAAATTGAACAATTTGTGATAGAAATACAAATCTGAAGCAATCTATTTGTTTTTGCAGGTTTTATAACAGAGCTTGAACTGCCAGGCAATTTAGCCTCTTGTGTTGGGGAAGCATTTTTATTGAATGTTTTTTTAAAAAATCATAAGTGCAGTCAAATAGTCTTCATTCCCATCAGAATAACTGAAGAGGCCTTAAAGTATCTACAGAAGCATAGGCTGAGAATCTGTTATGCAAAGCCTTCCCATATCCCTTTACAGTCCATGTTGAACTAGTAATGTTTGGTTTGACAAAAATAGTAGTGGTTGCACCTTTTTGTCAAAACTTAATTTTTTTTCTTTCCTCCTCTATCTAGGTATGTGTGTGTTTACTCTAGAAATCTTTAGCAGCTCTAACATTGGCCCAAACAGGGCTCTGTATCAGAGCTGGAATCTATATGTTTGGAATAAATACATATGGATCTTCCTTATGATTTCTCAAATCTTTGGTTCATCAGCCAGTTTTTATTTGCTCATTTGATTTGCTTATATCCTGGACTATGTGTAAGAGAGACATAATGTTTTCTCCAGAACCTATTATGTTGCCAGACATCTGGGGGGTGGGAATTCACCCATTAAAAAACTACACATCGAATAACTCGCAGACTTCAAATATAGCAGAACATGCTTTTGTCCACGAGAGGGGTGGGAAGCAATGCATAAAAGGTAGATCTGCAAAATAAATAAATAAATACACACCTGGGTAGGAAAGGACAAAATCTATTCTGTTAAAAAATAATAATGATATATGTGGCTTTGGACCAAGGTAGGATTCTGGTAACTGCAATGCAGAATGTTTCCAAACTCTGGTTGTTAGAGTAGAGTCAGAAGCAGAATCCAGAAGCTGGGATTTGTTATGCGAGAATTCAAATAGTAATCCAAAACATGCAAGAGACAACAAGACTGTTCCTCTAACTGTCCAAGATCACAGGCTAGAGTATTGCCTAAAAAGATGCTCCAAAGTGCCTTCTTAGTGACTTCTTCTTCTTAATGTTTAGGTCAGACTTTAATCTGCCAAAAGGAAGACACCTTCTTGGCTTTGTCTTTCACCAAACTCAAATCTTCCTTGGTACAAGTTTTGGGTACTAACTGGTAGACCAGCAAATGAGCTGGATTCTATAACTGTGCATTTAGAAAGTTGTTGCCATGCTTTGTGTTGACACACTTGCCCTGATAAGTAGGTGAGAAAGGAAGCTAGATTTGTTATAGAATCTGACAACATTTAGAGGGCAATTGAAAGCACAATTTTAGGGAAGATACAAACAATATTTTAACAGTTGGAGAAAACAGAGTTTGTCCCTGATGAAAAAGGATACTGCAGCGTTTGAATTTTGTTAGGATTATATCCTACTTAATTAAACAATACAAAAAAAATGGAACCTCTATTGTATTTAATTTGAGTGCTATTAATTTCTGTGGAGCATTTTGGCTGGAGTGGGAATGTGGTTTCCAACTGATAATTATGGCATACTTAGTATTTTGAAAATAGAGTTTCAGTACTCTCAATTATATCTCCCGGAAGCCCACAAAGGCTATTCAGTAATGGTACAGAAGCAATAACATTCTATCTCAGAACCACCAAGACTGCAAATAATCCCTAGAGAGTGTGATTAATTTAAAAGCAACTTCCACCATCTCTTTGCTGACAGCTTTCATGACTTATTGAAGTGTCTGACAGAGTTGACCTGCAAGTACAAGAACTGGTCATATTATTATTATTATTATTATTATTATTATTATTATTATTATTATTATTATTATTATTATTATTATTATTATTATTATTATTATTATTATTTGCTATGCTTCCCCAAGGACATTGCTTATGTCTGTCTGAGGCAAGCCCCGGAAGAAATAAGATGCCTGGAATGAACTTTTTCCCCACTCCCATGACAGCCACAATAGGAAAGTCTCTCTCTCTCTCTCTGTTTCACTGACTAGGTTATTCCCAGAGCATACTTCTAAAGGTAGATTAAGCCCCAACATGGAGGCTTGCTTATCGATACATAGCAAATGACCAGCAAATGAGCTGGATTCAGTATTTATCTACATAAACACAGTGTGTTGATGTCCACCAGCATCCTCCACTTCTACTTCCAGTGCCAGGAACACTGAGGGAAATAAAAAGCACAAGTTGGGCTGCCCAACCAGACACATTAAGAACTTCTGTGCTAGCTTTATGTTACTCTGCAGGAGTGTATGCTAGCCTAGTGTGGTGCAGATCAACACATGAAAAGCAGGTGGATGTGGCCCTAAACGAAACAGTGAGATTGGTCACAGGATGCCTAAAGCCAACCCCAATACAAAAAGTGCATTACTTAGCTGGCATCCCCCCACCAACATTTCACTGAGAAAGTGCTGCTCAGAAAGAGTGGGTCAAAGCAAAATCCTCAGAATCACACCTGCTGTTTGATCACCAACCATCAAAGCAGAGATTGAAATCAAGACACAGTTTCCTCATAACTTCTGCTCCCCCGAACAAGCAGCCACCACAGACTGCCCTAGCACTTTGGAAGGCGAGCAAGGAGCTACCAGATAACTGGCCAGAACCACATGACTCTTTACCGCCTGGCCAAGAACAAAGCTTTAAATAGACTGAGACTGAGTGCCAGGGAAGGAAGATCAAGGGCTAATCTGAGAAAGTGGGGTTTCCCTGTAGATGGTAGCCTATGTGAATGCAGAGAAGAAAAAACAATTGCCCATATGATACAATGCACATGATGCCCCTCAAAGTGCACTGATGAGGACATTATGTTGACAAGAGGAAATGCTGTGGAGGTGACCGATATTGGGAGGATGTCATCTAGCCCTTTTAATTCCTTTTTGTTTTAGACACGTTAATTTTAGCTTCATATATTATTATGTGCTGGTGGTGCCTCTGACACGAATAAAGAAAGATCCTCCACTTGAGCAAGTTGGTCTTACTTTTAGGGACTCTGACCCTCAGAATATTCAGGGTCCTCCAAGTAACGCAGGGTAGGTTGAATTCCTCAGCCACATCCTCCTTTATTGTTATTTCTTGTTCAGTGAGCTCCTTCCTCCATCTTCCATTTTGATTTTTCAAATTAGAGCAGTCTCTGGGTGGTTCACAAGATACAGTAATTAGCATTTTTTCTGAAACACAATGGACACTCATTTTACTGATCTTGGAAGGATGGAAGGCTGAGTCAATCCTGAGCCCAGAATAATATTCTCTCCCCATGGATAATTATCCATGCCAGAGCTACGTAATTAGCATTATATTGTTTAATTATCATGTGAGCTGCCCTCAGTCAGGTTCCCTGATTGGGCGGCATACAAGCGCGGAAATTAAATTAAATTAAATTATTCCTGATATACCAGCTCCCAGTGTGAAAATGAGCATTCACAGTCCTATGAAACTTCACCTCTCATTTGAAGTACAACTGTGTAGAAGATTCCTCCAAATGCCAGGTTCTGACCCAAGTCAGATTGATTTGAGGGATATTTGGCTTGAAGTAAATGGTCAGATTTGGTTCTGGAGCAAACTGAAACAAATTTGCAACCAGGGTCCAAAATGTATTCTGCAGGCAAAACCTACTTCAGCCAAATAGCCCCTGTGAAACTAAATTTTAAAGGGTTTTAGTGGATAAATCACAGAGGCTGCTTTACATTCTGACATAGTCTGACATATTTTCTCCCACATTTATGGATTGTCAACTGTCCACACTTGATGTAAGGTACAGGTCATGGTCTCCCTTGCTCAGAAGACAGTCATGGTGCTCATTCCCATTTACAGCCAAAAAGCCAGCGCTGTATGCATCTGCAGATGTTTCCAAGATGATGTGGCAGGCATGACTAAATGCCAGAGTGCACGGAATGCTGCTATCATTCCCATCAAAGTGGTGCCTATTTATCTACTTGCAATTTCTTGCTTGAGGGCAAAACCAAAAAAGGACTCTCCTTGCATTGGCTTTGCAAAGCAGTTTGGATCTTAGACCCAAATGAAATTGGATGAAATACAAATCACTGTGGGTCAAACTGAGATCAGAAGCTGCAAACTGGCCTCCAGATTGAACCAAGGGGACTCATGTGTATCCTGAGTCCAAAGTCATACAGTCTGGGCTGGGCTTCTCCTCATCGAGAACTTGGGTTTATGGTTCTTACATCACATTGTAAGATCTCGCTCTTTTCCCTATTGTTCCTAACACATTAGCTATGAAAGAAATTTGTGAATTCCTTTTAAAGCCAGAGAATTAATCACCATTCTTTGAGTTGACTCCATTTCAAACAAAGGATGGTATTACTTAAAAACAAAACAAAACCCCCACAGTTATTGAGGAAAGTGGCCATGTTTACCCTCCTACTGATATGTTTATCTTTGTTTAGATTCTTTGGAGTGGAATATTTACTGTCATTAGCTGCATTTTCATTCCTTGTGTGCCTCCACAAACAGGACATACAAGAAAGGAAGAATTAATTGCTTTAGGCAACGAAAGAGTGCAGCTCCAGACACGTATAAGTATTCTGGCACTATGAATCAATGGTTCACTAATTGCCTGTACATTATTGACCCTTTGTCTACAGTGGGCTTCATTCTCTTGGCTCTGTAGTCTCTCATTTCTGGAAGTTGCTTCCTATACATCTACAAATATTTTATGAACTGCTTTGCAAGATATTTAAACCACTGGAGAGCAATGCTTTAATCTGAATGTGCTGCACTCCAGTCAGAATCATGGCATTTGCTGCTGTTATTTCCAAATCCGATCAGGCTTGAGCAGTGGTGGGCATCAGCAGGTTTGCACCAGTTCACCAGAACCGGTAGCAGAAATTCTGGTTGGCTGCGCCGATCCAAGTTTTGAAATAAAGTAGTCCTAATTTGGGTGCAACGCAGGGCTTTTCTCCTGGCCACACTCACCATACCACGCCCACAGTGTGGTAGTAATTTTTTTGGGAGCCCACCACTGGGCTTGAGTCTAGATTCTGTGGCATATCTAAAACCTTGCAGTGCATCAGCAATATTTAATAAGCCTTGTAGTGGGTGATTTGATTACCATATTTCAATATGCTGCTTCCCAACGTTATTTTAATATGAATTGAGAATGTAAGAGTTGTGCACCCAAAAGCCTTTCTAATCCAATATTCTGTTCCCGCTGTGATCTATGAGATGTTCCTGGAAACCTAAAAACCAGAGACGACTGCAATTAGCACCTTTCCACATGCCTTCCCTTCAACTGATGCTGAAAATTTAGTGGTTCTGCTTCTGAAGGCCATACTTAGCAAATGTAATTAGTGTCCTACATACATTTGTTTAACAGCTTCATAACTCTACACAAGTAAGTGGCCATCGCGACATCTTGTGGTATTCCATCTCTGTCTATACACTCTGTGGAGACCTCTACCCTTGATAAATGATTTATTGCCAAGGTTAGCTATCTTCATGTAATGCAGGTGCTGAACCTTCCAGGTGTGGAGAACACTGCTTCAGACATTTTGATCTAGTGCTTCAATTAAATCCATCCGGATTGGTCAGAGACCAGGTATTGTGGAAGCTAGAGGTCAAAGTATTTGCACATACCCATCCCTGGGCCTTAGAAGGCTGCTCTCACTTTCACAACCACTACATTAAAGGTTATTTTCTTCTTACACTATTGTCATACCTTTCAAGTTTTGGATTTGAAAATAAGGGAAATCCAGCAGCATTGGGCAGTGTGCATGCGTAGTATGGGTTTTGCCTTTTCCTTCTGTGCAAGACACAATGGGTGCTGTTGTTCCTGGCCCATTTTGCACCAGTGCACATGCGCAGTACGGGTTTTGCCTTTTCCTTCCACACAATGCACCCGGACCATTTTTTTTAAAAAATGTAGAATACAGGAGATTTACAGGAAAATATAAATATGGGATGATGGTGGGAAAGAGGAGTAAATAATGGGAGTTTCGCTACCAATATGGGAGACTTGACAGCTATGCTTTTGTGTGTGTGTGTGTGTGTGTGTGTGTGTGTGTGTGTGTGTGTGTGTGTGTGTGTGTGTGTGTGTGTGTGTGTGATATGAGAGGCTCATGACTACTGGGGTAGATAAAGGTAAAGGTTGCCTTTGCTTGAAAGCCAGTCATATCCAAATCTAGGGTTCAGTGCTCATATCTGTTCATAGCCAAAAGCCTGCACTGTCTACAGACATTTCCATGGACATATGGCTAGACATTACTAGACACCGGGGTGAATGGAATGCTGTTTACTTTCCCACTGAACTGGTCTCTATTTATCTACTTGCAGTTTCTTGCTTTTGAGCTGCTAGGTTGGCTGGACCTGGGACAAAGAATGGAGCTCACTCCAACGTTCAGTACTCTGGTCTCGAACTGCTGACCTGCTGAACTTTCAGTCATCAAGTTCAGCATTTTAACCACTAAACCATCACAATCCTAGTCTATTAGAGTACCCAATGTCAAATCGGCCAGGTTTTGATTTTAAAAAACCAACAGAAGTGAAGTTGGTATTTGTGCATTGGGTTGGGGCTGCATTTTGGCCCTTGTGTGCTACCTCTGACATGCAGACCACATCTTGTAAGCCCTAGATCAGGGGTTCCCAACCTTTTCAAGCCAGAGTCTAGGTCATACTCTCTCAGTCAGCTTCAAGGGCCAGAGGGCCATTTTGCCCCGCCTGCATGATGGGGTGGCCATTTTGTCCCAGCAGCTTCAAGGGGGAGAACATTTTGTTTTTTGAATGAATTTGAATGAATTTATTTAGAATTTATTTTTTTATATACCGCTTTCCTCATTTTGCAATGACCCAAAGCGGTTCACAGCATTCAAAAATATACAGAAATACAATAATACAGAATTACAAGGCAACAATACAATTTACACGTGCAAAATACAAAATTTCATAACAATACATCATATTACAGCAATAGTGTAAAAAAAAAACACCAATAAGAACAAAACATAACTAACACGGCTTCTTTCCAAGCCCTCCCGGCTAACAGGACCGGGAAGGCGAAGTCAAAAGAACACTGAAGTTGGTGGCTGCCCCAACTTTCCAAGTCCTTGCGGTGGGCAGGGCCAGGATGGGGAAAGTCAGAGGATGCAGATGAACTGCGTCTCCCATCCCGGGCCGGTGGCGTGGGCCCAGGAGAGACACGGGAGGGACCCTCATGGTGGGAGCTCTAGCGGCTCTGGCAGCCTTTCAAGTCCTCATGGCGGGCGGGCCAGGAGGATGAGGTCAGCTGTTCCAGGTGAGCCACATCTCACATCCCGCCGGTGGAAGAGGCGGGGAGAGTGCAACGGCTGTGGCAGTAGCATCCTCGGAGTCTCCCGGGCCAGGGGAAACTCTCTTTTATATCCCCACCGGTGGAGGAAGCGGGGAGAGCGCGGTGGTTGCAGGGGGGAGCACATAAAATGGCACCAGGGTATGAATCCAGCCTGTGGGCCTTAGGTTGGGAACCCCTGTCCTAGATTGATGCTATGGGACAAATGTCAGGGATGCCAAGTGGTTGGAAAGCTTGTAAAAACAGCTAGCAGCTTCCATAAATTCTGCCACTTATATAAAGTAGGGTGTGGGGAAGGGAGAACTTTAGAAGGAAAAAGTGAAACTGTGCTACTACTAAGGGGGAATGCCATCTTTAAGAACGTATTTTATTCTTTTCCTCATGTAGGAATTTCCCACCCTGGTGAAAAATAGGATGGGAGATTTCGAGAGCGAGTGAATTCTCTCAAATCTCTGTTCACCTTGTACCTTTCTCTTTTCTTTCACTGAAGTTAAGTTTGCTCCAAGGCTCCAACATGTCTTCCACCATTCCTTCATTTCATGTGGCAGCCAACATAAGGGGTGCCCTGACCTCTGTTTCACTCACACTTCACACAGGTTGTACTTCTGTCTTACACCCTTCAGCTGAAATTATCTGTCATTGTACAATAACACAATACTAGTCTTTTGAAGCACTAGGATAGAGAACTTTGCCCATGGTTTGACTTTATAAGAGCTTTGTTGTAAATGTGTCTATTTCAAAAGCACTAGTTCTATTTTGTGGGAGGGAAATGCCTTGGTGATCATTTCCTACCCTTGTCACTGCTAACATTTGCTACAGTGCTCTAACAACCCTTATGTCTCTAGCGATGTATCTTCGAGTTGGCACCAAATATGCATCAATTCCCACCTCTGCAAATGTATTTATAATATACTATCCTTAGTGTGGCCTGAATTTCACATGACTCAACTGCTGAGAACTTACCTAGGTCCAAGCCTGGAGAAGTAAATTTTTGGAATACAAATTCAACATTTTTAAACCCACCTCTCGTAAAAGTAAAGCTTTCCCTTGCTCAAAATCCAGTCGTATCCAACTCTAGGGTTCAGTGCTCATCTCTGTTTCAAAGCCGAAGAGCCAGCGCTGTCTGCTTCTGCAGACGTTTCCATGGTCATGTGACAGGCATGACTAGACACTGGAGCACACAGAATGCTATTACCTTCCCACCAAAGTGGTCCCTATTTATCTACTTGCAATTTCTTGCATTTGAACTGGTAAGTTGGCAGGAGCTGGGACAAAGACGGGAGCTCATTCCGTCCTGCAGTACTCGGGAATCAAACTGCTGATCTTCCACCTCCTAGTCAGCATCTTAGCCTCTTGAGCCACTGCAGTCCCTAATCCACCTCCATCCTCCCTTGCTTTGGCTTAGATTTGACCTCTAAGACTAGGGTGGCTGATCTGAATATTAGGAAAGTATGTTAAGGAACACCATAGGCAAGGCTTTCTCGGTATTAGCCTCTCATTTTTAAAAGCTCACTTCCAATGGATATTTGGTTGGTCCCATCAAGTTGTAGCTTTTAAACTGGTTTTGAAAACCATGTGTTTTCAATGTGCCACCTGAGACGGGAAGCCATGGTATGGGAACTGCAAGGTTAAAAGTATGTCTATTACAGTTATGTTATTATGATCAAAATTTTATAAAATATTGCTAGAGATGTAAAACTGAAGTTGGGACATGCTTTCATTCATGGTGGAAATGTAATAATGTGAAGGAAATCTGGGAAATAGCTGTTTTTTGGAAATCAGTCAAATATTGTTGATAAAATTGGAGATGTGTCCCAAAATAGCATTATTAATGGATTTTGGAACTAGGCAGATATAACTGAATAAGAAAGAGATGATTATTATATTGTAACAGCTTTAGTATTGATTATTGTTGGAAAAATGGAAAGTACAAAGAGATATGGAATGTTGCAATAAATAATAAATTAATATATGAATTAAAACTAAAGAAGGGATTAGTAAAATAAAAAAACTGGCTTTAGAGAAACATGGGGAGAATTTATAGATTACGTATTAGTGAAGGGGAAAGAAGTAAAGCCAGAGCAATATCTTTTATCTTTGTGGAACTAGGGGATAAATATATAAATAACGTATAATTATATAGAGAATAATTAAGTGAAAAGTCTATAATCTCCCACTGGTTTGTTAAGATTTTTGCATTTTTAAAACATATTTGTATTTGCATGAAGGCAGGAGGTCAGCAGTTCGAATCCAGAGTATTGTAGGATGGAATGAACTCCCGTCTTTGACTATGTTTCTGCCAACATAGCAGTTCAAAAGCAAGAAATTGCAAGTAGATAAATAGGGACCATTTCGGTGAGAAGGTAAACAGCATTCTGTGCGCTCTGGTGTCTAGTCATGCCTGCCACATGACCACGGAAATGTTTGCAGAAGCAGACAGCACTGGCTCTTCAGCTTTGAAACAGAAATGAGCCCTGAACCCTAGAGTCACATACAACTGGCTTTCGAGCAAGGGAAGCCTTTACCTTTGCCTTATTTGCATGATGTTTTCTTTTGTTTATTTTGAGAGAGAGAGAACTTGCAATAATTGTTAGGTCAAATCAACTCTGAATTTTAAGGGGCCTCTCTAAAGTGCTGAAACTGACTTAAAAATAATATTCGGCATCTTTGATTATAAAGTTCTAAGTGAAGCCTGGAGTGAATTTGCCATTCCTTTGAAATTACAATCACAAGATTTTTTCTCATTCTTTGTTTATGACATCTGGAAGGTGCGTCATAGTTTGCATCAGCTTCAAGTGGCACAACATCTCCCCCTTGTTCCCCCTTCCACATTATGGTGCCGCTTAGATGTGTCTCATTAGTAGACTGTTTTATTTTATTTATCGTATGATGAACTTCAGTTGTCTACATTAACATTTATATATACAGTAAGCACAAATTGTCTATTTCAAGTTCCTAGCTGAAGTTCCACGTCCAGCCATTGAAGGGCTTCATCTCTGGCACCATGCAAGTCTTCCAATGTGCCTCCAAATGCATGTAAAGGACACCTAAATGCAATGTGGTCCATGTTTTGGACTTCTTCCTCACAGTCACATTGGGGAGAGGAATTCCACCCCCCCAATAAATAAATAAATAAATAAATAAATAAATAAATAAATAAATAAATAAATAAATAAATAAATAAATAAATAAGCTGGAAGGTTTATATCGGAGTTGCATGATTATGCTCCTAATAATGGACATCCAGAGGGTAATTAGATGTGAAATATTCCTTCTGGTTTTTTTTTTTTTTTTACTGGAATAAGATTGTTTCCCTCAGCTGTGCTCATATAAATCCACAGAATTGGCAGGATTAGACCTAATTAATGCTAGCTAGCCAGATTTACTTATGGCTTCCAAATGTTTCTAGTTAGCAATGGATCTGCCATGTTCAGTATAGAATAAACATGTCATGTTAGACTCCCCTCCCCAACACACTTTTTATTCGCAGCTTGGTCAATCTAATTGAATCGAAATGTGCTTCCAGAAGCCCGAGCTCCATGTTGATGCTGGGGATATAGAGAGTTCAAGCTCATTACACACACTGGTGTTAGCATACCAAAGTCCTAGGTCAGTGATGGCCAATCTGCTCTGGCCCTTTGGAACCTCCTGCCAATTGACTGTGTCTCCAGACGGAGTTGCTGCCCTTCAGGAAAGAACTAGAAACCTGGCTGGCAAAGCAGGTGTGGGGCGCCAGCAATGGGGTGAGCCGCCCAGAGTCTTCAGAGTTGGCCGGCAATATAAACAAAATAAATAAATAAATAAGTCCAAGGAAAGCTAGAGTGCCAAGCTTCGCCATCACTGCCCTAGAACAATGGTAAGATCAGTGCACTGTGAGAGATAAAATGACATCCAGGCTGCCAATGGGGATGTTGTTCCTGCTCCTTGCATGGAGAGCAATCAAAACAAAATGATATTTTTTAAAAGTCAGAAAAAGCACAACCTTGTGGTACTTCCACTTCTGGGTGGTTGGCAGCTTCCAGACTATTTGCAGACATTCTGCTCTGTAAGGCAAAAGCAAATGCCAGCCCTTCCAAGCCAGGCATTTTTTTTTTGCTACAAAAGGAAGAATGTGTCACAAGCATCTGCCTACTCCCTATTATGGTAGTTATATTAATAAAATTAAAATTTTTGCTCTTTCATTACACTTGAACAAATCAGCTTCCTGCAAAGGCTGCCTTTCTCTACCAAAATGGTAGAGGTGCCTTTGCTGACATCATTGCTTCCCTATAAATGATGTTGCCATAAAGAAGGCTTCGGGAAGGGAATAGGGTTCCACATTGCTTGCTGTTGACCCCAAACCTTCCTAGGAATGATTCTACAGGATGATGTTGCATGGGGCACTTGGGAGATAGAGCCGTGCATGCAAACACTGCATCCCAATTTTCTCTCTGGTGCTCCATGTTGTTGGACTTACAGATGCAAATCCTTGCACCCCAAAGTGTTTAAGTGTGTTTCTCTTATTATTGGAAAGGATAGGGAGGATTTTTCCAGGAGATTTCAGTAGAATGCTTTCATTGTTAAGAACAATGTTCAACAGAAACGATGGCATTTGTGTGCATGTGTGTCTGCAATATACTTATCACATGAACTTTGCAAATTGGCCCACCTAATTGTTGCTTTATGTAAGAACTGGAAGCACTAGATAGGCTATTAACAACTTGATTAACAACCAATCTATACTTCTTTGTTTACTCTTTGTGTCATATGTGTGTACTTTTGTTTTTTTAAGGCTAAAGGAGATTCAAGACATAACATGCAACTCTAAGAAACCATGAGGAGGGAGAAGAAATTCTCTCTCTCTCTCTTTTGGCTGCTGGATAGAAATCTCATTGCATTGAGACAGGCTGAAATGACAAGGACAATGACAAGAAAGCGAGTAAGTGTCCTTTTATTTATTTATTTATTTATTTATTAGTCAAATTTGTATATGCCGCCCGCTCAGGCAAATCCTTCACTAGTACTGTAAATCCCAGATTCCCTGATCTTTGCTTTCGCCGCTAGGGATCCTTGCTGATGAAATCTAACATCAGTGGAGTTATACGTAAAAAACATAGGTTATACAAGAATTCATTGACCTTGGCTTACAACACATTTAGATAGAATGGAACATGGGGAAAAATACAAAAATTGGGAATGGAGGTGTTTGTTATGCGTTGTGTTTTGCCTGAAACTTTCCAATTGCCATGAGTTATTTAAACCAGTATGAAATATCTGGTGAATTTCCACCTAGCACTAGTGTTGTGGCCTGGGATCCCGGGTGCAAGGAGGAGGAGGAGGACAGTTGGCACACCCCTCAGCCTGATGCCAGCTCAGATCTGGATTCAGAGTGAGAAGAGGACCTGTTGCCAGTCCCTCAGACTGCTGCCGACTCAGATCTGGACCCTGGGTCCGAGTTAGCAGACCTGCCACCAGTTCCACAGCCTGCTGCCAGTGTGCAGCCAACTCCTTGTGGCTAAGTCAGCCAAACTGATCAAGGGTTGACAGGAGAACTGTCAGAGGCACCAGGTGTCAGCAATGTGGAGGGCTGGGCAGAACCCAGCACATCTGAAAGATGTGGGGCTCAATTGAGGAATGCCCTGCAGCTGAGAAGGAGGAGGGCTAGAGCTCACCACCAGAGAAGATCTCCAGCTGGGAGCCTTGAGCCTCCTTAAATAAGGAGCCGTGCTTGCAAGCTCTTGTCAGAGCAATTACTTTGAAATCCTGACACTACATTGCTACAATCTCTGACTGCCTCCTGAAACCTGAACCTTTGCCAGGACTACCGACAACATCTCCGGATTACCCTTGTGTCTACAGTTTTGCTTTGATCGGCTCTGGAACCTGGCTATCATTGACTACGGCTTTGTTTATCCCTTTTGGACTCAAGTAAGACTTTCTCCTAACTTGTGTGTGATGGCCACAGACCAATCTGCTCTGTTCTGGGTGTCTGGGCAATAGCAACTAGACATCAAGAAGTGGGCAAGAAAGAGACATCTTGTATTATAAATGCTGACACTGAGATTAGTTCTGTGTTGCTTTAAAGATTATAATCTATGTGGGGAAAGTTTTGTGTTTTGGATGAAATCGATGCCTCCTGTTAGTCAAAGCAGGTGAAGTGGCACTAGTTTCAAAAAATTACCATAGAAGAAGTTTTTACCCCCCTGGAAAAAAAGAACCTCTCCCAATGGATAAAGATAATCCTATTTACTCCTTATGGGTACCTCAAACACATTTTCAGTCATGAAGAAGTTTTTTTTTCTTTTTGAGGCAGACTGGCAATAACACTGGTTGGGTAGCAGTCTGACATGTGGGGAAAATGCAGCAATAACTCAACCATTTGTGACTTTGCAGAACTGGAACTGAAAATTACTTAAATTGCCTATGAGAAATAGGAAATACCTTTTTTATGGTTTTGTAAATATGCATGGGCAGAAGGAAGTATCAGCAGGGGATGAAAAGTAAGTAATAGATATTTCACGTCTGTCAAAATATAAAGACAAGAGAAAACCTGAAATAAAATAACAAACGTGTGTTGTTGATGCAGAACTATGCAGTGGTCTCCCTTGTTTGATACAGAAAAAAGAAAGTGAAGCAGAAGAAAAATGGATCTGACATATATACATTTGGGAAAGTTGGACATAATAGACAATAAACAAACATATTCATGCACAGTAAAATTGTCACCAAACCATCAATATGTTTGTCAACTGGTCCATTTTCAGTTATCTCTGAAGGAGTAGAGAATATTCTGTTGCTTGGTTGCTGAGGTTGTAAACTGGGGGTTCCCAACCTAAGGCTGTGGGCTGGATCTGACCCATGGTGCCATTTCATGTGGCCCCCACACCCCTCCAAGGGCATTTGAGAAATAAAATGACCACCCCTTTGAAGCTGTTGAGACAAAATGGCCATCCCCATCATGCAGGCAGGGCAAAATGGCTGTCTGGCCCTTGAAGCTGACTGAGAGAGCTTGACCCAGCCCCTGGCTTGAAGAGTTTGGGAACTCCTGTTGTAAAAGAACAGAAGAAACACAGAAATATTTGTTGTTGTTGTTCAGTTGCACAGTCGATTCTGACCCCATGGACCATTGCCCGATAGGGACCTCTGTCCTCCACCATCCTCCTCAACCCACCCAACTCTGTGCCCATTGCATCTACAATACCATCTAGACATTTCATTTTCTGCCACCCTCTTCTTTTTTTGCATCTACTTTTTATTTGTATTTCTCTTTAATCTCTAGTTATTTTCCTCTCTCTAGGGAAGAACCCTATGGAGTTTTGTCAATTTCTATTTTTAAAAAATTAAAAGACTCTTAAACTATCCTAAGACTTTTGATTTGTTAAAAAAGTGAGGAAGCTAGGACACGACCAGGATTTAGAAAATTACCCATGGGAAATTTTCCGATTGAAAGATGGCTCTTTCCTCATCATATTAGAAACTGAAATCCACTGAAGCGGAGTTGTCATGAAATACTTCTTTGCATAGCATTAGTACACGAGAAACACAAATCACTTAGCATCAGACCTATCCAGGCACTTATAGTTCACATTTGTCCTCACATCACTACCTTCCAACTTCTGGCAATTGGTCTCCAGGAATTCTTCTTCTTCTGTGTCCTGATCAAACCCTGGACTGCCAAAATGAAGCCACTTTCTTGCCTTTGCCTTTGGTGCATGTTTCTGGTAGTAGTGAATTCATTCTTCAGTTCCTTTGGTTTGATCTGGTATTAGAAAGATTAGTCAAACAGGTTGCCATTCATGGTTCACCCAATCACCACCACCACAACCACCAATTATGGCATGCTACTGTTAGCACCCAGTGCATCTAAACAAAAAACATTTCAGACAAAACAAATTACCTTTGCAGTACAAGAAAAGATGTTGGATGATATAAAAAAAATGGGTGGTGGTGGTGGTGGTGGTGAATTTACCTATTTTGTTGTTGTTTGGTCACACAGTCAAGTCTGACCCTTTGCGACCCCACAGACCACCGCACGCCAGTCTCCTCTGTCATCTGCCATCATCCGTAGACTACCCAGTTCTACGCCCACTACACCAATGCCATCTAGCCATCTCATCTTCTGCCGTCCCCGTCTCCTTTGGCTTTCTATCTTTCCCAGCATCAGGGCTTTCTTCAGTGAGTCCTCTCTTTTCATTTTACATATATAGGTATAAAATTTGAAAATTCTGAGGTTTCTCCCATTTTATAAAAAATGAAAAAATTGCATTTTAGAGGTTATGTTGGACAAATCAGCTAAAGAACCTGAAAATGAAAGAATGCAAGCGCGGCGCCAAAATGGCTGCCGCGCTCTTTGCGCCCCCCCCCACCGGACGAAGGCATCTGGGTAGTTAAGGGGCGTGGCCAGCTCCCTTATAAAAGGGGTGGCCACGAGGCAGCGGCGCTGCCATTTTACGAAGCGACGGAGCGGAGAATTTTTTCCCTCTTACCTCCGTCGCTCTTACCTCTACCGGGAAGCCTTTTGGCTGCTGAATTCTCTCGTTTTCGGCTTCCCATCGATTGGCTGAGATGCCCTCGAAGAAGAAGGCGGCTGCGAGCGCGGCTCGTGCGGTTCGGAGGCGCAATCCGGGTCGGAGGGCCGCGGCTGCGCCTCCCCAGCAGCCGCCTTTGCCTGCACCCACCGGAACCGGTGGAATGGGGTCTATTCCCCCTTGGCCGGAGAATGGTGGCCCGCGCACGGGTCCAGTAGGGGCTGCGGCCCTCGGCCCGCAAGCGGTGGACACCGCTCCTGGTGTTGCCCATTCCGCTGGGCCTTCCTCTATAGGGGCGCAGCTCGCTCCGGGGCCTTCCAGCCTTGGGGGGTGGTCTGGTCCCCTTCCCTGGCAGGTTGCTACATCGGCCCTAACGGGCCCGGGTGTGGGGTTGTGGCCCTATTCGGGCCCCGGGGTACAGGGACCTGTACCCATGCCTGTAGTAGGCGGGCCGGCTGGCCCTTTGCCCCATGTCAGCGTGGAAGCCTTATTGGCCCACGTTGCGGCCCTCGAGGCATCCCTGGCCCGGGCTAGCCACTCTGGGGCTCCCTTTGGGGTTCATTTCGACGCGTCGTCTGCTGGGCAGCGGCAGGCGACGGGACGGGTCGAGCTGCTTGAGGCGCGTGGCACGACCTCGGCCACTGCCTCGCTGCTCCCCAATCAACAGACCGGTGCGGGTCAGGCCCCATCGACGAGCTCGACGGCGGTCGTGAGCTCCGACGCCCCCAGTGGGCCGGAACCCCCGGTGGGGGCGGCCTATGGGGGTGCAGCATGTGAGTATGCGGTCCAAACTAGTGCACCTACACACGTGGCCACGTTGGGGGGGTTTCAATGGCCTTGGCCTCGCGCGGGTGGGGCGGCGGTCCAGCCGCTGACGCCCCACCCGGCGACGACAACTACCACCCAGGGCCCCGTGGTGGGGGGTGTTTCCTACCCTGTGGGGAATGTTTTGGGGGTGACTGGGTTAGTACAGGCCCCCTTTCAGATGCCGGCAGTTCCTGCTGTGCCTGTGTCGGCCTTGCCGACGGCAGGGTATTCCTTACCACTGGGTGACCATTTGGCACAGACCACCAAAGAGAAGATCTGGCGGGGGGAGTACGTGGATATCTTCTCACTCCTCAACAGAGAGCCCACCAAGGAGGAGAGGGAGGGGCAGGATGAGAAGGATAAGGAGCAGGCACGTCGTCGCAAGCCACCACGTACGTGGGCCAACTGGTTACCGGCCTACCTCATATACATGGCGGTGTACCTTAGGGCTCGGCCGGATTTGGCAATTCCGATGGTCCAGTATTTGGACAACATCTACCGGGCAATGGTTGACTTTCCGGGCCCATCGTGGTTGGCTTATGACGAGGAATTCCGTATGCGGATTCCCCTGCACCCCGAGATGAGGTGGGATGAGCCATGCCAGAGGCTCTGGCTTTTGTACATGACGCCCACGCGCCCCGCGCCCGGGGAGAGATACCATTGTGGACATGCGGTCCAGCGAGCGGCCCCAGCACAGGTTCCCCGCCAGGTGGCGGGGCAGGGGGTTCCAGCCCGCCTGCTGTGCTGGACTTTCTCGTCCAATGGTTCCTGCAATAGGAAGAATTGCAAATACAGACATGAGTGTCCCGCCTGTGCTGGCCCCCATGCGGCCTCCGCCTGTCCCAGGCCTGGAGGGACGCGGGGCAGAGGGAGGGGCGGACAGGGGGCTGGCAAGACTGCCGCAGATGGAGTTAGTTCACCGAAAGGCTCCCTCCCCAATTAATGTGGACATGTTGGAGCGTTGGCTCACATTGTACCCGAAGGGAGAGGATGCGGATTATCTCCTTCAGGGTTTTAGGCAGGGGTTCTGTATCCCTTTCATGGGCGATAGGTCCCCTCAGGATGCCCCCAATCTTTTATCCCTTAGGGGGAGGGAGGAGGTGGCTGCTGCCAGCATTAATAAGGAGGTCGTTGCGGGTAGGGTCGCTGGCCCTTTCCCTTCACCCCCGTTTCCCAATCTTAAGGTATCGCCCTTGGGCTTAGTGCCTAAAAAGTCACCGGGCGAGTTTCGCCTCATTCATCACTTGTCCTACCCAGCCGGCCGATCGGTCAATGATGCTATCCCTGATGACCTTTGCTCAGTCAGGTATACATCTTTTGACCACGCGCTGCGCATGGTGCGCTCGTGTGGCCCGGGTGCGCTGCTGGCTAAGTGCGACATTAAGTCGGCTTTTCGCCTCTTGCCGGTGCACCCGGGCGACTTTGAGTTGCTGGGATTCAAGTTTCGGGGTCAATATTACTTTGATAAGGCCATGCCTTTTGGCTGTTCCATATCATGCTCGGCATTCGAGCGCTTCAGTACCTTCCTAGAGTGGGCTTTCGTCCGCAGGTCAGGGTCCCGGTCTGTAGCCCATTACCTGGATGACTTTTTATTCGGGGGTGAACGGGGCTGGGACACGTGTACACGTCTCCTCAACACATTTCAGATGCTAATGGAGGAACTCGGTGTCCCTTTAGCGCCCGAAAAGACCGAGGGCCCATCTAACCAGCTAGTCTTCCTGGGGGTGGAGATTGACACGGTAGCGCAGGCGTCTAGGTTACCGCGGGATAAGGTGTCCAGAATAGTGGCCCTTATCTCGGACTTGCTGGCCAAGCGCAAGGCATCACTGAGGGAACTGCAGGCGCTACATGGTCACCTCAATTTCGCTTGCAGGGTGGTCGCACCGGGCAGGGCGTTCGCTCGGCGCTTGTGCGACGCCATGGCAGGGTTATCCAGGCCCCACCATAGGGTTTGGCTTACCCGGGGTATCAGGGCAGACATGCTGGTCTGGCTACAGTTCCTGAGGGAGTTCAATGGGGTCTCATTTTGGAGGTCTGACCTCCTGGCTTCCCCTCATTTTCAGATTCAGTCCGATGCCTCGGGATCCCTGGGTTATGGGATGTACTTCAATCGGAAGTGGGCCTATGGTGGGTGGCCACCGGCCTGGGCAGGCACGGGTCGCCTGCGTGATCTCACATATCTGGAATTTTTCCCTATCCTGGGTGCTTTGATGCTATGGGGCGAGGAGTGGGCCAACTCGGTTGTGCATTTCTGGTGTGACAATGCGGCTGTTGTCCACATTGTCAATGCACAGACTTCTAAATCGCCCAGGGTTATGGACCTAGTGCGCCAGTTTGTGTTGCGCAGCCTGCGCCTCAACGTTCTTTTTAGGGCCAGGCATGTCCCAGGGGTTAATAATGATATTGCTGACGCTTTGTCCTGCCTGCAGATCTCCCGGTTCCGTGCCTTGGCCCCGGATGCGGAGGAATTTCCCTCGCCACTCCCGGACAAGATATGGAACATTGGCAAGGAGAGGTGAACTGGGCGATTGGCCTGTCACTAGCGCCACGCACGCGTAAGGCGTATCACCACGCATTTAATTCTTTCAGAGCATTCTGTTCCCAATTTCAACTGCCAGGAACCTGGCCGATCCCGGTAACCCATGTTCTGCGGTTCATGGTTTACCTGCATGCTCAGGGCCTTGCACCTCGCACCATAGCATCTAAGCTGTCAGCGTTGGCTTTTATGGCCAAGGTGGGAGGTCATGTGGACAGCACCACCGACTTCCGTGTGAGACATGTTTTGTAGGGGTGGGTGCGTGAGCGCGGGCGTTGCCCGGACGACCGCCACCCGATTTCCCCAGGGGTTCTTACCCAGTTGGCCCGGGGCTGGCCAGGCCTCTGTTTTGATAGATACGAGGCAGCCCTATTTCATGCAGCCACAACGGTGGCATTTTTTGGAGTGCTCCGCATCAGCGAGCTTGTGATGCTGTCTAAGGCGGATGCAAGTCGTAGGGCACTGGAACTCGAGGATGTTTATGTTGCCAAAGACTGGGCTCAGTTGAGGATACGCTCCTCTAAGACGGATCAGCATGGCGTAGGCAGTGGTGTAAGACTGCTACGGTGTTCTTTGGCAGACATCTGTCCGGTTGGTGCCCTACAAGAGTTTCTTGCACTGCGTGGCACGCACCATGGCCCGTTTTTCTGTCACCAAGATGGGTCTCCCCTTACTAAATTTCAATTTTGGAAGGTGACAGGCAAGGCGCTGGCCAGTGTGGGCCTCCCAGGCGCCCGTTATGGCACCCATTCATTCCGAATAGGGGCGGCCTCAACTGCAGCTGCTTTTGGGTACTCCGGGGCTGACATACGCAGCATGGGAAGGTGGGGTTCGCAATGTTTTCAGTTTTATGTGCGCCCACTTCCACCGTGAGTACCAGTTTAGTCACCTTACCTTCTTTTCCTCGTTTTTCTTTACAGACCCTGGGTGTCGTATTACACCGGTGACAGTATGGCTGGTGGGCCATAGCTACGTGCACAGGGCAGCGCATTACGCTGCGGCGACAGAGTGGGGACCCCGACTGGGACTGGGTGCATATGCAAGTCTCACATGGCATGGTAAGCCCGGGATGTTATGGCGGGAGCTGCTGCCTTTCCTTTTTTCAGGCCAGAATGCTGACCCGCCTGACATTCTCATCATACACCTAGGGGGCAATGATTTGGGCCAGGTCACTGGCTTATCGCTGAAGCATGCGATTTGCGAGGACCTCGCCTACCTGCATTACGTCTGGCCCGCCACAACCCTTGTTTTCGTCGGACATGGTTCCGCGCCATGCGTACAGAGGAGGTTTCAACCTCCTGGCCCTTGACCGCGCTAGACGCATGGTGAATAGGGCGGTGGCGCGGTTCCTTGTCGACAGGGCTTGGGGGAGGGTCAGTCGTCACCCCGCTATTAGTCTACAAAATTATGACCTGTATTCAGGGGATGGGGTCCATCTGTCGCGAGGAGGTATGGACCTCCTGTTGGGTGATTGGCGAGCAGGCCTGTTGACCGAGCTGACGGTCTGGGGGGGGGGCGTCAGGCCTTCTTTGAAGCCCCTCCGTGTGGCGGGTAGCACTGGTAAGGTAAACATTTATGACCCACAGGTATCCGGCAGGTTCGCAATTGACTGGACAACACTAGACAGGCATAAGTTGGTTAAACGTTGTCCGGTCAACGACGAACTAGGCGACGGGGTGATGGCGATAGCTAGACAGCATGCATCACCCCGTGATTTCACGGATACGCGTCAGAGGGTGGGGTCATTAGTTAGATATTGACTACGGTCAACAATTTGTTTGTTGTCAACAAACAAATTGATACAAATAGATACATTGTAACCAATTGCCGTTGGCAATTTTGGGGTGGTACCTTACCAGTGTTACTTCGGCCTGCTTGCCTTAAGAATTATGATTGGTCGTTTTACCAATAGAAATTTATAATTCTGACTAGGGCATGAATCAATAAATGTGGCCCAATGCTGTTATCCACTTTCATTAGTGTCTGAGTCCTTTATTGGGGGGTGCGCCTGCAAAGAACCATTGCTGTTTTGCTTTCCATCTGCTACACAAGTCCCATTCCTAATAGGCAGTCTATGTCCATGGTCCTGAAAGATCTGACTCTGTCCACTCTTCTTAGATCAAAACACACTAGTTTGCAGCCTATCTGTCTTTTTCTTCCTTGCTTCGATCTGTCAGTAGTTATGTGGTCTCCTGACCAAGTTAGTCTTCAGCTGTGTACATTATTTAGCCCCCCTTTTCATTGTAAAGATTCTCAGGGTATATCTGCACCGCATGCCAGATATTAGTTTGATGACAATTTTTACCTGGCATGGCATCATTCTGAGGAATCTGGGAATGTGTTTGGTGAGATGCTCATAATTTCTTGGTAAATAGATTTAGTGCCCTCCTTGAACTACCATAGAGTTATGGAAAGTAGCTATAAATCAGGGATTTTCAACCTAAGGTCTGTGGGCCGAATGTGGCCCATGGCACCATTTCATGTGCCCCTCCACTGCCTCCACCACACCAGTAAGTGCCATGTGGAGGAGGAAGGGCAAAATGGCTGTCTGGCTCCCAAATCTGTCTGAAGGAGCATGATCTGGCCCCCAGCCAAAAAAGGTTGAGAACTCATGTTATTAATGATAAATTAACATGTAAGTTAAAGGTTAAAAAGGGATTAGTAAAAATTGAGTTTGGATAGATATAGGGAGAAGTTTTAGACTATGAATTAATAAAAAGGAAAGAAGTAAGTCCAGAGTAAGATCTATTATCGTTTTGGAACAAGGGGACAAATGTACAAAAATGTAATGATACTGAGAATAGTTAATTGTGAAGATTTATAATGTCCCAATGGTTGTTGATGCACGTAGCAATTATATGCAGTCTTGTTAAAAATTTGTTTTTCCCCTGTATTTTTTGTAATGTTTTTCTTTGTTTATTGTGTGTGTGTGCTCTTTCACTATGGGAAACAAAGTTGGAAATTACTCCATTATGGGAAGAAAACACCAAGATAAAACTGTACATTGTCTTAAAGACTTGCTGGTTTATTGGGTCTTAAGTTTCTGTAGACTAAATGATGTTCACAAATGTTTACGCAGTAGTAAATTCCTTGATTTTTTAAAGAGGACACAGGACTTCATTGTATTTATTTTGCTGCATTTATAGGCTGCCTTTCACAACTTAATGGCTCCAAAGGAAGATGCAAAGAATGCAAATCAAAACAATTAACAGACGTAAAACTATATTTATAATAACAAAATAAAGCAGCAGACCATGGCGTCAGGTGTATGTAATGTTATATCCCCCTCAACAGTCCCTATAGATTAGTGTTTCCCAATGTGGGCCTTGGGCCCCACAGGGGGAGTGCAATTCCCAGAAGCTTGTCAGTACATTGGCTGATCAGTGCTTTGGGGAAATGACTTAGGCCTCTGGGAATTGAAGTCCAAAAGCTAAAGGTTGAGAAAAATTGCTCTAGATCAGGGTTGACTAACCATGCTACGGGCCTGACCATGTCCCCGGACAGCTGAGCAGGGTGGGCCACACCCCTGGTATCATAAGTGTGTGTGTGTGTGGGTGCATTTGCAGCTGTTGTAAATGCACCCACTTCCGCAGATATGACAACTGTGGGTGTGATTGCACATACGTGGGTGCATTTTATGGCTGACGTAAAAGTGCCCACTTCCACTTCTGTGTTTGGCGGAGGCAGCGATGGGCTGGATGAAATGGCATCATGGGCCAGGGCCAGCCCACAGGCCATAGGTTGGGAACCCATGCTCTAGATGTTCATTCTCTGATATCATGATCTTTGTATACAGTCAGAGATGAACAGCCCACTTTTTTTTTTTTTTTGCTTTTACCAGTTTTGCATGTACAGTAATACTCTGGATAACACCAAAACATGGGTCCACAAATCTTAGCATGCATTGGATAACGCTAAAAAAAGCCCAGCTGCCTTCTCCAGAAGGCAGGTGCTGAAATGGAGCGACCGTATGCCAACTGCCCACCCCAACAAAAAGCACAACATGATCTCCTACCTTTTCACGCTGTTTGGGGCCAAAAAAATCACCATCATCGGATGCATGTTGTAAACAAAATGGTGGGCACAACTTTTTTCAGCTGTTGTGCAGTCCAGGGATGTCCTAGGAAGGCAGGAAGAGTGCAAAAAAGGTCCTACCACCGTCCCAGAAACATGCACCCGGCGATGGCAATTTTTTTTTGCTCAAACAGTGTGAAAAGGTAGGAGATCAAACATGATGCATCGGATAACACTAAAATGGTGTTATTCGATGCAAATCTTTTCTCAAAAATTACTGTCATTATCCGGATTTGGCGTTATCTGGTACTGTCATTACCCAGAGTTTCATTGTACTTAGCGTGATCTTGAATTCCTGAATACACTTACATTTAAAAATAATAAATGACAGTTTACATTCATTTTCTATGCAGTACATCCTAAGATACAAAAAAAAAAAACCTGGACAGAACAAATTCTGCGTATGCTGTCCCCTAATATACAATTCTTATGTGCAGCCTTCCTTAATGGATGCAATTTTCTGTGGCTTTCCCCTAATATTGACTTTTTTGTACACAAAAATTCTTAACCTATACCTTTTGTGTACATTTTCTAACTGCACTTTAGAACTCGGAGATGGATAGAACAGAAGGATTCGATATTCCAAAGACATATGAGTAGAAGAAAATAGATTAGGTTGATTTACTTAAAAATATGGATATATAAAGATTCTCTCTCGCTTTCTAAGTGCAGCATATACATCTAGCTCAGTGTGTGCCCTGCACACAAAATAAAAGCAGCCTTTGCTCATTTTGTAGTGTCTGTATTTTGGGGTGTGCATAGGAGTTGAAAAGCAATAAATTGCAAGTAGATAAATAGGTACTACTTCAGCAGGAAAGGTAACAGAATTCTATACACTCTCATGTCTAGTCATGCCTGCCACATGATCATGGAAACATCTGCAGATGCAGACAGTTCTTTGGCTATAAACGGAGTTGAGCACCACCCTCTAAAGTTGGACATGATTGGTTTTTGAAGAAAGGAGACCTTTACCTTTATGTACTCTAGAGTCTCTCAACAATGGGAAGTTTTTATTCCTGATTTATTACTTCTAGTCACTTCAACAGCCTTTCTCAGACATCTCATTTTCACGGTGACCAACTTTACTTTATCTTTTGTTGTAAGTGTCCCTTTTTGGTACTGGTAACATGAGGTGGGGATGAATATGCTTTGTATGAGGCGTTTCTTTGTGCCGTAGGAACTGCCTTATGTTCTTCTTCTGTCATGTCCTGGTCAAACCCTGAACTGCCAAAATGAAGCTACTTTCTTGGTTTTGTCATTGGCCTGCCAACCTAGCAGTTTGAAACAAGAAATTGCAAGTAGATAGATAGGTACTACTTTGTTGGGAAGGTAAATTGCATTCTGTGTACTCCAGTGTCTAGTCATGCCTAACACATGCCCATAGAAGCATCTGCAGATGCAGACAGTGCTGGATCTTTGGCTATGAGCACCGAACCCTAGCTCATGGTCACTCATGCTCTGGTCACCTCCCAGAGGTGCCCTTGATGACCATTTGGAGGCTTCAGCTGGTCCACAATGTGGCTGCCTGGGTGGTGATGGGGCGGGGGTGATATGCTCATGCCTCACCACTGCTTTGGGAGCTGCACTGGCTGCCAGTGTGCCTCCAGGTGCAAATCAAGGTGCTGTTTTTGACTTTTAAAGCCCTACATGGAAGTGGACCTGGATACTTAAGGGACCATGTCACCCCAAGGTATTCTACCCGTCCTACGAGGGCAGTCCAGAGAGACTCAGAGCTGGTTCCTTATACAAGAGAAACTCACCTGACGGGGACCAGAAGAAGAGGCTTTTCGGTGGCTGCCCTGGCCCTGTGGAACCTCCTTCCACCTGAAGTGTGCCTCCAGTCAGAGTTGCTCACCTTTACGAAGGCCGTGAAGACCTGGTTATGCCAGTAGGTGTGGGGGCCGGCAGGTGTGATGGCCCAGTCCCGCTGGCTTATATAGTACCTTTAATTGAACTGTCTGATTTTATTCTCCCCCTCCCCCCACCTTTTTAAAAAAAACTTTTAAATTCCTGTTTTAATTCCTTTTTGTCTTATTAAGGGGTTAGGGTGGGTATTGTAGGGTTTACTTGTTTTATGATTCTTCTTTAGATATTGTTTTTAGCTTTAGGTGTCTTTTAGGGTTTTATTATGATATGGGATTTTCTTTTTGTAAGCCGCCCGGAGTGGTGTTTACACCAATAAGCGGGGTATAAATAAATAAACAAAATAAATAAATAAATAAATTTTGAGCAAGTGATTTTCTTTATTCATGTCAGAGGCACAACCTGCATATAATAGCATATATACAATGCTAAAATTAACATGCCTAAAACAAAAAGGAATTAACAAGGCTCAATGACATCTGCCCAATATTGGGACACATCAACATCATTTCCTCTTGCCAACATAAGGTCCTCCTCAGTGCATATTGAGGGCATCGTGTGCATTGTATCATATGGGAGAAAGTTTGGACTTCTCTGCATTCACACAAGCCATCATTCACACAGGCTGAACAAGGGCGACCTTCACCTATACCAACCAGTGAATGTTGTTCCTAGGTATTTGAACTCTGCCTCTTTTTAATACTTATTTCTTCTATTACCATAGGAGCTCAGTGGCAGCAAAAACAGCCTTTCAAGCCACATTATTCCACCCCTTTCCATTCTCTCCCTTTACCAAGTCAGGTTCAACCACTAAAGGAGTAGGCTGGTGAAGGAGAATCCAAGGGGGGTAAAGCAAGGCTTACCTTGTGAAGAATCTTCTCTAAATCCTTTGTTCTTATTGATTTATGATGTCTTGATATGAGAAAATATCTTGAAGAAGAGTTTTTGAACCCATAAGATACCCCAATGAAAGATTAAGACAGCAATCAATTATTTTGGGAGGTTCTTGAAATACAAGAATCTGTTGACAAAACAAAAAAGGGCATATTCCCCCCTCCAATCCTATTTAAGGAAGCTTTTATTTAATTTTCCACCATTCCTAATTGTAGGAATATAAAGAGGGAACAACCCAGATAGATGGAAAGTTTCCTAATTAAAAGGAAAGTATCTGAACTGGTATAGGAAATTATTTATCTGGGTTATGTAACTCAAAATTTAAAATCAGCTTATTCAGGAGACTTTAAAATACATTTAAATATATACATTTGCAGAAGAAGATAGTACAAATTAAAGATAGTGGTATGAATTCCGATATGAGCATTACTTAGCAAGTCAATGGACATTTTATTTTAAGGATATGTGTCCTAAACAAACCTCAAGTTTAATAATGCATTGTTGGATTGGCAAAGGAAAAAACTTACATAGAATGAAACACATTTCTTCTTTCATGTCTAGGCCAGACATGAAACTACCAAAACAAAGCCATCTTTCAGTGAATTCATTCTGTAAGTCCTTTCACCTGACCTTCTGTGAGAAAGATTAGCCAGCACAAAGTTGCCATTGCCCAGGGTATGCCCGATTGTGGTTCAAAAATACCACAATCTTTGAGGAGTGTACCCCAATGAAACACACTGA